>CM032228.1:169097500-169830000 GCA_019009955.1 Riptortus pedestris
AAAAATATTATACTCTTTGGATTGTGCTGGCCAAATGTTCTAATTTATAGAATGTGATGTATAGATCGATAAGTATAAGAGAGAGAGGTGTGTGTGTGTATGTGTGTGTGTGTGTGTGTGTGTGTGTGTGTGTGTGAGAGAGAGAGAGAGAGAGAGAGAGAGAGAGAGAGGAGAGAGAGAGAGAGAGAGAGGAGAGAGAGAGAGAGAGAGAGAGAGAGGAGAGAGAGAGAGAGAGAGAGAGAGAGAGAGAGAGAGAGAGAGAGAGAGAGAGAGAGAGAGAGAGAGAGAGAGAGAGAGAGAGAGAGAGAGAGAGAGAGAGAGAGAGAGAGAGAGAGAGAGAGAGAGAGAGAGAGAGAGAGAGAGAGAGAGAGAGAGAGAGAGAGAGAGAGAGAGAGAGAGAGAGAGAGAGAGAGAGAGAGACAGAGAGAGAGAGAGAGAGAGAGAGAGAGAGAGAGAGAGAGAGAGAGAGAGAGAGAGAGAGAGAGAGAGAGAGAGAGAGAGAGAGAGAGAGAGAGAGAGAGAGAGAGAAACGTGTGTGAGAGTGTATGGAAGCAGAGTGAGTGGGTATAAAAAAATGTAATAGGTTCTACCTCGTTAACTGAGTTGATCACCTATTATTTCGCTGCCACCATCAATATCCTTTAAATTAATATAAATTTTTTGTATTCCGATTTCTGATTCCATGGCCCCTTTATATCAGAGAATTTTTCCCCACTTTCTGCTTGGTTATTAGATTTTTCATCATTTTTTTAGTTCTATAAGTCCCCACCCTTTAATCAATTTAACTTGTTTTTGTCTAATAAACTAAACTTGGAAGTTGTATTTCAACATTTGGCGAAATCCGAAGCATTTCCTTTTGGAAGGTTAAGTGTTTAGAATTGCTTTTTGATTTTTGGGTAACCAGCAATTTTTTTTCAGGTCGTAATACACTACATAATATAATATATATTTGGATTGGATTAGCTCGTAAAAAGGGCGGTGGCCTGTAGAAGCCGTAGTAGCAGAACAATAATGTTATTAAATATCATACAACTTTTTTTTAAATAGTAAGAATACAAAAAATGAATTTCGTAAAATCAATCAATTGCTTAAGACTATTTCGATTCTGTATATTTGAATTATTAATTAATATATAACACATTTATACAGTATTTCTTAAAATTCAAACATTTTAATGCAACTAAGGTGTTGCATATACCTAACTCATAAATCACTTCGGAAAATCTTTTTACGTTACTTATTAACGTTTTATTCTTAATTTTGAATTTCCATTATGAGTGACGTTGATACCGATTAAATCATTCATTCCTTCCAGTTAAGCCACTTTGATCTTAAACCTATTGAGTAGTCATTATCAGACTACAAAGCTGTTGATATTGTGGATGATGTTACAGTCCTATCTATTATCATAGCTGCTAAGATAACCTGCCTCCTACACCGGGTCATGTATAAATTACAGCCTAATACTTCATATAGTTATTTATTGATCATTACTGTCTTCTGCTAAAGAAATGTTACTCGGTTGATATGCATTAAACACCCATTTGACGAATTTAAAAAAAAAAAAATGATGACTTCTGAATTCTACAAAACAGTATTTACTGAGAAAATATACTTTTATTGAAAATATTATTTCAAATGTATTAGAGACATGATCACTCCCTCTATTAAGTCATGCGTTAAAATAAAGTATGGGGGATAACAATCCTTTCCATAAATAATTTTTAATTTCATGAACATTGGAGCCTTTCCATCTGATGAATACTGGGCTGGCTTATTTCTAAAATGCTCTTTGTACATTCGAAAAAATCTTCCCCCATTGAATGGAATTTCGTTGGAATCATTCGTTGAAACATTAAGAATTTATTTGCATTGACTCTGCTTTTTGATTAATAGGGAAGCGGTTTTCGCTTTTAATAAAAACTGGCCGTTACTACCATAGTATTCTATGAGTATCCCTTTTTATTCGGGAACTCTCGAATCCTACTCAGTGGTGCATCATCTGCTCTTGGAGGATACTGATAGACCAAAACGTCAACCATGGGGATTTTCATGTACTTGGATTAATAAATATTTGCTCAGGTCGTCAACTTAATCCTTTAGAATGCTGAAACTGAATTCAAACATAAATATTTTAATAAGTCATAGCCATGGGAGATAGGAAACCGGTCTTCGTAAACATAGAGGTCAAATATTTCTGTTCTCCCCTGAAAAACACTATATAATAGTGTCAACTCAAAAACATAAATCCTTAATCCTGATTATAACATACTTGTAAATATATATATATATATATATATATATATATATATATATATATATATATATTTATATTTATATTTATACTTACTAACAATGGAATAATAATAAGAGCGAGAAACACAAATGAGTTAAAATAAAGCTAGCATTAACATTGAACTGAGATGAGGTTCCCTCAGTGAAGGCCTCTTTGCTATCTATTTGAAGTTGATGTTCCACTTCCAGTGAAGCCTTCACTGTCCATAATGCAGTTACCTTCCTTGCAAAAGATTCCTACACCCTTCCCACAGGCTAATAGTGCATGAAATCCCTTAACGCCCAAGGAGCCAATCCAATATTGTACGAATTCCTCCCTGTGTATTATTCAGGTATTTTCCATATTTATTGATCTAGGAGTAGATTAAACTACATACAATTAAACTGCCTCATTGCTCACAGGCCATGCACTGGAGCCATCATGTCTCTAAAACCTTCCATCGGGTGAGACAGAGGTAGAACCATCATTAATGTATACGCATTGGTGTTGTCTAAATTTTACATCAAAGGTTTTAAGAACGACAGATTCTGTTAGTTGGCGAAGCGAATGGACCTCAATGGAAGAAAATGATGGAGTACCTGAGCGAAAAAATGGGGGGTGCCTGCCAAGTACAATTACCCTATACAGAATGACCGGAAAGAGGATCCTAGTAACAGACGCCATGAAATAATCTATGATTTAGCAGTGTTACAGATCTTGAAAATGCTGTGCACAAAAATTAATTCATTTTAAACTCTTTTTTTTTGGGTGGAGAACAGTGATATTGACCTATCAAAATCCGTTAATGTGGTATCTAACGAACTTCTTGGTGGGATGGAGGGCAGGTTGTTATGAAAACCTTTAAATATGTTGTAATAGACAAGTAGTTCTGCTGCTAGTGCTAATACGATGAGTAGACTGCAAGGGTTTAAAATGGTGGCTTGACCTGCTGGTTGTGCAATCTCTACTGATGAACATTGTACATTTATCATGTACTTCTAACTTTCTTCTCTAAATAAATTAAAAATTGGGACAGTTTATAACTCTTTGTAGAAGTAAGTGTTTATCTGTAAGATAAATAGTGATTTAGACATCGGCCTGGGGTATATGGATGGAAATATCCACAGGAATCTCGTCAATACAATGTCTTCCTAGAAAGTAATATCTTTATGTTGAGGGAGCTCGCTCCTGATGATTTGTGATACCATTTTGCCAGAGGGGAAATCATAAATTAAACAGTAGGACTTTTTGAAGTGGTAGAGACCTGGACAATAGTGGTTGGGGTGGGACGAAAGAGTGGGCAAATCGGGACGAGGACGGAGAGGGAAACTGGAGGTGGGTGAATTTGAAAGGGGTTTAGAGAAGGCGATATCAGATGGTGATCAATCATACTCCAGATGCTGGGGCCATTATACTCCTCCACAATACTCGGGGCTCTCAATACACTCTCCAGCCAATACACTCGTCCAGCACTTAGCTAAAGGCATCCTTCTCCAGGGCAATAGTCCGCTGGAGGTCATTATCATGCCCGCTTTAGACCTTAGTAATAGGGCTTTCAGGTAAAGAGCTCCGATGCTATCCTCGAAGGACGGGAGTATTCCCTAAAGATCACTGCTTTAAGAGGTAGATTACACTCAGAACACAACAATACTAGGTACCTGGCATTAATCACATTTCTGGAGTTAAAGGGAGATAAGCTTATCAAGGTTACAGATGAAATTAATGCGCCGAATTTATCACTCATCTTCCGGGTAGTTTACTATCAATCCATTAAACAGCTAAGATGATAAAGAGAAATAAAATTGCCGGAAATAGACCTAAGAAACCATGAAGGGCCACAGTGGCTTTCGTGAGAAGAGCAAGAGTGCGGATTGACGAATTTCCACACTGTAGTTACTACACAAATGTCTACATAATAGCTTCAAGATTTTGAGTAGGAAGAGAGGACTAAAAAAAAAAAAAAAATCAAAGTGCAATTCCAGACCTCGAACCTGGCCTCTCTTGGGCAGCTACTAGTCCGTAGTCAACTACAGCGTAGCCACCCCTAAATAAACTATTATAACAGATAAGTAAATCATAAGCAATAATAATATTAAACCATTCCCGCTGCTGAAATACTGTTTTTTTTTTTTGTTTGTATGTATGAATCATGCATGTATACAGGAAACGTGTTTGTCGCGGGAGGCAGTTACCAATTATAATACGGACAGCAACAGTAGAAACTCTATATTACTAAACTAAACATTTTGGACCCAACAAGTGACAGCAATGAGAGATTTTTAAAAATATACTATCTATCGTAGTGGAGATCGAGAGGTATCATCGAAATACACATGTCGGACTGAATCTGAATTAAGTATTTTTTTAAATAGTAATGAAAACAATTATTGAACAATGTACTAATATATGGGGGAAAGGTTCCAAACACCCCTCCTCCCGCGTAAATAGAAATTCGTAAAAGTTAAGTGAGTTTAGATCTTCTTCATATACATATATAAATATAAACGTCCGTCACGCAGGGGCTGCGTAAACTAAGCAGATTTTCCTCGTGAAGTTTAATAATAGATAAATCTACATACTGGTAACACATCACCACCTTGAATATTAAGTGAATAAATACAAACGATAATAAGAAATATTTCCCCACTAGGCGGGACGCGTGTGAAATGTAAACAAGCAGGTTTGCCATCCCGATTCTCCGCGGAAAGAAACACAATTACTGAAATATATCAGAATATAACATGTTAATTAGATTGAAAACTATTTACTATATCTAGTACTGTAATTTATAATGAATCAAGATAATTTTTATCTCAATCAAATTTATGTAGTCCAAAAACTTAAGAGGCGGGGGGAGGGGGGGGGTCACCAGAGCATATTTGCATGTGTCTCTTATAATAAAGGTCTCTTGAATACAATATGTGGTATTTAAGATTCGAATAATGTGGTTTATTACATAACCGAGTATTGTTACTTTAATATGAGTAGAAGTAGGGTTTGCTGAAGACTGAAAACTATAAAATTATAAAATCTAAATATCTCGATTATTGTATATATATATATATATATATATATATATATATATATATATATATATATATATATATAATTTTGAACGGACCTCATTTTCGTCATTTCCTTCACGACCTCAATAGCTGATTTCCCTAAAGGTATATTGATAGCTACGCTAAATGATTTTCCTTTTATAAACATTTAAATAATGATCTACGAGGCTTTAGAGATTATTGTACATATTGTGTTTGTTCGAAAGCAAATACAATAGAAGAGTACCGGGAACAATGGAGTAAGCGGCTTAGAGGAAGTTTGTAGAGTAAAAACGGCCTGGTAGACCCTCCTCAAGCAAGACCATGTTCGCTATCCCAGAGCCAACTTCATTTCCTTTATGGATTTTGTGGCCTACAGCGACTATCTTTACAATAGAACTTATCTATTCCTGAACCTTAAACACACAGTCCTCTAGAATTTATATCATTTTCGAAGCGCCCTCTGGATACGAGTAACTTTTCAACAAACAAAGTTTTCGGTATTATTTTTTAGTTTAAAATATATTATATCCCCTGCATTATTACAAGACTAGCAATACTATTGCTTTTTTTTTCAATTCTTTTTATCAAGAAACGATATTAGGGTCCTTCCATCTCAAATCAACCAAAAAAAAATGATTTCGACACCCATGATTTCAGATTTTGTTGAATTTTATTTGGGGGTTCTATTCATTGATTTAAGAAACCATACCAAATATTTTTGATATATCTTTAACGGTTTGGATTTTATGGCCTCTTAAAGTTTTGTGATTTTAGTGTTTTCTATCGATTAGGAACTGTAAAGTTAATTTGTTTTCATTTCAAAAATAATTTGTAACTTTCTTATTTACGAACCAATTTTTGATGGCATTTTTTGTGTGTATTCATAAATATATTTAAAAACAATAAAAAATAATCTAAGGTACCAAGTAAGTATTTGTGGACAGAAAAAAATTGCAAAGTGTCAATTTGAGCTTTACAGAAAACAAATATATAGTTTCATGTAAAATTGAATATCTCCAAAAGGGAAAAGGATAATCATGGAAATCTTTTTTTTTACGTTCTAAGACATATGACCTACCACCTATAACAATAAAATTAATGGTCATTTGACCCCTTCATTGTTTATTCCAAGTTTAAAAATAAATATATAGAAAAATTTAGAGATTTTTTATGAATTAAAAGAAAATGATAAATAAAGGTAACTAAAAAGATAGTTTACATAGGTTTATTGTACAATTAAATACAGTTTACATTATTGTTTACCCCAGTTAAGTGTACTTTAATATATACAATTCTTATGGTTGTTTTGGTCAATGTTCTTTACAATTTTATAGTATCGTTTAATTTTGCTTCAACACTTGACATGCATTGTTGAGAAAACTGGTACTTTCTTCCTTTCATTGTTTTTGGAGATTCCACAAACGTAATAATATGAAGAATGGGTACAGCACATATATCCTTCTTTTTAGGCCAAGTAAATGATGCTGAAGGTCCATGGGGATGAAGGAACTGTACTGTGACATCTTGTTCTTTGGTGTTCACCTCACTCACCATGCCAAAGTACCACAATCTGTCATATACACAAGCAATGAATCATCCTGGGCTTAAATCTTTCAATGTTACTTGACTCTTTGGTCGATTTTTCAATAAATTAAAAGTGAGAGCTGGTTTTTCGTCCATGCTAATTCTTCGAGCCTCAATGGTCCCGGTTTCATCTATTGGCTGAAAGTTGTGGAAATGATCTTGTCTCTGGAAGAGTTTGAACATCTTTGAAGCGACCTTCCAAAGCAGGACGAGTTATTTCAACTATTTCTTTAGATATGAAGAAAAAACTGACTTTTTCTATTCTGGTTTTGCAAAAGTCAAACAATTGAGCCACTGATATTATTTGGTTTTCTAAGGGTCTTCGAAAACTTTCCATCCGAGCTCATTGGTTCACTGTACCTCCAATTCCATCCCAGTCTGTTTGACCATGACTAGTAGCAAAAAAAGCCCATTGTGCCCGAATTTCAAAATCTTTCTCATGTAGGCACAGATTTATGAAATTGTACTTTTTTTTTGTACTGAGCAGCACACCCATCACTGAAGTAATGAACTTTTTTGATATGTGGACGGTTTTCTTTCAAAAATTCAATCACATATTTTTTGATTTCATACACCATACTTACATCGTGTTTGAGGTCATCAGATATAATGCAAAGGGGTAGGACAATATTTTTCTCAGTTGCATTTTTGCAGTGTATGATGACAGGATGTATAGTGCAAGAATTTTAGGTCCAGTGGTATCCTTGGGCTTCGTCTTGTAATGTGAATGAATTATTTTCACTAAAGTCCATTGAAATAATAGCTGTGTCAAAAGGAGATGTTTCCTTCAATTTTTTTAAAAGTTGTTGTTTGTGATTTAGCAATGTAAGAATGAGGTATCAGTTTGTGAAGTTTTTCAACTAACGTTTCAATGAATTCTTCAACAGTGCTGGAACACTATCATTTCTGTTCTATCTGTGGACACCCACTGATTGTACTGAATGACGTCTTCCTCGTCATAGTCTTGGAATTTTGATTCTAAAATTTTAATGAGTTCATTTTTTGAAGAGCATTAGTCACAATGTCTTAACCAACATTCTCTTGTTGTTTCTTCACAAACCATGTGCAATATTAGTTCTTTATAATCCTCCTCTATACCGGCTCCATGTATCAACAAAATAACATTTTGGTGAATTGTACATACACACACTAGGTGTGTACCACTAGCACCAGCTAAAACACACCACTTAGGTCTCAAGGTACAAAATTTTGAGAGACCTATTTTCAAACCTGGATAGTTCCATTTAAAGTTGGAGTGCAGCTCACGAAGATTTCATAAAATCAAACGCTTTCTTTCATAAACGTTTTTCCCTACACTCACATCCCTGGCAAAATTCTACAATTTTCCTCTTTCTCATAAAAATCCTTTACCAATTCAACCATTTCAGGAATTAGTTTTTTGCCTCGTTTTAAATCTGGTTCAGCTAAAAATCCCTTGGTTTTATACAATTGTTGGGCCTTGCGTACAGAATAATCAGTAGTGTTAAAAGTTTCTTTTATTTTTCTTCTTGACCACATTAGAGAGGCAGGTATTGTCAGCATTTGAATCTGTTTCTTCCTTGATGAAACTACCTTTTCACTTTTCATTATCTCTACTAGTTTATCCATATATTCACTCTTTTGCAACACACTTTTATCCGAGTTAATCTTTTCCTCTGGCAAATCAATTCCAAGAACTGTTTGAATTTTAGATTTTACTTGTCCTCTGACCCTTTCAAACTTGTCTTTACCATAAGAAATTCTGCTATGTTCTCCAACTGCATGAAGGTTCATTGGTGAACAACCAATTTCATGAAAGGAAGAATTGAGTTTATCAATTGCAGTTTGCTTTTGCACTTGGTGTAGTTCATCAGGACATAATCCTGTATCTGCATATTCTATATCGTGATTGTCATCATTACTTGAATCATTAATAACATAATCTGTTTGTTTGGTTTTTACGAGCTCATTCCGACAAAATGCACACAGTTTTTGCCCTGGTTTTACCCGGTATCCCTATATAAGATTGCTCTGCTTTGCTCTACATTTACAGTACGAAGTGTCTTTTTAATTGAAGTTTTAAGTTTTTTAAAGGGATAACAACATACTTTTTGTAAACATTCATATTTCTTTAAATATACACTTTCATGATGGAGGCAGGTGGTTTTTAAATCGTTGTTTTCTTTTCTTAATTTTAAAAGATTTAAGTCATTTTCAGAAAAATGTTCAATATTTTGTAATGATTTTTTTTTGGCATAATGTAAGAAATGACAGTTACTTTGAGTAGTTTCCCCCACTCTGCATTTCTCTTCCATTTAGAAAAAAATTACTTTTCAAGAATTATTTGAAAATATTCACTAAATAATTGTTTAACCACATAACAATAACACTGATATACTGAATTTAAAGATATTATAATAAAATGCTAAATATAATACAGTAAAAAGAATTTTATATATAGCTCAATAAAATAATGCACCTTTCACTCACAGTATACTGGTACAGAAATGAAATTTTCATGCCTGAACAAGCCAGTGAGCCTGTTGAGGAAGAGATTTTTCTTGTTACAACTTGATTAGTTTCTTTACATTGTACAGCTGCAGTTTTATGAATTAAGATAACTTAAATGCCACTGTTTTAAAATTAACTTTAAGTATATACCATTAACTATTTTACTTCTGAGCTCTTAGTTACATTTATTTATCATTTTCTTTTAATTCATACAAATTTCTAAATTTTTCTATATATTTATTTTTAAACTTGGAATAAACAATGAAGGGGTCAAATAACCATTAATTTTATTGTTTTAGGTGGTAGGTCATATGTCTTAGAACATAAAAAAAAAAAAGATTTCCATGATTATCCTTTTCCCTTTTGGAGATATTCAATTTTACGTTTAAATAATATTAAAAAAATATGTGTATGTGCGTGCTTTTCTGTGTGTGAAGAATAAAGCATTTTCGGCTTTTCCTCAAATACTGTTAAGCTTAAGAACAGAAGTAATTTACTTTTTTTTTTCAGGTTCATGGAGAAGACAAACTATAAATAAATAAATACAGGTATGCTCTAATCATTTTTAATTTTTATTTTCTGCTTGTGGTAAGGCTGATGAATCAGTTTATTCAGAAAAACTGTTTTGTCGCTACTCACAATTCACAAACAAACGCTTTTACAACCGCTTAGAGCTTTCGGGAATTTACATTCCCATCCTCAAAGCGTCAGAACGTAGAACGTGCCTATAGAGATGCTACTGGGCTGAACTTTGCCGATGCACTTTTCTGAATAACCTAGTTCTAATCAAATTTTTCTGAGTACTATTAATAAAATATTATTTAAATAACATTTTTTCTAAACACGCGCATGATGCTTAGCTCACGTGTAGAGCCCAAAGAGAAAAAAATGCATTGATTTATTTCCTAGATGCTAGTTTCCACGTGTTCGGAACGATATAGTTCATCGAATATGCCTGTATTAATCTTGTTGTAATAAACGTCTATTTCGTGTGGTCAAAATTTAAAACAAACAGTTAACTGAATATTTTCCTTTAGCATTTTTTTTTTCTTTTTAAATTAAATTTGTTCTTGAATTAAATACATCCTAATCCATGAAATTTCTGATTTATATGGAGCATTTTCGATCGGGATTGTTTGTTTATATTGAATAATTTCAGAATGAGCTTAAATATAGTTTAGTTAACCAAACGATGTTGTTTAACGTTTGTTTAGGGTGTTTGTAAGGCAGTTTGTACTTGTTTGATCCATAAATTAGTCTCTTGCCTTTCAAGAGCAATGGGAAGGCCTCATTTCAGATTTCCACGAAGCTTGTCAATTACTTCTTCCAAGATCGGAATTAAAGATGAGAACTGGTAAATTGGACATTAACAGAAGAATTGATGCCTGAAGGTCACTGATGTTTTCAAGTGAGGTTTTCACTTTAATATTTCTATTTCAAAGTTTTTCCAACAAAACAAAACCTGATTTATTTTTTGGACAATGAACCTATTTATTACAATTGCTACAATACTAGTAAACGAAGAAATTGTATTTTACTTAACCAGTGACGAGCTAGCGAGGCTAGTAATAAGATGATCACAAAAAACAATCATTGCGGCAGACCTTACATTTCCAAATTTTGATTTCATCAGTGCACCGAAAATGTACTGTCTAATGTAAAACATATATAAATTTTTGTTAATTAATAACTTCACAAATAAATATCATAATGAGTGGGACTTGAAACAAAATCTATTAACTTACAAATTACGAACGTATTTCTTAACATCTACTTAATATAAAAAATATAAAAATGATGTTACCGTTTTAATAATAATCTAAAAGTATCTGCACATTACTAAAGAAAACAAACAATTTTATACATTCTCCTTTATTAAAGAGTCCGCAGAAATCGGCTATTCTTAGAGATTACCGTGGTAAAGCGAATTATTTCTTGTTACTGGAAAATTACAAAAATAGAAAGTATGTAATACATTCATTATCAACAGAATAAATGTATTAATTTTCTTTCTTTATAATATTTCCGTTAAAAAAAAAAAAACAAATAGCTACCAACTATATTTACCAGAAATTAACACAATATATGACTACAATGTTAGTATTCTCTTTATGAACTACGTAGCGTACAAAGTTTTTTTCGACGTGTTATTTACAGGAAGTGAAGAATTTAATTTATTTGTTGTTGATCAAGTCTGTCAGTTAAAATTATAATAATAATATATTAACATTTCATTACGTAGCTTGTTATAGAAATTAGTTAGATTCAAATTATCATAATGAAATTAATAAGCACTGTGCAAGCCTCTCATAAAAACCTAAAAGTCTAGAATCAAACACAATAATGAATAATAGAACAAAACCATTTGTTCAAAACTTATTGTTTGATAATACATCGTAAACTTTGAATTGTATTCTTGAATTTAAAGGTATTTTGCAAAAACGTTTTTATTGGTTAGAACCACCGAACTTCTCAAAAAACATGAGTACGGTAGGGAACCTGTGGTGATTTTTTTTCTTAAACTCAAAAGTAATTGAGGGCTTAGATCTCTACCTTGAGGATAAGCAGAGTTTATTTGGATAAAATAATTGTGCCTTATTTCCATCCAAGCTCATTAGGAGATATGTAGATTGGAACTCTTTAAGGAGTTTGTAGGGCTTGTACTTCACTTTAGCGCAGAAGTTGTTGACTGAGAATAAAGTTGGCATTACTGGAACCCAGCCAGCCATGTTAAAGTAAGGATCGGCCTGAAACAGACCTCATGCATTTTTATTACTCCATAATATTTGTTGAAAAATAACTGAGCTAAGAAAGAAAAAAAGATCAATACTTGAATGGTATAGCCATCGGTTCAGAGAAAAAGTTCGAGACACTCGAACAGCAAATTTATATCTATGGTCCTACCAGCAGGAAGAAAAGGGGATAGATAGGGAAAATAAAAAAAATCAAAATGTCTGCGTCATTGTGAGTCGAAATCATAAACGTTACATGACCAATCATATTACAAATTTAATATTCCATTATAAATGTTTTATTATATTGAGTATTAAGCTACGTCCTATTATTTTTTTTGCTCACTGGATACCCCTCCTCTCATTTTACCAATAAATGAGGTACCTGAAAATATATTCGACATGATCGCAATCTATAGTTTTACGATCTCGGGATACCTTTTTTTTATTATAGCACACTCGATATTTATGTGTCTCACCCGAATATATAAATTACATTAGGTAATGTTTGAGATCGGACAAGGGCCCGGGAGGAAGGGGGGTTAGTTAAGGAAAATCGAAAACGCTAGATATTTCCGTTATTATGTTTTGGTTTGAAATATTTTACGTAACCGTTGCAAATTTAATTTCCTTAAGCAACCATTGTTTTATACATGTATTCTATTATTCGAGTATTAACCAATTATTTGTTTTTTTTTTTATTTTATTTCAGCCTTCTGTAAACCCCCACTTCTACCCTTTCGACTTTCACTTTGGGTAACTGAGCTACCAAGCATGTAATATCCAACTTAAATTTCAATTCCTGTTAACGTAGGCTTCTTACAATGGGAGTCATAGAGAATAAATAGCCAGCTGTGATTACCGTGAGAAATCTTAGCTTTGTTTACGCAGGTGCCGGACTAATTAATATGATTTTTATTTACTGGATTAATTTGAATTTACTTACAATATTTTGAATTAAATTACATTAAGTGGGGAAGCTAATAATCAACTTTCATTTTTTAAGTCATACAATGATTGTACGTGAGTGATTATAGAATTTATCAGAAACTTGAGTTTTTCATTTCCACATCTTTACAGGGAAAAATACAAATCGAGCGAAAACAGAGGCCATATAAAACGAGCTACGGAGCTAGGGGGATAAAGCCTACATAGCACTTAGAGATCAATAAATAAACTGCATGACAACTCTAGTCTATAATTTATCAAGTAGAGAACTGTCATTCTTTACATCAGCAATGCAAGAATCTTTTAGAAACTTGTAAGAACAATGTTTTCTGTTAATGGAAGTAAAAGTGATGGAAATAAGCTACGGATATCAGAAGTTAAGGACACTCGATTTCTACCATCTTTTGGAAATAAAATATTTATTTAGCTAATATAATATAAGCTCATATCCATGCGAACTCATTGGGAGGCAGGTCTGGAAGCATTTGAAGGAGATTATAGTCGGTGTACGCTGCTTTAGTTGAGCAGCAGAGGAAGGGGGAAGAGTCCGAAATAGTAGGATCCTCTGAAGTCCCGTAGTTGAAGGACCGGCCGCTCTTAGCATGCTAATACTCGTAATACCCAGCTCTTGGTTTTAGTACCTTGCTAATATTCACTGAGGAAATATCTCTCCTCTCTTACTCTTTTCAAAAACATCTTTTTCACCTAATATTTCGCTTTACTTTATAATCCGTTGATTCAAAAATTCAATGTTTTCCCTGCTATTCGCTCCTGCGGCCAGGGTCACCCCTGGAGGGGGTTGCCCTTCTTTCTGCTAATTAGCAAATCAACTATTGAAGTCGATTTTTAATAAATTTCCAAAAATTTTCATCGTTCCACAAAAATGAGGTCCGTTCAAAAGTGTATGTGTGTATATATATATATATATATATATATATATATATATATATATATATATATATATATCTGTTAACGTTCCAGTGGTCAAACCTTTTATTATCGTTACCAAACTCGATATTTATACGTTTTATACAAAACTAAAGATCAAGTTCGTTAACGGCTGAAATCCAACTTGCAGGGGGGGGGGGTTAGAGGGTGAATTTTGAAAAATCTTAATATCTCAGTTATTATACGTCGGATCGATATAATTTACACAACCGATCTTATTGTAAATGTTATATTATTTAAATGTTGGTATGTAAGTTTTTTTCACTATTTCCAGTTTTAGCAGATTTCCCTTAAGGGAAATCAGCTATTGAGGTTGTACTCATGACGGAATTTTCGAAATTTTTCTTCAAATGTCCATCGATCCTACCTAGTAAATGACGAAAATGAGGTCCGTTCAAAACTGTATTTATTTATTTATTTGTCTGTTACCGCTCGAGCGGTCGCAATTTTTGTTTAATCGTTACCAAACTCAATATTTAGTAGTTTTATCTAAAAAGAAAGATCAACTTCGTTAACGGCTGAAATCGGACCAGTGGGAGGGGGGGGGGGTTTAGAGGAGAAGATTTTCGATAATTCGAACTATCTCCGTTACTTCGGATCGAAAAGTTGTTGAAAAGTGCAAATAAAAGTTACTATAAATATTTTTATATACATTTTTTCTCTATCTTGAATAATAACCGAGATATTTTCATTTTTATTAAATCTGGGCGCCTAACTGACGAGAGTTACTTTCCCGCTAAATGTTAGATCGGCCGTATCCTTGACTGGCTCGGCTCTCATGAAATTTTTCTATTGTAAAAAATCACGTGGGAAATCTGCTTAGTTTACGCTGCCCCTGCGTGACGGACTTTTTTTGATCTACAGTAAACTTCATGTTATTATATTAACAATTAGCTGTTATATTATGAAACACTAAATACCATAATTGTTTTCATTGAATATTTACTTGTTTGATAAATGCAAATACGTGACGGACGTGGGAAAACTGTTTAGTTAACGCAGCCTCTGCGTGACGGACTTTTATTTTTTAAATTTGTGAGCGGCTCTCCGCCCATCTTCTTCATCGTCTATTTCAAGTTTTTTTTTTTTTTTTTTTTTTTTTTTTTGTTAATGGGTTGTTGGGGAATGGTATAACCAAGTATCTATTCAAAAGAAAAAAAATAATCCCTTGTAAGATTATATGATACTTATCTATGAATGTTTCATCACTGTGTCAATGTCAAAATGTCATTGTTCTAATAGTGACTCGAAATGCTGGGAGGGATTCTCATACCTTCTCGCCTCTCTGACATCACTTTTTAATCTAAATTAAGTCATTTTTACGTAAGCTCAGAAGAATGTAATTTATTATAATAATTATAATTCTTAGAAAATTCTCAGTTATTATTTTTCTAAAAAAATATTTTTAACCAAAGAGTACCAATTTTCACAACATGCGGCAGCGAAAGTTGTTCACCCACGAATATTATGTAGAATATTTTTTTTTTCTTTTCGTAGGATATACTCAAAATTATTTCAAATGAACACATTTTCCAAAATAATTGTATGCATTGGGATAAATATAGGGATTTTAATTCATTCCTCTTAAAGACCCTACGTCACCCCATGTTTAAATTATTTGACCCCAAATGACTTATTGAATTTAAAATATCAGGATAAGATTGAATTCTATCTTCGTTCTCCCTTTCGTTATAAATAATGAATCGATCAGTAAAGCTGGAGATTGTGAGATCCTCTGTTATGAATATGCATGTAAGGAAATTGTGAGCCATTAAGGAGATTGAATAGGGAATTGTTAATGGCCAAGCTTTTCGGATGAAATGTGTCCTGTTTATTAAATATCATTACAAGGTGTAATATCAGAGACTAGAGGGAGTAGTTTCAGCTGCTAATTCCTATTATAGAGAATTGGAAGGGAGGCAAAGGGTTAAATAATGCAGATTGGGGTCGGAGAGTAAGCCCTCGCTCTGCTGGGGGTGGTTTGTCCCTCCGGTGTTGAGGATTATTTCACTTCACAACTGCCTCCCCTCTTAACTGGGTCCTGGCTTTTCATCTTGTTAAGCCATTTCTTTACTCCTCCGGCTTCGCTGAAATATTTCTATATGATACAAAATATACTGAGCGTACCTTTTAATGGGTATTCAAGATTCGCATGTATGTCAATGGTTACTTATAATGCAAAATTCATGATACACATACTAGAATTTTTAATTCTTCTAACCATATATTCCTTCCTAAAATTTGGTCAAAATAATACATATGGATCTCCACGCCATCTACTAAGACGCAAACATCGACCCACAACCCGAACTAGGTAAGGTCACGAACACAAATATTACCCCTGTCCCCGACGGATTTCTTCAACAACTATCGGAATCACCAATTAGACATAACACTACTATATATCCCCAAGAGTCATCTATCCAATAGGCATGGCTTATAAACGTGAAATGTTTATTCAACGTGGAAAACCACCAACGGTTATGGACAGACTGTTAAACAAATTAAAAATCCTAGGAGGCACAACCTTAGGATCGAGGCTTCGAAGAGAAACTGTTAGAAATTCCAAAATTCACTACGACATATGAATTCTGCGGCAAACCAAACAGGGATACTGTGAGCCCATTACGAGGGAATAATTATGGAAAATTATCCCATATTATACAAACCAAGTACCCAACCGTGAAACTCAAAAGATACAAACTGAAATGCCTCGACCTAGATAACCTACAAGATCATCTAGAGCGCATTAACTCTTAAGCTATGGAAAAACTACCACAGAGGATTACTCGAGTCTCATGGTTAACTGCACACAGTTATTTCCCACAAATAAAAGGCATCATTATACATGCACAACCCTAAATATGACTAACGACCATGAAAGACTCCATCACTTCCTCACCGTCCTGCCTCACTCCAAACACCAATCAAACCTTTTGGTGAGGTCATCATAGACTCTCTCCACTAGACCAGAAATGCATTCTATAAGTAGCTGATACTTTCTTCCAACGACTGTTTACAAGACTAATTGACGCCCAATGGACATGATTCTAATTGGATTATATTGTTAAAACATGAACTGTTACTTTACTGATACTCTGTATAATAATGATTCGAGCATAATCATAACTATAATAATTTTTTGTAGAACAAAATCCAACTTGTATTTATGGGGTTATTTACCATAGGCTCAATCATACTTTGGTAATTTAAATAATTTTAACCAATGTATAACTGCTAACATTTCAGAAATATCTAATATAGTGATACGATTTCTCTATAAATTGGAAATGCTTAGGCTACAGTAAAACTACAGTTTTTGCAATGTTAGAATTCATTCCTTATATCCGACACACACACACACATATATATATATATATATATATATATATATATATACTTATCTAAGGAAAATCACATAAACTAGATGCTACGAGTGATTTCGGAATTAAATAAAAACACTAAGCATGAATAATAATGGAGGTACGATGGATAGATATTGCATCTTCCATTATGTTTCCTCTCTATACTGTTATATTTAATTAAATTATAGAACAACTAAGATGTATGATTATCTTTCTATAGAATAATATTACAATGTCAATGTAATAATACAAAATATAATCCCGGAGCTCTTGGCTTCTTATTTAAGTAACTATAAGGAGTCATAAAAGTTTAATGAATGCCTGTACAACATCAAATAGAAATTGTTAAAACTTAGCCAGAGAGGAAATTACTTGGGGCAAACATTTACTTTACCAAGTCATTTTCGTTTATAAAGCTTACGAATTTTCATTATTAAATGGAAAACACTATGCGTTTATTAAATGTATAGTGTCTTTAATTTAATGAGAATTTTTCTTATGAGTTCGTTCTAAGAGTATACCATATTAATAACCGCTACTGAACGCACCATATTAATATTTTTTTTTTCATAATGGATATCCGGATATTAATATTGCTTTAATAATCTCTACGAATTTCAAGATTATATTAAAAACATTCTCCATAAACTAAGAAAATGCGATGATAATTCAGTTTCCCTATAACAATCATTTTATTGATATAAACTTAACCACACACAATACAAGGCAGAAGTCCTTCGTGTCTGTAATAACAAATCAACTAACGCCATTGTTAGAGCAGAAAAACTAAATTTCATGAAAGTAAGAAAAGCCAAATGACAATTCATTGTTATAACTTTTGCTATAACAGTTGTTATAGAAAAGTATCATTTTTAAACTATCAAGACAAGTACATTTTTTCCTTATAGGGACAAAGCCATATTATCTGTTATTATATTTTTGGCTTTGAAACTAGGTACCATAAAATAAGGAAAAAATATAAACAGCATTGCAGAAATGTCGATAATTTTTAAAATAGAACATCATTTGCCGACCATTCTTTGAATAAATTTAGTTTTGACGCGATGGAAATTGCAGCTGACGACAAAAGCATAACGAAGTGGAAGGTAAAATAAAATATCCTCGTTATTAAATTCAAGCATGTAGAAAGTTGTTGCTTACAAGGAAACTGTTTTTAAATAAACAGCGAATACAGCGATTTAGGTAATCGATCTTTACACTGTACATAATTTAAATGTATCGATATTATCAGCGGAGTGGTGTGGAACATCTCCATTTTTCTAGGCAGGACGTAATCGCAGAGGTGATAATGTCTAATCTTTTTATAAGTGTATTACTCCAGAAGACGCACCATAGAGGCCGCGAAACAAGTAGAGGAAAATAAAAAAGTGGCGATATTTAACGTGTTTTTCATCAATTGACCTTCGAACATTTCTCCTTCATGAAGATTGAATTGAGGTCACATTTCGACAAAAAAAATTATGTAAAAAGTGGCAACTAAGACGTATTACATCCAGGTCATGGATATATACATATTATGTCTCCTGTGTGGTAGGTCTTCTACGGAATTCAATTACTTTAGTTCTATTTATTTAATCTAAAATTCATTACAAACGGAGAAATATGTCTGCAAAATATTCATGAATTTTAGAAGTATTATTTCTTCACTAAATAATTTTATTTTTTAATATAACTACTTTAGGTACTTTATTATTCATTAAAACTTCTAGGCATAACGTAAAATTAGGATGTCGATCAATAATGTTTTTCATTACGTAGCATCATAAAAAGAATTTCATTGTGAAAACCGGAAAATATGAAAGAATGTTGGCAGCTCACAAATCGTCATTCAAAAGACAAACAAGCAAGAATTTTTTTTAGCTAACAAATGTTTTGTTGATAAATTTGATTGCGGTGTCGTTAGAGGCTTATGTCTCTCTGAAATACAGCTTTTTGAGAGAAAGAGAAATGGCCAATAATAGCTTCCACAAAATCTGAAATTTAAACGGCTTTTAAGCCTTAATTCCGAGAAATGAATGTTGCCCGGAACATTCTATGTTTCCCTCATAGAGAAGATTTCCCATATGGATTATTTATTGCCGAATGCCAATAACTTCAATTGGGTCTTTTCGAATCTACTTTCACACAGTTCTATATTTACTCTCTCTATTCACTTCTGATATAGTGGATATATGATAGTTTCCCGTTTATGAACTCGTACGGAGGGTGTTTGCCACTACGATTAATCAGCGGTCGAAGCTTTCTATTTATTTTAATATTATTATTGTTTCTTTTTAACACTCTTAAAAAGAATTCAGTGACGTAAACCTAATCATCCGGTCGCTCAAACCGGGAAGGGTTAATACTAATTCCCATCAACAAATTCGTTATTTTTATTCATTATTTGAATAATTTGTATCACATTTTATCTATTATTGTCATTTTTAATCCTTTCATTGAAATCACTGTCATCTGTACGATATATAGACCGTGACGATGAACGTTTTATTGGTCCATGGCTCATGGAAGGCTCCATAGCAAATCATATACTATGTAAAACACACACGAAAAGAATACGAACAAACAGTGTTACAAGCTATAATGAAAGGTACAGAATATACGTAAACCGAATTACCCCGTATCGTAGACCTACAATACGTAGGATGTTAACCCAAACAAGAGGTACACGAGACCGGAGCAGAACGAGCAATAGCTAGTCAAGGTCGAATGGCGTTGACAAATTAATCGAAAACACTTCCTGGGTGTAGATGAAGGAAAGACTCACAGCTAATGAAGTGGAGAGCCCACCAATATTAGCAGGTCTACCAATACATGAAATATGAAAATCTCTACCGGCCTCTCTGACCGGCGTTTCGGTAAAAGTGTTAAAAAAATCATATGTTTGTAATTTATATTCAGTTTGAAATACAGTCTGCTAGGGAATTATATCATAAAATTGGTTACGGATACAATTTTAGGAAATAGTTACTAACAAACGAGATTGGTTACTGATACAGTACAATTACTGAATGACAGAGGGCATGAAGCTACTTAAACATTAAAGTTCATCTAAAGTTCGAATGAGGTGTGGCTATTTACAGGTTTTCTGAGGCTGTATTTATAGTGTCATTAACCATTTGAATTTTATTGTTTGTAAGTAAACTGTCATTAAAAAAAAATCTGATGACAGCTCCTTTTTCCATAATCTGATATCTTTTATGGGCAAATGCCCATTTTTTTTACAATATACTTCTTGTGGTATTTTAAAAATATATTTGATTTTTATTTGATAAGACTACATATTATTACATCACAATTCAAATATGCTTAGAAGTTTAATGAATAATATAATACCACCTCTACGTATTAATTACCCTTTTATTATTTTTTCAACAATCAATACACATTTAATATAATTTCTGCCTTTGGCTGTAAATAGTTGTCAAGGAAAACTTCGTAAACCAACGCTTAGATATTTATTTTTTGTTACTAAATATCATCTTAAAAAACACAAATCCCGTCATATGTCTTGTTTGGTTGATTCGCGGTATGGCCCCGGTATTTGTTATTGTGGTATGTGCCATGATGAATTCGTTTTCATTTATAAACATCACTATGGTCAATAGATCTATAGAATGGCTGTTCACAGCCTGAATTTATAAGTTCTGCTCCGGGCGGCCACCTAGAACAAGGTCTATTGTTTATCTATTTTTTTCCTTTAACATCTAGTGTTATCTTTTGCAAGTTGTTGATTGGCTGGTACTTATTTACTTTGTTTTGTTTTTGTAAATCCCACCCTGGCTAGAAAAGGGTGGTAACCTGTAGATTATCGCTATAATCCTCAAAAATTATTGGAGAAAGATAATATAAAGATGTATTGGGACGAAGCGATGATAACTGACCATACTGTGCACCATAACAAACCGGATATTCTCATTATTGACAAGATCAATAAGACTGCTGATATTATTGACATTGCAGTGCCCAATGATGAGAATATTCGAAAATCCCATGCCGAAAAGTTAAGAAAATATCAAGAATTGGCTATCGAGCTCAAAGAGGTATACAAACTGAAATCTGCCATAGTTACGCCTATTATAGTAAGTTCAAATGGACTAGTGCCAAAAACAACGATAGCAGGCACCAAGAACTTGAATCTGCCAACAGCAATTATAAAAGAAGCACAGCAAGGGGTACTTCTTGATACTGCTAGAATCGTGCGAAAATTTTTAAATTCCCCTTAATATGTCACACTCAAAAACTCCATATTTGTTGGATTTTCCCCCGACATGGATTTTACTCCAGTTTTCACTGAGTATAAACCTCCCCCATAATAATAATAATAATAATAATAATAAATGTTTTTGTAAGAAAGCGTTCATGTTCGTATTACTATCATCTCCTACCCTCCATTTACAGTATGCAATTTCGGACATATACTTCATAATCTTACTTGGTTGTAGTTTCAAAGTGTTATAGTTGGGCCGGAAGTTAGTGAGTTGCTGTTGCTGTCACTGCACGCCCAAGAGCTCCAATGTTTATGGCATATATGTTTTTTTTTTTTTTAATATCTTACTATCTTGTGCAAATTTCTTTAAAAGGTTGCTATTAAGGATGTACGTAAGGCAGGATAATCCAACTCAGTGATAAGGTTTATCCTGCTCACCAGGAGCTGTCAGTATGGTTATTACACTGTCAGCATCACTGCATGTGCAGCTGAACCTATGAATTATGTCTCCATGGATTTTCGGAGCTCACCGGCTCTCACCGACAGGTGTTACATTTATAAAGTGATATTTACTCGTGGTAAACTAGGGAATAGGCTCTGTGTTCTGACTAGCTTCTTTATGAATCAGGTCGTTTATGACTTAATCAGCTCTATCCAGCTAGATGATATTCTTGTAATCTACAACGATTTACTTTTGACTTATCGATTAGTTATTCTCCAGTATGGATTTGAGGGTTGTCTTCCAAGCCTCATAAAGGACATTTTACTTTTGAAAATTTATATATTACTTATGCCTATTGATGCTAATCCATTCACCAATAATTTTATTCTTAAGTTTTTTCGCATCCAAGAATGACTGTTACTTAAAGTTGAGCTTATTTGCTGTTCCCAAGGTTATTAAAGGTAGAACTCACTATTCAATCTTATAGAGACAAGAATGAGGACCATACGAACTGTGAGAAAGGAGATGTCCTTAGGGGTGCAAGAGAGACTACCTTCACATCTAAATTAATGGTTGAAGTCGTATGCAGATTACGATACAAAAATACCTTTCTATATTAGTGAGTCAGGTAACGAACAGGCTCGTAGTGGTCCAAGGGACAAATACCCCCCCCCCCCAAAACCAAATTTATTTAATCCATTGAACTGACATTTTTCGTATATAATTAATTGTGTAGTACTGAAATAGAGTGGCTTCTCTAGTTGATTAATTGAACTGAACTTGAATATCTTATTTTGTGTTTCATTATTGTAAAATAACTCAATTTTAGTGCGAAATAAGCTAGTATTTTACAAAATTTATTTGAATGGTGAGAAATTGATAAAGTACAGGAAGTTTCTTGTATATATTGTTTTAAAACAAGAAGTTATATAGCCAAAAAATTACCATGTCCTACGTGCATTTAGATATTGAAGATATTTTTAATGAAACATCATTTTTTTTATTTTTAGATACATGGATTAGGAATTTATTTACATTTCACATAAAAAGTTAACCCTCCGTCGGCCGCACCTCTGGACGAAACAAAATCGGGCGCACACGGCCTGAGAGGCCGCCTACATATTTTAGCCCCCCACTCCCCATCTAATTAATTTTAATTTAAAACGCTGGTAGGACAGAATTTGCTAGGATCTAAGGAAAGCAAATATGCTATTTAGTAAGTAAAATAATAACTTTATTAAAATAGAATGAAGCTTAAACTAAAACAAGTAAAATTGATATGGCGCATTCGGCCTGAGAGGCCAGAGTTAGACTAGCACTTATTTCTCAAGATATCGACGAACTTCCATATAGAATAGCATTAATCTTAGTAAAAGGGACGATTGCAATAGATATATCTTGAAAAAAAATCATCTTCGAAATTAAGGAGCAATTGGGCGCAGTCGGCCTCACAACCCATCTGTCTGGATGAAGGATGGCAATAGACTAAAGTAGGGGATTCTAAGCATGAACACAAATCAGGAAATTACTGGGAATGGCCCCTCACAGGGGAAACAGAATGAGGCGTGGTATCAAAAAGTATGTTTTCCTGGCCTCTCAGGCTAGCTGCGCCCGACGGAGGGTTAAGTGATAGAACGGATAATTGGCTTGTTGTTAAAAGCTTTTTCTTTCAAGTATTAAACCGTTACAATGGCCCACGTCGATAACCGTCTTCAATCTTCCCCTTTGTCTTTTTCTACCTTTTCCTGACTGGGTAATGAGAGTGTCAAACTTTTTAACAGCAACGTTTTGTGAGATGGCATTCGCAAAATTCTGTGTAACAACAATCATGCTCAACTTAAAAGAACCGAAGATTATTTTTTTTTAAATATTTTAAAGGAGAAAAACTAACTCAGTGCCAAATAAAAAATTCTATTAATACAGTTTCATGAAAACTTTAACTCGATCATGAAAATTATAATCAAAGAAAATTGAAAAATAATAGCTTACTTCATAAGTTTTGTTTCTTGCGATTGAGGTCACAGCTGTCTTCATTGATGTTTCAATATGCAACTGATATCATTGTGGGCATGTTTCTTTTTTTAATTAACAACCACACATAAATCAAATTAGACGAAAATATAAGGATTCCAAAAAGATCTTTGAGATCCCGTAGGATTTTCTCCCTATCTTGGAAACTCCAAATATGTGGAGTTTCGTTGGGAATATTAACCAGTGACTTTATGATAAAAAAAATAGCCGAAACGATCCTAAAGTTGCCTTAAACCTCCTATTCTTTAAAGAGCGACCAGGATATAGCTAAATTGGATAAGAAAATGGTCCTAATGAAGTGAAACTGTCGGACTGTATTGGAAAGGCTTCATTATCAAAATCAGTTTTCTTAGTTTAAAAAAATACAGGAATGAAAACGAAAAATATTACATTAGAAAGTATAAAAATTCTCATAAACTGCATGTATACAGGCAATCAACAAATTAGCTGTTTGAGCAGGTCGGCTGCCGTATAAGTCAACCACGAGTTCGTCAAGACAGAACAAACAAATCCTAGCATCCCCGGAAGCTTGGATTTTGTTTGTCCTGCATTTAGGAACTTGTTGTTTTCAGCTTTGTAAGCTAAGCAAAATAACCGACATACCAAAAACAATTC
This sequence comes from Riptortus pedestris, assembly GCA_019009955.1. NCBI lineage: Eukaryota > Metazoa > Arthropoda > Insecta > Hemiptera > Alydidae > Riptortus > Riptortus pedestris. Next base: position 169,122,206 of record CM032228.1, read on the forward strand.
TGTATGAAATTACCTGAGACGCGATACAAACATTTCCTTCTCAGAAAGTAAACAGGAAAATGGGACCATCATTTACCTTGCGTGGCTAAAACTTGAGGGAAATTGGATACAGATTCTCCTAGTTCCTTTCCATTCATTGAAAGCATCTAAAATAAACATTTTTAAGAGACAACACTGAAATTACTTTTGACCGCTAGTGACATTGGTTTGACTCAAATGATATGCATATAAATATAAAAAGTCCATCACGCAGGGGCTGCGTTAACTAAGCAGATTTCCCTCTTTCCGTATTGGCAATTATCATCACTCTTGACGTTAAAGTTCTATGAGAACAATATTTGTTATTTAGGCTTCGAATAAAGTGCTTCATAATATAACAGCTTATTGTTGATATGACATGACTAGGAGTGGGGGTTTACTAAAGGCCGAAAACTAAAAAACGCAAATATCTCGGTTAATATTAAAGATAATGAAAACAATTACATAAAAGCATTTATAGATATATTAATTTGCAATAATATTGGTTTTATACAATGTTTCGATCTGACGTGCAGTAACGAAGATATTTCGAATTTTCGAAAATCCTCCCTTCTAACCCCCCCCCCTTCTACTGGTCCGATTTCAGCCGTTAACGAACTTGATCTTTATTTTTACATAAAACGTTTACATATGGAGTTTGGTAACCATCAAGCAAAAATTGCGACCACTAGAGCGCGCGCACACACACACACACACACACACACACACACACGCATATATATATATATATATATATATATATATATATATATATATATATATATATATACCGTCATCTCCTGGGTAGGATCGATGGGCATTTGAAGAAAATGTGTCATAAGTACGTCGCTAATAGCTGATTTCCCTCAAGGGAAATCTGCTAATTCAAGATATTTTGCAATAATGAAAACATTGCGAATTTTGATAAACTACTTTTGCTCGGGAATACCAACAATACGGAATATCAGCCAAATAAATAAGATTCAAGTAATATTTTTTCCCTTTCTGAAGATCATTTTTTAATCATTCACTATTACTAAGTAATTTTTATATAGGTGGGATTGACGCCTTCTCGGGGCTGAAAAATTGCTTATGCTTTGAATTTTGAATTTTCCTATATTTGTACCTTTTAGCTCATTATGAATTTAAGAAGATACAGATGGAAATTTTAGTACGGTATACCTAGTCAATTTTCGTTCCCAGCAAATTTCTTTTAAAATTGTCATGTTCCCTTCATTGCCAAATTTCAAATTCGTATATTACAAATTTCGTTTTTGTATATTCAATTGTTATTAATAATGTTTTACATATCAATAGTTTGGTTCCCTTTACAGATGGGTCAATCAGAGAGAATTCCGCAGCAGATAAGTAAATATTACTCCTGTAAGTGATTTTTTTTTTCAACTTTATAATAATGCTTACCAGGGTAATAGTTTAAATAATTCGGACGCACATCTTTAAAACACTGAACGTGTATGACATTTATATTTTTTATTGTTTTGAATTCATGATATTGAAAAATTATATCCAAAAGGGTGCCAATCTTCAAAACAATCCCCACGTTATCCGGTCTAATAGAAATAGTTTTCATAATTTTTATTAAAAAAAAAAAATTCTAAGTTAGAACTCTGTGTACTTTTTACTGAAATCCGTCACACAGTCAGTTGATGCTATGGAGAGTTTTGCAGTGCATATTCAAAATGAGTATTCTAGTTGGGATCTGAACAAAAAAAATGTCAGATTATTCACATGGTCTTAGAGGCACGATTGGATGATCCCTTCCGCATTATGGTAGGACGGTGTTGAAGGGCCCAATCAATAGAGGTAACTGAAACTGCTTATATCCCCATCACTATTACTGCTCCTATCCATCAGCATCAAACGCCATACCAGCTCACTCAAAGGCAGCTATTTCCCTCAAGCACAACAAATAAAATAAAAAAAAAATCTAATGTGGCGACCACAGGACTTCGATATACTTCTATTAAATTGAAAGACACAAAATATTTGGTTACATTTTATTTACAATTATACATGACATCTCCGTTCCAATGCATTCGTCAAAAGTCTTCGAATATAATTTTATAGATATTTTTATAGTACTCACAAAAGTGTTCAATTTTTATATTATACGATTTTTTTTGTCTCTAATATGTTGGGATTTTTTATATTTTTTTCTCCTCCATTAAACCTCTCCCCCCACCTTAATCAATTTCGTCAAAAGAAAAGGCACCAAACCAGACGTTACTGTCCCAATTATTTAATTTCAACATTCTATGCCTAGTCGTTTTTGCAGATTTCCTATAGGGGAAATCAGCTGTTGATTGGTTGTCCACTTGATGGAATTTTCAAAACATTTCTTTAAATGTCCATCGATCCTACCTAGGAGATGACGAGATTGAGGACCGTTCAAAATTTTGTATGTATATATATATATATATATATATTTGCCATTTACCGCTCTATCGGTCGCATTTTTTCTTTTTATCGTTACCAAACTGGATATTTAGGTGTTTTATATAAGTTTGTTTACGGCTAAAATTGGACAAGGGGGAGAGGGGGTTTAGAGGGGGGGGATTTTTGATTTTCGAAATATCTCCGTTACTATAAGTCGGATCGAAAAACTGTATAAATACAATCTTATTGCAAATTAAGTGTACTATGAATATTGATACTTACATTCTATATCTCGAATATTAACCGAGATATTCGCATTTTTCAGTTTCAGCCTTCAGTAAACCCCCACTTCTAATCATGTTACATAAAAAATTCTCTGTTATGTAATAAATCGCATTATGCGAAGCTTAAATACCAAATATTGTTTTCAAGACACTTTTGTTATACGAGAAATTATTATTATTATTCATACAATAATCGCATTTCGCAACAGGGGCGATTTAGCGACGAATCATTTATTTAATATAGAGCATAATAATTAACATATTTAACATATAACATATTTAACATATAACCTACTTAACATATAACCTATAACATATTTAACAAATAACCTATAACATATTTAACATATAACCTATAACATATTTAACATATAACCTATAACATATTTAACAAATAACCTATAACATATTTAACATATAACCTATTTAACATATAACCTATTTAACATATAACCTATAACATATTTAACATATAACCTATAACATATTTAACAAATAACCTATAACATATTTAACATATAACCTATTTAACATATAACCTATAACATATTTAACATATAACCTATAACATATTTAACATATAACCTATAACATATTTAACATATAACCTATAACATATTTAACATATAACCTATAACATATTTAACATATAACCTATAACATATTTAACATATAACCTATTTAACATATAACCTATAACATATTTAACAAATAACCTATTTAACATATAACCTATAACATATTTAACATATAACCTATAACATATTTAACATATAACCTATAACATATTTAACATATAACCTATAACATATTTAACAAATAACCTATAACATATTTAACATATAACCTATAACATATTTAACATATAACCTATAACATATTTAACAAATAACCTATAACATATTTAACATATAACCTATAACATATTTAACATATAACCTATAACATATTTAACAAATAACCTATAACATATTTAACATATAACATATTTAACATATAACCTATAACATATTTAACATATAACCTATTTAACATATAACCTATAACATATTTAACAAATAACCTATAACATATTTAACATATAACCTATAACATATTTAACATATAACCTATAACATATTTAACAAATAACCTATAACATATTTAACATATAACCTATTTAACATATAACCTATAACATATTTAACAAATAACCTATTTAACATATAACCTATAACATATTTAACATATAACCTATAACATATTTAACATATAACCTATTTAACATATAACCTATAACATATTTAACCTAAAACATATAATTATTATATTTACGTAAGTATGCTCATTTCTGCAAATATTTTCAGTATTGCCCTACATTATAATTTTTTGAAAATGTTGTATTGTTTCAAGTATTGTAATACGCGGTCTATTAATTATAATAATTCAGTCAAAGTGTATGGTAGGTCTATGTGAGTCCTTAAATAGCAGTCAGTAAGTATATGTTTTATAGTAAGTCTACAGTTACAGTGTTGGCAGTAGGGTTCGTCTTCTCCAGTAAATAGGTAAGTGTGAGTTAGTCGTGAATGGCCAATTCTCAACCTCGTTAAAACTACTTCTTCTCTTCTAATTAGCCTTTTTGAGGAAGGCCATTCACCAAGTGTATGTTTCAGTTCTCGAAATTTGTTATCAGTTGAGGTAAACCAAGTTTTCTGCCATGAATTGAGTATCATGTGTTTTGCTTGGGCTTAAATATCTTGATATGTACAGTATGTGTTGTCGTGAGTTCTTTTTTGAGTAGCTGACTTGGCAAGTTCAGCGTACAGTGTATGTCCGGGTAAACAGTACATAGTTATTCTTTTGTTTAATGTCTGGATTTTGTGAATTATGTACGAGATGAGTGGATGTGAACTATATATGTTTTTTAGTGAATGTAATGAGCTAAGAGAGTCAGTGCAAATTATGATGTCCGTGTCTGTAGTTTCAGGTATATTGTCTATCGCATATTTATATATTTGTATTATACCAGATACATACAAATATGTTCTGGCCCCCCCCCTGTCTTAAGTTCTTGGACTACTAAAATTTGATTGATTGAGATAAAAATTATTCTGATTCATTATAAATTATAGGACTAGATATAGTAAATATTTTTCCACAAAATTAATGTTATTCTGATATATTTGAGTAATTGTTTTTCTTTCCGGATTGGGAGACATGTTTGTTTACATTTCAGATGCTCCACGTGGGGAAATTATTTAAAGTTACTGAAAGAATCCATATTACCATTTGTATTTATTCTCTTAATATTCAAGTTGGTGCTGTGTTACCAGTATGTAGATTTATCCCAATTAGCCTAAGTTGGAAAAAGTGGACGTTAATAAATAATGTAGATTTATCTATTGTTAAACACCAGGAGGGAAATCTGCTCAGTTTACGCAGCCCCTGCGTGACGGAATGTTTAGTTTTCGGCCTTCAGTAAACCCCGACTCCTCCTCATGTCATATTAACAATTAGCTGTTATATTGTGAAGCCCATTATTTAAATCCTAAAAACTAAATATTGTTCTAACTGAACTTTTATGTTTTCACATAAATACAAACACTTGGGAAATCTGTTACGTTAACGCAGTCTCAGCGTGTCGAACTTTTGAGTTTGGGCGAGATAAAAACATACGTCACTCCGAAACTAATCAAAATTGGCGAAGAGGGGGGTGGAAAGGTTTAATTCTGTTGAAATCTGAAACCTAAAGTTTTTGACATTACAACACTTTCCTTTACTTCGAAAAAGTAAGAAAATAGTAAACGAGTGCGCGGTCATATTTATATTACCAACATCTATCTAGCTTTTCATCCCTCTTGTATTTCACGCATTCACTATTTGTGTAAATTTAGGAAAAAATAATAATTTTAATTAAAATTGTTTATTATAACTATATTCTCTAACATGTTTCTCAGTACTCATTCAACATTTGATAGTACGGAATGGAAGTAGCAAAAACGGGAGATTCTGTAATAAGGTTCCTAAAAAAAAAAAAAAAGTTAGAGAATCTGGTTGCGTTAATGAATTGCACCTTTGGTCGAACGGCGACATCAAAGAAACGCAATCTCTTTTAAAGAACATTTTCAATATCCCATCTTCAGTATTTTTAATGGAAAAAGGAATAGAGTACAAGCAAGTCTTGAAATATCTGTGTCGGCCTTCCTGTTTGCTGGTAGGCCATTGGTGTGCAATCTTGTCTAATACCGGGCTGGAATAGGCTGCTGAACAGCTGAGGTTGAAATGGTGGCGGCCTGTCAGAGGCAATGCTCCTCACTGAAATCTCCTGCTGCTAATGGAAAAACCCAGTGGCCGTGTTACTTTTTCTATCCCTCCTCTCGCCAACCTCACCAACCCTATTTTTTCCCCTTCTCATTCCCCTGCACATATACAGTGTTTCCCTTGCTCAACCCCACTACACACTCAGAGAAATTGCGCAAAAACAATGTTCCCACTAAACACTACCATTTATTTACGTCTCTTGAGCGGGGGAAAAAAACCTGTATATGTATAAGCCTTCTTCAACTAATTATTTTCAGGACTGGTAGGGAATAAAAATAGATACACTTTTTCCTTTAATTAATACATCTGTTTATGGAAATTCCGTTTGATTACAATTCTGTATTTACAAAAATTCAAGTGACCTTTGAAATACCTCATTAAATCACAATTTTTAGTCTTAACAGCATGTGTGGCACACATGTCTTTCTTGTACTCCAAAGTAAACGTAATGTTCTCTGCAATTAATTTAAAATTACTTAAATTAAAAGACATTGGATCAGAAAAAAATGGCATAAAAGATAATTTATAGATCATTTCATGATAATCAATAAAATGTCCACTACAAATCTTTTGAATCCCTAATAGGTACGAAGAAATTTGCAATTTGGAATTTCCGGCCTCCACAAAACCTCCTTCATTTCTCCATTTTAAGATCATAATTTCCCATTTGTAAAGGACCTAATTCCCTTAAGATTCAGAAAATTCCACAGCAGGCTATCCAATCATCCTAATCCAGAGGTCCTTGCCCATTCCCGTACCATTCATCAGTATTCGGTCTCCACGCCGCACACTGGAGCGAGTGATAGGGCAAGCCGGACATTCATTAATATATCCGTTTCTACTGCTCCTAGAATATTGATTCTGGTGTCATTTTAAAGCACATTGAATACTCTATTAAACTACCTCATCAGCAATTTTGCCAGATGCGATATAACGGTAGGATGAATTTTAAATGTGTACTTCCAGATTATGTATCGCTTACTAAGTAGAGAATTGTGATTTGTAGACACATATCAACATATGTTTTATAAATTTTTATTTTTAGCAGATTTCCCTTAAGGGAAATCAGCTATTGAGGTCGTACTCATGACGCGATTTTCGAAAAATTTCTTCAAATGTCCATCGATCCTACCCAGGAGATGACGAAAATGAGGTCCCTTCAAAATTATATATATATATATGTCTGTTAACGCTCTAGAGGCTGCAATTTTTGTTTGATCATTACCAAACTCGATATTTAAACGTGTTATGCAAAAAGACGGATCAAGTTCGTTAAATACTGAAATCGGACCAGTGGGAGGGGGGTTTAGAGGAGGGATTTTCGAAAATTTGAAATATCTCCGTTACCATAAGTCGGATCAAAAAATTGTATAGAACCAATCTTATTCTAAACTAAAATTGAATTAATTTACTATGAATATTGTTCTATACATTTATTCTCTATCTTGAACACTAACCGAGATATTTGCACTTTTATTAATTGTGGGCCGATAACGGATGACTGAATTTCCCGCCAAATGCTAGTTTGGCCATTTGCCGTAGCTGTTCGGCTCTCGTATTGAGATTTCTCTATTGTATAACTTCACGTGGGAAATCTGCTTAGTTTACGCAGCCCCTGCGTGACGGACTTTTTAATAAATTGAAGTTCACAAACACAATACTAAAATTGAAAACAAAAATATATCTAGAATAATAATTTAAAAAAAAATCTTTGTATTTAATTTAATAATGAGAATTTGTAAGTTGGAAGAATATCTAACATTTCTAAAATTTCAAATGTTTTTTAAATTACCACTTTTAAGGTCCGCGGGAGGTAAAATACGTCTTCCGCACCGAAAGTGTTAACACTAAAAGTAAAATATTTAATGAATAGGCAAGTTTAGGCAAGATCTGATTACGTTGTAAATAAGACAATATACTCCTAAAAGCATGCCAAGTGGTATTTTTTCAAGCAAATACAAGCGATTTGCGAATTCAATTGAATAAAATTATTTTCAGCTCGATGTAAAAAAAAAAATTGAGAAATTTTAAAAACCTTTTGTGCCAGTTTTTGATTTGTTATAATACTCTTAATGTGTACTGGAAGCAACAATAATTTATAAAATGAAATAAGAGTTCACGACGAATTTAATAAGCCAAGGCTTTTTTTAACATAACAATTATAACCAGGCATTATGTAAAAACCATTGCAATAATATGGCTAAAAATCAATCTGCTCAATTGAAAAGGGTTTATGTGGTACTAACAATACAATCAAAATTCAAAATTAAAACTTTTATTTTTTCCCCCAATGTCCAAATTACTGAAGGATCGCTCCAGTGTGCGGCGCCTCAAGAGAAAATGGCCCAGAGATCTCCTATAGAAGTGTATTGTTCATTTTGCTTCTTTCTAGAAGGGGCATGTCGGTCAGGTGAGGTTTGATAAGTTAAGAGCCAAAAAACAGTTTTCGGTAAATCACTAAATCTCTCGTTTGATGAGAAGAACTCTCTTATTAAAAAAGAAAAAAGTTCCACCAGAACTCACTTCATGGGAAAAATACTCACAATTAACAAAAAAAAAACTTTCCGCCAGAACTCGCACTGTGAGAAAAACACTCCGGCACACTTACCTTACTCCGGCTGATTAACCTTGACCTGGCGACATTCAATTCTACATTAATGAGTTAGTAATTAATACCATGTTTCATGCATTATTTATAATCTTATGATATTGTTCATTGTTTATTTGCTAGAAAAACCTAGGAAAAGCACAATTAACTATATTTGGTAAGTTTCAAGATAAAATATACAAAACTGCTATAGGAAACAAACTTGATGAACAAGACTAATTATGCAAGATTTTTTGGTGCGTCAAATAATATTGCAGACGATTTTACGAGTTGTCTATCCCACAATATTTTCTCTCTCCCAAAAACATTCATACATAAAAATGATTTACATAAGACAAAAATCAAATGTAATGAATTTTCATTATAAAACAATTTAATGTATACAATTTTTAAGCAATTATATCGGTGAACAAATCGAAATCTGTTTTTATTGAAGTGAATAACATTTTCTTTTCTTTAATGAAAACACATTAATATACTTTCTACAAGCAAAAAACGTAATGGAACTTTATTTTATTAAAACTTATTAATGGAAAATAAAATAATATGTACAAAAAATAGTAAATACACAACATAATAACAGTCAGCACAAATTTGCTGCATATGATATTTACATATAATATTTTTACATTTTGCACACATGATTCTGGATTTTTTCTTTTTCTTTGCCGGTCCTTCACAGAAATTGCATCTTCTTATAGCGTCTTTAGGGATTATAATTGGTTGGGTATGTTCTTCTGGCAAATTCAAGAGTTCCTTCGCTCGTTGCTTCAAATTTGTTGGTAATCTTCCACCTCAGACTCCTCACCCGATGAAACTTTTCGCAGCAATTGAGAAAGAATGTCTGGATCACTGGTGCGTTTCACAGAACTGTGTTGGCTCGAGGAAAAAGCCATCTTAACTTTATTTGTTATGATAACTTTGAAAAAACAACCAAACAAAACGAAAAACTGAAATTGCCAATTCTCGTAGTTGTAACACCGTTGGGCGCGTTGGCTACACCGGTAACTCACTCGGAATTAAAGATCTGCTGTAAGGATGGTCAAGGTCACTTGCATACTGACTAATAGACATGTCCTGCTTAGGATGGTATTAGTCCGCCAAAAGCTCCCAGCCCATGTATGCGCTTGCTACGAACATTTAAACTTTGTCATGTCACACCCGTAGCCACGCGCCTAACGGAGGGTTAATAATAAAAACCAAAAGCTAACCCTGAACTAATAAAGGCGTTTAATTGATATCTTTAATTCCAGATACCGTATTGTTATTATAAATAATATTTTAAGAGGTGGAAACGTGAACTATGGAAGTAAGTATATTAAAAAAAAAGTGATGCACTCCTATAGAGAGTAAAAGAAAAAATAACCCTTGGGCTGCAATAATAACTCCTAAGAGGAGTTGTTAATGCCTAAAGGAAGTCACAAATAACGCCGAGTTTCCTTTATAAATCCTGCCCGTCTCGGCTTTTTAGCGCACCTAGTGGGGGTAATTTCTTTTTACTTACTACCCTTGCAAAATAAATGTCTGCTGGAGGGTCACTTGTCTTTTTAATGTAAAAGTCATAGATACTTAGCATTTGAAATATTTTAGTTGAGTAAGTTAAATTTATATTGCATTCTCACCGTCTCCAGTAGTAACTGCAGAACATTTTTAATATAAATAAGCACTGATATCATAATTGGTTATGTGGAACATTTTTTTTTTTATTATTCATTTAAAAATTTTACCTGTCATGATCAAATAACTCTTATTAAAAAAAAAAGATACATCAGAAGACGTGGTTGTGGACTTCCATATCGAAATAATTTCAGACTTTAGAATACTTTAAACTATGGCATAGTATGTCATTACATTATACATATACTTATCTGTTAATGCTTAAGCTACAGCAATTTTTGTTTGATCATTACCATACTCGATTTATAAGCGTTTCATATATAACTAAAGATCAAGTTCATTTACGCCTGACATCAGACAATGGGGAGGAGGTGAGGGGGGGGGGTTACTGATGACAAAAATTGAAAATTCAAAATATCCCCTTTATGTAGTATGCATATGCTACTTACAGAAATTAATTCATTTAATAATTTTTCTTTGTAAATGATTTTTGCAGTCTGTCAGAATGTGTTTTACTGTAAGAGACAAATTGCATTTGGGCTACACCTTTTTTTTTCGTCTTCAGTAAGGAAGGAATGGTCTAAACTGTGTTTCGTTGAAATTATTTTATAACTCCGTGTCCAACTTGCAATTGTTTTAGTCTGTGTGAGTACATGTCGATTTAATATGTCATAGTGTAATGCCTGTTTGTATTCATCAAGTCGTCTCGTGATAGTTCCTTTGTGTCTCATGAAGCTTCTTAGTCACTAATTTGGCCCCTTGACTTCAGAATCAAATTCAATATTTTGGAATCCTGGTAGCCAAAGTGCTATGTTGTATTGAAGATGAATGGTGTATTCTAAAACTTTTACTTTTTGAATAGTTTTACTAATTGAAGGTCGTTGTAGATTGGAATATAGGTGTTAAATGCGTCTTCTCAGGGTTTACGGTCAATATTGACAGGACGTAACGATTAAAACAAAATACTATTAGAGAGAAGGCTTAAAGATCAAAGGGTGTAGATATCAAATAGCTGTGCTATTATTAATGTGTCAATTTACTGTTTATAGCAGCTGGGTGTAGGACAATTTACAGAGACCTATCCTGTACCAGTCGTGTGTTGGAATCTGTTAGTCCTTCACTGTGTGTGTGTTTGTTTGTGCGTGTGTGTGTGTGCGTGCGTGCGAGCGAGCGAGCACGTCTTTGTGTGTAATTATTTACGTGTTGGTGCTGTTATCAATCAACTTGGTATTCTATCTCTTGAAGTCTGTTACTGGCTTCGTTGTATAGTCGAAGGCTGAAAAAGGACGTTGAATGTATTTCAAGCTGTTTGTCTCGTTCTAGTGCTTTATTGAATTTTAGAAGTGTGTCTTGTCTAATAGTCTGAAGGATATCGTTCAGGAAATATTCTCAATGATTAAATTTTGAGAAAAGGTATTATTCGTTTTAAAGTAGTGTTAACGTTGGTGCTCAATGTAAGTGCTGAAACGATCTAGACGAAGTCCTGACCTGGGGTGTTTCCTCTGGCCTATTCACATTTGGTATATTTGAGTCAGTGGGATGTATTTTGACACGGTATTTATGTCATTCAGTGCTTTTTGAGTACATTCCCGTGTGACCCTCCATAGGAAATATGTTGTGTACTCGAGATTCTTTTGATGGCTTTTGTATAATTTTGGTGTTATTATATTTTTAAAAACATTGTTAAAGATCTACTAATTATTTTTCAAGATTTTGTCAATGCCGCCATTTATCTCAAGTTTGTTTTAGTAATAGAATTTTCTCGCAGTCAGTGAATATTTTTTTTTTAATGTAAAGGAGTGAGATGAATAAGATTAGTAACATCTATTCTCAATCTTGTAATAATCAAACACCTCAACCCTTTTGGCGCTAAAGCTTTATGATCAATTAGTACTGAAATGGCATGAAAATGTACTTCACCTCTATTGTACAAAATAGGATTTTTTCTATTTATTTGCTTTCCACCGGCTCTTCATCCCCTAATATCTTATTATAAGTACTATCCTCTCAAAAATTTAGTTATTTTTCTCTAAACCCAGTTGGAAACTATTTTGTTAATTTAGATTATTACTACCTCATTAATGAATTTTAATTTAAAGAAAACTCTGGTATCTTTCTATAACCGTTCTAATAAGTCAATTGTAAAGGAAGCAACCTTTAAATTTATTATTTGTCAAAGATCTTATGAGCTGCTTTGGTAATCGAACAATAATTGGTCCCTAGAATAAAGTCACATAAACAACAAAACACTTCAGCCTACATTAAGGAAATTTCCTTTAAGGGTAATAAGTTACTGGCGCTTTATAGTATAATCTTCTAATGTCCATCGATCCTAACAAGGATATGACTAAAATAAGGTCCCATGTAGGTAGTACGAAAAAGCAAAGATTAAACATATTTACATATAAATGGAAGTTGACTAAAGTGTCCTTTTCATTATAACAATATGAACGATATATAAACTTTTGTATTTGAGAATATTATGTCATCAAAATAAATTGCATGGAAAAGAAATACAATTGCGAAGCTTCTCAATTTAAATAAATTATGTGTATTTTTTCTTTAACTATATTCTCGCTACTGAAAAAGAGTTTTGTTTTAATTCAGCATCCATCTATTAACAACTACATGCTATAACAATAAATAGCGATTCACAGCAAATCTGGAGAAAACATTTACAAAGAAGAGAACGGAGGGCAAAATTCAAGAAAGGAGGTATTAATTTCCTCCAGGAACTGAATATAATCACTTCCGCTTTGAATTTTTCTTTCTGTAAGGGAGTCACCATTAACAAATTAAACTTTAGAAAAAGCCCAAGATTAGTTTAAGAAACTAGGTCAAATGCTTTTTCCCCATCTACATCAAAACTTCTCCTTCTTTGGACCTAATCTGAAAGCTTTACCAGAAATACACTTTATTTTCTCGCATAAGCGAACTGCCTTAGAAAGGAGTAAGTGGTTTTTGATCATAAACTTTAATTTAATGTATTAATTTACTTTCCTAAGTTTATGAAAAGAAGAGATAATTGTTATATTTATCGTTTTGACCCGTTCTAAAGGGTTCAATTTTTACAATTACTTACTTGAGGAGATATACAGTTATTACTCTGAGAAATGCATAAAAATTAAAGAGTATTTTAATGTATTTTGACTTTTTACTAAAATTTTGTATCCATTAAATTCTTAGCATCATTTTTGTCTTTATATTCAGGCCAGACAATTGTTTTAAGATGGTTGGGTTAATGATTTAGGACGAATTTTAGCCTCAAAGAGAAGTTACTAGCCAGAAAATATGTGTAGTCTAGAAAAGGGAAGTAACCTGTTGACAACCCGTCCCAATCAGACATACGGGTAGTTAGATAAACTGAATTCTAGTGTTAGTGGAGTAATACATTTCTTCGTACAAAATCATTTGTTGGTCCAATATATGCATATAATGATTTGTCTACTTGTTTTTATTTTCAATCAAGATAGTTACATAAATTGTGTAATTAATGCTTATTATCAATCATATTTTGGTTATCATACAATTTCCAAGCACTGTTGATCCATGATGATTTTTATTTCTCTGAATTTTCGTTTTATTTTTTTATACAAATTTGGTTTCTTTCATTAATTGATTATTCTATTCCCACATTAGCTTTGGAACGTACTTCGTAGTAGGCTATATAAATAAAGCCCTTACTCTACCTTTGGACTGGAAAGAATTCTTCACAATTTATGATGAGAATGAGTCGACGGTGTTGAATCCTCTTTTTTGATTTGTTTTTATGTTCGATGTGTAAATAAGCATATTGTGTAACTTTGTTAGTAAGTAAATTGCATTATACAACAGAAAGTCTAAAATGCATTTGTACAATCATAATCTTAAAAATAAAAGACTAAGCTATGTGTTGTACAATATTACTTTTTCTGTTCTCTCTTCATGACACATATATGAGGCTAATAGATAACCACTACTCCAGCAAATTTGAAATCGAAGAAGACAAAGTTACATGGTCTTGTCTTTACAGACCAAGGGATTTCCCGTCCTTACGGTAACAATTATATATATATATATATATATATATATATACATATACATATATATAAAACGATTATATATGTTCGCTATTCATTTTTTACGTCATGTATTCAAATAATTTAAGAATAATTAGATATGGATTAACAAAAACTAGTTAAAAATTGTTATATTATTATTATTTTTAATCCATATATATTAATAATAAATAAATAAAACAATTTTAAACATTTGACAATGAAACCTCAATTCAAAAATATAACATTCTGAATCAGAAAAAGTAAATTTGGTAGCCTTTTGTTGAAATGACATCTTCAATGATTCACCCGCCACAAAATAGAAATAAAAGAAATAATAGAATAATAAACTTTTATTCAATTAACATCTCCCGTTCGAACTCTATTAAAAACAAACAATACACGTTATTTTCACAATTTTTTTAATGACTGTTATATATCATAAAAATATCAAAGTAATTCAGGGCCTGCAGCTAATTTGGTCAGGAAGAACTTCCTTATACACGTATTGTATTAAATTTTTTTAAAAAAAAAAATACGTTTAGCTGCACATAATTTAATATAGTTAATTCCATAGACATATTCAATACCTCCGTTCTCATTACATTGCTAGGAAAAAATATCATAAAACATAATGCAAATATAACGATCTTCTTTATGAAACTCTTAATAACTTGCTTTACAAGCTTCTTCTTCCAAATTTTCTTTTCCTCCTGTCTTATCTCTGATCTCCTTGTCTTCCTCGACTTGGTTTCCTGTCTGGTCGCTACACCCATGCCTCTCTCCTGAAGTGACGTTCTCGCAGTCTTACCAAATGGTTTGTCGGTGAAATATTTTAGTTTTCATAATAATTCATTTTCTATCTAGATATCTAACACAGACCAATTAAATATAAAATAATGCGTTAGCAGGAATAGTTATTCGGGTACTTGCTTTAGTTTGGCTGACCCATAATTTATTTTAGTTTGACTTAGATCTTAAGACAACTTGATTCTTGTGTAAGTGGCTGCTAATAAATATGTTGTTAACTTGTAGCCCATTAAAAAATATAAATATTTTTTTAAGGTCTGGATTACGTTAATTTACTAACCTAAACGTCCTTTTCAGCTCTCGACTAACCAAATCCACAATGGGAATTCATTCGTGAAGATTTTTGTATTAACAACTGTTGAATACGAAAGGAGAAATAATGAAGAGCAAACAGATAGAGAGCTCGTTATTACTTTGCTAATGACTTCTTATTTGCTAGTAGGATATGGGGAAGCAATCGAAGGTGGTTTAGTGGCTAACTGTAAATATCGATATTGGGGCAGAGTCGATTGGCATTCATGGGCAGCTCCTACCGACAAGGGTAGACTTTATTAAACCTCTAGTCACTCTCTTCTACCTTAATACACACTCTCAGTCCATCTAATTCTCTACCCTTACTTCTCCTCTACATTTACTTTCATTACCAAAATCTTTGAATTCGCTCTCTCTCTCTCTCCCCCCTTTTAAATAGCTCAAACAGTAATAAATGAAACTATAATTAAAAATGTTTACCCTAGAGGAAAAATATTTGAAACGTTAGTTTCCCTCTCCCGTAATTAGGGAATATACCCCCATGGATATATTAGACTGTACAGTAATTACTAACTTGTATTAGTATTTATAGTACTACTTCAAATACTAGTTTAGAGTTTGGGATTTTTGTAAAATAGGCTCTAAACACTTCAAGCTGTTTTCAACGTTTTGAAAAATTTGACTTTGAAGTAATTCCTTACTCCTTGCTGGAAATTCCAATTTTCATGTTCCCTATGTTGTAGCATGGGATAGTTAACTACTATACATAAAAGCCTTCTGACATCCTCTGACTCGTTTTGAGTGACCAAAGGGATGATAGACCGAAAAGAATTTCAATTTTTATGTCACAGTATACAGAATAATTTGAAACTGGTGCTACCCATAGACCGGGTAACCAATAATTGCCAGCACAGTGGAGAAGGGTGTGGGTTTATTAGTTAAATTTAACTAGCCTCATATCAATAGGCGGAAATAAATATATTAAGGGCGCCACGTTGTTTGTTCTCAAAGGTAATAACGAAACACGTATTCTAAAAACAAATCAGTTTATTTACAATAGAACAACTATACTTATCTTTAATCTTAACTATAAAAATAACAACTAAATAAAGGATTAAACAATACTTCTCATGGGTACTTTAAAATACAAATTAATAGGCCTTTTATTTTAATTGATTGTGTATACACAATAACTGTACTTAGGTAACTCTCGTACGATGAAATAACTGCTATTCTTCTGGCTGTATAACATTCTGATCCGCCAAAGCGTTTATCGGGAGCCAAAAATCGAGGTAAACACTGCTGTCTGTTGCTCGCTTGTGCCCGGCGATCGCTTCTTGTCTTCGGCTCTCGCGCAGCCTGCCCCGCGCAGGAATCTCCTGCCTGTCTTCTATCTCAATCACCCGTCTTCGGCGAGGGTAAAAATGCGCCGTAACACCCCTCCCTTACTTACATTGAGTACCCATTTCGAAGTGTGGCTACAATGTAGGAGGCACCTAGCCGTGAGGCCTTAACAGAAAAAAAAACAAAAAAAAAAGTGTAATGCGTCGAGTATTTACTTTTCTAGGCTATCCTTCTTGAGGTCTTGTATGTGCCACCTCCCCGCCGATTGTCCCTTTTCAAGGTCCTCCAACTCCGCTATAAGAGGCGTCACCATCTTGCGGATTTTGAACTTTCGAAATTTTTACTCTAATTTATGCGAGAAGTACTCTCCTGAATCAGATTGGGGATGAGTTCTGCACCAAACTAACTCTCCCGCCTGATACGCCTGCTGTCTTCTTCTCAAATTGTATGAATGTCGGCTCTTCTCGTAGGCTGCATTCAAGTTCTTTTTGACCTCTTCGTATAAGGCCGATATCTTCTTCATTTTCTGCAGGTGATTTCCCCGGTCAACAACTAATTCTTCAGCTACATTGCTAGATTGTTCTCCAACATAGTCTTCTCCAATTCTTGCCAATTCCCTGCCATGGTTTAGATACGCCGGCGTGAATCCGGTTGCCTCGTGAACAGCAGTCTTTAAAGCGAACGACAGCTGAGGAATGTTCTCCTCCCAAGAACGATGATTCCCTTTTACGTAGGAGGCGATCATCGTTTTGATAACTCTATTGACTCGTCAAATTGACAAGATTTGCCACTGTTTTTGAGTTAGCCTTCTTCAGGGGTAGAATCACCGAGTACTTAGAGAAATAATCTGATACCACTAGCAGATATCTGTTTTTCTTAAACGCATATGGTAATGGTCCCATCAGATCTGCAGTTATCATCTGCCAAGGGATATCCACCGTTTTCTGTCTTCCCATAAATCCGGTAGGTTTCGTCTGAACTGGTTTCTGCTCTAGGCAGGTTTCGCACAGTGCTATGTAATGATTTACATCTGTTCTCATCCCAGGCCAGTAATATTTACACTTAATTCTCTGTAGGGTTTTGAAGGAACCAAGATGACCTGAAATTGTGCTATCATGGTACTCCATTATTATCAGCTTCCTCTTTGGCTTGGGAACTATTATCTTCCATGGCCTATCTTCACCGAGGATATCATAGTTATCTATTACTCTCTTTTGTAATTGTCCATTTTCTAATCTCCACTGAGGATAATTCTGAGGTTCCTTTCCTACTTTTGCAACCATTTTCGAGTACCAAACGTCCGGATTATCTTCGTCGTTCTTCATATCGACAACATTCACTTCTTCTGCTTCGTGAAGCCTTGACAATGCATCAGCAACCTTGTTCTGCTTTCCTGGTCTATGCTCAATCTTGAAGTTGTATTGTTGTAGCTTTACAGCCCATCTCGCTAATCTACCACTGGGATCTTTTAAACTGTTTAGCCATTTCAAGGCCATGTGATGGGTTATTACCTTAAATTCCATGACTCCAAATATAGAAGAAATTTTTCAATGGCCCACAGAACCGCAAGACTCCAACTCAGTTGCAGAGTATTTCTTTTCGGCTGTAGTAAGAAGTCTACTAGCTTATGTTATGGGTTGCTCTCCATCAGTTTGAGATAACACTGCACCCAATCCAGACGTAGATGCGTCAGTCTGAAGAGTAAATGGCTTGTCAAAATCGGGACAAGTTAGAAGTGGTGATGAGACTAGCTTTTCTTTTATTTCCTCAAAAGTTTTCTGGTGTTCCTCACCCCAGTACCATTTTGACTTCTTCAATAGGCTCATCAAGGGAGCAATAACCACTGAGAAATTCGGCACAAAGCGACGGTACCACGAAGCTAGCCCTACAAATATTTTCACATTTTTGACTGTAGTTGGGGTTGGGTAACCGATAATTGGTGATACTTTATCAGGGTCTACTCTGAGTCCATTCTCATTTACCACATACCCCAGGTATCTCAATTCTACTCGGCAAAATTGACTCTTGTCCCAATTGATAGTCAAATTAGGTTCAGCTAATCTCCTAAAGACGTCTCCCAGGACCTTAATATGTGTCTCAAAATTGGGAGTTACTACAACGACGTCATCGAGGTAGACAAATAAATAAGGTTCTAAATCTGCTCATAGGACAGAGTCTATCAACCTTTGCCATGTTGCAGGCGCGTAGTCTAAGCAAATGGCATCCGAACAAAATTATACAATCCCCTTCCTGGGACTGTGAATGCTGTCTTTTCTTGACTACTTTCTTCAAGCGGTACTTGCCAGTATGCCGATTTAATGTCAATCGATGAAATATATATGGCATCTCTTAATCTTTCTAAGATATGACTCACGTAAGGCAAAGGATATGCGTCTCGCTTTGTAACAGCATTAAGTTGGCGATAGTCCACACAAACCGGTAACTGCCGTCTGGCTTTCTGACCAACACAACTGGAGAGGACCAGGGACTCTTCGATGGTACGGCAATACCGTCATTTATCATCTCATTCAACTCCTTGTCCATGATTGATTGGATATGCGGTGACACTGGGTAATAACGCTGTTTAATGGGCTGCGATTTGCCAGTGTCTATATAATGTGAAACCTTACTAGTGCATCCTAGTTTCTGAGGTTTCTGTCCCTTCCAATAGTTGAGGAGGCTATCCAGTGTATTCCCTTGCTCTTCGTTTAACGATGATCGAGCGTTTAATGCTGGTCGGACATTAGCGTCAGTCATTTCTTCACTGAACTCCCAAACTCCATGCAGTACGTCTGGTTTTATCTGCATCTTCTTCCAAAAATCAATGCCCAATACAAGGCGGTTATTAAGGTAAGGCAAGATTAGGAAGTCAATCATCTTTACTTTTCCATTCAGCTCCACTGGTAGGGTGGTAGAGCCAAGTACATCTGTACATGACCCATCAGCAAGTGCGAGGCTTACTCTCCCAGCTGGATTCATATGGACTCCTTTCTTCCGAAACTCTTCGAAGGTACTCCTATCCATCAAAGATCGTGAAGCTCCTGAATCAAGAAGACCAACCAAAGTGAAACCCATGATATTTACCTTGAGATAAGGCCTGTTATCTGCAGCCCTTATATTTACGAGAGGTTTAACTTCACCCAGAAACACAGACCTAACAGTCTCCAACCACTCCTGCCATTTTGAAGATTCACGACAGGACTTGGGGGTTTGACACGAGCCTCGCCCTAATTTGCTCGTCCCCCTGATCCATTTCCTTTACTCTTTCCGCATGAACCATCTTCCCTTGGAACACCTGATTTTTCACATTTTTCACAAAAGTCTTTCTTTCCTTGTGTGCAGTTCTTGAAGCTGTGTCCTGACTGGTCACAGTTTCTACATTTCTTAGCAGGACAGTCTCTTGCATAATGTCCCACTCGAGAGCATATGAAACATCTAATTGGTTTCTGGACTTCTTTCACATCAGCTTCGTTGGCATGAAATCTTGGGTTCGTTGATCTACTGATGGATGGCCGATATGATAGATCCGGTTCTAACAGGTTTCTTCCAGTTGGAGGTGGTCGGCGATTCTCAACTCTCCATTTCGCATCTTCAAGTTGACGACCAAGTCTAATTAGGTCTACAACAGTCTGGATGTCATAAATAGCTAACCGATCGACATAGAAAGGCAGAATATTCTTTCTAATAATCTTCATCATGTCCGTTTC
Organism: Riptortus pedestris; assembly: GCA_019009955.1. Lineage (NCBI taxonomy): Eukaryota > Metazoa > Arthropoda > Insecta > Hemiptera > Alydidae > Riptortus > Riptortus pedestris. The sequence goes on from CM032228.1 coordinate 169,142,580, forward strand.
TGATGGTAGCCTGGGTAACCTGTGAGAGTAGTTGTTCATAACTGCGCAATATACTCCAATAGACTCATGTGGACCTTGAGTGCGCCTCCTAATTTCGTCCCATAGTCGATCCTCATAATCCCTTGGTTCAAACTCTAACTTCAGTTCGTCCACCAACTCCGACCAAGTTCCGAGCATCTTCTTCAATGACTTCACCAAGATAAGAGCAGGACCTTGGAACAAATCGTAAGCCGAGCTATACAAGTCCTCTTCTGTTAAATTCCTAGCATGTCGTAGTTCTTCTACTGTTTCTAGAAAAGCGTTAATGCTAAGTCCTTCGCCGTCACGAGAAAATTGAACGCCCCAACCATTTACTGGAATTTGAGGTTTCTTTATAACTACCGTTCTGGAGTCTACGGTGTTGGTGAGATGGAAGTGTCTTCCGGCTACTACACTTTGACTCATGGCGAACCGGTTCACCACACATGTTATTGATGCCGGATATCAGGAGTTTTCAATTGTGAGTAAATTTGATCATTACCTCATAACTATGATAAAATACTCCTCCAGACAAAATATCACCGGATTTTATCCAGCCGTTGTGACGGTGGTCGGTGTTTTCGGCCAGGGAGTGATTGTGAAGCCCATCTAAATTGTTCTAAATTGACTAACCAACTAATTGAGGATAAGAAACCTACGCCGAAGAAAAAAAAAAAAATTAAAAAAAATACCTGACTTCGTACTACAAGTGGCTTTGGGGTTGTGGTTTGCCTCTGCGTAGGTTTTTATTTAACATGGAAAAGTCTCCTAATGAAGAAGCGTCTAGAGCCGCCACACGGGGCGCCGGGACTTCCCATTCCAGTGGTGATGAAGAGGGTTACAATCCAAGCCACCTGAGTGGACAAGCACGCTCTTAAGCAAGTCAAGCAGGCTCTCAAGATCACCAACGTACGGAAACGTAATGAGAGCAGGCAACCAAAGCAACTTAGCTGCAGAATAAGGCCAGTACAGTGATAGTGCCCCTAGAGAAAACAAGACACAGAAAATAGAACCTATATCTGCATCTACCTTCACATTTAGTGGAACAGGGAAAGATGAAGAATCACCCTTCGAACCGAGAACTAGGTCACAGTTTTTCTTCTCTTCACCTTCCGTTGAGAATATAAAAATTATGGTAAGGTAAACATGTTGAAACGGGCCAAAAGAGAGTGAAGCGAAAAGGATGAAATAGAAAACTGAGGAAAAAAGACACAAAGAGGAAGACGCAGTTGACATAAAGCGGATTCTCAAGGAGTCACAAAAAATAAAAACAGATATACAAAGAAGGTCAACAAGCAAAATCAGGGGGGCATAAAAACGAAAGTACTGAGGCTCACAGGGATTATAGAAATGCTGTCTGAACAAGTGCAAGCACTCCTTCCACAGTTAAAGGCCTCAGGAGATATGGGTGATACTCCTCTTACTTAAAAGGAAAGGGGAGACAGAAACGAAATAGCAAAAGAGGTACAGGGTGGGGCAGTCAAACCGCACGATTTAACAAAGCCAGTGTAGTAGAGGAGGTGTATGGTGGGGGAAGTAGCAGTGACCGGAATGTTCTAGACGTTTGGAAGTTAGTAACCATGGAGAAGTGGACCGGTGAACAGCGCGGCTTCATTGTTACAGCATATTTAGAAAATGGCCGAAGTTTCATTCGTGCACAACGCGAGTTCCGCCTACATTTTCATCTTGCGCCTCGTGCGCCTGTTCCAAGCAGGAAAGCCATTTCTGTTTGGACTAACAATTTAAAAACAGCGGGTAAAACAACAGTAACAAGGGGTGGTAGTGTAAGAACTGTTAGAACGCCCGAGAATGTGGAAGCTGTACGTGAATCGTTTACAAGAAGTCCACGAAGATCTGCCAGGCGCCATAGCATTGCTCTTGGACTTTCAACTCGCACCGTAAGACGAATTTTACATTTTCTGTTTATAACAAAAATTTCCATTCGTGTTCTTACTATTTGTTGAAATATATTACTTAAAAATATTTTCTGTGTAAGTTATTTTAATACCTAAAATAGTGCCGTTTGACTGCCCCACCTTGTAGTAGAGATAATAAAGCCGGAGATAGCAGGAATGGTAGAGAGAGCCTGTAACACTCTCATCCAGCAAGTTCATGAAACGGTGAATACTGCAAATATATATGAAACCACAAAAATCAAGGTAAGGGCTGCAGCTACTGATCCCTTCGCCGGCACCAAGCGAGTTATACCAGACGACAGAGGTAACACAATGGCAGAACTGCTGAGTATTCTTGAAGACAGGGAGGAAAGCAGTAGCAAGTGGACCGATGTGGTCAGGTTTGGAAATAGAAAGAGGGAAGTCTCGGTCAGGCACTATAATGAGGAAAGATGACTTTAAAAAACTGATACCGGATGTAAACACGTGTGTTGAGTCAAGCCCATCCAGAGTAGACAGAGTAGAACTAGCTTAGTCCGAAAATCAAAGTTCAGCAAAGAAAGCCGCCACGCTGATGGATCTAGTTGAAGGAATAAACCCAGAATCGAACAGCCCAGGTGTTTCAAATGTCAAGCTCATGGACACACAGGAAGGACCTGTAAAAGCCAGAAGACTGTTTGCGGCTGGTGCAGTCAAGACCACGAAACGAGAGAGTGCCCAAATAAGGGAAAACCACCAAAATACGCAAACTGTGCGGCCATTAAAAAAAAAGGCAGAGCACCCAACGTACGATAGTAAATGCCAGGCATACATGGGATACATAAGTAAGAGAATAAAGACAACAGAATATGGTGTTTACAAAGACAAATAACAGTGCACCTCAATGGAAGAAGAGTCCTCTTAAAGTAGTCCAAATTAATTTGGGCAGAAGAAGACTGGGAGCAGCAAATACTTGGAGAGGTGCGATCTGAACTAACACAGTGGTAGCAATGCCGGAACCACCAGTGAGGGAGGGAAGATTGGCTCATATCCCACAAAAAGCAAACCATGTTTATAAATACTGTCCTTGAGAAAGGCCGAAAGCAGCAATTGCTTATACAGGAACAGAGTGGAAGGCGCTGGGACACCATTCAATGAGAACAGAACTGGTAGCAGCGATGACAGTGACAAGAGGCACAGGAACCTTCCATATCATCTAAGCCTATATGCCACCTAGCAAAGCCATGAAATACTGGACACTATCTAACAGCTACTTAGGAGGTTACAGCAGAATGTGGTCATATGCACAGACTGCAATGGATGGAACAAGGAATGGAAGAAACACGAACCTGAGAGGACGGGTTATGGCAGATTTCATAGGAGAAAATGGACTGCAGATTGTTAACGATGTGAATTCACCACCCGCTTTTTGCGGAGCCAGGGGGAGTCGCATATAGATGTGACGTTAGTGACCCCGGATATGGCAGGGAGAATTAGAAATTGGCTAGTGGCATATGATTCGGTAATCAACAGAGAATGGCCCTTGGGGGCTTGCATACAGGGGAATTAAACACAAAGCGTCAGGTATTCCGGCCACGCTCGCCATAATAAGCAGAGGACTATACCCCACAGACTTGAGGAGTGCGAGTATAAACTTCCTCAGAAAAATTCTGGGTGAAGAGAGTGTCGTACAGGACTCAACGCAAAACAAGAAATTAAGAAGGCTGGCCAGATTGCCACCAGGTAATGAATTGACTCCAGACTGGGATGAGCTAGATGTGGAGATGGCAGTCTCGCCAATGAATAAACGCGGAGTACCTGGAGGGGACGGTATCTGTGCGAGGCTAGTAAAAGAGGCAATGGCTCTCTCCAAGAGTAGTTGCATACCTCGATGATGTTGCCATCACAATAAGAGGGAGCTCCCAAAAGTGGTTTTGTTTATATAGATTAAATGAGCTAACGTGGGAAAGAATAGTTCTCACAAGGAACAACAAAACCACCAACAGTTGCAACTACCAACCAAGATGTAAAAAAAAAAAAAAAAAAAATTCAAGAAAAAGAAACTGCTCAATACATCAAAATTTAAATCCTTAGTGCCTCCTTGGCTAGAAAAGGGTTGTAAACTGTTGATAATCCGACCCAATTATCTATTAAAAGTAAAGTTGACGTTAATAAATGACAACAAATGACGGATGAAAGAGGGCTCAAGTCAACTGTATATGCTAAAAGGAATGCTTCTGGAGGACCAACAGTTGCAAATTTGATTTCGGCGTGAATAAAATAAATGTATTTCTCTCTACACTCTGACTAGAAAAGAATGTAACCCCGTAAATAACCCATTACTTGTAGCTGCAAAAAGTATTCGCTTATAAAAAAAAGTAAATATAAACACAATACAAAAAATATAACAATTGAATGGTAAACACACATTCTTAATTTTTTTTTCCTTTATCCTGTAAATGTTTTTTTAGGGAAAGATCAGCTCATAAAATGAAATACCAACATTTTAGTTTTATCAGTCATACACAATTCACCCTGCGGGAAGGTAGTCTGTGCGATATAAAAGGAATAGTAGTCCTGTTGTGGCACCGGAAGGTATGAAACATTTAAAACTTTATCGAGAATAAACGCATGGGTCAAAGGTGTGTTTAAATGAATGGACTTCTGTCTTTTCAACAATGTGAAGATGAATCCAAATTCACTCTATAATATTATCGCAAAATTAATTTTATCTAAACTATTCACCAATGGAAACATGTCAACCTAATGCTTAAATAGTTTGCGTAGTGGTTTGTTAGCAACAGTACATTTTTTTTTCTATAAACGCCACCATTCACAGCCAAATGTCAAGAGTTCCTACTTTTCTTACATTTATTTCGTCTAACCATAGAAATGCTCAATCGCATTTAGCATCCAATGGATGGAGTTTCTCAATTCGGAATTCACGCCCGTAGAGTAAAAGGAGGAGTACACAGTTGGGATCCTAACTTGCCTTTTAAAACCTAGCAGCTCTTTCAACCTAACTCAAAACTTTTAAGTTTCTCAGCCCTTTTAAACTCCAGCCAGAGGGAGACGCTTTCAGGCTAGGTAGAAATCTTTTTCTCAGTTCTCTGTTTTCGTTTTGAAAGGCCCCATTTAGGTGGATTCTCAGAAACAGGTGTTGGTAATTGAACTCAGAAATAATAATGATTTGGAATATTTATATAGACAAAATGGAACACCTACAATACATATTTATAATTCCTCTTTATTTCTGAACAGTTTAAATCAGTTTCTTACAAGAATCTACTTTGTAAATGAAAATTGTATTCCCATACCTACAAATACCAATCTATATAAATAATACTCTATGGTATGACTGATTTTCTACTTAAAATCGGTGAGAATTAGTTATTTTATTTTATTTTTATTTTTTTTTGGTTTCCGACCATTCTAAGAACAATGACATCAAGACTGAAAAACTTGCTTTTCTGCCCGGTTGTAACTCAATCACTCTAAAACGGCTACTAAGACTTCTATGAACATTTATATTTGTAGGTCAACTACAACATTGTCTTTTTGAGAATTCAAATTCTCAACAAGGAGGGTACTTCGACAAGTACAGATGACAGATTCGTGAATCTTCGTTATTATTGGTAATACATGAATTACTGAGTGCCTCTGATAATCTAATAATTATATTTTGGCGGGAAACCATTATTATATCAATTAATTTTCTGATAACAGCAATTATAAATGATATAACATTTACTGATCATTTTACAGGGAATTTGTCTTATTAATCAAATTGGCTGGATGATTTTTCCCATCCAATCTTTACATTTACGCTGGAAAAAATTTCAACTTTACAACGACGGATAACTCGTCTAAGCATTAAATAAAATCGGTAATCATACCACGGCTTGAAAAATGTTGTAACTTGTAGGTAACGAGGACGAAGTGGTCTCAGTAGCACAAAATGGACATTAATAAATAGAAAAATAGGAACAATAGTTACGAGTGCACCAGCAGTAACAGGTAAATAGAAAGGTTTATATACATGTCCGTGTAAATTTGATTAGACTCGTTCAGTAAGCATATTTGTACATACATATAGTTTTTTAAAGATATTTTTTCGCTATAAGGAATCTAATCAGAGCTTCTTCATAATGAGTGATCGAGTCAATAACCTACAAGGATTTATGTTTGTATGTATGTATACACACACACACACACACACACACATATATATATATATATATATATATATATATATATATATGTTGTTGTAGTTTTTTGGAGTTTTGGTCAGTGTTGGTGCAACAGCACTCCTAATGTAACCAGAAGTCCAACAGTTCTGTACAATAGTTTTTAAGTATTTTCAGTCTTGCCCTGAAGAAGAAAAAATAAATGTACTCGAAATATTGGAATAAACTAAGATTTTTTTCACCAAAACTGACCATAACTCCAAAAAACTACAACAACATATATATATATATATATATATATATATATATATAAAACCAAAACTCTCATCCCTTAACTAGAAAATGGAAAATGACATTACATTATTTATGCACTCTCCTTCCTCCCTCATTTCCACTCTTTCAAAAAACAAATTTTTCATGTTTTGCTTGAATACTTAAAACAAACAATGCCCGCTTTTCGTGAATAAGGGATATTTTATTGAAATGGCTACATATACGGATAATAATTACAAAAGAGATCATGAAATAGTTTTTTTTTCCATAGGGGTATGCCTTGTGAAAAGAGTAAATCTGTGTTTTGAGAGAATATAGTTGGAGGGAGCCGTTGTTCTTGAGTAAAAGGCTCCATCGACCCAAGCCAAGCACCTTGATTGATGGCTTAATCGAATCGGTAATACCTACTCCCCTCCCCAGCAGCCATTCCTTTCGACACTTGCAGTATAGCACCATCTTTCCTTACAGCTCTCCGTGTCCTTAGAACTAAGTAATCACTTCAACAGAGCTAATTCGTTCATATTACATATTCGTGCATTAATATTTTTAGTTAGGTTAATTAGGTCAGGTTAATTGTTTGTTTTTTGGGCGAGAAACTACTGGGTTATTACGCCCTAAATAATGTATGTGTGTGTGTGTGTGCGTGCGTATGTGTGTGTTTGATTTTGCGTAAAAATGTAGTGCTCAAACAACGTATGTAGTTTAAGGAGTTACTTCTTCATCATTGCAGGGTCTATTATATCTAGTTAATTAATGATAATATTTACTTAACTACGTACAGCTTATATTACATGTGTACATATTCTTACTTATTTCTTGATATCTATATATACTGTTTATAATTGAGTGTATATATATATATATATATATATATATATATATATATATATATATATATCCTTTTATTTGTCTATATTTTTTCCTTTGCATTTTTTTAATTTTTTTTATTTATTATTATATTTTATTTATTTTTTTATTTTTTTATTTCATTTTTTTTTTAACATTTTTGGAAAGCCTGGTCGTCAAATGTTGACCATAGACAATTAGCTCTCACATTATTTTGTCGCTATGATACACTTCTTATTCATGAATTAATCCCTAAGGCGGATTGGTCACTCTGTTTGTCTACCCCCTCCCCTCACTCATTCGTAGTCCGATTTCAGGCATTAACACCTTTGAACTAAAGTGTTCCACGAAACGATGAAATATTGAGTATGGTATATATCAACAGTTTGGAGTTATTAAAGTAAAATCTTTATTTAATCCGCCATCACATAACATGTTTGCATGTATCTAACATAATAAAGATCCACCGAAAAAGAAAAAAAATCGGAATTTAAGCTTAGAATAAAGGGGTACAAGATCTAACAACTTATTGTTAATGTGACATGAGTAGGAGTGCGGGCTTACTAAAGGCTGAAAATTAAAACTTGCAAATATTTCAATATAGAAAGCAGATATATAACAAAATGTATAAGGAGTGTTTACCGACTATACAATTAATTTGAGCCACAGGTTTAATTTTGGATGAATTAAAGCTAAACAAAAATGAATAAATAAATTTATGATAAAACTCATGTAGAATGAGCATTTATTAATAATAAATCGAAGGCCGATTTCGGAAAAAAAAAAAACATTTTTTAAGTGTTTTAATGAAATTGTCCACTGGTAAATGATATCCATTTTAAATCAGTCAGCAGCTCCAGTACCACATTTCTTTTAGTATTTAACTACGATGTATATATCAACTTTAATTATTCAAGCATGAAAATATTGATTTAATAGTTTGGTAATTTTAGATTATGACTGCGATTTATATGTTATTAATATTTTATGATTTAATAAAATTAATGATAATACTATATTTGAAACGATTTAGTATCTGAAGAACTGCCAAATGGTTTGTAACGTGTTGGGAAATTAAAGAAGTTCAAACGATTGTATTTTCTATCGGCATAATTAACTATTTTCATATGCTCCATGTATTTAAGTTATAAGTTTCAGGCATACTATGAAACAGTGTACTCCTTTACATATAGTTTTTAAGATTTACAAATTTGTAGGACGTAAATAAACAAATAACTTTTGGTTTCTAAAGCAACAGAGGGCTATAATATTAGAAAAACAGAATGAAAGAGGTAGGAGATGTTACAAGAGGAACGGTGTTAGCAAGGTGGTGTTTGAAACAGGTAGGGTGGCGAGATGTAGCCCTTAACGAAGGCAATACTCCACCAGACTTCCTGTTTGTTTGATCTTACGGAGCCGTTTTCCTACTTGACTTTTGCCTTTTTTCTCTTGTTCCCACCAATGCTTTCACTTCGCCTTCCTAACGAGCAGGCCTGGGAAAAAGAATTCCACATGAAATGGTTGCTTATCAAACATGCGAAACGTGTTTATTTAATTATGCTACTCACTGGCAATATCCATGAGGCCTATTATTTTTTCTACATTACCTCATTTCCTCTGTTCCATTTCGTGGCTGCTCTTTGTCCATTATACTATCATGAACTTTGACTACTGGATACTAAATGTAATTCATGGTCTTAACCTTTAAACGACAAGGCTGTGTCATATGTGACACCTATGCCGTAAGTTGTACACGCATGAGCTTGTAACATACAGGACAAGACTGGTGTGCTTAATACCCTCCTATTCAGTAGTCAACTACATACCAAGGTCATTGTGTGTCGCTACTTATCACTAATTCGCTATTTATCAATGAAGATGAGATTAGAAATGAAGTTTTAAAACAAATTGAAGAAAGTGAAAGTAATTTATAAATAATAAAAACAATAGAAGAGGTACACCCGTCTTTGCTGTAAATGCCAAAGAAGTATTTGTGGAGAACACAGTATACAATGGTCTCCCTGAATGTTTTGCCAATAAAGAATCGTAAAGTGAATAGTTTCATGTTTTTTTTTTTTGCATTATTTTCCTTATAAATGAGTGTCCTTTGATTTTTTGTTTGTACTGGGTAGGTTAATATTTGTATATAATTTTTTATACTTAGGTATATTTTTGTATAATAATAATATGCTACTAATATATGCTTCTTTGTTTATTTATTTCGTAAGTAAAGGTATTACATAGTATGTTATTATATAATAAATATTACATAATATATTATTATACTATAAATATATTTTTTGCATATTTTTATTTAATATTTCATTTTAAGCTCTCATTGTTGACGAGGGGGTGGGAGGGTACTCACAAGCACACGCACACACTAACACACTATTCTTCTTAACTTTTCTAAATGTTATTTTGAGACATGAAGGGTGATTCTGAGCAGAATAAAATGGAAAATATGCCTATGACAGGTAGGTATCATGTATGACACTTACTAGTTAAAATTGTCCTGGATCACAGCCGTGTAGTTCAAAGGTTAAATAGAGAAATGAAAAAGACGATACTATTCCTCATCGTTATTTTCGGCAACTATCAGTAGTGAAGCCAGTTAATTTACATAGATGGGCGTGACATGAATTCCAAATGGTCTTTAACGGGTGGCTACAATATTTTTCAGTCTGTAGTAACTGACGAAAATAGTATTACTTCATTCTTCATGCCAATCTACTTTTAAAACACATTATGCCATTTCTACAAGGTCTTCATAGCGCACATATCATGAAGAGTGTAATATGGAGCTATAAACATATAAACCTCGTTATTTGATAGTGTCATTATTACAAAAGACATTGAGCGTTTCACTCAATAAGGTTCTTCAAAGTGTTCAGAATGCAGAAAGGACTACGATCACTTCTCGCAACTTGCCCTTTAAATATTGATTAACTTATTTGGACATTCCAATGGATTACGTTTTAAATATACGATTTATGTAAAACAATGTTAATAGCCTTCAAGTGGGAGTGAAAGTTGTAGGGAGGCTAAGAGAGTTAAATTTGTTAACGTATTTCCTGTGAAATGTTGGCATCATAGGAATTAGTTTCTACTCACATTTAATATTAAGTATATAACTATACTTAAACCATGTGTGCTCGGATTGGTTTTTGGCAAGAAATATATGGATTATAGATGTCATTTAATTATAATAAATGCTATCCATTATTATGATATGAATTAATGACTGAGCGACAAACAGTAGAGAGAAATTGACTAGGAACTCATTTTCTTTATTCTTCAAAACTAAAACTTATATTCTATAAATACCTGCAGACACCTGGCCCAACAACGGGCGGAAGAAGGTGTGCTTTAAAAATGCCATCATTATTCTGCACCAATGCCTCTTCCGAGCAACGCCGGGTACCTTAGCAAGTATATGCAGTAATGCGTAAAAATGCAATAATGTACGAAAAAGCACTTTATTGACGTAATTAAATATATTATTAGGTTAACAAAATAGTTAAAGACAAAAGAAATGAAATTGAACATAGTTATACTTTCCCTGTACATTCAATTTATTGTAAGAGTTTTTATTGTAAGAGTAATGAGTCAAACAGGAAAATTATGAACTTGGAGAACTTTATATTAATTATTTCAAGCCGTTTAAAAATAAATAATGCTCGTGGAATATTATACAAGGCAAATTATGTGTGACCAAGGGGCAATGAAACATCGGTATATTAAACAACGGAGTACTGGCCAAAGCCCTTCTAACAAACACTCAAAACTGACCAAACAAGTTCACTAACAACACCCTAAAACAACATACTTCAACTGCTAACTGGGAATGCAAAATAACTGCGGAACAATAAATGAATTTTAAGTAACAAATACTCAATTATGTATAGACATTATTCCAGTATTACTATTCAGACAGCAAACATTAATGTTTCTGAACTACGCATTTATTTAATGATATTCAGGTAAAATTTTAGGTTCTACTGATTTTATTTTTTTTTTGTTTCCTTATTGTTCCGTCTATTTTATTCTATTCTTAATTTATTATGTTAAGAATACATTGCCTCTGCAAAAAGGGCATTTGCCATAAATACATTGCATATAGGATGAATTTGTTAAGTGTCTTGTATATATATTTATACCAAGTCACCAATTAAGAAGTCCCCTAATAAATAGACAAAAGTGATAATTAAATATAGTTTCGTTATACTTAATAAATTATAAAAGATTCTTGTCTCTCAAGGTCGGTAGATTATAAAGAGAATGAGTGTTCTTGATGGTATTGTATCAAGCCCTATACCCTGGAGAGAAACCGCTACAGCATCGGAAATTTATCTCTTAGTCGGAAAATTTATTACTGGGATATTGTTTTATGGCCCAATATACTTTAATTATGATATTAGATTATATTTTCCGGCCTCATTCATAAATTTTTCCGATAAACGTCTAAGAGCTCAATAAACATACTTGTAATTATAAAATGTAGTGGGACATCATTTTTCCTTCGCCATAACTTGACGGAAAATTTCATTTAAAATATTGAAGGCAAATGTCCTGAATCAGGTTTAAAGCGATGAAAATACACTGCACTCCATAGTATAGGTAATCTGTTTAAGTAAAACGAACTCCAGTTATATTCAATTAATTTGACCAATTAAAAACAAAGTTTCACTCTATTTTTATCACTCAGCTACAAAGGGTTATTCGCTATTTATATTCGCTTTTATCATCTCGTTATAGCCAGGGTATGTCTAATTATTTTATTCAGTAAGTTTGTCATTAAACTAATTCCAATAGAATCCACGCCTAGACTCGTTGAATAATCAAAAATAAAGATCCCTCGATTCGGACCTTTCTTGAACAAACAATAAATTAAATAATGTTTGAATTTTATAGATTGTTTGAAATAATAAACCTTTGTTTTGTTTTTGACAAGAATTACGTTTTCCGAAAGGAATATTAAAATAATTATCTAAATAACTGTGCGAAAATAAACACAACTACAGTGACAATGGGTTATGGGGGGGGGGGTATGGAGCATTATTTAATTTTTATGTAAGGAAACATTGAAAATCAGGACTATAATGTCCCTTCCAGTAATACAGATAGTGATATGAAGCGCGAAATAAAATTAATAAATAAATAAATACTGGTAAATCAAGTAAAGGGTTGGAACCGCCAGTATAGGTGATACTGTTGTCATATGGGTCGGTAATGACCGTCGTCAGTGGCTGATGGTCTAGTACAGTTGGGAAGCACTTTCGATGCAAAGGCACCATATTCAAGCTGTCTAGAGTTGTACTGAGTTAGGTGTCCGTTGGTCAGTAGGTTTTATAAGTCTGTTTACCGTATTAGGTTGTTTACGTTTTAGTCTGTGTGTGTTTGCTTACGAAGGAACATGACACTATCACCCTCCGTTTGACTAACGTAAGTAAACAGACACAAACTAAAACGTAAACAACCTAATACGGTGAACAGACGTATAAAACCTACGGACCAATGGACACCTAACTCAGTATAACTCTAGACGGCTTGAAGATGGTGTCTTTGTATTGAAAGTGCTGACAACTGTACTCGACCATCAGCCAGTGACGATGGTCATCACCGACAGATATGACTACAGTAAATAAATACTATTAGCAGCAAGTAGGAGGATTTCAAGGGCACTAACCATTGACCATTGGTACCTTGAAGTACTTCTCGGACCGGGGATGAAAGGTGGCTACAAAGACACTCCCTACTCTTTCGAAAACGCTGGTATAGATCCTTATAGGCTCAACAGAAGCTAGAGGTCGAGGATGGAGGCTTGTCTCCATAAGAAAAGTCAACGATAGATGTTTATTGAAGCTGGACGGGCTCATCCTGGGTTAAGCCAACAGGCACTTTTAGCATATCATGGGGTTAACGGATTCAGTGCCGGCTTCGTTTATTCTGTCCGGCCAAGGGGGAAATTCTGGACAGCAGCAGACACAACAGTTGCTTCACCGGTGCCCAGAGAAAAAAAGTCTGAAGCTATTGTCACGTCACCGGCACTGAATGGGTTAAGCCGCCAGACGGTGGGGTTCAGAGATCACTGCTATCTAGCCGACTAAGAATAGCTCAATTTGGCACATAAAAATTAGAAACAACCTGAAATTTATCAATCTCCAGATACAAAGCTAAAATAAATATGTATAATAAAAATAAAATGATTATATAATAATTCATCACTTTTTAGCCAATAAAGATTATCACTGATATTTACCAATAATTTTAATATTCTCAGACCAATAAGTTTTTGTTTTTGTATCTAATGGCTACATCAGGTGATTTTTCCCTTGATAAGAAATCCTGGTTTTTATTACCTTGATAAAGAATAAGGTTACAAGGGTCCAGTGGCCAATAACTACGAATGATATTTTATAATAGATTGATTGATTGATATTATAAAATATGGTGAATAAAAAGAACGCAGAAGTGTAGTAATAGTGAGATCAAAATAAATAATTTTATTCCTGTTACTTGAAGTTGTGATCATCCGAAGAGAGTCAAAATGCAGGAGACGATGAAGAAGAATTTTGCAGATTTTGGAGATGATGAACAATCCGACTAAAGAGCTCCTTCATTAAGCCTTCCTTGAAAAAAAGTTTAACTTCATTCCAGAATTCCTATAGCGAGTGCAGTCGCAACTAAACACATGTTAGACACACCACTCTGGAAATGCGATTGCTGGCATGTCCAAATCACAGTTTTCATATCAATCTTGTGTACTCGCATACATTTGTATTATGCATTATCACAAAACTTATGTACATTGCAACAAATGAATGTTCACATCAACTGACAAGAGTATTTCCAAGGATACGAGTACTCTCCCGAATCGACTTACGGCTTGGACTGCAAGAAGAGAAAAACGGCCAAAACACAAACTTCTCAATATCTCCGTCTCCAAAACGTTGCAAAATGAGTGTTATATCTATAGATATGACACTCTTAAATTCTTGTCAATGAAACATTTTCCCCACTATGTGATTTGCATCTTAATTGCAAAAGAATAGGACTGAATTATCTTTGATTCAGAAAATCTAAACAAAAGGATTATTTGGGTCTGCTTCACTTACCAGCTTTATAAGACTCAATGAAAGCCTTATAAACTTCAACGTTTCTCGAAATATTTTTCTATACTTGTATTTAACAGCTCTATCAAGACAAGATAACAGTCTTAATAAAGCAAAATTCCAGGAGCAGAATATCCAAATATTTATTTCATCCATGGATATTCCCTAAAAGTCTCTTACCAGTGTCAGAAAATCTAACAGTGAGCGGCCACATACAAGAAAACATTTTCTGGTTTCAATGTGACATTTCAGTGATTTTACTACCGAGTATTAGGGTAATTTGTATTCGGTTTGGTACGTCAAGGAGCTGGTGAAAATTTAGTATATAAAGTGCCAGAGAGTTCTGCAAACCCAATATGAAGATGACTCGCTCAGACAAAATTTCCTCTAAGCTCTTCATAGAGTTCTTTGTAAACGCTTATCCACATTTGACAGCAGGAAAGGGGAGGATTTTTCACGTAGAAGTAGCCTACTCCTCACACTGAATTTAAAATAGACTTGCAAGTTCCTTTTGGGAGGGCTGTTCGGTTTATCTGGAAGGGGGTAGCGATTTGTCAGAGCTGCACCCCCTATCTCCGAGACATGGGGGAGGGGAATAATAATCGACCTAACTAGAGGGGTTGGGTGAGATAAAAGGAATTTCTAGAATGGGAAAACAGGGAGCAGGGGGTCGAGGTGGGGGGGATACAAAGCTTCGCTGAATTTTAACTAGAAAGACTTGACAGAGGACATAAAATAAAAGGATAAAAATTCTTTAAGCGCAGCTCCGTTTCTAAGCGGGTAACTTTTGTGACACTTCTACAAAAATATTCAACAAACATTTCTCATTGTTTTAAAAAATGTATGAGAGACCAGTTAAATTTTAGATTTTGTTTTTTTGCAATTTATATGAAGGTACTAGCTGTTGTTCAGTTTGCTCATTGGTAAATTTCTTTTAGAATTGAATTTTTTTTTTTTTTTACTTTAACAAAATATGAATACTACGACATGCAGAGGTCATTAGGCCAAAAATTTACTTACCACTCCCCTAATTGTTACATCCTTAATGGTTCGTCAGAAAGTAAAATTTATGTATTCTAAATAGGGGTTCTGGGGTTTTAAATAAATACTTCATTTACATATACATCAATGTTAAAATTTCCGGAATGTGAGTTGATTACATTTAGAAACTTTATTAGTATTGGAATAGTAAGAATTAAAAAAAAAATAACGACTAAATAATAATAGACAGATTGAGGCGATAGTAACATATTTTAGTCATATTGTATAATTGTACTTGTAACATATTTTAGTCATATTGTATAAATGAGGCAACATTATGAAATTTAATTCTTACGTTTGACGTAAATAAAACTCAACATTTTCAGTACAATTTATACAATATGTTTTGAAAAAAAGTTAATATGCTCACTATCATATGATTATTAAAAGGCTCAATGAATGTTTAAACTATTTATGATATTTCTTTATTAAATTAATAAATTATTTCGTTCATTTCTAAAATCGTAATGTTTTGATAGAATATAATCTTGTAGTGATTGTTATGATGACCTTGTGTATATGTGTGTGTGTGTGTGTGTGCGCGCGCACGGGTGTGTGCGTGCATATGATTATACTACAATATATCTTAGTGGAGAGAAACTACTTTTTTTAAACACGAATCTATAAACTAGATCTCAGCGGAGTGGTACTCTACCCTTCATGCACAAGTCCGTTAACTGATTCTTGGAAAACAGAAGCTTTCTCTTGCAAACACCTTTCTGAATACACTCTAGGCGTTTATTTAATTCATGAACAAATACAACATGTGGCATATATCAAGGTAGAAGTGTATTTGCAGCATAGCCATGCAGTTAGTGCCCCGCAAAAGTAGTTGTTCCACCAACCCAGGAAATCCGTCGGCTTATAGATGTGAGGAAGAATCCCGAGACATTTTTTTTCAACTGAGTATTTTGGTAAATGAGGGAATACTGAGATATTTAATTGGAGTCGATGAGCGAGTCGTTGAACCGCCGTGAGGGACAAGATGATTGGAATTCCAATGGAGGTGCAAGTGGTAGTCTTGGAATTTTCCTAAAGGCATTTAATTACACTCCAAGCCCTAATGAAATACGGAAGAAATGCCTCAGCGTACAAGAAGTACCATAATTCGATTAGATATGAGATTTTCCCTCAATAACGATTAGTATGTGTAAAATTCAAAATCAAAATTACCATCCTTCTAGCTGACTGTTCACTATTTTAACATGCTCCTGTTTCCCAGGAACAAACATATGTAGCAATATAACTCCTACTGACTCCTTACAAACCAAAAGTAAAGAAATTATGGAAAATAAAACCCATATCAGAAAGTACGCATTTTGAGGTGGTTCTGGAATTGCAGCATTTATATGCACATTATTTATTAATATACTGAGGCTTATTAAAGATTTTAATGAGCTCGAGTGATGGCCATTTTGGCATTGGTGATTACCTCACAGCCTTCAATGTCAAATATATATATATATATTCTATTTGTCAGAGATTAACGCAGTTGTATAATCGAAGACAACCAGAATGGAATTCAATCAGAATTATTTGTAGAATATGTCGTCTTCCGTATTAGGCAAAATAATAGGAATGTTATCCCCTCCCCCTCCCGCTTGTCGGATTTCAGCCATTAACGAACTTGATCTTTATTTTTACATAAAACGAATATGTATCGAGTTTGGTAACGATTAAACCAACATTGCGATCTCTAGAGCGGTAGCAGACACACAGACGCACACACACACACACACACAGACACACACACACACACACACACACACACACACACACATAGATATATATATATATATATATATATATATATATATATATATATATATATATATATGTAAATAACATTTTGAACGTACATCATTTTCGGAATCTATTAGGTAGGATCGATGGACATTTGAAGAAATGTTTCCAAAATTGCGTCATGGGTACAAACTCACTAGCTGATTTTCCTTAAGGTAAATCTGCTAAAACACATGAAATATCTTCCTTCCACTCCTCATGTGTTCATCATCTATTAGTAACCTTCGGCCATTTCGTCATCAAGACTATACACTACTATAGTATAATTTGCTACTATACTATAACATAAGTTAGGGGTGAAAGATTAGTCAAAAATTTAGCCAAAGCAATTAAATGACAATGCTCTTCAAGTGGGACTACTAAATCCCTTATAAAATCCGGGTAGTACACTCAAGATCTTGCCTACAATTCGACATTCAAATATTTGGGAACCTCAAAAGACTATCTTCCAATTATTGAAGTTGAGAAAAAAACTTATTCAATCAGAATTAAATAAATTCTGGGGTGTTCATTTTATACGTCAGAGGTACGATTAATATAAAACAGAAAATACTTCTTGGAGATTTTCGATATCCTATCTTTTGGATCGGAAACAATAAAAATTAATGACTTGCTTTCGTACTAAAAAGTGATTCGATAAGGTCAATTCGTTTTATAATTTAAGTACAGTTACTGAAGAGGCTTCATAAAGGACGCCAAACTTCTAGTCAGAAATAAATAAGTGGAACATTTCAAATTCTTTTTAATCTATCTCCATTTTGTTGGTAATCATTTATTTTTCTCCCTTACTTGATAGAACTATCTTATTTATTTTAATTAGTTTTCCATACATGTTAGATTATTTATTTGCAAGTTTCAACTTTGGATTGACTACTTCGTCGCCCACCGTCTCACGTAATGAGTAGAGAAATACTGGAGGAGCTGAGAGTTCTGTGAGGTTTGGAGCATTGCCAGCGGTTAAAAAAGTTATGCTGGCTAGACTGCAAAATCATCAGTGTTGGGACTATTCGTTCTTCAGGATTTCCCTGAAATATTGAGCAGAAACTTTCCTCTGCTCGTTTATACTCTAGTCGTTCCCCACTTTCTCACCAGTTCACTAGCTCATCTCAGAAAAGTAAATGTTTTGCTTTATTTTATGTATAATTGAATTTTGATTTTATAATAAACTAGACTTATTTTAGTATGTTGTAAGTACATAAAAGTAAAGTGAAAATAAAAATACTCAAAAATAAAATAACAACTCTGAATAAGAAAGAATAAAAGTTGATGACGTAAACGATCATAATTCAATAGTCTTTCTGAAATCTAGCTCTTAAATTTGTATATCAGTTGGATGTCTTTCTCTTGGGAAGCTATTTCTGAATATTTGTATTACCAATATATCAACTTACATCGCATTTCGGTTTATTCAGTGAGGTTATGAGCATTTAGGATATATTTATTTCGTACCCTAAAAAAGAATGTATATAGTATATGTATGCTTTCACTAAATATAAAGTTTTTAGTATTTTTTTTTTAGCTTTTAAGCATTCAGCAAACCTCCACTCCCCATATCTCACATTAATCAGCTATTATTTCACGAAACTTCTTATTATAAGTTAAATGCGGCTTTTGGTTTTCATATGACCTTTAATATTTAATATATTGATAAATTATCGACATTGCGTCATCTATCGATATTCTATAATCAGTGGCGTCAATTTCTATTTGATACCGTGCTTCATATTTAAGTGTTTAATGTAAATTGAGTGATATCTTTGCTAGTAATCGAATCAGATCAGGTAAAATGGTCTGTAATGAAAGATTAGGTTGCAAAATCATATATCTCGGTTTTCATTGCATAAGAAATGTTATTATATAAACGAAGTTGTATTCCTTCGTTTTCAAAGTTCAGCTAAAGCACATGCGGTAATAGCTAATGCCTTTTCCTTCAGTAAATATGTTCTAAAAATTACTGTTTGTAAACAAAATATGAAATTATTTTACAGAAATAAAATAGCCAATAAATTAATACACTTTACAATGTGTACTGAACTGAAAAGATTCTGTTTGATTATGGTTGTGGATGTGATGTTGAGTAAGTTCTCTTTTACTATTCCAATGACCTAATAGGTTATTTATATATTATACTAGCTAAGGTACTCGGCTTCGTCCGGGTAATCATTTGAGGCTGAATGATGATGATATTTTTTGGGGGCTTTACTTTGTACAATATATTTTCATTTTCCTGTCTCAATGTTTAGGATTTACACCCGGCCTGCCGGGGATATGTTAAAAATAAAAGTATATGCTATATACTTAATACTACAAAAACACAATATTTTTATATTACCCGTATCCTGTTCATGTATCTCTTTTTATATATAACATAATCATACATTATCGTACTAATCATATTATTCATAATTATAGAATGAATTCTCCATTCCGAACTGCATTCATGAATAAACATTCATTTCCTCAAAAGTGGTCCAAAGCACCATTTGGGATGGCAACTGGTTTATAAACGTAATGACCACTATTAAAAATACTCTTTTGTTTGTTTAGAAAGTGAACTGAATATTCTTAATGGTACATATCATGTGCCAAATAAAATTGTTGACTCCCACTATAGATTTTAGCGTATAACTCATTTATATTTCCCTATACGACAAAAGTGTATATAATTTATAAAACAAAAGTTACTCAAAATAACAAAATAAACAACTTTTGTTATGTGCATATTTGCCGAAAAACCAATAGGAAACGAAATATCGCTATTTTTAATTTCAGGCCTCCCTTATAACCCCCACTCCTGTTCGTCTCAGAGAATATTAATATAGCCAAAAACCTAACCTGGGTTAGTAGTAATATACATACCAAGTTTCATAAAATTCGGTTCAGCCGTTTACGATTCTATAAAGGACATACAGACAAACATTCATTTATATATATATATATATATATATATATATATATATATATAGATTTTGCCCTGTGCTTATCTTGTAGTTTTTTTCACAAATTTAATTTTCCTTCAAAACGTGTGTTCTTCTTAATAACCGGACTAGCTCAAGCAAAGAGTCATGACTACGCAGGGTGAAGGTGAACTCCGTCTTTCATTTCCGAGTTCTTGTGGGAGTTGAAGAAATAATGTTTTATTATAATTAATACATATATTATTTTATTGATCGAACTGAATTTAGAGTAAATAGTATAAACATGATATATTATATGGATATGTAACATGCATTAATTATTTTTACAAAAAAATACCTTTTGGACAGTATGTTGACTAATGCATCACCGAATTCAATATAAACTGCGGAATTGTATTCATTTAAGGAATTATGCATAAATCCCAAATTACTACTGCCATAACAAGATCTGCATATTCATGACTCTACTTCGTGAGGCCCATACCTAATTATCGTAAATTGTAATGAATTTTAAGGGGGACTACAATTAATTGGTTGGATGACGGACTCATTTGGGAGCATATTGGAGGGCTAAATCTGATTCGCGGTCAGCTGAGCAGCTTTTAGTGGTCTCAAGAGTCCTTTCCATCACTTTGATATGAGCCTATTATTACAGTAAACAGATTTCCTAAGTGCTGGTAGAACCCACTTTTGAGCACCACATACTCTCTATATGAAAACCGATGAGTAGAAGGGGGGTACTAAAGGCTGATGCACTTGAGTTTTGAAAAAAATGCATACAATAATTTTAGACCATCAATTTTTTAACAAGATTGGTTATCTATCATTTTCGGATCAGACTGATTATAACGAAGATATTTGGAATTATGGAATCCCTTCCCTCTAAACTCCCTCTATTCCAAGTCAAATTCAGCCAATAATAAATATAATCTTAATCGTTGACAAAAACGGTGAAATATCGATGACGTTATTACACAACAAGTTTACATGTACTTATCTCCCATAAAAAATATTTCATGATAACAATAGTTAGTATTTAAACTCAGTATGATTTGGTTCACGATGTAACAGCTTATTTTAATATAGTCAATATGACATGAGTAGGAGTAGGGTTTACTGAAAGCACAATACTAAGAAATCCAAATATTTCGGTTAATAATCTTGAATGCTGGAATACGTTTATACCAACTTTTAAAGAACATTAATTTTGATTAAGATTACTTCTATACAGTTTTTCCGTTTGACGTGAAAGAAGATCTGCATATTCATGACTACAAATTATCGTAAATTGTAATGAATTTTAGGGGGGGGGCTGATTCGCGGTCAGCTGAGCAGCTTTCAGAGGTCTCAAGAGTCCTTTTCATGTAGTTCCTAAAACTCAGTTTGAGCCTATTAATACTGTACCGAGAATGGCATGGTCCCCCACTCGATTTGAATGAGAGGATATGGGTCCTTTGAATTGGAGCCGTGGAAGGTAACGTTGTCAACAACAATGTGATTACATTAAGTAGTACGACTACGGGGTTCATTTAATTAGCTCGAAAGCAGGGTATATGCCCAAATATAATTATGTTCGGTCTGTGTTATTATGTCCAATGTACATAGTATTCTGAATATCTGAGGTTATTTTAACATATTAATTTGGGGGGAAATCTTCCTTTCATAAGCTTCTACATTAACTGTACCACTTCATAGATGTTGAAATTGCTATCCTTTCATACTCATCGAAATAATTGAAAACTACTGAAATGACGGGTGTGTATGCTCATGAGTGTTTTTCTACTTTGCACAATAGTGAAATAGCAGTATTTCCTTCAAATATTATGAAAGAAAATAAAGAATATAATAAATTATGTAGTGACAGCACATAAAAAGAATATAAAGATGGTTAAATTATAATCCATATTAAGTATGAAGGAATAATAGGTTTTTAAGTGTAAACGTTTTACGCCAGCTATATGCACAGCTGTGATAAACTCCCAAGCTACAATATTAATATTCAGGGTAAATGGTACGGATGATAGATATAAACGGAATTTCAGTTTGTCTATTCAAAACATTACTCATAATGTTAATAAAAAAAGAAGGGTCGCAATAAGTTTGACACTCCCAAAATGTAAGCCAATATTGATTTATATACTTAATGAATTGTGGTCAAATTCTAGGTGAGGTGTCTAAGCCAGTTCTACTTATTGACAAAGTTAATGGAAGTTTGGTTTACATCAGTACTGGTACAGCACCAAAACTAGCAGAATTTTGTAAAGCACAAAAACCAGTGCTGTAAAAAACTCTCAAGAGAAGGAAACAAAGCAATCATATATGGGCGCAATAAGGATTCTTTTAACACTTATTAAATCTATATGTATATAAAATTGTAACCTCTGTCTGTACATTGATTTTTTTCTCGAGATCACATGTCATAGGCACCATACTTGCATTTTGTTTCTTTCGTGTATGTTTGTTTGTTACCTTTTCACGCCAAAACGGCTGAACCGAATTTTATGAAACTTGGTATGTATATTACTACTAATCCAACTTAGACTTAAGGCTATATTAATATATTCTCTGAAACGAACAGGAGAGGAGGTTATATAGGAGACCTGAAATTAAAAATAGCGATATTTCGTTTCCTATTGGTTTTTCGGCAAATGTATACATAACAAAAGTTGTTTATTTTGTTATTTAGAGTAACTTTTGTTAAGTGCACTTTCGTCGTGTACCGACGTATAAATGCGTTATAAGCTAAAAACTATAGCGGGAGTCAACAATTTTATTTTGCACAAATGATTCAACCGAACTAAATAAAACTCGGTACGTGTATTAGCACTAACGCCTTCATTATAACAAGCCATGCCAACATTTCTAGGGACGGGGAGGAGTGGGGGTTGTAAGGGAGGCCTGAAATTAAAAATAGCGATATTTCGTTTCCTATTGGTTTTTCAGCAAACATGCACATGTAAAAAGATGTTTATTTTGTTATTTAGAGAAACTTTTGTTATATTCACATTTGTTGTATAACAAAGTATAGACGAGATATACACTAAAAATTAAAGCGGGAGAGAACAATTTTATTGGGCACTAACGATTGAACCGGACTTAACGAAACTCGGTGTGTCAATTAGCATTAATTCTTCCATGATTATAAGCTATATTAAAATTTTTAGGTTCGAACGGGAATGGGGGTTATAAGGGAGGCCTGAAATAAAAATTCGCGATTTCATTGTCTATTTGTTTTTCAACATACGTGCACATAACAAAAGTTGTTTACTTTGCTATTTAGAGTAACTTTAGATTTATACATTTTTTCGTGAACAATGTATGAAGCAAGTATTTTGCGTAAGAATATTGATATTCTCAACAATTCTTTCCAATATGAACTACCAGGTACCTCACCGGGAAAAATTAATTCAAATCTATGTTAATATTTAGTCCTTTACAATTCAAATATATGCATAATGCACAGGAGACGGGAAATATGACAATATGGAGGACAGTGAAGTGTTACATTAATTTCATTATTAACAAATCCACAGCAACGACGGGTATAAACCCTGAAAACTGGGACGTGTTGTTTTAATGTATCTTTAAATGTGTTCTCCAATCAATTATAGTCTACTTGGAGAGGTTCATTCTCTTTTTTTCACTTAATGAAGCAATGCGTGTCATTTCAAATGAAATGTTCCTTATAACTATGAATTTTTGCTCTTAATAGGCTATTAGCATATATGTTTTCAGTTATTGTACGACTGTGTTTTATTATACCGGTTTGGTTTAAACTTGTCAACATAACTGCTTTTGTCAATAACTAATCTATCGATATGAAAGACAGTTTATATCCAAACTGTAGAGTAAATGGACAGTAGCAACTCTGATAATTATTGGAGTAGGCAATGTTGAAATCAGCGATTTTCTCTCTCCTCTAGTTGAACGGCCAGTTCTCCTCTCAACTAGTAACTCGGTTTGAGTGCAGACAGTAGGCAACTTGGGCCTCGCTCCTCTTTCTCTCTCTCTCTCTCTCTCTCTCTCTCTCTCTCTCTCTCTCTCTCTCTCTCTCTCTCTCTCTCTCTCTCTCTCTCTCTCTCTCTCTCTCTCTCTCTCTCTCTCTCTCTCTCTCTCTCTCTCTCTCTCTCTCTCTCTCTCTCTCTCTCTCTCTCTCTCGATCTCTATCTCTCTCTCTCTCACTCTTTTTTAAAAATCTCTCTATATATTATTTAAATTTTTTAATTCTGACCCTAATCTTATAAATACGTTTTTATTATTGTCAGATCACTTATTGCACTCCCGAGAAATGAATGAAAGGATTTACTCTTTTCCACAACTAGGTGATGCCTGGTAGTGGAAATCATTTACTTCTCATTAACACAAGTCACTCCATTCATGCGTTTTTTTCACGATGGCCAACACATAGATTTTAATTTTTATTTCTATTATCTAATGGTAAGCGTAAATTTCTTACAATAATTAAGTTGAAATATTTTTCTTGGTCTGGACCATTTTTGTATTAAATTTTATGTGAATAATAATTTTATAGCATTCAACCTTTTTAGCTAATGAAAATCGTATAGCAATAATTACTACTATTGATTTTGCCTTGTCTAGCGAATTAGAGAATTAGAACACAGTATCAATATATGTAACTCTGATTATTGAATTGCATTTCTAATTAATTTCCTAATTAGTTTTGTATTTCTGCTGATTACAGAACATGTTGCATTCTGAAATACCCTAGTGAATACTTATATTCGTAATTGGATAGTTCATAATTCAAATTGATTTAATGATATGAAACTGGCAATTGTAGTTTTTAAACCAACTATGAAGAACATTGTTGGAGAAATGCATGGGATTGATGCTTACTCCAGTACATTTGGAGGACTCAGAATGATTTATAGATTACTGTCGTATGTATGTACAAAGTTTAATTGATTAAAAGAAAACTTGGTTCATCAAACTTATAATCATTGAGTGATTACTGGAAAGTGGGGTATATTATAATTAGACTCTTTCCTCAATTATGTCGAGAAGAGGCCTAATATGACCAAATTGCTGAATTGAGTCATTAAGAAATTGATAGCAAAATAAGTTACAGTCGCATTGTCAGGTTAAGAGGTTTGGTCAATTTTAATAAATTGTATACTATGCTGAAGCTATATCATTCTTAACTTGGCTTATTTTAGCAGATTTCCCTTAAGGGAAATCACCAATTGAGGTCGTACTCATGACGCGGTATTTGAAAAATTTCTTCAAATGACCATCGATCGTACCCAGAAGATGACGAAATGAGGTCCGTTCTAAATTTCATATATATATATATATATATATATATATATATATTTGTCTGTTAACGCTCTAGCGGTCTCAAGTTTTGTTTGATCGTTACCAACTCGATATTTAAACGTTTTATGCAAAAAGACAGATCAAGTTCGTTAATGGCTGAAATCGGACAAGTGGGAGGGGGTGTTTAGAGGGGGGATTTTCGAAAATTCAAAATATCTCCGTTACCATACATCGGATCAAAAATATAGAACCAATCTTAATGCAAATTAAATTTACTATAAATATTGTTCTATAGATATATTCTCTACCTTCAATATTAACCGAGATATTTTCATTTTTATTAAATGTGGGCCGATAAGTTTCCCGCCCAAAAGCTAGTTCGGCCGTTTCCGTAACTGTTCGGATCTCGAAAGGAGATTTCTCTACTGTATAACTTTACATGGGAAATCTGCTTAGTGCACGCATCCCCTGCGTGACGTACTTTTTCCATTGTCAAGCTATTTCTAGGACTTATGAGATTACTAATATAGGTTCGCAATATATAAAATGAGTAGTTGATTTAGTAAAAGTATGTATCTATATGTCAACTATATTTATGTTTATATTATGAAATTACTATATTATATCTATCATAACTAGACGGATTATTGGATTATGAATGTATGTCTACCTAAACTTGATTATATAATATAACATCAAATTAACGGAAGGATCAAAAAGGTCAAACACCTGCACTCTTAATATTTCTTTATTACAGGCAAAGTACTTTCGGTGCGAACCGTCCCATCATCAGTGCTCTAGAGTTGGTTCCTATTGAGCCGACATCTCCGGCGAGACTCTCGCAGTCTCGCCGGAGATGTCGGCTCAATAGGAACCAACTCTAGAGCACTGATGATGGGACGGTTCGCCCCGAAAGTACTTTGCCTGTAATAAAGAAATATTAAGAGTGGAGGTGTTTGACCTTTTTGATCCTTCCGTTGACGATGGACCTCCACCAGCCAGCACAAATCCAGAGAGATCAAATTAACGTTCAATTTGTTCTACTAGGGCTAATTGGGACGGGCTATACACAGGTTACCACCAATTTCTAGCCATGTTGCGACTAAAGAGAAAGCTAGAATTATTATTGTATAATGAACGCGGGTTTATATTAAGTACAGTTATTATCAAAATATGAAGGTATATTAATTTCGCTAGTATTATATTCTGAAGATAAGCCAATCCTAACTAAACTTATTATTCTAAGATGAAGCTAAGTCTATATGAAGTATAATTATAACTTATTACAGGTTGCTAAGTCTACTATAAACAGACTTATTAACGGATTAAGGAGACGATTAAATTTCATCTAGACTTACTAATAGATAAAACAATTAACCTAAATATATTTTCCTATGATATGTTAATCTACATACTTATCAATAGCGAGTAAATCGTCATTATTTTACTAAGCTGATTATCCAGCCATGAGAATATCTATTCAAAAACACCTAAAACTATTCCCAAAATGTAGTTACGCTAGATATATCTACTACAGAGCGACCTACTGGTATGCTAGCCTAGTATATTCCTGGTATTCCTGCATAATTGGGGTAGTCCTGGGATGCTACCTGACGTCTATCAAGATTTGTATGACGATGTGGTCATGTAAATTATGTTATATGATAATGAATATTTATCTGATTAAGCAAATAAAATTTTTAAAAAAAAACAACACTTTTTTTGTGAAACATCTTCCCAGCTTGCGGGTTACTAACTAAACATAACCAATCACTTTGTCCACTGTACTAGTTGGTAATTTGAAAGTAGGAATTAGTGCCCAATTAATAATTCTACACAAAACAGTAAATGCTGAGTTTTATTGAAATAATTTTACAAAATGTGTTTGCTTTGAGTTATAATTGAGAAACATATAGGCGCGACCGTGTGCCTAACTTGTATTTGTATGCCTGAGGAAAATGCAAAAGGCAATATTTGAGTTCCATTCTCGATCATAAATCCATATCAGTGAAATCTGGTGAGAGAACACGATTCACCAGACTATAAAGGGCGCCATTTAATGTTCTAAAATTGGTAACGATCTTTATACCATTCGACAGTTAAAGCGACAAATTTAATTGATTTCGGGCCCGCTGTTTCTAGCTATTTTCCGACAGGGTTAAAGATAAGCGCTCGTTGCATAGGGATTTAGCGTTGTTAGAACTGTAGCGTGTGTTTAGTGTATTCTACATTTACGGGCTGTCGCATCCGGACGGGCAAAGAGGAAGTGCCAATATTTGCTTTAGGCCCCGTAGAAGTGGCAATCAAACTCTGGCTGGCGAATGAGTCACATGGTGGCAGAGAGACCGCGGACCTTTAATCTGGCAACACTCTAAACAACGCCGACATCCGGTAACAGGATTATAAAGTTTAGACATGCATAATAAACAGCCACCACCTTCAAGGCAACATAGATCACCGACTGAAATAATCAAGGCAAATTGGTAAACATCGAAATAACTAATTTACACGTTGGCCCTACATCAATTTGAACTTAGGGACTACAAGTGGTTAATTTATTGCAAGAACTGGGGCTGGGATTAATTTTACATTGGTGAGCCCACTCCACCCTTCCTCATCCCTTGAGGCCAAACCATTATCCAAAGCTACGCAGGTAGTTTTGAATTATTGCTCAATGTTAGATGTTGTTGGAAATCTCTTTTTATTTAACACCTACAATAAGACTCACAACACTTCCAATGTTTAATATCCGAAGTAATTTGCTTTTATAATTTAAATACTAAACACAGAAGACAAACTTTGAATGCAACAATTTTCATTCTTTATTTTCAATTGTTGTTGAATTATTTTGTTGAGCTTTTTTCAAATTTCATGCCATTTTTTTAGTACTTAGACGATTTCTAGTAATCTCAATTTTACATATATTTGAGCTTCGTGGGCTTATACTATAATAAATGTATGTTAGGCTAGGACATGTCAATCAAATCCCGTTTGATTGTTTTTTTAAATGAAAGCATGAATTTAATCAGTGAAATAAAATAAATGAAGACTAATATTTTTTACCATTCTTTAAAAGAATGAAAAAAATTATATCAAGATTCGTAGGGGGACGAAACTTGTCCCCACACGCCCATACTGCCAAAAAGAATCTGGTGGTTACCGTTTCAAAAGCAATTTTGAAATCAAGTGAAACCCAGACAACCACATTCTTATGAACTATTCCTTTTCTGATGTTGGATGTTATTGTATGTAATACTGTACTATATGTATTTAAAAGGGTTTTAAATGTTGCATAGTGAGATACATTTCTTACGGCTATCTTGGACATAATCAGTACAATAGAAATAGGCCTGGACTGGTATAGGCAGAGCGAGTGGCTTCGCAACTATTGCTGTTGACCTCATTTATGTATGCCATACAAAAATCGGAAATTACTCAACTGCCCTACTAGGGATGTATTTATTATGTCAGAAGTAATATCGTCACCACCGAACACTTTCAACATGTCTTTACTGATTATTCCTCTACCGCTCTTACTTCCAAATTATATTAATGCTTAGGCATTGACCTTTATAAATCACCTAGAACATGAAGAGGAAGCGTTATTTCGTTTTTCGTTGAGCGAAATATTCCATTATGACCTTGGCGTCTACGTAAGAAACTATATCAAATCATTCTTAACATATCAATATTTTTACTATTATTATTATTATAATTATTTTTAATAACGCTTGATCGACACTTCTGTTATGAAAAATCCGATGTATCGAACCAAATAAATAAATTCTCATTAAAATAATTTATTTTAAGTCAATTAAGTAATTTAAATCGCTCTTAGACAACAACAATAAAACATTGGATGATTAACAATTTACATTACATAAATAAATATTTTTAAAAGACAAACTCACATTAGCTTTACCCCAGAAAGCATCCCATTGGATCAGAAAACATTATCTATGTTAATCAAAAGTCTATTATTTATTCAAACTGATTGTAAACATAACAGCTAGGCTTCAGCAGAAAATGTTCAGATATGAATCTTCAGTTGTTATCAAAAAGGATTGTAAAGGAAAAATAATGCTGAATGATATCAGAGATCGTCTTATACTACATATGAAACAATAAATATGCCAAGTATATTATGTAATAGAGAAAATATAACTGCTTGAAACTCCTTTTTCTACTCATAGAATCTGGAATTACTAACTCATATATTGCCACTAAATAAATATTCCAAGAAATGTAACTGAAAGAAGATGAGGGGACTTAGTTAGCCTTTTATACATAATAAAAAAGGGGTCTCAAGTTGAGTGTGCTTGAAAAATGCAAGAGCTCCGAGTGCCCCCCTTTTAAGATTTTACCTATATGCCTCGGCATAAAAAAAAAAAACCAGGTTCCTAACCACCACCTAATTCGTTTACTGGCTTGCGGTATAAAGAATTTATGATATGCAAGAAGAAATCTTTGTTATTCATTCAAGAAGAAGTTGATTATACATTGATCCATATTCAAATGATTTAGTTATCTGAATTAAAATATGTATCTTCCTACTATTCGTTTGATTGGCAATAAAGAAAATAAATTATCAGCCATATTCAATTTTTCTCGAATAGCTACAAAGATAAATTATAATTATAAATTTGATAATATAAGAAGAAAAGTTGCTAAAATATATATTTTAAAAAAAATAAAAAAAGGAAAATTGAGCAAAGTCAAATTTATGATTAAATAATATACACTTGAAAGCACGCTGACGTCATTAAATAAATTAATAATAATTAAATTATTTTTAATTAATAATTCTTGTATTTACAATTCAATCAAATTGAATGGCCTCAATATTTGTATTTAATTTAAGCCGGATTAGTCTTAACGCTGCATTAATATTTTTTACAAATGAAGTGGATTTTAAGGGTAATATAAAAATCAAGAAAATTAGTTTCCTGTCCTTTTTTTTCGGAAAATGTTACTTTCTAACTAATTAGTGTTTATTTGATTCTATATTATGAGAAATTGCATTATGTTTTTAAACTTATATTAATACACTCAAGTGTAATTCGGGTTAGCGGAGAGATTATGAATCACTCCCTTCCCCCACTTTCTTAATCTAAATTTTGCCATCGTTACGTAATATTTATCGGGGTATTTTCCCTAGATAAGTAAATTACTATAACATTCTAATTGCTTAATTTTTAAATAACTGAAGTTAAGGTTATTTTAACAAAACAATGCTGGACATGTACACCATGTGCGAGTGGAAGTCAAGTCACATCCGTTTTTCGGGTCGGGTTTTGGAGGGAAAGAGGTAGACAATGCTTAATAATGACAAATGCTATAATAATGATATCCATGATCATGATTAATATTGTCAAAGGTATTTTGAACAGTGCAGAGGGATTGGCGTCAAAACCGTGCACCTTAGCTAGTTTGTTTAATATAATTATTGAAATGATATATAAAATTTTAAAAAGGCGAATTATATAAAATTATAATTAATTTTAATTATATAAAATTTTTGGCGAATTAAGGAAATGACTATTGTCTGATAAATCTCAGTGGTTAGGGGATTTAACAGAGAAGAAACAAAAATAAAATTTACCTATAAGCAGCACGAGGTAGAAACAGGGAATGGGGTGGTAATAGGCCCAGGTAGGAATTAAGACAAGGGGAAATGTTTTCAATACATGGTCCATACCTGGCAGAATTCATACAATACCTCTTACAATCTTGAATTGAGATGGTGGAAACTCATGGAATGTGTTCCTAAAGAGGAAAATAGAAGAAAAATGTGTCAGAAAAGAATGAAGAAGACCACTCTGACTTGATAACTTGTTTCGCCTATCAGTATGAGAAAAAAACTCGCGTCATGAGTACGACCTCAATAGCTGATTTCCCTTAAGGGAAATCTGCTAAAATGCCACGAATATGAGGAAACTGTTCTATATGTGGAATAATTTGAACTTCCTATCGGCGGGATCTTATTACAGGTTAATAATTTTGGGGGAATAAATTTCATTTCAAAATATTTTATAAGGAAAAATACATTTCCTTACGCTTAATAGTAAGGAATATGTTTATTAGGTATATATATTTCAGAAACCAAAAAAATAGATATTTGGTATTCTCACATGCGCAGAAATTGAATGTTCTAAAGTCGTATATCAGAACAAACTAAACCATGGTAGTTAGTTCCTCCCCTACTAGAATAATAATTCCTGCTAATGAATTTTAAACTGTTCTCCACCTATAATACAATTGTTTTTAGCAGATTTCCCTTAAGGAAGCGATTTTCGAGGAATTTCCTCAAATGTTCATCGATCCTACCCAGGAGATGACGAACATGAAGTCCGTTCAAAATATTGTATATATATATATATATATATATATATATATATATATATATTTGTCTGTTAACGCTCTAGCGGTCGCAATTTTTCTTTGATCGTTACCAACCTCAATATTTAATCGTTTTATGTAATACTAGTGTCACTTAAACAATACTCTGTTATATAATAAACCACATTATTCAAAGCTTAAACACCAAGTATTGTTTTCCAGAGACTTTTATTATACGAGATAGATGCAAATGTTATTGTTTTTCTTTCCGCTGAGCCGTTGGCAGACCTGTTTGTTTACATTTGAGACGCTTCTCACCGGCAGGGGAAAGATTTCTTATTACCATTTGTATTTATTCAATTAATATTCACAGTGGTTTTGTGTTTGGTAGTATGTAGGTTTATCTATTATTAATCTCCACGAGGAAATCTGCGTAGTTTACGCACCCCGGCGTGACGGACTTTCTTAAAATTCCAATCTAATAGAAGAATAGTTGTTAATCATGGTGGGGAGAAAATAGGTTTAGGGTATCAATCTTCTTTGTATTACTTGCTAGTTACCTGGTTCCGTCATTTATGATCTAGCCAACAATATGCAATCAGTGATGCATTCAAATATCGCATCTATGACAGCGTTCTGATGCGAATCCTTAGATTTTCTTGTAATGGGGCAAGTAGAACCCGGAGGGCGTCTTTGTACCTCACATAGACATAGATTGACTTACCAGACATTGAGTGAGTTTGAGGGGAGTAGGCTAACAGGAAAACTCTAAACAAATATGAATTGCAGATAAGGTTACACATGCCCGCTTCATAACAGCTGACTGGCAAAGTCATTTAGCAAGTTTGGCCCTCCTAATATCGCCCCTGCAGCCACTACCTCCAGCCTCATTACCAACTACTCCCAATATTTCAAGCTCACTGAAACACCTACGGGATTAACATTTATTTATTTTATACCAGCATGAACAAGTTAGAAATGTTAGAGAAATATAACTTCAATTTCCATGACAAGAGCTAAGTTTCTTTTTATACTTATATAAAATATACCTTATTATTTTTTAAGAGTTTGTTTTAGTATTATTAATTCATAACTTGGCTTCATTTTTTTTGTCCGTTTAAAAATATTTTTATTGCACTTGAATTTTGTAATTCTATTAGGGTCCAGCATCGTTTTGTTTCAATTAATACCTGTCAACATAAATTTATTGTAATCTGATTTTATTTAATTTCCCACTAGTTGTCTCTAAAAAAAAAAAATAATCTACTAATAGGTATTGTGAGCTATAGTTATACAAATAAAATCACCTTGGACGATGAAATGAAATAATAAATGTTAATAAACAATTCGTAAAACCCGAGAAACAAAATACAAAAAAAACTGGTCTTATGGTAGTCTAATTTTCGTGAAAATATAAAAATAATGAATAATGGGTCTAAAAACGAGAAGGGAGTTGGCTCATCTGCAGTAAGAGGGGGGGGGGGGGGTTATCAATCAGACACTGTCTTCTTGTTGCTAGCATTCTAGGAACTGAACTCCAAGGTTTCCTATGAGGCCCTCAAAACACTCACTCATCACAAAGCAAACACAGTTTCATTTGCACTGATTCCTTAGGTTCCCTTTAAGTACTAAACAATATTTACACAAATCACCCAATAGCCCAAAAAATAAAACATGAGTTTATCAGTCTAGATAAACACACTACATTCTCTTGGTTGCCAGGGCACGAAAACTTAGAACTGAATGAGACTGCGGAGGCCAAAAAAAAAATAAAACAGCCGAAAACTTGATTATGAACTAATAGATGCATTAGTTGATACATTAGTTGATGCATTAGTTGATACATGAAGACATTTTAAGACAAACAAAACACCTCATCTTAGATACATGGCAAACCGACTGGACTAACACAAGTACTGACAACAGACTACGAACTATTAAGAACAGTATTTGCATATGGCCATCAAGTTTTAGAAACACTAGGAGAGAAGAAGTAGTTCTCTGGAGAATTAGAATCTTACAGATGAAGTCTGTGGTGTGCAACAAGATATCAAAATATATGCGTTTGTAGAAGGAAATTGCGATAATCACTAGCAAAAGTGCCATTTTCTTATTTGTTTTTTTTTCACCTGTTCACTTATATAATTTTTGCTATTTCACTTTTGTTACTTGTCATTGTTTTCTGGTATTTTTTATTGTTACTTGTTGTTATTTCTTATCTATTTTACTTTTTTTTATTTCACTATGTACAATTTTTGACTGTTGAAAGCGCAAATAATCTATGATTTGATTTCCTTAAATAAATTAATAATAATAATAAATGTAATGAATAATAAATAATATATAAAATGCATTAGGATCAGGTGAACTCGGATAACAAAAAATTGACAAAGTAAACAAATTTATAAGAAAGAAAAATATTATAATAAATTTTATTTACGTTGGAACCATTTGCGAACAATAAAACGGCAAGGAGGGTGAGAGAAAGGAAGAAGGTAAAAAGGGAAAGCTTCAAATGGAATTTGGGATTTCACCATTCTCTGTGTAATGCTCAGACGGCATACGTAAATTCTGGACAATTTAAATTAGTATTGGCGATGTGGAACGGATTAGCACTGGGAAGGAGAAAAGGCATCTGCCAGCAACACGACAAGTATGAAAGGCATGAAGAACTGAGACACGGTAAAACTGAGCTCTCCCCACTAGAACCCGTATAGGAATAAGAGGTTTAGCTAACAGCCAACGGAGGGCGGAACGTCTACAGGTTTAACACAAAATTATCCTACGTAATTATGGAAAATAAAATAAAAAAATAATATTTTAATTATCGCGCACAGTTGTGTTTAATTAGTTTTATCGTGCCCGGATCTTTGGCAGCAGTATTTGAAACAAATGACTCTCCCTACAATTTAGGACCTTAAAAAAAAATCATTATTTATTAGTAAGGACTTTTTAAGATTTGTGTTTGTTCTTATAGTAAAAATTGTTTAAAACATGTACTTACTTAGAGCAGAAATCTCTTAGATCATTCGTGTCTGGAGAAGAACGTTTAAAGAAAAAACGTTGTAGTCGACACGGGCTCGACCACTTTCTAAATCTTTAATGTGAATTCGTGAAAAACCTAAAATCCGGCACTCGGAGCTTTTAACCACTCTCGACTTCTCGAAAACGAATAATCCCATGAATCAAATGTCCTACTTAAGTATCCCATGAATTTGGCATGGAGTGAAGTGTCATTTCAAAGCGAAGAAGTAAGAATAGCTCTCTCACTAATCATTAATGTAAAATACCAGTATGGTAATTGTTCATTAATTGATTTAGTTATGCTGTAGATCTCAACACTAAAAAGCGAACTCAAGCTGTGAATGATTTTGAAAAAAAGATTTCTACAAGTTGATGAACAATTCAGTGTTTGGTAAGACGATGGAAAATATAAGAAAAAGAACTGACGCAAAACTATGTACTGATCATAAGAAAGTTGAAAAATTAATAACTAAACCAAATTTTAAAGGACGAACTATTTTTCATGAAACTTTAATGGCTGTTCATATTAATAAAACAAATGTTTACTTTAATAAACCAATGTATGCTGGTATGAGTATATTAGATTTATTAAAGTATTTAATATATGATTTCCATTATTACTTTATGAAACCTAAATATGAAAATAATATTTTAATTTTATATTAAAGTACATGGATACTGACAGCTTTATACATATGATTAAATCAGATGATTTTTATAAAGATATGAAAGATATGATTGAGTATTTTGATAATTCAGATTATCCTGTTGATAATAGATATAATATACATAGAATTCATAAGAAAATATTAGGTAAAATAAAAGATGAAAATAATGGATTGATTATGGAAGAATTTATAGGACTTTGATAAAAAATGTATGCTCACAAATATGAAGAAAAATATATTTAAGAAATCAAAAGGTACTAAGAAATTTGTTGTAAACAATAAAATAACTATTGAAGGTTATAAAGATTGTTTATTCAATACAAAATATCATTATAGAAGTATGAATTTATTCAGAAGTATTAAACATGAAATATATTCAGTTGAAGTTAATAAGAAAGTTTTATCACCAGATGATGATAAACGATATATTTTGGAGGATGGAATAAATACTAGAGCATTAGGGCATTATAAAAATGTTGAAATTTGATTTTTAGAAGTTAATACTAAATTCGAAAAAAAATTGTTTTTATGGATTTTTATAAATATTTGTGTTGTAAAAATGTTAGCTAGTTCATTTCCCTTTTTTAGGGATTTTGAGGGTTGGTCTAGAAACCCCCTTTTATACCTACTATATATGTATATATAAATATTTATCGTTTACTTTTTGTCATTATAATGTAATAAAAGAGGTAATTTCTTGGATAACGAGTTTGCTTAAGTTAGTGTCCCCTAGAAAGCCCCTCCTGTAATAGAAGCAGCTCCCAAGGTAGGGCTTGGAACATTAGATTTTATCACCGAAGGTATTATTGAGTTTGAGAGAGAGAAAGCGGAGAGTGGGAAGGGAGCCTCTCTGATTACAACACATGGCTGTGACTTCAACTACGTGAGCAGTACTTTTACTCCTGCTAACGTCAACTAACTTGCCGAATATAGCAAGTCTTACCTCCTGCAAAGTCTCATTTGAACTTTCTTAGAACCCCATTGCCCTGTTCTTCCCTTCCTGATTTCAATATCCCACTCGATTCCTCTCGTAAATGTTTTCCAAGCGTGTAAAATTTCGCCTGTTTCAATTAGCCACTTTTAGCACACTTCGCCCAAGGCAAATCAGCGAGTACTTTTGTCCTTATTTTACGAAATTCCCGAGTGCAAACCGATCAAGCCAAGTACGTAATAAAATTCATTCGTATTAATAAACATATATATATATATATATATATATATATATATATATATATGTAGTAGTCGATATTAGTTTTGAGGGTCGATATTTTTTTAATTAGTCCTTATGAGGTAATAATACTTAATAAGAAAACATTTAATGGGGTTTGTAAGAATTTAATTTAACATTTATTTATTTGTTAGGGATTTTTTTTTTCTTTTTTCATATTTATCCATAATTTGTCGGTTAATAGAGCCACTGCTAGTTTGATTTTACTCTCTATCCTTCCCTCCCTCTCTCTCTCTCTCTCTCTCTCTCTCTCTCTCTCTCTCTCTCTCTCTCTCTCTCTCTCTCACACACACACACACACACACACGCACACTCACAGCATATATCTATCTTTTTTAATCATAAATTTAACTAATATTCAAATCAAAATTGAGCGATTCAAATTGTTTCTCTCACGATTCGAATTATTTACTTTTAAGTTATATTCTTTCAAAACTACTTTAGGTCGTACTAGTTTTACTTACCTAATGATATATAAGTTTACACAAAAAGCATTAATATCGAAACACTATAACCAATGTTGTTCCTAATTTACATTTCTGCAACTAATTTTTCTGTTTTTTTTTTCTAACCCAAATATTACAAGGTCTTTTTATTTCTTTAGCCTTCACAAAACCTCTACTCATCCAATTTCACGTTGCATACCTGAGTCACTAATCATTTCATTTCCGTCATAAATCTTAATCCTTTTTTTACATGGGTTCCTTATTACGTAAAAATAGAGAATAGATAGTGAAATGAAGTCACCATCGCCCGAAATACACGTAAGACACCTTGCTTTGTCTACATATTCCCAACGTCAGAGACTACGTAAACAAAGGACTTTTTACACAAAAGGTTGAGCAAGTTACTTCTACTTCTAAACTGTTTACAGAAGTTCCTACTTATGTTTTTTAATTCGGACCTTTTTCTTGAGGTAGTAGAACCCACAGAGAAGGGACGAAAGTTTCAACCTCCAAGTTGCTATTACAATGAATGTACCAACATTTTCATTATCTATTGGGGAGCCCGTTTATTTCCAATGAAAGGGAATAAAGATAATACGAGAAGTCTGGTGTATATAGAAGACAGTAATTAGATTTAATTTCAAAACAAGGAAATTCGCCAATCTCACTATATGATATGATATATGCCATCATCTATATTCAAAATATGATATATGCCATCATCTATATTCAAAATCTAATTCCAAAAGCAACGTATGACTATTTATCAAAGTATCTCAACAGGCCCTCTAAACACATAAAGGGCAATAACTGCGACAGTATTAAGAAACCGGTAGGACCACGAGGAATTGAAGTTGAAGAGTCAATGAATCTGAGATTGCATTACATATACCAAACATAAATGAACATATATTTTATATTTTGAGTAACGTCAGGACAAAGCTCAGTTAGATAATTATTTATGATTATTTAAATGTTGAGTTTTGTACCTGTAATATAGAGTTTTATCCAATTTGGAGTTAAGTTCCCATGGCATTTTGGTAGTTAACGTGAATAGATTTATATAACATACACTGCTAATAAAGTCGATAAACTGAATAATATTCCAGAATAATTGCGATAATTAAATCATGTTTAGTAGCCTTTTTGAGCATATTCGATGGGCGAGAGCAAAGTTCGTCAAGGGCTAAGGCTATCTCGTAAATGGGTTAAGACTGTCAGATCTCAGACATTACAGAGGTGAGACCTTTGTCCGTGACATCTCGTTAATCCCACAGCCATCAGCCGTCAGCCTGTACATCCTCACACGGCAGAGCCTCGTCTTAGAGAAACCTCTAGAAATGAGCTAAGTTCTTTCCTCGTAATTTAGTTTAATTAGAATAAGTTTCCCCATTATATCGTTTAAAAGTTGCCTATCTCATTTTTGATTTTATATTTATAATTGGTGAATTTTTGATTATAAATAAATTTATTTTTATTTATTTATTTATGATACATCAGTTTACAGGATAAACCCATACTGATGGGAGGTCGGTTACATAATGCATTACAAAATATGATCCTATTACTTGGGGTACAAACAAAACACATTAGAAATAATACAGAAATAGTAGCAATAAAATAAGATATAAATTGAGAATAAAGTAAAATTAATTGTTTTACAAAACAAATAATGATAAAATAAAAGACCAATAAACAACAAAAATAAAGAAAGACAACATAGGAATTAAATAATCTTACAGTATCCAACTCAAAAACAAAAATTAGAAAGAAGCGAAACCAAAATAATTTAAATATTTTAGACAACGAAATATATGTACTTATATTTTAATATAGCAAAATAGGAATTACAAACTAAATAATACATTTTCTAATTTTTAAACAATTAACTATGTATAAGAATATATTATGTAATTGGACTTCATACAAATACATAATAATGTTACAATATCCATAGAATTAAACAAATATTTTTGAATAAAATATGTTCTAAAGTAATTATTTATTTGGCATTCGAGGAAAAAGCAAAATTAAAACATTGCCCATTATAAAAAGTTCTATTTTTCTTGTCAAAGCCATTCTAACTTGGGCTATAAGTCTTTTATTGTTAATATGCTGTGTCCACTGGATATATTCTTCTCCAAAATTCAAACAACTCAGATGTCTATTAAATAGAGTTATATTTTGATTTAATGATGCTTTCAATGTCCAAAGAAAACAAATGATTTTGGAAAGCTGAGATTAGAAATTCCTTCTTTTTTTTGAATTTGGCCTTAATCGCACTCCAGCCAATGGGTATTGTTGTCGAATCACTTCTAGATACTTCTTCAAGTGTAGGGTCCAATTATAAGGAATAGATTCTGTGTTACTGAAGTTACAGAGACGTATAAGACAGGCTTTAGGGAGTTCACTATTAGACATTTTCGAAATCTTAAGCCACTAATTCAGCATTTAAATATTGAATCAAAAGCCAATTTTTGGTAAAACCCATCCTAAATTCTTTGTAAGAGATTTGGTTGTGGAAATTTTCATATTTTCAGGTTCCACTGCCTATTGCCGCAGCCAATTGGCTATAAGGAGTTAAAAAGAGGGACTATATGGAAACGTAAATACTCGTATTATTGTTATAATCTTTTACATTCAAGAAATTTATATTTCACGATACTTTGGCCTTTAACAAATGCTTTTTTTATAAATTGCATTTTATATTTACAGAGTTTCATATATCTTTTTCGTATTTAGATTTATTTGGCAGCCACTCCATCTTCATTAGATCTTTGATAGACTTTTTACTTCAGCGTAGTCACCATCGTTTTTTGGGGAAATTGTTTAGAAAGTTCTACGGCGAATCACTTCCTTCCTGCGGTTCTTCCCAGATTTTTTGGGTGATCTGGAAGCAAAATTCAGTTCAACTTCTTCTCAAACTTACTATGTACCGCTCATTTTGACTCACTACTGACAGTTCTAGGGACGTCAAATTTCTTTTGGTTTTAACTTCTAGCTTTGGTCTCGCCAAAGCCAAGGTACAATTAAAATAGTAATGAAATATATACGCGTAGAAGAGAACCACAGACCCATTGAAAATTGTCTAAAACGAATTTGTGAGGAAAGGTTAAAATATATGAGAGATCCATAAATATTGTGCTAGCTAGAAAATAAGGCATGGGAAGTGATATGAGATTGAATATCCTTTAGTTCTGTCTTCTTTTAAGCGTATTCCTTCACCTTTATATGTACTCGTTATACTCAAATTAATATCGTAAGAAATAGTTTGAGTACCACAATTTCTATCTTGGACCGTTTAAACGGTTCACCGAACTTCGAATCGCAGTTTTTTTTTTTGTTTTTTTTTAAATGTATTCCCTATATACTTTAATTAAGAAATAATTCTCTCGAAACGAGAAAATACACTTAAAAAAATGAAAAAAATAAAAGTTTTAGAGAGTATAAAGTGACACACTTTAATATAAGCGGGCCGATCCATTAAAAATTTAATCGAGCCTTGGCAAGTTTCTTTCTGTGAGGAGAGAAATAAGGGAAGTAGATGGTTTTAACAAGTTTTTTAAAACTCTCTCATCGCCAGGCCCGGTTGCTTATTAGTGAGCCCCTTACTTAATACAGAAAAATGCTATTAGCCCATCTTCTAGGGCAAAGTTTTAAACTAATTAGCACGAGAAGTGCCCTAGCCCGCTTTTCTCGCCAATACCACTAAATTATCTGAACGTTTACTGAATATATTCAAATATAATTGTGGCTCCAATTAATCATCGGAATTAGAGATTAATCTCACTTTTCCTCCTTGTTATCTATTAATCATGTAAAGTTTCGTGTCTTGTTTCAGGTTCGGGTTATCAATTCTCTGCCATCTTTTCAACAACTCTGCAAATTAAGTTACCTTCTACTTCATCATGAGCATATACCAACTTAGAGAGGACATTCAGTATATAAATATTATATTATACGTTTAAATGCCTTGGGGTGAAGTAAACAGAGTGGCAGACTTAATACTTCATAGATTTGTATCACTATGAACAAAGAATGGCCGTGTCTTCCGCAATACGTATTATTAAGACAGAGTACACTTGTTCCATCTGTTCTATGTATGTATTTTGAACATTTTGTGGCGTTAGCTGCCGAATTTTACGATTATTAAAGTGTGTAAATTTAGTAATTTTAGCGTAAAATAGTATTTTTTTTGTATTCACTAAAGTACCTGTGTATTTTTAAGAAAGTGTTTATACATTTTTTTTTACCTGGGATTTATAACTTTTCAATCTGGACTTCATGTAGTATTCTACTTTCAATTTTATGATTTATTACTATATATTTATAAATTGGGATTTTTAATTTTTGGTTAAAAAAATGTTGTTTTTGAGTTTGACGTATAAAGGGAGGAACAGAAGTTTTAACAAATATAACTCAAAACAGTTTATTTTGATGAGGAAAATTTACAATGTCTTATCAGTGACAGTATAATTCCAATGAGACCTTCTCTTGGAAGGTGGTTTCAAAAATAAAGTGCCGTTAAAATATATCCTAGAGGTTTAAAAGGTGGAATGACAGTATGAAATCTCAATCCGGTATTTCGTTCGTTAATTACTTAATTGCAAACTGAAACTGGGTCTAATACTTTTTATCTGCTATTTTATTTTCCAGTATGTTCTGCAAGATAAAACAAGTAGTCGTTGCCTCAGACTTGGCTCAAAGTAAGAGGCACTAAATAACACTAACTGTAATGTAAAATGTAAAACTGACTAAAGTTCTGAAAAAGGTTAATCAATGAAACAAAATTCTAAAAATTATTAATGATAGCGATAGTACTATTTAAAAAGATTTGGTCCACGTATATATTTGCCTTAAACATTATTGACAACCAATTGTCTATTTATTATAGCACAAAAGAAATGTATGCAAATGAGTCCAAGCTAGAATCATGTCTCCGCTAAAAAATAATGCAAGTATACTATATTTTTTAAATGGAAACTGTAAATACCATCTAGTTTACTAAACATTATATACTACTTTTTAACAAAGTGACGGTAATTGTGATTTTATTTTTTGTAAGATCATATAACACATGATATTTTTGTTTGTTTCAGGGGAAGTCCTGTGAGACAGAAATATACTATAGGAAGGTAAGCAATAAATTTTGTATTTTTTTTTTTTGTACGTAAGTGTAAATACTAATGTAGTAAGTCTTAAGTTAGTTATGTAGTAAGGTTGTGTTAAATTCCAAAGTTTGAGAATCTTTTTTTATTTACTGAAATAAATGAAAGAAAATAATTTACAGGAATAGGTTTCAGATGATTATGTCTAGAGACTATATTAAAAGTTTTAACAGTGAACGGAAGCTTAAATCAAAGGTTTTTTTTTTTTTTATTTTTATAATTTAATCTACTTTGGTTTATATTACATGAACTACAGAAATAAACATGAACTATTCATTGTTCTAGAGAAATTGTAATGACGATATGTCCTTTTTTTAGCCATAAGCGAATAAAAGACAATGAGAACACTGAAAAAATGGAGAAAAAGCAAAATGTTTTTTTATGTAGTTAATGTGAGCAAACACATTGAAGACAATTAAATTAGTTCATTCTATTTATTTATTGAAAAGACAAGAAATCATTCTTAAGATATTACTAATCGAGTGAAAAATAGTTTTAATTAACATTTTTTTTCTAAATTTTAAACACTAGTATACTATTTCCCCCCTACTATTTGACTAATATACACCTCGAAATAAATGTTACAAACACTACAATCATATTTCTTGGTAATGGTTAGAATTCCATAAGAATGCGATCAATTTTATAATTGGTACTTTTATATATTGAGTTCAAAAAATTCTTAAAATCATTGTGAGAAAATCAGCATTCAATTAGTACAGGATTAGTTTTTCTAATCAATTTTCATATTTATATTTAGTAGCATACTTTTATATTGCGATAATGTGACTTTGAATCCATCTTCACTTAGTTAAATCGGCAGCATAAACGCATCGGTAATACAAGTGTTAATGTAGTGTAAGGCTGTCATGTATTTCATCTTCCCTTAGTTTACTTGAAAGCCAGCCTCTTTTGCCACTGATATCAATAACCAGCGAGAGAGAGCATATATTCTTTTTTGCTTCCGAGCGCAGCAACATCATCTGCATATGCGAGGACTTTGTGCATCTTGCCTACGTGTACTCTCCCATATGCCGTGGAAGCTTCACTTATTACCTC
Source organism: Riptortus pedestris (assembly GCA_019009955.1). NCBI lineage: Eukaryota > Metazoa > Arthropoda > Insecta > Hemiptera > Alydidae > Riptortus > Riptortus pedestris. Next base: position 169,185,864 of record CM032228.1, read on the forward strand.
TTCCAAGGCTAGAACCCTTGAAAAATACTTAAATGTCTGATCCGACGAGCATCACCCTCTTTTGAATCCAGCCTGATAATCGCCTCAGGCGCTGTCGTATTTCATTCTATTAGGCATTGTCTAAGTCAAGATGTTACACGCGGGAAGCAGTGCATCTGAGGTTTATACAATCATTAGAGGAGCCTTTATTCAAGGATTCGAAATATGAAGCCTGTGTTCGACTCCTCCAGGATGAATTCGTCTCTCCATGTCTTTATGATTACCTGATTTATCCAGTTCATAAATTGCTCACGCTGATCTTTGAAGTTCGCCAGGTAAACCGTCAACCACAAGGACAATTTGCGTTTTGATTTTGTTGAATATCTTCTCCACGTATAGGAGATCTGAATCCTCAGCCATAACTCCTTCCAGGTCCTCCATGTAACCAACACTCACTGGAAGTCGGTCTCTCCATCTCCCTCCAGCGTGGTCCATTTCACCATTCACTATAGTGCTTCCCTATTGTAATATAACAAGCATAATTGATAAAATTGATGCATGGTTAGTCTAAATGCAAAAAAAAGGGGGTTAAAAGACTATATCAAGAAGGTGAGATGGAAACCATAGAAGGTTTTGTATAATTAAGCATCCAAAACGTCGACAATACATGTAATAGATTTGAAGAGGTGACAACTATTTATGACTTAGTCGATAGAGCGATGACCTAGAAAGCCCTGGAGCCAGATAGATTCCAACAATTACCAACTAAGCTAGCCTCATCAATATTCAGTGTGTCGCTGCAAGAACCCGCTAAGTCGAAATCACAAATTTTTGGCCTGAGAAAATTAAATACATGCTATTTATTAAAGTCCATTTAAAGCTACTGCCGATAGTTAGGGAATGCTACCTCTGTTTCGTAGTCATACAGGGACCAAGGATTTATTTCCATGAGTTGTTCGCGAAATAAATATCTATTGCCATCACGAGTGGAACTACCTTCGACTCAAGTTTATTGAGTGCATTAAAGCCTACACATTAACTCCCATGGTTAGCCTGCGCACAACAAATAAAATGAAATACGTTTATGTATAATTTCAATATTGAGTTTTGTGTAAATCTGCCATACATATTTGAATGAAAATGCTTCCATGACTTAGAATTCATTAATATTGTTATGGAAAATTTTGTAAGTTCTGTATCTAGTTCGTACAGTAAAGTATAGAATGTCTATAAACCGATGAGGTAGCCTTCCCTACACAGGAATGGACTGATATGAAATTTACCTCCAGTTCTGAAAAATATGGACGTAGCTGATTCTTGCGTCATGGCTCTTAATTGAAGTCAAATAATAGCTGCTCCATACGTACATCCATTCGTAATAAAAAGGTCAACGCACAAATATTCATTTATTTAGAATCAGCTTCCTAGTACTCCACTCATTTTCAGAGCTATGTTAAAACGAAGACTCCATGATCAAATAAAACATAGTCACATTCATTTAACATACAAAATATTGTCTTAAACAATTAAATAACCCAGAAATATGATAATCTACTTAAAATACATTTTAATATACAGTAATTGTCTATCCCCCTCACAAACGTTTTCTATTGTAAAGGATTTACATACCGCTCCTAAATAAATAAATCTACCAATATATAAACGTCATAACAATATATCAATTTTATATATATTGTTACGTTTTTATTACAAAACCAGTAATAAACGTAGTTTATAAGAGTTCTTTTGGATTGCAAAATTAAACACACACAAGTTTCACAGTTTTTATCACTGCACAATTTATTTAACAATGCACAATACACTTGGTTAATTATTCTTAATTACTACTCACAGTATGCACTGATAGCGTCACTGTTCTTCAGATTACACAGTCCAAGTACTTCACTCACGGTCACTGATGTACACAAAAAGAGGGCACTGTACTGTCCTTTACTTCGCGGCTCTGCACTGTCTTAAACACGGCACTAAACTGTTACTGTCACAAAACCCTAACACTCTATTCATTTTCACAGACGGATCTAAGACAGAACACGGGACGGGCACAGCCGCCACTATCAAAAACAAAACTTACAAAGTTAAACTATACGACGATTCAAGTACTTATACTGCAGAACTACTGGCCATCATACTAGCACTTTCAAAATTAGAAAACAAATCACACCAAGTAATTTTATGGTCAGACTCTTTAAGTTCTTGACTTTCCTTGGGAAACATTACTCTAATCACCCACTAATTACAAAAATACAAGAACTAATACACGCTCTAAATAAATAATAATAAATAAAATGTTGTGGTTACCCCGGACACATGGACATTAAACAAATGACTGATATCGACAAACATGCAAAACTAGCAACAAAAATGACTACTACTGACATATCTACACTAACACCAACAGACCTCAACAAGATTGTACAAACAAAAATATTTAAAGACTGGCAAAAACACTGGTTACGTACTGACAACAAACTATTAGAAATGAAACACAATGTTAATGGATGGTCAAAAAGACAGCCCGTAGATTCAAGAAGAGACCAAGTCGTCCTCACCAGACTACGCATTGGACATACATACCTGACACATTTTCACATAATGAACAGAAAAGACAAGCCTATTTATACTCATTGCAACACTGGACTAACTATAAAACACCTACTAACAGAATGCAGATTACGAGCTTACTTAAACATACCACATAACTTGAACGAACTACTGACTGAGGGTAGCCCACATATTAACACAATTCTGACATATTTAAAAACAATTGGGCAGTTTGAGAATATTTGATTCCATATTTTACATTTTTTTAAATGTGTTTTTTTATATATTTACTACCTGTGTTATCCGTAGCTGACAGGCTGAAACAGAAATGGTTTCCCGTGGAATTATAACAAAGGTTGAATTCCCTCAATGTAGGAAATCATCCTTTCATATTCACGAACAACATAAATTTCCATTAACATCTACAAAAATGTGGAAGTATTCAGATGATATATTCCTGATTTAGAAACTGACAGTAAGGAAATTTATTTACCTTTTGTAAGCAATTGGATTGAAATATAATAGGCGAGTGTCAAAAATTTCCATTTCATCCAAAAATATTATCTCCAAATTGGACGAATATTGGTGAATTTGTTGTTACTCAAGGGGCAAGTACACCTAGTTCTAGGAACGGGGGAGGGCATGGATATATCTTACTCTGTGTGTCATGTTACTGGCGTATAGGTTACTGCCATTGTATCAGGTCTGCTTTACAACCCACGCTCCTATTTGGGCATTAGAATATTAAAATAGCTATTAAAGGTTCCCTCTAATATAAGGAGGTAAACACTCTCTGGCCCCACTAACGTTTTTAGTGATTTCTCCTGAGTTGCTGGATGGTAGAGGAACCAATTGATCAGGATCAATAAAAATGTCTTGTCCTTTACAAGTACTTTAATACACGCTGAGTGCAACTTCAGAGAAATGCACGTTTGCCGAAAGCAATATATAACGAAATTCCGAGGCTATCCATCATTTCAGGCTGTCCCTAGAAACTATCTTTCTGTCCGTTACTGGTAATACTCATACCGAATTTCGTCAAATTTGGTTCAATTGTTTAGATATGAAAAGAGGACAAGCGAAAAAGAAGGATTTAAAAAAAAACAAAAAAAAAAAACATACACCTCAGCCAAACATTGTTGATATTGTTTCAATATTATGTTAAACGGAGAATTAAGGTGTATGTATAATTTTTCAATGACAATAGTTATTTCATGCGTACGATATCGCGATATTTGAACAAATAGTGTTTATGTCATCGAGTTGCCTCAAACTTAACTCGACTGAGCACTAGCCCACGGAAATATTCGTCAGTATTATGAATGCCCCAAAATACAATTTTTCGTCGCTATGAGTTTCATAAATTGCAGAAGTGTTACACACAAATGCCGCAGAAGTTGTGATGATGTGTCAAAAGACCTAGTACCGTGAAAAACCCCATGACGTTTATTTTGTCAATCTAATTGTAACTAATTATGTGGAGTTAGTATACACAAGCGCAATACAACGAAAACTATTGCAGAAGCATTTTATGCCTTTATAAAGCGGTGCGTAAAATCAAGAATATTTTAAAATTAAAAACAATTCATATATTTAAATGTATGGAGAAAATAATAAAAAAAATATAATGCCATCTATATCCTAGATAATATTTAAAAATATTTTGTAAATATAATAAAAGATAGTGAATCACTGGACTCAATGCAAAAAAAAAAAAAAATCAACTGCGTCAACTAAGCAGATTTTCCAAGTGCTAATATAACACAATACTCATTTCTTCTCATCACAAATTCTCTATTTCTATGAACAACTCCGAAGAGATGGTGAGGTGGGGGGGGGTGGTACTGAGGCTTAAAACTAGAAATTAGGAATATCTCCCTTAATTTGTGAGCTGCGAAAAATAAGAAACACCAATTGCAGAGTATCAATAGTTTAATAAGATTGGTTCTGTAATATTTTACTATGCGATTCATTAAAATCGAGATATTTTGAATTTTGGAAGCACCCCACTTTAAACCCCTGTTTCGAATTCAGCCGATAACAAATATGATCTTTAGTGTTGACTGAAACGGTTAAATATCGAGTAGAAACTAAAACATTGAAATAACTCAGTTAATATTAATGTAGAGATAACCGGTTCATAATTTCAGTTTAGAACATTACACTTGCAATAAGATTGATTCCATACAATTTTTCTATTATATTGGAGAATTCTATTATAACGGAGAAATATTGAATTTTTTGAATTCCCTTCTACACCCCTCTCCCTCCCATCTTCCCGCTTGTTCGATTTCAGCCATTAACGAACTTTACTTTTAGTTTTGCATGAAACATTTATATATCGAGTTTAGTAACGATCAAACAAAAATTGCGACCGCTAGAGCATTTAAAGTCAAATATATACACACATCATATTCACACACACACACACACACACACACACATATATATATATATATATATATATATATATATATATATATATATAAACTCAACCGCAAAAAAAACCGGACACTTAGATTTAGTCTTATAATTTTGTTAAATACTTAATATATATGTATATTAATCTTTTTTAATTAAAATAATTGGTTAATCTATAGGTTATTTAAACAAAATCTGCCAAAAGTGAATAATTTTTAATGATTATTTACAAAAAAATACAAAATAAAAAAAAAGATAAATTAACACATTTAAAAATATTCTTCATTTTTATTACAGTGAATGGTAGACTTCGCTACCCGAAGCGTTTCGGCAATGTAACTTAAGCTCCGGCCTTCCATCTAAGTTTGAAAGACCCATTATTCTGGGCCGAAATAAAAATAAAACATTAATTAAAGAAAATGCTTGGTTAATAATTAAAGATGTTTAAATGTGCGAAAAACTACTTACAGTTTAGAATAGATCAACTTCACGACAAATAAATCTAATCTGAGTTTTATCTAATTGTTTACTAATCCTGAAGAGATTAGTTCAATGGACTTAGACTCTACATTCTCTGTAATAACTAGAATACCCACATAAAGAAACACATTGCAGAAAGTTAGCTTTTAATATGACAAATATGAAGTGTCCGGATTTTTTTGCGGTTGAGTGTATATATATATATATATATATATATATATATATAATTTTGAGCGTACCTCATTTTCGTCATCTCCTGAGAAGGATCGATGGGCATTTGAAGATATTGTTCGAATATTGCGTCATGAGTACGACCTCAATAGCAGTTTTCCCTTAAGGGAAATCCGCTAATATGTTATGGACATGGTTAAACTATGGTGGCAAAAAAACAGAACTAGCGCCCTCCTGGAGTAGGATAGGCAATGGAAAAATATTGGACATAAACTTTGATAATTTGGATGATTGCTACCAACCGAACCAAAATTAAAGAATATTTCATTTAAAAAAAAAACAAAAAAAAAACTAAACTTTAGAATTTGCCTCTCTACCTACAAATTCAAATGGAATGAGTTAAATTAATTGTATAAAGATTATTCACAACTAACTTAAAAAATAAAGTTGTAAAAAAAAAAAACTTTAGCTCCATCTACATTTAAAATCAGATTAATATTGATCACTTAAAAGGTAAGTAATTAGAATGGATGGCTTGGATGAGGGTACCTACTTACCTTGGAGAATATACGGGTGACCATTACCCTTTAGCCTGGGTAAAAAACAGGTTTAAGAGCCTTTATCTGGGTTAACATCCTGGAGAAACTGATAGTAGGAAGGTGGCAATCAGCGTGCGGGGGTAAGTACCTCTGAAATATAGTACTATTTAAAGGACGGAGCGATAAAGCAAGAAGCCACACGGACTTGAAGCACCAATTACCCTTCTGACCAGGGCAACTCTTCTTCAGGATCCCTTCATTTTTTACCCACCTCGAATATAGGACCTCATCCTGCCCTTAGGGAATTAGCTACTTACTTTAGCTCAGGGGATTAGTAGTCACCCTCCATAATTTTTTGTGTAAAACAAAAAAAACCTGATTCGATCTGATAAATTTGGTTTCTATTGTAGAATGTTTTATTAGCTTTTACAAAATACTGATCTTATTTATTTTCTTTTGTGTCCCTATTTCATGTGTTTGCTTTAAATTGAGAAAAACTTATTATTTTCAAAAATAGATCTTCATGAACAGTGCTCAATCCATTTTTCGAATTTGTAAATACGAACTAACGAATGCTCACTTACTAATACACTTACATATCTTAGTTAAAATGAAGTAGTAATGACACATCCTTATGGACATCAGTATACTAAGTAGACAAAAGAACCTAAAACTGCTGCCACTCATGAGAGCTCTACTCACCCTCCTGTCCTACTGTTCTGGTCCTGTTCCTTATCTCCTTGCCCTTTTGACCCAAGGATGCCCTCTCAGGTAGTGTTTACACAAGTAGCCTATAGAGTACAGCACTCTTCAGGGGGCATCCTTGGTTGGCCTAGTTGATAACCGGTGAGGCTGGTGTAGTTTTATTACCGCTTCAATTTTTAAATTGAACAACGAAAATGACGCCCATTCAAAATTATAAATATATATATATATATATATATATATATATTTGTCTCTAGCAGTCCCCATTTTTGTCTTACCGTTACCAAATTCAATATATTTAATCGTTTTATACAAAAAGAAAGATCGAGTTCGTTAAAGGCTAATATCGAACCAATGGAAGGAGGGGTGTACAGGGGATGAATTTCGAAATATCTTCGTTATTATTCATTAGATGGAATAAGTGTATAGAGCTAATTGTACTACAAATTAAATGTTCTATTGTATAAATGTTAGTATATGCGATTTTCCACTATCTTGATTATAAACATGCATTTTTTAGATTTCGGCCTCCAGTAAACCCCTACTTCTACTCATGTCAAATTAAAAAAAATAAGCCGTTATATCAAGAAATACTTCATTCCAAGGCTAAATACCAAATATCGTATTCATTGAACTTTTACTCGGTGATATACATGCGAATTTCTTGTGTGATGACATCATCAATTAATATTATACGTTCTTGTCTAGTGAAATGTTGTATCATGAAGCACTTCATTGGAAGCATAAATACTAAATATTGTTCTCCTTGATCTTTTAATTTTTGAGATAAATGCATGTATATAGAGCACGTGGGAAATCTGCTTAGTTAACGCAGCACCTACGTGACGGAATTTTTGGATTATAACGTAGGGGGTTTCGAGTACAGAAAACTAAAGCAATGACTACAAAAATATAAAACGCTCAATTAAAACAATGATGAAGAAAATGACTTATCCAGTGAACATTACAACGAAAATTCTCAAAACGACCAAGACTATAATTTATATTGTATGCAATGAGCTCAATGTTAACCTAAGGTACGCATCGAAATACAACGATATTCAAAAGAGAAATCCGCAGAAATGTGCAGGACATGGGTATCACACATCTTAAATTATTTCAAAAAGATATTATAAGTTGTAAAACTGTAATACATGCGTGTCGTCAGATATTACAAATTACATACGTTAACACTTACTACATATTTGAATGCTCACCTGAGAAATATAGAACATTAAAAATGAACGATCTCTAGGAATACCCAGTATTTCTCATTGTTGTGATTATACCGAGGTATTATGATTAACAGTTCTGATCTGTTAAATGGAATAGAAGTGTATGGAATTGAAGTGGCGGCCATTAAAGGATAGTGATTGGTGTGAGCGAGGCTGTTTGATTCAGGTTGTAAAGGTCAATTTACTGAATAGCCTCAGGTCAAGGGAATCAAATTATTTCCTGCAATTTCACTTCAATGCCTCTAGATCTACGCTTTTTACTAGTATTTCTGATGCCTACTACTAAGAGTGACCTCAGCTTTGAACCTATAATAAGTGATTTGGGCAATATTTAATGAATTGAACATTAACATTTGAACAAATAGATATAATATAAAATAGAATAGGTATACAGCATACCTAAAAAGATTTAAAAGGGTTAACTTTTATTATATTCTTTTGACAAAGCACGGATATGAGAAAGAATCAGATATTAAAGAAATATTTTCCATAATATAAAAGTACAAAAAAGGTAAGTACATGAATGAGTAAATATATCATCCTAATAATCCCAACCACCATCGCTGTTGGGCACAAAACTAAAAAAATAAAATTAAAAAAAAATATAATATAAATGTACTAGTATATAGAAATAACACAATTTTTTTTATTAAAACCATTTTAAATTGTTGTCTTTATTACTAGTCTAATGTTTATTAATTGTCTTTATTACTAGTATTTTATGATTATCTGTTGTATTTAATTTTTTCTATAATTTTGTTTTCATTTTACATTGTGAAACTTTGAGCCAAATCGCTAAGACGCGGGTGCTCCTGTATAAATAAATAAAAAATAATGAATTGAAAAATGAAAAAAAAAATATAATTTTTTTTTCAAATTTGACATCCATGCATGGCTGAAATCGTATATGTGCAATATACACTGTTGGCATCAAAAAATTGTTCATTCCTTGACGAATTTTGAGAATATGTCAGAGCAATACGAACAATTGCAAATGAAAATTCTGTTATAGTGATAATTCTGACATAAAATTGTTAACTCCAGAAATATCCTTCCGGCTAAATTTTAAAGAAATGATAAAACTTTTTTTTTTTACAATTATTAGGATATCATTATTTACACACCATCATATATCATTATAACACGAAAAATTATAGCATTTTAGCAGGCTTCCCTTAAAAGGAGTCAGCCTGCTTCGACCCCCAAAACCCGAAGCGTCTATCTCAGTGAATGTAAGGGGAAACGAGTTCATCAGAAATGTATTTGAGAAATCTGTGTTTAAATTAAATTAACAAATTACTTTAGTACACACCCATTAATGTTGTATGTACCCCTGAAGAGGTGGTAGTTAATCTACGAAACATGTAGGTTATTGTGAATAATGTTTACGTGGTAAGAAAATTTCCTCAATACAATGAATTAGTTTGGGAGTTTCAGGTATTCTACGTAGTAACAAGAACCACCGATATGACAACTAATGGAGCGTTTTATTTTCGTAATAAATCATTATCTGCACTTTATTTACACTCCTAAAGAAAAATTAGCCACAGCAATACGTTTTATTATAATCCAAATGTTATCAAAACTACTTATTTATGACAAGGGATTTTATTCAGTAAAGTACATTTTTATTAACACGAAATATGTTCTAGCATTTTTCTTGTCGACAGCAGTAGTTAGTTTTCAAATAAATCCTTCCTTGAGCGAATTTATCAAAGGCTACAACTAAACCCACTTAAACTAATGGAAATTCTAGTGTCTTGGCTCCACCCAATGCCAAGTACAGTGTCAAGGGTCGTAAGTATAAATCTCACCATCTTAATTCCCTATCTCAAGAGATACGTGGCTCAACAGTGAAAGCAATTTCATTGCCTACTAATTCATTAAATATTATTTTTTGTTAGTTGTACATATTTTTTTTTTTATTGCCTCATTTTTAGTGCCAAAAATGCATTCGATGAAATATTTGTCTAATAGGGATAAACCTAAGTGAGCAAAACTATCTACACACAATTGCAAGGAAGAATGTATTCTAATTGGAGCTAATTTTCGTTTGAAAAATGTTCTGCCTAAAATAGCGACTTCAAAGTTCAATTCTGTATTCCTTTTACCTTTTTCCTTTAACGAAACCGATATCAGATCGACACTATTGGCATTTTCATTTGTTATTGGCAGAGATGACGATACACTATCAACAACTTTTTACAAGTTCTAAATGTAATCGAAAAGTAAAGAAAATATAATTTACTCAAGATAATTGTGTGATGAATAATAAATAATTATTAAGAGTAATCGTTAGTTTTGTGAGTGATGATTATAATTAAAAATGTGATCCATGAGTTATGAATGATAAGTAAGTTCATAAGATTCGAAAAAATAATTTTCTTTTCAAGAAGAAAACTTTGATTTTTGTCGGCATTTCTACCAAAATCAAGCAACTCACCGCCAAATAATGTCTTTTTAAAACTCGTTGAACATATTTATTCTTTCGATCTTGGAAAGTTTTGTATCTTGCACCGTAGTTATTTTCGTTTCGCAAGTATATTTAAATTTTTGATGTAAGTTTGGGTGTTGAGGCACAGCTTGCACGTTTTCACAACTTTTAACTTGTCTTTCACCTTAGACACTAGACAGAAAAACTTCAATTTCACTTCGATTGGCTTTCGAATAAAAAAAGAAGAAACTCAAAAATACATAAGCAGCGTTACTAATTTCTAATTAATAAAAATATATTAATGGTGTGTTCTCAACTTCTCACCAATTAATATTTTATTTGGGAAGCCTTCTTTGTAAATAAAAAATAATAAACAAATAAGAAGGACTGGGAGTAAAAAAGAGTATTAAAGATTAAATCGTGTCGTCACTTATTTTATTTCCTATAAATGCAAAATTGTATTAAAAGTCTATCCAAGGATTTGAATATTAAGATATTTTTTTTGTTTTAAGACAATTCGTTTTGCATAACTTTGTGCAAGCCATGAATTTAAAAAAATGATGAAGGAGCAACCCTATTTTAAAAGATAGTAGTACCACATATAAACCCAAAGTGAAATATTGCTGCCCTGAGGTATATTGCAGCTTACTCAATAAGGGATCGAGGTAAAAAATAAATAATATAAAAAGATGAAAAAGTAAAATGAAAAGAGAAGAAATCCGATATGTGGGAAAAACTAAGCATAAAAAAAGAAATCTAATTACCATACAAACTGCCGTTGGGCTTAGCACAATATGATACCGAGAGCAGAGCTGAAGCTCATTTAAATGTAAAATAGTGGAGATTGCTTACGGTGTCTTCTTAACTTTTTCAGTCTCCATGCATTTACATAGTTCCCTTGTTTATCTTCAATGGGAGAGTGGCACGCCGCGCTAAGAACTTTTCTTGGCGCCACTTCAGACAACTTTGGAATATTTCTCATAAAGGGCCGCACTGTAATTTATTTTTCCTTTATTAATTTCACCTGACGCCTTGGGATTTATATCCTCCGGGGATTGGGTTGGTGCAATGTTCTCACTTAGTTAAAACTACCTAGTTATAGGTAACATTTACATTTATTTAATGCACCACTGTTAATTTAAAAAAAAACAAAAAAAACTGCAAATATACAATTACGTTCTAAAATTCGCTATTAAAAAATATTAAATGCAATTCATGTATTTAATCTACTAGATCAACGAAAACGAATAAACATAATTTATAATGGTGAATAAATAAATGGAACGCCACAAAATATGTAGCAACAGAACAGTATACAAAGAAAACTAATGATTATGGGATATTAAGATGACACACTACATGTACGTTTTAGTAACAGTCATAGTTTATTCAGAGCAATAATTAATAAAGCGTTAATATTTTTGGAGTTATTGAGCATTATGGTGATAACACATAGACTATAATGATTCCATATTATGTGGTGTGTTGCTTCCAACAGTATATGTGCATGCATATTCTGTTGAATACATATAACATACTTGAATTTTCAAGACTCTAGGACATCCAAATAGTTACCCACAAAATGTAAATCGAAGAGGTAAAATTTAAGTAGAAATAATGGAGTGTTTGGGATTCATTCTTTGTAATATATTATCCCTATACGATAGGTCTTGCTAAATTACCCAAATTTCAAGTAAAGGTAAATCAAAAATAGATCTCATAAGGATAAATGATAATTGTCTTACATTATTTCCAGATATGAAAATATCAATTCTAAGAGAGTTAATAATCCACCTTGCTACTACACTCGCATTTCAAGTAACATGCTTAGAAAAGAGGTATAAAAAAAGTCTACTTAAAACCCCTAACAAGTTTATAAAATGGAAAGAGGAATACAATTTTGAATTTGTCCATTTGTCGATATCTGAAAGAATGTATTTCAATTCTGAAAATTAAAATTGTTTCTATGAAAATTTTGTTTTCGTTGTAAAAGAAACTCAAATGTTCTGGCTTAATGGTGTTCAGATGTTCTATGTTGGTACCATTAATTCTATATAAAAAAAAATTGGTTCGATCACGACTTAAAAAGCAGCTTAAAAGCAGCAATAGGTAAACGATCAAAACCAATTATTCCTAAGACCTAGTTCACAGTTAAATACAAAGCAGAAAAGAATATGGAACTCATATACGTATAAAAAGTTTGAAAATAGAAATAAATCATAAAAAAATTACAAAACCTAAAAAACAGTACAGAATTTTGGAAAGCTATTAAATCATTTAAGCCAAAAAGTCGTAACCTAAATTATATTGATATCGACAAATGATATGTCATATGAAAATGTCTATGGCATCTGATTTATTTTTGATGACTACCTCTTTTCAGTAACCTACCCACTTTTTGATTTATCGATTTCCTTAGAAGAACTCCAACACTGTTTAAGGAAGAGCAAATATAAAAAGGGCACCCAGAGTTGACCAAATAATATACGTAAATTTTAAAACTTTTACACCAGAATGTAAAAATTATCTTCTAAAGATGTTTTAAGTATATAATGTATTTGAAACTGAGCAGCCACCTAATTTGTGGTTCAAATCATTTCGTACCTACACTGCAAGAAAGGAGTTAAACTGATAATGAGAAGTACAGAGGGACATCTCTAATAAATATCATAACTAAACTCTATCAGAATTTTATTATAGATTCTTCAGATGGAATATTTCAGATGGGAAATATTTTTTCACTTTCCTTACTAATCTCTGTTAATTTTAGAGAAATAAAGAAGTTATGTGCATGTCATTTTTGTAGACTTAAAAAAGCCTTCGATTCAGTTAAACATAATCTGCTCTGGACAAAGCTATCAGAAATTGTAATAAGTGGCAAGATTATATGAATAATAAAACTGTTCTACGATTAATCAGTAATTCAAATCCAAATTGGGAATGAACTATTGGAGGATATAGGTATTACACCTGGATCAATGGGAGAGCCTTAGCCCATTACTTTTTATACTCTTTTTAACATTTTTTGAAAAGAATGGAGCCAGAGACATCCCAATCAATTCTATTTGTGAAGTTATTATTGACAGCTATTGAGGTTGTACTCATCATAGGATTCTCAAAAAAATTCCTTCAAATGTCCAACGATCCTATCCAGATGCTGCCTTCTCCATTTTAACTAATTTTTCAGAAGAGAACGTATACGTGATGAATGTTATCTGTTGTATATCAGGGAATGTTACATTTCCTTTAAGGAAGTCCAAAAATAAATGTTGCAATTTTGAAATGGATTAGGCAACTTTTGGAAATAGTTTCTTCGTAGAAAACTATTATTCTGAAAAAAATAATGCATGTTCGGAAATGCAAGGTTTTACAATTATAATGTTTCCTCTGCCTTACAGCCTTAGCTAATAACACTTTTTTTTTAAAAAACTACAAAATAATTTAATATCTAAATTCTTATGGTTAACATTTTTTGGAATTCAGTTTCAATTAACGAATTCAATTTTAAATATTGGATTATTCAATTGGAAGAATGCCGTAGGGAATCGCAAGCTCTTGGACGAATATTTTTCATTTTTTATTATGCATACGGAAAACCAGCTGAATCAGAACCATTCAGCAATCTATATTTCAAAATATCCATGAAACTATGCTTGCCAACTCTCATTAAACGTCCCTTTGACTCATATTAAAACAAGATAACAAGAGTTGATGCAGAGCGAGTAGGGTCGAATCAATTCCCCCTCCACCTACCTGGCTTGGAACCAATCAGCTTTCAATTTTTATCTTCCCGGATAAGGGTGTAAGGTTAGGAGGGGGAGGTTGCACGGGCAATCACCCCCACACTAGTCCCGAGATTGGACACCAACGTTCGATAACCTATATGCCCCGGCATTCAGTCCGCAAGATTTACCTTACACCCCTTTAGCCCTACTCCCCAGGAACCCATTTCCAAAGGGACTTTACGACTCTAATAACAAAAGTATACGAACCTGGACGTAAACTGTAACTAAACAATGGTTTACGTCTCTCAAACATACTTTCCCAACTTCTTGAATGTCCTGTTCGGATGACTGCTATATCACTGTGCTTTAACATTCTTTAAATGGTGCTGTAGTGTCATTTGATATTTCCCAATCTTTTTAGCCGATTTCCCTCAAGGGAAATCAGCTATTGAGGTCATACTCATGACGCAATTTTTGAAATTATTCAAAAAATGTCCTTTGATTCTACCTAGTAGATAACGAAAAAGCGGTCCGTACAAAACTATATATATATATATATATATATATATATATATATATATATATATATATATATACATATATGTGTGTGTGTGTGTGTGTGTGTGTGTGTGTGTGTGTGTGTGTGTTACCTCTAGCGGTCGAAATTTTTGTTTGATCGTTACCAAACTCGATAATTAGTCGTTTTACATAAAAAGGAAGATTAAGTTCGTTAATGGCTGAAATCGGACCAGTGAGAGGGGGTGGGGTTTAGAGGGGGAGGATTTTCGAAAACTCGAAATATCTGCGTTATCATACGTTGGATCGAAAAATTGAATAGAACCAATCTTATTGCAACTTAACTGTACTATAAATATTGACATACATATTTATACTCTATCTTGAATATTAACCGAGATATTTCCATTTTTCAGTTTACAGCCTTTAGCAAGCCCTCACTCCTACTCATGTTAAATATACAATACTCTGTTATATAATAAACCATGTTATTCTAAGCTTAAATACCAAAATATTGTTCCCACGAGACATTTATTATACGAGATACATGCAAATATATTCTCGTGATCCCTCCGCGTCTTTAGTTCTTGTACTACTAAAATTTGATTGATTGAGGTACTAATTATTCTGATTCGTTATAAATTACAGTACTAGATGTAGTAAACAGTTTTTAATAAAATTAATATATTATATTCTGATATATTTCAGTAATTGTTTTTCTGAGGTTAGCAGACCTGTTGTTTACGTTTCAGACGCTTCCCGTTGGAGGGGAAAGATTTCTTATTACCGCTTTTATTTATTCACTTAATATAACATGATTGAGCTATGATACCAGTATGTAGATTTATCTATTGTTAAACTTCACAAGGGAAATCTGCTTAGTTTACGCGGGCCTTGTAGTCCTAGTGCCTTGTGGGCCTAGTAAGGAGTTAGTGACAAGGCGCATCTATAGATTTCCCTGTCACTGGAGGTACCTACAAAACCTGCTTTCAAGAAAAATTAACTAGCTCTATTACTTCACTAAGCGAACATAATGACTAACGAATCTCTTACACCTTCTAACTCATTATATAACTCAAAATTCCTTTAATGGACAGGACTGTTCTGAAACAGACTCATATACTTATCATGGCCGAACATCCGAGAGTCCGTTTCAACTCCAAAGGCCTAATTTGTTAGGCCAGTCTAGCTCCAAGAGCCGACAGGTCAACATCGAAAACCTTCGGGCACTGACGATGATGCACAGCATCGAAAGCGCTTTGCCGTGTTATTAAATTATTATAGTGGAAGCGTAGCCTACATTTTTTCATCCTACCTACATTTGTTTTTTATTCACTTTTCTGTCCGTAAAAAAATTCCAGTTCAATATCAGCTAAGTATCTGTAGAAATGAATACTATATTCATTAGAATCAATATTGAGTACATACAGAGGTGTTTATTAACGCCTCTCTATGTTTTTTATAGAGAGAACATTTACGTTTTATAAGAACGTTTTCAATTTATATTCACAAAACAGTGCTATAAAGAATAAGGGACTGTATTAACCCTCCAGTGTCTCGAGTTTAAATATTTTACGCATAGCTATCACAATCAGCCACTGAGGCATTCACTTTTATCTAATTGCACAAACGACATTTGTATAATTTGTATTTGTATTATTAACATAATTTACTATAAAAAACAAAACATTTATACCATAATAATGCTGTATTGGGAAACAAGTGTTAATCTAATTTCGTATAAAAATGTGTACAAATTGGTGTACAACAATATAAAAACTTTTGATTATAGAAAGGAATAATCATTTCAAGTTATGAGGCGTATAAATAATCCTATCCCCGAAACAAAATACTACTATGATGAGCAACCGCTGAAAGTATGAATGAATTAAAAATGAAATAATTCACTTAAAATGCCTAGTTGTTATAGATACACAGAAAGAAAATTTTAATTTTTTAGATGATATATTGAGGATTACAAAGTGTTAACAATTCAATTATGGAGGAGAGAAAACAAGTATAATATTTACAGTAACAGCCGTGAGGGGGATGTGCCTTCAATCTCAAAGAAATGGCAACTGTACATCTCATTTGAGCGCCATCCCACATAAATAATAACAAAGTCCGTCACGCAGGAGCTGCGTAAAATAAGCAGATTTCTCAAGTGAAGTTTTACAATAGAGAAATCTGCATACTAGACACAGTAGTAGTAACAAGTCTCCAAACCAATTTCACGAGAGCCGAACAATTACGGGAACGGTCGAACTAGCTTTTGACGGAAACGAATAGAGCCGATCTTACCTGTCCGTTACCTTCACACAATTAATAAAAATGGAAATATCTAGGTTAATATTCAAGATTGGGGATAAATTTATATAACAATATTTATAGTAAATTTAATTTGCAATAACATTAGTTCTATACAATATTTCGATCCGACGTATAGTAACGGAGATATCTCAAATTTTCGAAATTCCCCCTTTTAAACCACCCCCCCCCTCACACTCGTCTGATTAGAGCCATTAACGAACTTAATTTTTCTTTTTACATAAAACGATTAAATACCGTGTTTGGTGACGATTAAACAAAAATTGCGACCGCTAGAGTGTTAACAGAGAAATATGTATATATATAGTTTTAAACGGACTTCATTTTCGTCACCTCCTGGATAAGATCGATGGACATTTGAAGAAATGTTTCGAAAATCGCGTCATGAGTACGACCTCAACAGATGATTCCCCTTATGGGAAATCTGCTAAAATCATTGAGAAAGCAAATCACGTAGCCAGTAATGCCCGCAATTCTAATAAGAGTCCAATTACCAGTGAAGAATATTGATCTAAGATTGGAACACAAGATGGTTGCCATCAAATTTCACATAAGTAGCTGTTACACCTGACATCAGGAAATGGGTAACATCATCCAGAAGTAACCCCCGTAATGAACTCGTGCTGGACTACTGTAAGAATTGAACACACGGCACTCAAGCTCCTTAAAAATATTTTTAACTCAAAATTAACAGTAGAATATATGTCACTTCATTGCCCTTTCTACAAGACCAGGGGAACGTACATCCTAGGATCTTCGCTGTACAAAATTCTTATAAATGAAGTCCTTTAAGACTGTAAAATTGTTTAATGTATTGTACATTTTTGTCTGCTAATGATGCTCCGGGTAGAAGCAGAATAATACTAAATAAATAAACAAAAACTGAAGAACTTAAGACTGGATCGGCATCACTCAAGTTTGATTGTCACAGTTAAGTCAACAACCCTTCTGTTTAGAATGTAATTTTCTCTCAATTGTTAGCTAATCGTATTTCTTTGTTACTTCTAACTCGGTGTTACTACGATTTCACTGCTGAAGTAAGGGCACATTAAATATTAAAAAATCAATCCGGGATACATTTATTTATAAGAGTATTAAATAAAATACCCTGATGGCGTGAGGGCTTACATAAAGAAAACCAAGAGAGAATGGAGCATTAGTGTGTGTTCAGTGTAATAGTGTGGTCACACGAAACTCTAATCACGCTATTCGTAACTGAATCACTCCTATTGAATTAATATTAAGCAAAAACTATAGCAAACACAATATTTACAGTAATCTCTCCTTTTGTGAATTTAATAATATTATGAGCTTACAGCTGGTTATTTAGATTGGTGACTTATAATATGCATTGCAACCTTCCTTAACGCTCTGCTGAACCAATCATAAATATAGATTATCATGGTTATTCCGATTACCATGAAATGGTCTAAATAAACCACTTGTGATCCGTCCGATAAATTATCACAGGCCGGTGAAATGCCATATACTTATATATGGGTTTAACTTTTTTGTTTTGTACAAGGATTGTATTTGTTTTGGCAATCAAAAAGCCATGCATTATTGTCTTAATGCAATAATAATAGAATCATTGTGTGTTTTACTTTATATTCGATTGATTTCATTTTATATAACATGATATCATAAATTTTGTTATCTCTTTAATAATTTAGTACAATATGGATTTTTTTAGATTAGTACCAATGCATTGTTTTAATGTTGATCAAAATTTTGTAAGTTAAATTGACCAGTAGATATTGAGGGATATATATATTTGTTTATGATTTTAATGTTGGCATGGATTGATATTCTGCTAGCTTCGAGAATAATAAAAGCTTCTCAGGTACTATTTAACGTGTGAATGTGTGATTTTGTGCTGACTGTTCATCCTGACATATTTTAACTGAAATATTTAGTTGCAAGAAATGAGCGAGTTACTTTAAATGTTCCCTAAATGTAAATAGGTGTTCTATTACACCTTTAATACGAAATTAGTAAAATGGGCCATTATGCTTTGAACTTGAGAGCCAAAATTGATCGAATTTAACAATCGATACAAACATCAAGTAGAAGAAGAGAGAACTACAGTAGATCCCAATAAATATTTTTTAAGAAAAAAGAAGGAACATTAAAAATGGGAAATACTGGCATCATGAGAGACTACAGTTAAAAACTTATTATTCTGGGTAAGAGCCTAGAACATTATTAACGTCATAATATTTAACTATAGTAAGTTACGATACCACTTTAAATCTATTATACTTAAATATCAAAATAAAAAATGTAGAAATATTTGTTCGTTATATTTTATTATTATATAGAGCTCTGCAAAGATAGCTACTTGGCTTCTTAAAGGTGGAAAAACAAATTAATTGATTGTTAGAGTTTCTGCAATAACCAAACATTTCTTCCTTCCCTTAGAAATTGAAAGCCTTTTGGAACTGTAAGTGTGCATTTTACATCAGTGATATATTTTATGAAATAAAAACATGTATTTGATTTACATAAAATACCTTATTAGTATATGCTATAGTATAAATGATAGCAAAAATCCAAATATTTGTTTGGCTAGTTGTCTTGGTCTATTCTTATCTTCTATTTTCCATTCTCCATTCCATTAGATACAAATATTATTGCCTATCTACAGAATAAATGAAAACCTATAATCTGACAACAAGTTTGACAGGTCTCTTGAATGGGAGGGAGGCATTCTGCGAGTGGTTCGTTAATCCTTTCTTATTCATTACCACACGAGACAAATTATTCCCTGATAATTTATAAGTCAACCATTAAAACTGCATTAACATACAAATGAAATTTAATTGTAGGAGATTAAAAGTCAGTTTTAATGTGGTGCTCAGTGTATGTGAAAATGTGAATAGCTACTATTAAAAAAAAGCCACCTATCACTCTGAAATAAATGAACTTGAAAGGGGAATGGCAGGGCAACGTACCAGTCCAGTCAAATAACTTAGTTATTAGACCTTTCAACAAATTTGTTGTATTTAGGTATAAAGCTAAAATTTTATTGAAACACTCAGACAGAAGAATGAAAAAAAATTGGGTCGTGTGGAAAGAGTAAATGTTGACAAAGTCCATCACTATTTGAAACAGTTCACTCAGTAATTAGTAATTTTCTTCTTGTCACTGGCAGAGATTGCTCTGTTTAAAGTAGCTTACAGCCTTTGTATGCATAAAATTAATTGAATGTCAAAGCATAAAAAAGTAAAAACAAAAAGTTACTTAAATATACCTAAAGAAACGTTCTCATTGATCACTCAAAAAACTATATACTCTCGTTGCCTTTCAAATATTGTAGTGTTCTCAGTCTCCTTCATTAACAGTACTACACTAAATAATTTAAGAATACTATTAAGAATTTAATTTAGTAATTTTTTTATACGGTGACGAGTAAACATTTAAATTGTTGCCTTATTGAGCTCCGTCGTTTATTACCTAAATGTTATCATTTTCATTATTTATAATAATTATTTATAACTTATATAAGTATTTTTTTTTTACAAGTTATAAAGAGGCTAACTATACAGTATTTGAGAGATAAATTTAAGTTTAATTTTTATCATTTTGAAAAATGATGCACACCATTTTGGCAATTTATTTCAAGTTTTAAAAGAAGATGAAGGTATGTAAGGTGGGGAAATAACTACTGACATTTTTTGTCACAGAAATAAGCTCAAAACTAAAATGTATACCCTTAACTGTTGGGATTTTTTTTTAAAAAATATGTTCGTTAAAAAAGGGTTGTTAAAAATCATATTAACAAATAATAATATAATATAATATATACTACTTAATATAAGAAATATTTCAATTACACTGCGGGCGTACAAGCAGATTGCTAAGATGGCTTAAACAGAGGTACACCTTGTCTTTCATTATTGGTTTTGTAAAAGTCAGTCTTAGGTATAGATTTTTCACTTGTAACAAAATCTGAAGTTCAGTTTCCAATTTAATTGGTTCATTGTTTGCAAATTTAATATGAATAATGGTCGTAATATGAGTATGTTACCTTCGTTGATTAGAGTAAGGAAAAAAAATTCAAATAAAATAAGGAGTAACTTCTCTATTTGATGAGTTTAATACCTTCAGTGGGTTCTTGTGAGTTATCCACAATATTTCTTCGGTATTTCAACCGGCTTTATCAGGTGGTCGCTCCCCATCGCCACTTTTGTATACAGTTCGTCCTTTGGTAACGTTGATGCGGTTCCCTGCTGTTGGCGTTGTACTCTGCAATAGACTACTCTCAATGCTTCAATAAGGGTTTCCTATTCAATTTCGTGGAATGTCTGGCCTCTTATAAATGTGGACTGCCTTCTGCCTTGTTCTGTTCTCTGCCAGGACAAGTCCTTCCTTTGGCCGAAGAGCGTCTGAAAACTACATCGTTCAGCATGTCGTCCTCCTCCTGTGCTTTAATTCCTGTGCTCGTGTGCTCCTGTGTTGTGATACTCAGGTGGCCAGTCTCATCTCCGTCTTGCCTATTATAAACGAACACCACTCTCCGTTATCCACTGTATGTTCTTGGTGATATCCACCACTTCAGCTTTAACCTTAACCCCACCACCACCGTATATATAAAAGCGGCAGAAGGGATCGACGGTCATACTTCACTGTCTAGAGCCACATAAGCACTAAAACCAACATAATTTAAAAGTAGATAACTAGCTAGAACCACTTGATATATTATGTAATAAATATAATAATGTTATAAAGTTTATAAAAATCAAAAGAAATTGAAGTAACAAAAATTCACAGTAATTTAATGCTGATTACAAGGAATGAGAATTATAATATATTTTGCCTAACATAGAATAAAATTTCAAAGAAGAGCAAACCTGTAGCACCGGCTTAGTGAATTCTATTTAATTTATTTTCCTTTTTCATTCATTTAATTTTATATTGCAATTATTTCGTTTCTCAATTTTATTTTGTTTTACTATATTTTATTTTATGATAAGAATCTATTACAATTGTTAATACTATAAAACTCAATTTATATAAACCATACATGAAATAAGCATGTGCCAATGGAAAAGGTACTGAAACGTAGAGAGGGTCGATAGTTCCACTCCCCGAAAACAAATTATCAAGACACCTCATATAATGGACGAGGATTTGAACTGTCTGAAAGGGAAACAATACAGCATGACAATATAGGATAAATATTGGAGTTTGGAATGTACTATCACTCTGCAGACCCGGAGTATTGATATCGCTCCTAGGTAAGATTGACCGTTTTAAACTGGACATTACTGACATTCAAGAGGTCCGACAGGCAGATCAAGGTTTCTTGGCGAGAAATTAAACTGTACATTACAGCTGTAGTTAACAACATCATAACTTCGTTGTTGGATTCGTTTTCAGCAAGCGCTAAAGGAACTTGGTACTTAAAGACAATTAATTCCCGGATCTGTCTTTTAAGAACTCGGGGTAAATTTAGAAATATTACCATCTTAAGTATACATGCTCTCAAAGAAGGAGCGGATTAAGGATAGAAGGGTGTCTTCTGCAAACAGTAGAATCTGGCATGTGTCAAGACTCGAACACATGCCCAGGAAATGATATGAAGGTCATCGCTGGGAACCTAAACGCAGAAATAGGAATGGGAGGAATTTATCACTAACATAGCCTTCACGACGAATGCAACAATAATGGGTGTTGGCTGGCAAACGTATGAGAAGTTAAGAACCTTGCTACGTATTGCAATCACTATGGCCCCTCACAAAGATGTTAGGTATGTTAACCATATCAGCTCCCCTAAAGAAGTTCGCATCCTCAGTAGGAAGTACTTAAGTCCAATCTGACCTCTTTCTTAGTATAGCCACAGCCATAGAAAGAATAACCAGGGACAAGCTCAGGATGCTAATCGCTGCGAAGGGAAGAAAATAAAAGACCCAGAGGTATAACAGAGATATGTGTTGACAACACACAGAAGCTCACAGAAAGCCACCTCAGGGAAGGAGTGAATGAGGAATGGACGATGAGGAAGTCCCAGGCAATCAATTGAGTCAAAAACAATAAAGCCACAGACAGGGTTCGATGGCCAGGATAAGCCGAAATATTCAAGCATGGCGCGACCGAACAGGTCAAATCCCTTCACAATATCATCCTGACTGTGTTGGTAGGAAATTACAAGCCTGAGCTGTGGAAGGGGCCTTCTTATGCGCAATAAGAATGTGTGGTAACTATAGGGGATAATCCCTCCTCCCAAGTGCCTATAAAATACTGTTAAATATACTCTTCCAGCGCTTCCACCATTTGCCGAGCGGGAAACCAGGTGATACCAGTGTGGATTCTTGAGTGTAAAGTCAACAACTACCCAGATTTTTGTCAAATTCTGGAAAAAAGGTAGAGAATATGGATTCAAGACCCATCATCTGTTTGCAGGTTTAAGGCCCTAATAAGGAATCATTGATCAAGCAGAGTTATACGTGGCTCTCATAGAACTTATTGTGCCTTTTATACTTCTTTGACTTGTCAGGATTTCCAGTGCTTTGTTCATGTACAAAGAATGCAATTGGGGAGTTTCACGACAATGGGAAGAGTGAGTCAGGTAGAAGTCTCCTCTTCCGCATTGAAAAACCTGTCAGAGAGTCAAGAGTTCGTACAACAGGCACAGTTTATAACACAATAGTTCAGCTACTAGCGTATGCTAATGATGTAGAAAATATTGGCAGATCATATTAGGGTGTATCACAAGCATTCATGGCTCTCGAGACTGCGGCAAAACATCTTTGTCTGAGTTTCGACCAAAAAATAACGAAATATATGGTGTCCGATCACCCCTCCCTGATAGATTGGTACCAAAGTTACATTTGGTCTTTACAAGTTTGAACAAGTGTCGAAATTTACATACCCTGGTGCACAAGTGACGTGCGACAATAGAATCTTGGTGGATACGCCGAGAAGAAAGATCTCTGCGAATCGTAGTTCTTATGGAATCCGCTCACACCTCTCTAGCAGACTTGTCTTGCAGGGCACGAATGCCATCCTCTACAAAACCCTCATTCACACTGTTTTGACTTATGGTTCTGAGACATGGACTTCTTCAAAAGTGGATGAAAATGACCTTACTTTTGAAAGGAAAATACTTCGACGAATTTATGGACCCACCATGATAACGGGCAATAGAGAAGGCTTAGAAGAAGACAAATCATATAATGAGCCTGATACACACGTAATCATTAAAGATGAGAGGTTAAGGCGGACAGAACATCTCACAAGAATGCCTGATGAGTCAATGCCGTAGAAAATACTAACGGGACAGCTATTCGAGCGATAGAGAATTGAGAAACCCTGGTTACGGTGGTTGGACTGTCACAAGTAACCTAAGGACAATGTGAGTATCGAATTGAATGGCGGCAGCTCAGAATAGGGCAACATGGCGACTGCTGGTGGAGGAGGCGAAGACTCGTTTTAGCCATAGTAATAATAATAATAAGGGAAAAAAAAGATAAAAAAAGTGGCCGGTAAGAACACCGAAAAAGATTTTAGATAACTCACACGACAACGTGAAATTACTCTGATCTTCAAACCCCTTATGCAAACCTAGAGAAGGAGTCTAAAACGATATATTCAAATTTCAGTTAAAAAAAAAAAATGTATTTACCAATTACAGTAAATACACTTAAAGGGGACAAAATACTCCTTGAGGACTACGTACAATATCAGGAAAAGCATTATTATTAGATTTACGGGTCTGTCATTTTCTTTTTGAATCATACGATTAGTTAGTAATCTTCAATGATGAGAGTTTGATCAACTTCGACTTTTCATGCAAGAGAATGGAAGAACATTTAAAAGAAACAACAAGGATAAATTATTCAACAAAAACTACATGATTAAAGATTAATTTTAAATATTTTTGTGAGGTAAATTTTCATTTGAAATGACATTTTAAATGAATGTTATAAGTAATTATTTGACGCCAAATAAAGGTTAGGGGTCAGAATTTTAGTTTTGCTGTCGTGCTCGTTTAAGACAGAAGGGCTTTTAGCAGTAGAGAAATGAGAGAAATTAAAGAAGGCAGTTTTACTGAACTAATTTACACTGAAAGCAGGTTGAGCACTAGTTAACTCTTAACGATACTTCTTTTGTCCTGTTTGAGATAAGAAGCCAATAAACTTTTGTTAATCTTTCTCAGCCATGTTTCTTTCCCTTTACCAAGTTCTTCGTTTATTTTCTGTCCAACAATCCTTTGCTTTAAAACACAGTAATAGGTGATGATAAGTAATGAATGCTTTGTTTAAAAATCCACGATCAGCAAAAGCGTTAATAACAATCAAATCCGTTGGTTGTGCTACTTTAGTACGTTAATTTAGGAGGTCAAATTTTATAATTTCTGTTTTATTCCTATAGTCTTTGCTTTAAGTAACTATTCATGAAATTATTACTGGCTAGCATGAAATCAGATGTCTTAATCCATTGCAATTGTATTGCAATATTTCAGGTCTGGCAATTAGTTGAATTCCTTAAGAATAAGTTATAAAGTACGATTTATTATACTACATATTACCTTATATCACATGTAAGATGCAGGATTCATTTGGTATCTATAGTATATTTCAAACAAAAATCAAGTAATGCTTTGGTGTGTCTTATACAATTGCTAATATCCTATTCAATTGTATATAATTATCTATGAAAATAGATGCTTTAACATACTATGCTATTTGTACTATGCTATTTAAAAATGTGAATAAATGCCTACCTTATATGTGTTAGTCCATCTGCCATTCCATTATTTAAATATTTCTAGGCTTAGTGTGCTTTTAATCTTAGATTTAGGTATTTTTCTAAGCAATCGTTAATGAGTTTTCCGTTAATGTCACCTTAGTTAAACAGTCTGTCAGCGTGTTCATTTCCAATATTTCCAGTGTGTGATTTTATCCATTGTATAAATCCTTTTCAGGCTATTAATTGTTGACTATTTTTTTTTAAAGTCATTATATATTTTTTTTTTGTTAATTTTTTGAATAGTCACTCTGGTATCTGTATGAATAGTGTATGTATGCCCGTTAATGTAGTTTTGTTTTGTAAATTCAATTGCTTTAAGTAGTAGTTAATAATACAGTAATTCTCTTTTAAAAGTGGTTCATGTTACCAAACTTCCAAACTTGTATAGTTTATTTTGAACATATTTTGTAAAAATTAATATACATACTCTGCCAGTTTTTGTTCAGTTCATCAATTGTTTTAAGTTTACAAGTTTAGTTTAGTGCTACTATGGCTAATAGGGGCAGGTTATCTACAGGTCACCACCCTTTCCTAGCAAGGGTGGGGCCAGATATTTATTTAATGATTTTTTACTAAATAAATTCCTATTTGCCCAGGCGGGAATCGAACTCGCCACTCTAGGTTTGCCATGAGAGATTAACGCCAACGCTTTAATTCACATGGCTTTACCTGACCCCCAAAGTTTTAGTTTCTTGGTAATTATTATTATTCTATTTGTTTGTGGTAAATCCTGTTGTCGTTAGTCACATTGAAAAATGTGATTCATTTTTATATATATTTCTATTGAATGTATAAAATATTACTCTGTATGACCCTATATATAGCAGTAATGCCTAGTAGCTTCTATGTAGTAGGCCAATATTGGCGAATAAGCTTGATTTGAAACTCTGTTCAATAAGCTAAACCACTAAACAGTTCCCTCAGTGTTAATTGGTTAATTCACATTAAAATATGCGTACTTTACTCTAGGATCGGGGAATTTATGTTTACCAATGCAGATTTGTCAACAACATTGACAATTGAGAATATGCATAATCCTAAGTAAGCCGAACTAATGCTATTGCTATTAGGGGGACAAGATGGCATACTTGTAATACCCATTGACAGGCCAGTTAACAGATGGGGCTCAATATCCACTAATGGCCCTACTTCAGGAGGGATTCTGCTTGTCTGTCAACTCCAACGTCCACTTCAATCTCTTTCCTCAATCATTATATCCCTCCAATGAAAACACTCTAATATTATTTTTAACTGATTTTTTTTGAAGTGGAAATGTTTATAGTTTTTTTTTTCGTGGTTACTGGATATTGACTAGATATATTTGGATGTAAAACACTCATTCGAGTATACTCTCTTGATCCTTCAATACGCCGATTCCACACTGGTGTAAATTAGCCATTATAAGCAATCGTATTCCTTCAAACCTGGCAGTATTTCTTTAAATGGCAGTTCACCTTCAGTGGCAGCGTGTCATCAGAAAATATCTTGAGAATACTTATCAAACATGATCTAATATTGGCATTGCTTATTGACCGCTGGTTCATAATATGGGTTGAAGGGGAGTTACGACCTACCTAAAACGTAACACATCTATGATTAGTTGTGTGTCGTAAAATATTATAATCCCCTTCGAACATTAAAAATTGTTCTTTTTATTCTGGGCCCAATATCATTTATATATTCTTCAAATTTTATGGTAAGGGTCTCCAATAAAAAACATAATAGTATAGACAATAATGAAAATAAAACTGCTTTGGAGCATTCTATCTCCAGAAAACACACCTTCAATTTTGAAAAAGTTCAAATAATTGATATCACCTTTTAGTTTATTCAAGCGAAATTCTAGTAACTTCTTTTTCTTCAAATACTGGTTAAAATCTTTTTGTCGTAACATTTTCCTCGTCGCCTTGATTAATTTCATAAAAGTGCACATATTAATAACATGAATATTCCTTTTAATTCAAAATGTAAACAACAGAAAACCATTTGTAGTGTATCTTAATAATAATATAACCTCAAAACCATATGATAACAAAAGAAAAACAATAATCATATGTTAACAAGTGTAAAACAATAATCATAAGTAACAGGAAAATAAAAGAGAACATTCACATAATAAAAAATAGAAAAAGGGCAGTAAACAAAAAAACAGAAATCAAATACCTCAATCATATATTCTATAACGTCTTATCTTAAATTAATCGATTTTAAATTATGAAATAATCGAGTTCAAGATTGACTTGTAAATAATAGATTTTTTGTCAGCTGACTTAACCTACCTCGGGAACTTCTCAGTACCATCTATCTCCTCTGTGAGGACAGTTGCAACGTAATGTAAAAAGGTAATTGAGCACTTCAGAAACGAAAGTAGCAATTTATAATTAATTAGTTTTAATAAATATATCATAGATTTAGGCACTTACTAATACAATATACCATATAGCAAAAGAATTATTAAGGGATGTATTAAATTAATGTTAGTAATATTTTTTTATATTTTTTTAAAAAGGGATACCCCCTGAAGAGGTGGCAAATAACCCATGAAACATGTAGGGCAGTTACAATAACGTTTGCACCGAAATAGATGTTTTTTTATTGGAGACCCTTGCCATAAAATTTGAAGAATATATGAATTAAAAATTGTATAAACTGATAAGGTTAAAAGATTAAACGAAACGTTAATGAAATGAAACCGATATAATAATTATGAAACGAAGAATAATTACATTCAGAAACATAAATTTTAATTCCTATAGGTTATGAATTCCTTGCAATTCGAATATCTAAAAGTATTAGAGATTGTAAATTGGGACGTTAATTCTTGGCATAGGCAATTAAAAAACTTCTAAATAAGGAATTAATATTAGGAAACCAATTAATTACAATTTTAAATTATTCAAATTAATCGATATGTGCGTACTTCAATGGAGATATATTAATGAGTACCATAGTATAATTCTAGTTACTGAATGAAATTACATGGAAAAGGATCAGAATTAATCCGAAATTGTATCTCTTGGTCTTAATTTATAATGTGCTTCCTAAAAATAAATATATTATAAATGCCTTATGTATAACAATGCTTATCAACACAAAATAATCCAATCTGGATACTATTGGAGTGTGGCTGTCCAAATGATTCTATTCTTTTCAAACACAATAAAGCTTTCAGAGTGTTGAAACCACAGGAGAGTATAAAGGGAATTTGGTGAGGATTTGCCGAGAATTTATACTGAGAAAGACTTATTCCCCCGAGTGTAGGCCATGGACTAAATTGATTCTTTCAAGTGAATCAAACTTGGAGCTGCCCGAATAGACTCCTCTCTATCATCACACTCTAACCTACAATCAGAACCTCTAGCACACTTCTTCTTGAGCCCTCCATCACGCTCAACCACCTACCAGTTATTTCCCAATGCTACTACAATCATGAAGGAAATGGGTCTTATTACTGTTATACTGTACAATAACAGTACAGGCCTAGTTTTCTTTTGTGTTCTCTCGCAGTTTTGTCTCAGACCTTTATAATTTGCCTTAGGTTCTTTCAGATCACTTTTCAGCTATTTTATTTCCATTTTACTGAACTGATACATTAGAAGTCATGGAAATAAGGTTATTTTTTAATTATTTTGTTTAAATGTTAAAACATTATTATTGTTACCGGAGCTCAGGTTAGCCATGAGAGTTAAGGGATTTTGTAAACCTCCTTGATTTAAGGATTCAATTCCCATGCGAACAACACGGAATTATTTAGTAGCCAACTCCACGAAGACAATTCTCAGATCCATACAGGCTAGAGAATGGTGATAACCTGTGGATAACGCGTCTCGATTAACCTCAGTTCTCAGCCGTAGGGTGAACGGAAAATCTTAATCTTCAGGTAATCATAACTATATACTTTGATACACCTATATCCAAAAAAAAAAAACATTAATCCTACAAATTCGGATAGGTTGATGGTACATATTTATTTTAGCATATTTACCTTAAGTGAAGTCAGCTATTGAGTACGTACTCATGATACGATTCTCGAAAATTTTCCTCAAACATTCAATAATCCTACCTAGGAGATGACGAAAATGAGGTCCGTTCAAAATTGTATATCTCTATCAATCTATCTACCTATATATATATATATACTAGCTAAGGTACCCGGCTTCGCTCGGGAAATCATTTGAGGCAGAATGATAATAGTATTTTTTTTTTTTTTTTGAGCAAGGCTTCAATGTTTACTACACTTCCCGTCTGGGTGCATTGTTTTCCCGTGAGGGTCAGGCAGGCGACGTATAGATGAGAAATATTAATTTTGAAGAATAAATAAAAATGTGTTCCTAATCTATCCCTCTCCACTTTTCCAACTCACCTTTTTGAATACTTCAAACCATAATCGTGGATAGCATTTATTACAATTAAATATCCTCTATAATGAAACTTATTTCCTGTCAAAAACAAATCCGAGCTCATATAGTTTAAACATAGTTTTGTACGTTAGATTATATTCGTAATAGTTGAGCTCAGTGGAAATCATTTCCAGTAATGCCAGCCAGGAAGTAAATTAACTCAATTAACTGTTTAGACTTCGACCTCCTTCCGCTCCAGCATCTCCATAGTTTTCCTTAAAATATTGATTCTAAGTATTATTTTATTATTCATTTGAGGCTGAATGGTGATGGTATATTTTTGGCAAGGCTTTACTTTGCACAATATTTTGACATTTACCCGTTCCAGTGTTTAGGGATAATACCCGTTGTTGGCATTTGTTAATAATAAAATAATTTTTTTATGTAAGACTTCACTGTCCTGCATATTGTCATATTTCCCGTCTCCTGTGCATTATGCATAGATTTGATTTAATAAGGAGAAAATATTGTCATACATTTGAATTAATTTTTTCAGGAGAGGTACCTGGTAGTTCATATTGAAATGAAGTGTTGAGCAAATTTCTCTAAATAACAAAATAAACAACTTTTGTTATGTGCATATTTGCCGAAACCCCAATAGGAAATCATTATTATTAATTACAGGCCTCCCATATAACCCCCACTCCTGCCCGTCCCTAGAAATGTTAGTATGACTTATTATAAGGAAGGCGTTAGTGCTAATACACATACTGAGTGTTTTATTTAGTTCGGTTGAGTCTTTTGTGCCAAATAAAATTGTTGTCTCCCGCTATAATTTTCAGCAAATAACGCCTTTATACTTCGGTATACGATGATAGTGTATATAAAAAAGTTTCTCTAAATAACAAAATAAACAACTTTTGTTATGTGCATATTTGCCTAAAATGCAATAGGAAACGAAATATCACTATTATTAATTTCAGGCCTTCCTTATAACCCCCACTCCTGCCCGTCCCAAGAAATGTTAGTATAGCTTATTATAATGAAGGCGTTAGTACAAATTCAGATACCGAGTTTGGTTTAATTCGGTTGAGTCTTTTGTGCCAAATAAAATTGTGGACTCCCGCTATAGTTTTTAGCGTATAACTCATTTATACGTCCGTATACGGCAAAAGTGGATATAACAAAAGTTTCTCTAAATAGCAAAATAAACAACTTTGGTTAAGTGCATATTTGCCGAAAATGCAATAGGAAATGAAATATCACTATTATCAATTTCAGGCCTCCCATATAACCCCCACTCCTGCCCGTCCCTAGAAATGTTAGTATAGCTTATTAAAAGGAAGGCGTTAGTGCTAATTCACATACCGAGTTTTATTTATTTCGGTTGGGTCTTTTATCCCAAATAAAATTGTGGACTCCCGCTATAGCTTTTAGCGTATAACTCATTTATACTTCCGTATACGGCAAAAGTGCATATAACATAAGTTACTCTAAATTACAAAATAAACAACTTTTGTTATGGGCATATTTGCTGAAAAAGCAATAGAAAACGAAATATCGCTATTTTTAATTTCAGTCCTCCCTTATAACCCCCACTCCTGTTCGTCTTAGAGAATATTAATATAGCCTAAAGTCTAAGTTGGGCTAGTAGTAATATACATACCAAGTTTCATAAAATTCGGTTCAGCCGTTTATGCGTGAAAAGGTAACAAACAAACAAACAAACAAACAAACAAACAAACAAACAAACAAACAAACAAACAAACAAACAAACAAACATACACGAAAGAAACAAAATGCAGTTATGGTGTCTATGACATGTGAAACGAAAAGTTACCGTGAAATTTCGCGAAAAAAATCAATGTACAGACAGAGGTTACAATTTTATATATATATAGATATATATATATATATATATATATATATATATATATATAGATCTATCTACATGCATATATGCAGGGTGTCCCAATTTCCCGTGTCACCCCCCTTACAATCTCCAATTATTTTAATACAAGTCTGACACTTGGTGTGCCATAATTGGGACCCCTGAAGAATCCTTTCAGTCCATATTCAACCTCCTAACCTTCTCCAGCGACCATAACTTTGGAATTTCCAATGGAATGCCCTACTTTTTATAGCGGATTCTTGTAGAAAATAGAATTCAGAATTCTAAAACGGGTTAATATTCGTGAATTTTTCCATTTGACATCATTTAGCGGTAATATGCACCAATTTTTATTTCATAAACGGCACATTTTATAGAATTTTAGCGACATAAAAGTTGTAGTCAACAAAATTATCGTTGAAACAAATCTATGGGGAAGGGGTGTATTCTGAAATTTAAAGAAAAAAAAATTAAAACGAAATAACGCGAAAGTACTCTTTTCTGGCACATTTTTCTTATTATGTTTATTATATTCTAAAAAACTTTGCACATTAGGGAATTGTATTTTTATCTACTTTGTAGGAGTGGATAATTAAAGTAGAATACAGAACACGCAAAGCAGTTCCTCTAGAGTCAAATAATAACAAAATATACGCTTATTTTAATTATAATCATGGGTGCCACAAATTACATATAAATGATGTGGTTAAAAACCATTATTTTGAGTGCCTTGATGAGCCTGTTTATATGACTACACACTGCCATTTTGTCATTACTTAAGTATTTTGGCACTCGGGAGTATTAAAAGGTATTAGAAAAGTTTAAGGATTATGGGAGAACGATTTAGAGAGAGAGAGATTTATCAGGAATTAGTTTGGAGTTGGTTTCTAGTCACCCTTTCCAATTTCAACGTAGTTAAGAGCATTTACAATGAACTCACTCCTCTTGTGAATTTTAGTTATGATTTAGCAATTGGTGAGTGCTGTAGGTGAGTATTAACGTCGGAGAAACCTCAGAAGGAGAGTTTTAGAAAAGATTGGAGCCAATATCCGAGGCCAGGAGTCACGGATATTTGGAAAGGATTATGAATGAACTGCGGAATGTCCCTCTTATGAAGGCTAAAAAAAATTTCCTCCGCCAATAGGAATGTGTCGACGTATTTTCCGAAAGTATAACAGGAAAGTTCTGTATAAACCATTTTCTATTTTTGTGTATCGGAATTTACCGTAGCTATTAAATCGGGAATGTAGAAGGTAATATTGCTGTTGGAGGCTTAATCGGCTGGGGAATGATTCCGAATTTTTCAATTGGATTCTGTTCAGTGTCTGTCCATTATTGGCTGTCGCAATCCCCAGATGGATTTGAAGAGGTGGGGATCACTAGTGGATAGTAAATCTTTGGCGTGGAATTATTGGCAGGTATGTTAAAGGCCATATTTAATATATTTTACTCTGTTAATATAGACCATTTTACCTACTCTTCTATGTATACAAGGTAGCAACACAACTTCTGTCCTGCGTAAACTAAGCTGAATACCTCGGGTAATATTTGATTTATAAAAAAAATGTAAAATACATCAATTGCAGAGAACCAGTTAATTAATAAGATTTTTTCCATGACGCTATTTAATTCCATTCATAAAATTGAGATATTTTGAATTTGACAGTTTTGGATGGTAATTGTTGGGAATTTATGTGCATGTATGTTGTGATCTTGGGGACCATTAACTTCAATGTCCATTTTAAGAGAAGAGAAGAGGGGAGAAAAGGGCAAATGCACAAACGCTCGCTTGACTATGAGCTACATATGTCAATGAAGTTGGATTCTATTAGAGAAAACCTCAGGGCACATCTGTATAGGGAGAAATGATACTTGAAAAATAATTTGGGGCCATAACTTTGCGGAACAGAAGAAGGAAGAGACTAACATGACAAGCCAACATGATAATTTGCAGGCTAAGTCTGATATTAGCTGTATTATTTAAAAATGAAGAAACTTCAGTTGTCCATTTTTGAGGTGATGGATGGTCAAGATAAAGAGAATGGAAATCGACAGAACTGTCAAGAAAAATGTATGATAGAACACCGAGTAGGGTGCGGAACAGATGCAAATCCCACTAGGTAGGGCTTGATGACCAGGTGGTGATACTTGAGGAGGCTAGGACCGGGTACTGATGATGCTTGCTGTGATATAATGGTTGCAGTGGCCACTTTAGTGACTATAGCATAGAGTAATAAATAGAAAATATTTCTAGCTTTCCTTTATGTTGCTGGGATTTTTTTATTATTTGTATTCATTGTATGCTGAGCGAAATATTATAACTGAAATAGGTATGTCATATAATATCGTTATATCAGTTTTGGAGATAGACTTGCTAGTAGTAGGTATCATATTGAAATATTTTCTATTACATTCTTCATGGTCTAACTTAGCGAGATTGCTAAACCCACTTTCCAAGTCACGTGAAAGGCTTCGTGCATCGACATATATCAGTGTAGAGTTATTATTACTTATAGGCAAGTGAGAAATATTCGTCATAACCTGAGTTTGGAGATTTTTATTAGAGAACCAGTTTCTTTATTTTAGATCACTTGTACGATAACAGAGTTTTACTGATCTTGATAAGAGATAAAACATGTAATCTGTACTCGCTTCGGCGGCACACTAAAAAATATATAATCTAAAAAATTTACGCTTTGTGAATAAGGAAACAAGGTAAGAATGAAAAATGTTTTATATACAACTTAAGAGGAACGAAACTTTCATTTCCGCTTTTTTTAGAAAATTAGAGGTTTCCATAGTTGGTGTATTGTATTATAGTGGATATCCAATATACTAATTATGGTTGCCATATTTGATACATATCTTTGCTAAGAATATTTTGCTATAAGAATACCACATTTGTGTAAGCTGTTATTTTTTCTTTGTGTTGACCATCCATTCACAATGGAACTTTATTTTATACATGTACCATGCAAAGTTTGTGATATACATTTAAGTTTAGTGTTTTTTTAAACATTAAAAAAAGCATGATGATAATATAGTATTGCACCTAAAAGAAAATTATCTCATTAACTGAAAGATTAAAACTAAAGAAAAGAATTCACTGAGTATGACTTAAATTATAAAATAAAAATAACATAAAATTAAAATTAATAAAAGAAGAGTAAAATTTAATTATTCTGTTTTAATGATAAATGGAATTGTGTTTTTACCAATCTATTGATGAATCTATAGTATTATTAGACGACAAATTCAGATTACTTATTTAATTAATTCTTCATTTTATTTTTTGTTTTTATTTCTTCAGTATGAGTTTGAATAACTTTTGAATCATATGGTGTATATTTTAAATAAGGAGTTTTATTATGCTTGCCAATGCCCGCCTTTCTTTGTAATTTATTGTTGTAAAGTTAGTAGTAAGTGAGCTATTTTACAGTAAATGTTCAACTTGTGTGCAGGCCTGTATATTTTAAAAACTCAAATGCTTGCCTTATAAGTATTAGATTGGTACAACGTGATTCTAGAAGTCACAATGACTGTTTTGCTGTATTTACAGTTTTTATTTTGATAAAAAACACAAAAATTGG
This sequence comes from Riptortus pedestris, assembly GCA_019009955.1. Classification (NCBI taxonomy): domain Eukaryota; kingdom Metazoa; phylum Arthropoda; class Insecta; order Hemiptera; family Alydidae; genus Riptortus; species Riptortus pedestris. Next base: position 169,221,534 of record CM032228.1, read on the forward strand.
TATTTGGTATATTTAACAGTGATCCATTCGAGGGGCCGTGTAAATTGAAATATGGCTCGTAGCATTCACTCCCTCAATCGGACGGAAATAGATATTTGGAAGCATATTTCTTTCCGGAAGAAAGGAAACCGAGTAAGATGATAGTATGTCCAGAAAAATGAGGGAGCTCCATTGTAGGAAGCCACCAATAAATCTTGGTAACTGTTATTAGGTGTAATGCCTTCGGCAGGAGTGAAAGCCCTCCCTTACTCAAGATGGATTTGGTCATTTGGCTTTTGGCCCGTAATTTCTTTCTAAGTTGTAACTCAGTTACTTCACAGGCACCCATAATAACCTTCTTTTCAACCTCTAAAGAACATGTATCATACCTCTTAACTCCGATGAATACCTGTCCGATTATAGTTAACATTATTTTAGCATTAATTCAGTGGTCTGAGGTGGAGTCATGCATTCACAAAGCACGTTTAAAGCTTGGAGATCTGCATTTCAATAAAGTAACCTCATCGAAAAGATTTATTTTGAAAAATGGGTTTAACACTTTGTGCATTGATATTAATTGTCGGTGATGTTTATAAATCACAGTAGATATTCATTTTACTCAAACTTGATTCATATCCATATTTATTACTGAAGAGAGATCGATTGAAGGAGGCATGATTAAGCGAGGGATCACTTAGTGAAATGGCGGCACTATTATTCAGACGTTTAGGCCCTTGCTTAATATAAAGGTAGCCGGAGGGGAATATGAAAATATTCTCTATCTGGAGGAAGGATCTAGCCAATATTTCGTTGGGAGCGATAACAGAGCCCTCTATCGGGCTGAGATGGATCGCATCATTTGGCTTACCTCCCTCTAAATTCTGTAATGCCTCAATTAGGTTTCTAGACCAATTAATTATTAAGCCTACCGCACTCAACTACCAGGCCCTGACACTCGAGCTCAGTGACAGCCCTGCTCTTCACTTCAGTGCCTTCTCTCCCTTCGTTTCAACCAACAATTCTCTATCATTCAATCAATCCAAAGGTAAGCCATCTTAGTCAAAGACTCTTTCTTTGTTAAAATGGGTCTAATAATTAATTTGGATCCATTTGAATTGTATTTACATTATAGAAAATTTGTTGTTCCGTCATTTTCAGTTCTAAATTTTTAACCGAAGGGGTTTATCCCCTGATTTTTTAAAAGTAAGTCTACTTTGTTCAGAAGGATACTTGTCAGAGGTAAGAAACATTATACAGTTATTATTCAAAATAACTCTTCGTGATAAACGTCATATTTCTCTTGCATTTTTCAAAGTCATATTTGAGATAATTATAAACTTCCTCACTGGGCTGTATTTTCTTCTTCTCCAAACAGGCTATCTTCAATGTGCAAATTTTCAGTAGCTCTACGGCTACCTTCTTCAGGCTATCCATCGCCACTGTCAGCTACCGAAAATTTGCACATTTATGAGTGACAAGAACACCTCTAGAGCAGATAGCCCTGTTTGTTGGATTTTGGGCAAAAAAACATCAAGGTCATCAATGCCCTTGGTAGAACCATTTTGAGTTCCCGACCATGGGAAATCCCAGACACATGCACAGTAGGTCGGTTTTCTCTCTCTTTAATCCCCTTATTTTTTAATTTTTACTTTCCTTTTTTCAATATTTTCTTTCTTTTTCTGTTTCAACCCCCCCTCCTTTTTTGAGATTGACGGTTTGGAGAAGAAGAAAATTATAACCTGAAGAGATTTTACTTATACGAGCAATATCCACATTGACGCCTATTTAAATGCTTACATATGTGTTTATGGCAAGCAATGACGATGATCATAGCGTAACACAAGCTTTCTCCTCCCATTAGTTTAGGATTTAAAATTTGAAGAAAAAACAACAAAACCAGCCACTTCAAACAAATTAATTCACTTTCATCGATTCTAGGAAACACTGAAATTCATGTTTTGGTTCATTTCCATGCCATACGGACCATAATTGATAAATGCAATGCTATGTAAATTAAAATTACCATTATATCATTCAATTCAACTAATGTATAAGTATTTTAAGTTTTATCGTCAAAACTTTTAATTGTATCTCTGTCCAATGAAAGCAGTTTAGAACATTGAGCATTTGCCTGATAAATTTTCTAATCGCATATTAATGTATAACTTAATGCAATGTCTTAATCTAATCAAGATGACTCTTAACTCTTTTACCACTCCAATCCTCAGAACTCTTTGATGACTTTTCAGATTTCCTCACCATTCCTCTAGGTCTTTTCTAGCCAATCTTTATAATATTTATCATTTATGGTTTATTCTAGCTATTTTGCTCTACGATATTCGCTTGTTATACTTGAGAAAACGGCCTTGAACATTGAATAATTTTATTTTACAGAACATTAAGGTCCACCTCCTGGCCACTTCGCCTAGTGGTGTGCATATAGTTTGCATGGCTCCTCTATACGTATTCGTATCATAAAAAAAAACTAAAGTTAGATGTGCAGTCATTCAAGTGGCTGCTCGATAGCTTCATAATGATGAGTAGACTAGGAGGAAGAGGTAGAAGTCTAAATTAAACAAAATAAAATGTATTCTAAAATGTAAGGCATACATATTGCGCGTCTGTATAAAAGTCTAGAGCGCTTGTACATGCTCACACCTGCTCTTAAATGTTTCGGAAATTACTTTAAAACGAAACATATATATCTACAAAAAAAAATAATTCAAGCTTTGGAATTATTTTCGTAAAATAAATAAATTTGCAAAAGAGAGATAAAAACGTTTTCAGAAAGGGAGAAGTGTATTGTAATTGAAATGTGACTAATGGTAGCTAGCGAGTAGGCGGTTGGATAATGGTGCAGAAAGTGCAGATAATTAATCCTCATTTTCACAATGAACCGGCTCTCTTTGAACTCTCACTTTGTATATGGTTTACAGTCATTATAACACACTCTAATTAATACTTTAGATAGTATTTTTACACGCAAAATAATATAATTGACTACATGACTAGGGGAACTATCAATCATTTATTTCGGTTTCATAAATTAATTGTTTTACTTTTTTAAGAGAGAGGGTGGAAGAGAGGGAGAGAGAGGGAGAGAGAGGGAGAGAGAGGGAGAGAGAGAGAGAGAGGGAGTGAGAGGGAGAGAGTGAGGGAGGGAGAGAGAGGGGAGAGAGAGAGAGAGAGAGAGGAGAGAGAGGGAGAGAGAGGGAGAGAGAGGGAGAGAGAGAGAGAGAGGGAGAGAGAGGGAGAGAGTGAGGGAGAGAGAGAGAGAGAGAGAGAGAGAGAGAGAGAGAGAGAGAGAGAGAGGGAGAGGAACTTCCATCACTTCATTTTGAGTCACATAAAATTTTATGTGACATTTGGTTTTGGGTCATTGGGGTACATAAAAGCAAATGTGTCCGAATTGTGCTCAGCATTTGGTTACTTCACTAAAGGTGGTAGCCAAGGCACTAAGCACTACGCACGCGTCCTTTAATTTGGTGAACACTTGCCTTCAAGGTTGAAAAATAAAACATATGACTATTGATAGTTTTTGAATTTTTAATTATTATAGGACACTCATATCAACTATAGCAGCACTATAAATCATGAATGTTGATGAAGATGTTCAGTATACATTTTATTAAAATTAAAGTAGAACCGATGGTTTCTTTATTCACTACTTATTTACAGAAACTTTCATACACTGTCGTTAGAACTCCTATATGTTCGTCTGCATTTACCGTAATGGAATTGTGGCGGAAGTGCGCCGGGACAACAGTAATATATGTCTTGATACGCTGTCGAGGTAACATCAAGATAACCTGCCGAAGTGATGTAGTAGTAACATAAACAGTTTACGTTACCATGGAAACATATAGGTTATGAAATGGTGGAGTCCAGTGTAAATATATGTGCTTTGTTACGCTGTGATTAAGTTCGTGTTCATGTTCCATGCTTTCGTTAGCTATGTTTTAACTTTCTTAAATAAAAAGTAATGTGTTTCAAACGTTTACTTAATTATGTAACTAAGAACGTTAAAGAATTATCTGTGAATAGAAATTCGTTCCTCTTCAAGAATATAACTTCTGAAGTTGTTTTATGTTGATACAGAGTAATTAGTTTTTCAAAGTCTTAATAGAAGAAATCAAGGGATTTCTGAGCTGAAAATATAGTCATAGTAGAATGAAAAAAAAGGTTGTTTTTTTGTTTGGTTTGTTTTTCTTTTTTTCATAAAATAAGAGGCTGGCTTGCTAGTGATGGTTTGGAGTGGATTTAGGCTGACAGGAGGCTATTCCTTGGCCCTACGTGACTTGGCCATGTCACTCCTCCCGTCACGGACCAACGTCTCCCTCCGGGCCTACTTCTGTCCCTGTGACGACTCATATACCCTACGGCTTGGTGATTTTATCACTACCTGCATGCGTGACTATGTCAGCTTACGTCTGCGTGTTTTCCCTATCTAATGTCTACTAGTGGCTCCAAACGGAATTCGTCTCTGGCTAAAGCACAATTGTTTTGTTTACCAGTTGTTAGCAATGTATAAGTGATTACCGACTTTTTACAGATATTGTAGTATTTTTGTTTCTTTTGGTTATACTTATTGTTATTTAGAAGACCGTTTATGCCGACTGGAGTATATTACTGTAAATAATTTATATATGATTCCTTTTTTATATAATTAACCCTGGGTAAATATGGATTTATATTAAATAAATTATAGATAACATAGTGAGGAACTTTAAAACTCGTGCAATAACAGTGAAATGTTTTGCAATTTATCACTCTGTCGAAATATATTGTTGAATGTAGCAACAACTTAATTTAACATATATCAATGATCTATTATATTTCTTATTATTGCTTTCTTCCTGTTTTTTTTTTACAATGATTCCTTTAATTTTTTACAACCTTGAACGAAGTTAGTAAAGTATTACAGGGACAAAAAAGTTTGGTTTCCATATTTCAACTGAAAATTCCTGTTGGCCGTCCATGAACCCACTTCGACTTGTTTGAGCATGACGATTATAGACATAGTATAGTAGTAAGCATCTCTCATAACATATTTTTTTTTTTTTGGATGTTGAAATTTTCTGAAAACTGCGTCACGAGAACAACCTTCAACGGTTTATTTTAATTACGATCATAAACATAAATGAAACAAAGTACATTATTCACAAAATATATTCCTAAAATATCTAAAATAAAATCCTATGTCCCACCCTGGCTAGAAAAGGGTGGTAACCTGTAGGTAACCCGTCCCAATTAGCCTTAGTTGCAAAAAGTGGATGTTAATTAAATTAATAATAACATATCTAAAAATTGAAATATAAAAAAAATGGCACAGCTGAGCAAACAACGATTTGAATGATGTTCTAAGAATAAAGATGATAGTAAAACAGTTCAGGAGGACCATGTTCAGAATCGATATCTCCAATTTCAAAAAAATTAAGGTTTTACAGAACTAATAAAAAGTTAATAGAGCGAATAATAAAAGAAGACATTCATATAAATTTAAAATATAAAATCATCTGTTTATCAAGAAGGTATGCCATATTGATTTTATTTAATCTTCATTTTCAATTAAAATATTTAAAATATTATTTATTAACGTCAACTTTTTCCTAATAAGGCTAATTTTGGCGTGTTGTCTACAGGTTACCAAGTTTTTCTAGCCTGGGCAAGACTAAAAATTTTATTTATCGAGTTCGGCATTAAAAAAAATTCCTATTGCCCATGTGAGACATCATTCTACTACAATATTTTATAACTCTAAAATGGATTTGTAAGAATAGAAACACAGCGATTGTTGGCACCGTTTCCCCCCCCCCAAAAAAAAATATAGGATTTGGGCGAATAATCCTTTTTTTTTTTTTTTTTTTTTAAATAACGAGCTAAATTTATTAGTTCATATATTAAAATGTCTTCCGTAGACTGAAGAAAAATGTTATCCCTAAGGCTATGTGGTCACTACTTTAATTAATTAATGATTTATTTATTATTGTCGTGATTGTATGATTCTTTGTGTGCTGAGCAGCTGACGATGACACGTAGAACAATGTAACTAATTTTTTCTAAAAATAATAGTTTTACCTTTAAAACTTGACTAATTTTGTCATATATATATATATATATATATATATATATATATGGCCTATTTATATACAATATGTATATCCGCATTGTTAACTCTATACTGTATTACGAAATTCTTCAAACTTCACATAATTACTTACGATAAAATTGCAAATGGAAAAGTGAGAACGAAGAAATTATACTTAAAACTGAGGCATAGTTCAAGTTTTGAGGAGATTGCCAACTTATCTGGTGAATTATTAATACATAACTTGGCTTAACAAGCTTTAATCGTTTCTGGGAAGGGATTACATTTAGCAACAGGGGATTAAGCTTACTTAAAATTACTTGTAAAGTTGGATCACTTCACTTCTTACTGAAGTCTTGACTATACTTTGAGTTTTGAGACCGTTACTAATTGAAATATTTTCGTATTGGAGTAAAAGTATAAAGAACAACCTTATTTAATTCCGTTCGCCTAATTATTACTGCTACTACTAGATCTACTAAATGCTAGATAAGAGTTCTTAATCAGAAAAAGTGATTTTTGAAGTGAAGATTTTTTTTTTTAAATATAGATAGTCTCGTCTTCAGGTGCTTAGAACTCAAAAGATACATACTTACAAACATTATAGCAAAATACTTTATTAAATAACGTACAAACTTATAAATTAACGGTACACTGCAGAAGCAACTAACATCTATTCTCCTCTCTATACAAGACATCTTAGATTATACAGGGTGTCCCCAAACCAAACGGCCAAACTTCAGGGATCGATAGAGGATCGAAAAACTAAAACAAAAAGTCCTCTGGCATATGCCTCGTTTTCGCTTCGTTTCCGAGAAAATCACAAAAAACTAAAAATAGTTGTGCAAAAACTAGTTAAGGCCAATGGAAGAGCGGATTTTATTCCTTGAATGAATTTTAGCAATAAATGTTATTCCAATACAATTATTGTATTCTAATATTATACTAACAGAAAGGTAATTGAAAAAAAATAATTATTTTTTATTAAGGAAAAATAATAAATACTTTTTTATTCAAATATTCATAGTATAAAAAAAAATTACCTATTTAAAGTAGATAACATTATGAACAATAACTGAAGATTAAAACATAAAAAAAGATTAAAAATTTAGAAAATTAATAAAATAATTAAATATTCTTGCTTGGAAAACATAAATGTTTCAGTTTTTATATGGGTCTACCTTAGTGAGAAAAAAAACCCCTGAAAATTTTGAAGGTTTTACCTTCTCTAAAATTACATCGTTAATTTCTAAAGCGTCAACGTAAATGTTGTTCGAAGTGCTGGCCTCTCGCTGCAATACACGCATCACATCGCGTACTCACAGATCGCACTGCATCTAAACATTGTTCTGGGGTGATCTGGTTGCAAACCATTCTGATACGCTCGATGAGGTCATCCCTTGTGCGGACGGGCTCTCGGTAGACATTTTCTTTCACGTATCCCCACACGAAGAAATCTAGTGGCGTGAGGTCCGGAGACCGGGGAGGCCAAGGCACCGGCCCACCTCGTCCTATCCAGCGACCTGGGTAGTTGATGACCAACCAGTCTCGTACGACCCTTCCGTAATGTGCAGGACAACCATCGAGTTGAAACCAGCTCTCAAGCCTGGTTTCCAAAGGGATATCTTCCAAAAGTGCCCGTAAGTCATTATCCAGGAATAGATGATAACTTTCAGCGTGAAGTCGAGCAGGTAAAAATACGGGACCTATTATGCGATTATAACAAAGACCGACCCACACGTTTACAGAAAACTCATGTTGGTAGTGAAATTCTCTAACAGCGCGGGGATTTTCATGTGCCCAAAGGTGGTAGTTTCTTTGATTGAATATGCCCGCACGTGCAAAAGTCGCTTCGTCCGTCCAGATTACTTTCGAACTTAAGTTTACATCGTTTTGCAATTGTTCTTTGTACCAATTACAAAAATTTAATCGGCGGGGATAATCAGCGGGTAATAAATTTTGTACATGGTAAGCATGCCTGTGGTCAGCCCTTAATGTGCGCCAAATGGTTGTCTTTGGTATGCTTAGAACTGAAGCAGCTCTCCGGACGCTTGTGCTAGGGTTGGTATTGAAGTGCCTCAGTATCCTCTCCCTCCGCCTCAGGTCGGCTTCCATCGGAGCCTGCATACGGTTTCCACGACGATTACATGAGAAGGACCCAGTCTCTCGAAGCCTTCTGAAAGTGCTGGTAAAAACACCTCTGTGTGGGGTTTCTCGGTCAGGAAACCGTCTGCGATATTCCCGAACTGCCTGACGTGCATTGCCATCGCAGAATCCGTAGACGTAGGCTATGTCCGCGTATTCAGCGTTGGTAAATCTAGCCATATTTATTGACTTCACTGAATAGTACTAGCAACACCACTAATGTGAGAATGCGAGGCTGGATTCCCCCCAAAAAGGATTAAAATGAAAGTAAACATTTTAATCCTTTCTTTTTAAGTTTAAACACTCAACCTAAACGTTTTATTGATAAGGAAAGCGTGAGAATATTCATGTTTTCTAAATTTACTCCTCGTAAATTAAAAAAATTAAGCTTACTCAAAAAGCCAATAGTTTTTTGTAATTTAAATACATTATTAAAAAAAATACACTTTTTGCACAACTATTTTTGTGATTTTCTCAAAAACGAAGCGATAACGAGGCATATCCCAGAGGACTTTTTTTCTTAGTTTTTCGATCCTCTATCGATCCCTGAAGTTTGGCCGTTTGTTTTGGGGACACCCTGTATATGAACTACGAAATTAATTAAACTACGTTTTTAATTTTTTAAGTTTGTTTTTTTAACCAGGATTTAAAATTTTGTTGATTCATTTAAGAAATTATTAATGTAGAAACAATTAACTTAAATATTTTAATTATTTGAACTATATTCATTTATTAAACTAAATTTATACTTTTTATTAAACTATGTTTGTGTGTTTTAATGTGTTAGTGTGTTTTATGTTTACAATTTGTCTTCTTTGGTTTATGAGATTTTCTGAAGAGACATAGATTTAAATTTAACTAATAAACTAATTGTATATTTAAGTGTCAGGGGCTCAGGTTGGCCGTGGGAGTTAGGGCGTTGGTCCTAATCTCCCGTGGTAGACCTAGAGTGGTGGGTTCGATTCCCGCCCTGGCAGTAGGAATTTATTTAGTGACGGACTCACTAAATAAACTCCTTGAGCCCACCTTGGCTAGAAAAGGGTGGTAACCTGTAGATAACCCGTCCCGATTAGCCTAGTAGCATAAAGTGGACGTAAATAATAATAAACAATAATAATATTTAAGTGTCAGTCATAACTTCGTAACTCTCTGGAGTTATATAGATGGTAACAACTAACTCCGATGGACGGGATAAATAGTACATGTTAGTTTTTAATACCTAACAGGCAGCCACATTTGGATCATTTGGAGATTCTTAATAGATTAAAAGAATTTATTAAATAGTCCCATTTGAAAGTTAATCATTATTTGCCATGAGTTAGATTGGTACATTTAGCATCTCCTGTCAGTGGAATTACTGCATATTTGTGGAGTGAGAACATTTGGACTGAGTAGAGGAAGTAATGTTGTTAGAGGGCTAAAGTAAGGTAGTAAAGAATTTTTTTTTTTTTGTATTGTTGGTCTAAAATATTATTCAAATTAATTTTTTTTTCTTAGTTAACACAATTAACTATTTCGTTTCTGTAGCTTTTAATTGTGCTAAATGTCTCGAAATGAAGGTCATATCAAGTTACCTTTAAGGTTCTAACCTTCTGTTTTGGCTACTTTAGTGCTGATCCAGAAATCTTTCCAACTATCTCCATATAAATACCAATTCCCTTGCTTGCAGGAAAAGTGGGGCTTGGAGTCACGTCAAACTTTCCCGAACCTCCTTCCTACCTAACCTCTCCTACTTCTTCTTTTGTAAGTGTAAACAGCAGATTACTTGACTTCGACCCAGGAATTTGAAAGTTTAATTGGAAAGTTAGGCAATTTCCGGACACTTGAAGGCCTAATGAATTGATCAATTTGGTTTTGGGGTTAGTCCCCTCTCTGGGCCCTCCAGTTGGTAGGTCGGCGTGCGGGGAACCAATGGTAGTGGCTTCCACCTGACAACTTCTGCTGGCCTAAAGCGATTTAGAGGGTCCGACCCAAACTATTCTAACCTCACAGCCGAAACACACTTCTTGGGTGGGTTAAGCTTATCAATTAAAAGGATTTTTAACGGTGAAGGAAATAGTTGAAAAATACAGTAACGTAATTATTCTCTTTATGCCTCAATTTATTGTTTATTTTCTTTTAGATTGGTAAAAATGTATTTTAAGTTGTAGAAGTCTAAATATCTGTCGTCACTCCAGTCCAATTAGGTTAGCAATCATTCTGACCTGTCATGAGCAACAAGGGAACCTTCTCAATGAGAGTGATTAAATTTAGGGTAAGAAAAGCCAGTACATCAAAGACGTTAAATTAATCCAGTATGGCCGTTATTGAGGATGTTGTGTCACTTGATTAAGAGGAAACCTAAGAAATTATAACGCACTATAAAAATAATATATCTCCTGGACCTGAATGTACAATATTTCTTCGAAATGCCTAGAACCAATCAAACAGAATATAAACAAAAAAATAGTAGCAGTGCTGATTGATGGCTGTTCTACTTAAAGTTTTGATCTAACTGCTGACGTGGTAAGGTCACATCTTTTTATAAATGTGTATTACTCCTGAAGATGCATTATATAAAACGCAAAGCATGTAGAGGAAAATAAATCAGTGGAGGTAGTGTACGTGTTTTTCATCTAGTGACCTTCACCCATTTCTCCGTCAACAACGATTATTCGTTTAAGAACAAAAGATAATTCCAATTACGTTAAAACAAAAAGAAAATAATGAATTACAATTTTTAAAACAAATTGGAAAGATGTTGAAGGAGTTGGTTAATACAAGGAAAAATTAAAATGAATTAACGAAGGATTAGCAAATTATATGTGGCGAATGTGGGGTTTTATTCTAGAATACATCATGTTGAAAGAACATCCCGTGAATTAAACAATATTTGCCTCGAATATGTGTCAACAGGAGATACAGTTGAAAACTCAAAATCCAAAGAAATTTTGATAAAGAACTAACGTGGTGGATATCACACATTTTTTAATAAATTACTACTTATATTCTTTCTGAGTTTCTTTTGGACTAACTGTTTAATTATGTAGGTGTACTAGAACTACCTTAATATCAATACTTCATAATGAATTATTGCCGTGATCTTTCTTGTACTAACAAAATATTCCATATTGCGATATTTGAATACTGTCTTTCCCCTTGCATTTGCAGAGTTGATTAATTATTTTATGGTCCTACATCGGTAGAGCTTGCAGGACCCAATTTCTCTTCATTTAATTTGAACATTCATCAATAGCATTAGGTTGAATTCATTCTAAGGAATTCGTTTAAGGTAATTTAAGCGAAATTATATTTTATTAAGTTTCTTATCAAATTAGTCTAGACTAAGGGGCTACATATTCTGGATAGCCCCGTCATGGCTGTTTCCTTTCAGAAAGAAAAAAATGTATTAGCCATGATATTTTTTTAATTTTTAGAACTTAAATGATTTTTTAAACAAAAAAGTCACCAACTCTACAATTCTGGCTGATTTATACAAAGATATCCTAACTTCAAAATATTGTACATGGACTTTTTCGTTTCATTGAAAACGATTCATTTGAGCCTTACTATCATAAATTATGCATAACTGTAATGTCCTGAAAATGAATGGTATAATCTTTATATTTAGAAAGAACCCGATTTCATTTTAACCCCCCATTGTTGGGCACAGGATCCTTTCTAAAAATTAATTCTTCAATATTTCGTTACATACCAACTTTTTAATTCATTTCTATACGAAATAAATGATCGCACAGAAAAGGGATTCGCGTTATGTGATAAAAAGTAATGGATTATTGTAATGTTGTTAGCCGTGGGATTTATTCATTTATCTGATTTCAAATTGAATAATTACTACTCAAAGCAAAGTGACGATTAAATCATATTTAATTTGGCATGTTTAGTTAATTAGTTGAGTCTACGTTCCAATTTTGTACACTACATTTTAGTCTCTCTACATTTTCATAAATTGAGTTCCTGGAATATCGGAGGAAATTTGGCTTCATCATAAATAGTTTGAAATTGAAACTTTCTTGCATACCTTCAAAACGGAATGAAAGACGTGTCCATCATTGAGAATCTTGTATTGTACGGGACCATAACTACTTCTAAGGATTATATTTCCTAGAAGAGCTATTCAATGCCGTCTAATTAGTAACCTGTAACGTTTTTCCGCGGATTCATTTCAGGAAGCGGAATAGGAAAGATGAGAGGTTCGGAGAAAGCCCTGCCCTTAATTGGGAGTCAGGAATTCCTAGTTAATTCCTTTTGAAGATAGAATCCGTAAACAATATAAATAGAATTATCTGATGCTATACAAGCCTATTAGTAGAAGATTAAACGATTTGTGTTAACTAAAGCATATATCCGTTTAGCATACATTTAAAGAGCACATGAAATTGATTAGTGACCTAGATAGCACGAATAAGAATGCATTTTAAAAGTCTGCAGGCGCGGACTAAGCAATTTCCGCCTTGCTGCAATGACAAAGACGTGACGTCAGCCCTAGTTCTATTTTCTTCTTTACTACAACAAGAAGCCTTTACAAGCAGGACTTGAATGTTGTGCCGTGCGTGAGATATTATTAAACAGTTGCAATAAGTGAAACTCGTTTGAGCAGAAATAAAAAGTCCGTCACGCAGGGGCTGCGTAAACTAAGCAGATTTCCCACGTGAAGTTATACAATATAGAAATCTCCATACGAGAGCCGAACAGTTACGGCAAAGGGCCGAACTAGCTTTTGGCGGGAAACTCGTCCATTATCCGTTATCGGCCAAAATTTAATAAAAATGCATATATGTCGGTTAATATTCAAGATAGAGAATAAAAGTATAGAACAATATTTACAGAAAATTTAATGTACAAGAAGATTGGTTCTATACAATTTTTTGATCCGACGTATGGTAACGGAGATATTTCGAATTTTCGAAAATTCCCCCTCTAACCCCCCCCCCCTCCCACTGGTCCGATTTCAGCCATTAACGAACTTGATCTGTCTTTTTGCATAAAACGTTTAAATATCGAGTTTGGTAACGATTAAACAAAAATTGCAACCGCTAGAGCGTTAACAGACAAATATATATATATATATATATATATATATATATATATATATATATATATATATATATATCTCCTGGGTAGGATCGATGGACATTTGAAGAAAATTTTCGAAAACCGCGTCATGAGTACGACTTCAATAGCTGATTTCCTCTAAGGGAAATCTGCTAAAAGGGGCTTGAGTGTGGGAATTGAATGTTGAATACTTAAATATTCTAATCACTCCCTTAATATTCGAGATAGTCAAAAAATGTATAATAAGACATTTGTAGATAATTTAATTGACAAAATGTTTCCATTCAGCATGTAATAATCAAGATGTATTGTAATTTTCATTTTCCCGCGACCTTCCATCCCCTCCTCATCCGATTTAAGCTATTAATGAACTTGTTTTTTTCTAAACGCCTAAATATCGAGTTTGGCTACGAAATCAAATCTTTCAACACACACATTTGAACATGCGAAGAACGTTTTCGAGAATGACTTTTGCTTTGGCAAATTCTCCTAAAATGAAAAGTCCGTCACGCAGGGGATGCGTAAACTAAGCAGATTTCCCTCGTGAAGTTTTACAGTAGACAAAATCTGCCCAATAACAACTGTTGTAGTAAGGGATCTCTAAACCTATTCACGAGGGACGAATAGTTACGGAAACGGCCGCCAGAGCTCTCGGCGGAAAGTCCGGAGCATAGCCGAGTCCTGCCGACCACACATACAATACAAATGCAAATATCTCGGTTAATATTCAAGACACAGAATAAATGTATAGAACAATATTTATAGTAAAATATATATATATATATATATATATATATATATATATATATATATATATATATAATTTTGAACGGACCTCATTTTCATCATCTCCTGGGTAGGATCGATGGATATTTGAAGGAATTTTTCGAAAATCGCGTCATGAGTACGACCTCAATAGCTGATTTCCCTTAAGGGAAATCTGCTAAAAAATGGAAATCTGAATTAACTCACTAGGCATACAAATTGCAAATAGAAGGTAACATCATTTAGTTCAAAAGGCATACCAAGAATGAGGAGTCATTTTTGCCCTTTTTAGCAGATTTCCCTTAAGGGAAATCAGCTATTGAGGTCGTACTCATGACGCGAAGTTTCTTCAAATCTCCATAGATCCGACCCAGAAGATCAATACAAAGAGGTCCGTTCAAAATTTTATATATATATATATATATATATATATATATATATATATATATATATATATATATATATATATTTGTCTGTTAACGCTCTAGCGGTCGCAATTTTTGTTTGAACGTTACGAAACTCGATATTTAACCGTTTTATGTAAAAAGACAGATCAAGTTAGTTAAGGGCTGAAATCGGACCAGAGGGAAGGGGGGTTTAGAGGGGGGTTTTCGAAAATTCCAAATATCTCCGTTATTATGCATTGGATCGAAACATTGTATATTACCAATCTTATTGCAAATTAAATTTACTATAAATATTGTTATATACGTTTATTCTCTATCTTGAATATTAATAGAGATATTTGCATTTTTCAGTTTTCAGCAAACCACCACTTCTACTCATGTTACGTAAACAATACTCTGCTAGATAATAAATCACATTATTGGAAGTTTAAATACCAAAAATTGTATTCAAGAGACCTTTATTATACGAGATACATGCAAATATGCCCTGGTGACGCCTCCCCCCCCCCGTCTTAAAGTTTTGGACTACTAAAATTTTATTGATTGAGATAACAATTATTCTGGCTCATTATTAATTACAGTGCTAGATATAGTAAATAGTTCTCAATAAAATTAATGTGTCATATTCTGATATATTTCAGTAATTGTTTTTCTACACAAAAGGCGTGCCGACCCGGCAAGTTATTGAAATTGGATGAAACATTTCTTATTTCCGTTTTTATTTATTCACGGTGTTGTTGTGTTACCAGTATGCATATTTATTTATTACTAAACTTCACGAGGGAAATCTGCTTAGTTTACGCAGTCCCTGCGTGACGGACTTTTGTAAAATTAATTTTTGTCGAAAATACAAGCGTTTATTCCTGAGAAAATTTATTTGTTAAGTACCTATGATTGGAATGATAACCGTTCAAGAACAGGCACTTTATTGGAAATTTCGTATTTAGGGTGCCTCATCGGACTCATGGAATCACTCCCTAGATAGTTTCCATGGTTTTTGGAATAATGGGATCACTCAGAAGGTCATTTTTACAAATTACGATCTACTTTTTCGTTGTATAATGTCTCCTCTAACTTGTCCAGGTCTTCTCCAGTACACATAAATTTGGAATATCAATAGAATGAATGGTATGTTCTTTATAATGGGCTCTTATGTAAAATCTAATTCTACGACTACTTTACTCTAGTGATAATTTTAAGCCATTTGTTATTTAAGCCATTAGTACAACGTAAAATTTTTTTTTTTTTTTTTTTTTTTTTTTTTTTTTTTTTTTTTTTTTTTTTTTTTTTTTTTTTTTTTTAGAAATCGTCCATGTTTTCCAGATCTAATTAATGGATAGGAAAAATCTTTTTTTAAAAAATTTATGATAGTTATAATAAAATTACGTACAAGGTTTTACGTTAAGAATTACTTAATTGCTATAATTAGAAATAAATATCACCAAAGCTAATTTCCTTTGCAGATATAAATCTCACATTTGTCTTTGATAGAATGAATTACGTTCCTTATGAGCTTCAAGCAATAATCGTTTCATCATGCAATCAGGGAGGTGGGGTTAATGACAGAAAAAAAAGTCATTATTGATATAATAATGCCCCAGCATTCATCCCCTTATCCAAAAAATTATGGACCGTTCAGGTGCGATCCATAAAAAAAAAGCTTTGCCGATAGGGTCTGGAGAGGAACTCTATTTCTTTTAGTTATTGTTTGCTGAAAAAAATCATCAGATTTAAAATATTACAGCAGTGCAGTAGTCATAGAATTACAATTTTCTATGAGAATTCATTATAAAATAAAAGTCCGTCACGCAGGGGCTGCGTAAACTAAGCAGATTTCCCACGTAAAGTTATACAATAGAGAAATCTCCATTCGATTCATTATTTTTCAATTAGAAGTTCATTTACTTCCGAAGATCTTGTTTCTAAGCGATCGCTATCGATGTTAAGTGTTGGTCTTAAATGTGATATTAAAGGGTCTGAATTAATTAACAAATTATTCAGGATATCTTTCTTGGTAGCCATCCTTGAAAATTTTCTAGAAAAAGATTCTCTGTACCCTCGGAAGAATTTATGGTTAGCCTCCTGAGCATCTTCTGACAGCATACCAATTGGTACAATAGCGTGTTTGACTATTTCCGGCCATGTATTAACAGTTTGTGAACTGTTACTGGCATGTAATACCATCCATACAAATCCACAAATATCTCAGCTGTTTCTCTTGTAAACTTTTCAGTATTGATCAAAGCGTTGGACGATATTGCTTGCAAAATAATAGGAAACCGTTTAATTAAATTTACATCTATTCCTGTGATTGACCCCGAAATGTGAGGAAACGCAAAAAACTTACGTGCCGTGTTTCCGTTATTAGATGTACCCAATCCTTGGTTCACTTGATCAACGATTAATCCCATTTTTTTCCCTAAAATCACTAATGATTTTCGTTTTTCTTTGTTGGAGAAGTTCTTTATGAACTTGGGAGCAAACACTCCACGATTTGAAATCTAATCGATATGCAATGTAGTTGGGAAAGGTCCGCGGGAGGTATAATACGTCTTCCGCGCCGAAAGTGTTAACACTAAAAGTAAAATATTTAATGAATAGGCAAGTTTAGGCAAGATCTGACGACGTTGTAAATAAGACAATATACTCCTAAAAGCATGTCAAGTGGTATTTTTTCAAGCAAATACAAGCGATTTGCGAATTCGATTAAATAAAATTATTTTCAGCTCGATGTAAAAAAAAAAAAAAAAATAGAGGAATTTTAAAAACCTTTTGTGCCAGTTTTTGATTTGTTATAATACCCTTAATGTGTACTGGAAGCAACAATAATTTATAAAATGAAATAAGAGTTCACGACGAATTTAATAAGCCAAGGCTTTTTTTTAACATAGCAATTATAACCAGGCATTATGTAAAAACCATTGCAATAATATGGCTAAAAATCAATCTGCTCAATTGAAAAGGGGTTATGTGGTACTAACAATACAATCAAAATCCCAAATTAAAACTTTTATTTTTTCCCCCAATGTCCAACATTACTGAAGGATCGCTCCAGTGTGCGACGTATAGTAACGGAGATATTTCAAATTTTCGAAAATCCCCACTCTAAACCCCCCCTCCCACTGGGCTGATTTCAGCCGTTAACGAACTTGATCTTCCTTTTTACATCAAACGATTAAATACCGAGTTTGGTGACGATTAAACAAAAATTGCGACCGCTAGAGTGTTAACAGACAAATATATATATATATATAAAATTGTAACCTCTGTCTGTACATTGATTTTTTTCGCGAAATTTCACGATAACTTTTCGTTACACACATCATAGACACCATAACTGCATTTTGTTTCTTTCGTGTCTGTTTGTTTGTTTGTTACCTTTTCACGCATAAACGGCTGAACCTAATGTTATGAAACTTGGTATGTATATTAGTACTAACCCAACTTAGACTTTAGGCTATATTAAAATTCTCTGAGACAAACAGGAGTGGGGGTTATAAGGAAAGCCAGAAATTAAAAATAGCGATATTTCGTTTCTTATTGGCTTTTCGGCAAATATGAACATAACAAATGTTGTTTATTTTGTTATTTAGAGTAACTTTTATTATATACACGTTTTCCGTATACCGAATTATAAACGAGATATAGACTAAAACCTATAGGGGAAGTGAACAATTTTATTTGGCACAAAAGACTCAACCGAACTAAATAAAACTCGGTATGTGTATTAGTGTTGACGCCCTAATTATCATAGGCCATACCAACATTTCTAGGGACGAGGAGGAGTGAGGTTTGTAAGGGAGCCCTGAAATTAACAGTAGTGATATTTCGTTTCCTATTGGGTTTCCGACAAACATGCACATAGCAAAAGTTGTTTACTTTGTTATTTAGAGTAACTCTTGTGCGCATTCACTTTTGTCGTAAAATGAAGTAAACATGGGATATACGCTAAACGGGAGTCAATAATATTAGTACTTATTTAAGGGGTTTTAATAAATAATAAAACTTTGCCTATACTATGTGAGCTCGGATTGGCTTTTGAAAGGAAATATGTTTATTATAGATGATATTAAATTCTAATAAATGCTACCCATGATTATGGTTTGAATTATTGAAAAACGGTGAGTCAAAAAGTGTAGAGGGATAGATTAGGAACTTATTTTCATTTATCCTTCAAAAATAAAATTTCTATTCTATTAATCCCCAAAAGTTACCCTTCAGGGTTGGGGCTATTTCGGAAAATCATTACGTCGTGGAGGGAAGTGTAATTGTACAAATTGAAGTCTTACTATCAAAATACCATCATTAGTCAGTCAAGAATGATTTCCCGGGCATCGCCGGGTACCTTAGCTAATATATATATATATATATATATATATATATATATATATATATATATATATATATATATATATATATATATATATAGTTTTGAACGGACCTCATTTTCGTCATCTCCTGGGTAGGATCGATGGACATTTGAAGAAATTTTTTGAAAATCGCGTCATGAGTACGACCTCAATAGCTGATTTCCCTGAAGGGAAATCTGCTAAAATATGCTACTCCATGTAATATTTCAAAATTAGGTAAGCTGGAGACGAACTGTAGACGTTTAGAGTGACGATAGTTTCAGGATAAGATAGATCAAAATTTATAATAATGGCCCTCGGAGCATGATTCAATTTGCTCTACAGGGTATAATCCATGTCCGATGGAAGACCCTGTACAGGTGATTATCCATTATTGTTTTCACTGCAAATCGGTAAACCTCATGGAATCAAATACCAATCGACATTCTATATAACCAACATTCTACACCGCAGGCAGCTAGGCAAGTTAGGAATGCACTAATTGTTTAACGCCCTTTTCATATAAACATTTTTTCGTCCAATGTATTTGAAATTCGCTAGTTTAATAGACAACGAGAGTCAAAACAAATGATTATATTCGTTTCCGTTTTAGGCACTACCATCTTATAATTAATTCTCGTTTTGGTAGCAATGGTGCAAAAGGTGGTTTCTGAAAATTAATGAACATGTGTGACATATTACTGTATTTTTTTTTAAATTATAATTAATTTCAAATTTTTAACTTTCCCCATAAAATACAAATGTACTATCGCATTTTTCAAACACATTACCCTTAAAGTCTAATTGGAATACAGTCTGACAAATGAGATTATGCTCACTCTAGGAATTTAAGAAGAAATTAACTCTCATATTACACAAAAAGAAAAAAAAAATTTGTGTGGGTACCAAATGCCTTCCTTGTACTCCTATTAAATCAAATAAACAACATGTTTTGTTGCGCTATATTTAAAATGATTTCATCTGAAAACAATATACAATATCTTCGTTACAATAGGTCGGAGAAAGTTTTAGTTTTTTTGTTTTTTTTTAAATCCATCCTCTTCTAACCACCTGCCGATTTCAATGAAAAGGAGAGGTGAAAAACTTGACGGTATAGCTATCCTAAGTATGAAATTCTAATATTCCAAGGCAGGTCGTTTTTAAGCTATCTGAAATACGTACGCACTTACAGAACTCACTACGAAACCAGTCAAAATGGATTCATGGTTAAGCGGACAATCTGAAAAACAACAAGTATTATTCGCGATAACAATAGTTCATTTACTTAGTATAAGAAGTAAGAAGGGGCAATTAAAATTGGGGTTGGTATAACATAAAGATTGAGCTTCAAAAAATATATTGTACAAAAGATGAATTCTAAGGTTTATGCTTCATTAAGAGAAGTAAGGCCTCACTTCAATTCAAGTAGACTTGAAGAGAAGATCTTTGGATAATATAAAAGAGATAAAATTAGATAGAACAGATATTGAAAATGGTGGCTGTAAATTTTCGCAGGGTGAATCATAATAAAAGTAAAGTGGCTCAGCCTTAATCCCCACGAGGATGAGCAGAACGAGGGATATCGCCCACGAATCCCCCTAAACCTTCACAACCAATGGTCCCCCTTAAGTTGTGAATATTTTCATATTCAAATAGCCACTTAGTGGCTGCCCTCCCTTAGATTCACAACCTCTATTTCATTTCTTTTCAGGAAGTGCCTTACCCTTGTAGTGAGTAAATCAATGCCGGATTGATCACCTTGCACTTGTGGTAATCTAGCCAATCGGAACATAGTTGATATGAGTCGTAAGTTATGACAGATTACTCTCATGTGAGAGGAGTTTCATAATATCATTGGACCAAGTATGAAATGAAATTAAATGTATTTATATCCATTCCATTGAAATGTAATCACAACATAATAGGATACGTCAAGTAGTTTTTTTTTCTATAAACAATTTTCTAATATTATGTCAATTAAATTCTTTACGAATTATTCATTTACATTTTTATTTTTATAATACACTAGCCGTACCACGCTCGCGTTGCTACGCCACCAACTAAAATACTAAATTACGATAAAGATTAATATTATAAAATTTACTGTAAATATCAAATAAAGCATCTTTAGTCATGTACACGTTCGCCAAAAAACAATAGGAAACGAAATATGACAATTTTCATTTCATGCCTTCCTAACAACCCCCAACTCCTGTTCTTTCCTAAAAATGATAATATAGCTTATAGCCCTTCTATAGTTTTTCGTGAATACCTCATTAATACTTCGATGTACTGCAAAAGTAGAAGTAGCAAGAGTTACTTTAAATAACAAAACAAACAACTTTTGTTATATGCACGTTTGCCGAAAAATGAATAGGTTACGAAATACCGCGATTTTATATGTCAGACCTCTCTTATAACCCCCACTCCTCTTCGTACCTCGAAACTTTAATATAGCTTATAATCAGGGAGGTGTTAATTCCAAATCACATACGGTGTTTCATTTAGTTCGGTTGAGTCCTTTGTGCCATTTAAAATTTACTCCCCCTATTGTTTTTAGCGTATAACTCATTTATACTTCGGTATGCGACAAAAGAGTATATTACAAAAGTTACTCTCAATAACAAAATAAACAACTTTTGTTATGTGCAAATTTGCCTAAAAACCATTATGGGACGAAACATCGCTATTTTTAATTTCAGGCCTTCCTTATAACCCCCACTCCTGTTCGTCTCAGAGAATATTAATATGGCCAGAAACCTAACCTGTTTTAGTAGTAATATACGTACCAAGTTTCATAAAATTCGGTTAAGCCGTTTACGATTCTATGAAGATACAAACAAACATTTTTTTTTATATATAAGATATATATATATATATATATATATATATATATATATATATATATATATATATATATATATATATAGAGAGAGAGAGAGAGAGAGAGAGAGAGAGAGAGAGATTCGTTAAAAAATTAGGTCTAAATCAAAGAATACATAGTATAAAAATCATTAATTAAAATAATTATATACAATAAATTAATTTTGTTGGTAACCTTAATACAAATCTAAATATATAACATACATTTTTTTTATTTATTGACATGCAAATTTATTAAAGGATGACAAGCTTTGTAAATTATGAGAAACTTAAAGAGACAATATGCCATATCAAAAATTATTTTAGATCTATATTTATGACAAACATTTTGGAGTTTTATTTAATAATTGAACACTTTTTAAAGTATTCACCTTGGGTATAAAAACATTCGTCATACATGAAGTTCTGTAATTTATTTTTAAACGAAGAGTAATTTTTAATAGATTTGATGCATTGGGGTGGAGCGATAAAGAGTTTTACTCCTGAAAATGATACGCTTTTATTGAAATATTTATTTTTTTACTTGGGAGATTGAAGCATACTCTACTTTTTTTTTTATGATTATGTGTTATGCTATTTTTGTAAAACAAGTTCATGTTTTGTTCCACAAACAATATTGTTTGGTACATAAAAATTGAGGGAAAAGTCATTATTTTTGACTCCTTAAAAAGTGGACGACAGGTGTCCACAGGTAATATACATAGAATATTAGTTTCGGGTGGAAGTCATTTTTTAAATGTAATAACTAAGAATCAGCTTAAGCATATGGGATGAAGAATAAATTAAATCCACAATAGGTATTTCTATTTATTCCACACCTTTTGGCAGGTTCCTCCCTTCACAAATGCTAAAACAACAAATATGCGTAAAAAGTACAGCAACGGGAACTGTGGGCACTACGCTAAGTTCTCTTTGGGAAGAACTTCCAGGAATTTAAGGATAAAGTGTAGGGAGTACCTATTGAAGCGGGAACATTTATTCCATGAACATCATTTTCAGGAGAACCACATGGATTGGCCTAACACTGTAATTCTCTTAGCCTCCGAGAACGTTGCAGAAAGAATGATAATCCTAGAGAAAATATTTATATAACTGGAAACGAGAAATATCTACTTTCTGAATATACATTGGGAAAGGATTGTCCATTCCTTCTTCTTTTGCACCTTTACGTTTACAATTTTCGTTTGGTAAATGTAGTTCTGTAGGCTAGAATGCCTATTTTGCGGCACGTGTGGTAGGGAAAGATAAAACAAGGCAAAGAAGGCAAATTAATCAATTATTTTTTTACTCCGGACTTTAATATATAATCTTAATAGTCAACTTTATTATAGAGAAACAATCAGATATTTAAGAAATATTTTCCATAATATAAAAATAAAGTACAACAAAGCTAAGTACACGAAGGAGTAAATATATTATTCTAATTATGCATATCACCTTCGTTGTGGAGCACAAACCAAATAAATAAAAAATAATAACTTTATGAAAAATAAAACGCAAAAAGACAGACCACAATTGAGGAAATTATGAAAAACTCTTAG
Source organism: Riptortus pedestris (assembly GCA_019009955.1). Taxonomy (NCBI): domain Eukaryota; kingdom Metazoa; phylum Arthropoda; class Insecta; order Hemiptera; family Alydidae; genus Riptortus; species Riptortus pedestris. The sequence continues at coordinate 169,244,746 of CM032228.1, forward strand.
TATACTTTCAATATAGCCTGGTAGTAGACATGGTAAAGAATTACTCTCTAAAGGCCTCGAGTGCAGCCAATTGATGCAAAAGGCTTTAAAAATGTAAACGGTTTAAGTTTTTATTGCGGTGCCTCCAAGTGCTTTTAAGAAGCTTTACGTAATTTACTGGGAGAGAAATCATCATGATTTATTCATAAGCTGCTTGTTTCTAGCTATCTCTCTCCAAGTACTCTAATATTTCAACCGTTATTTTTAAATAAGCTTAGAACTAGTTGTTTGATGCATTTTAATCCCCGCATTTTCAATATAGCAAAGATGTCATTTATGTAAGAGGCATACGCCCATCCTTCTACAATTCATTTTTAACTTCATTAGAAATTTTCGCTCTATGGAAATCAGATTCTGAAGTACTTATGGCGAAAATTTTCAAAAGGTTTTATTAAATTTCCAATACAAAAGCCTATGGGAAACACACTGACACACACACACACACAAACATATCCCACGGTGGAGGTGACTTTTGACTAAACCCCTCTGCTAAGTATGTTAATTGTGTAAATACACGTGGAAAGTTCATTAAATATCTATGTGTTAGGCGTAACGACATAACAGGTGTTTAAATTTAAAAAAAAAAAAAAAGTAATCTTTTAGTTTTCTCCATTTATCAAGCAAATTTCCTTGGTAGCTTTTTTACTTTTTGCCACCAGGTTATTTGTTCCAGAATTTCCTGTCTTCAAGTAATAATAATAATTTTCTTAAGCAGAAAAAAAGGTTTGAAATGTTTTATCAGAATGTGTCCCTTTATTATTCAATTCATGACAGCCAGAAAACAAAAGCGTATCTTCAAAACCTACAAAACATATATTTTACAGCTAACCTATATCTTACAATTACACACACACATATATATATATATATATATATATATATATATATATATATATATAATCTTCCATTGTAATATTCACTCCCTAACAAATGAAAACAATATATTATTATTATGTTTTATATCTATTTTGTAAGCGCCCAATTTTTGCTACTCTGGCTACATGGGACGGGTTTCCTACTGGTTACCACCCTTTTCTAGCCAGGGCATGTTATATATGTTATATATTATTATGCTTTTAAAAAGTTCTTCACACAGGGGCAGAGTGCAGAGTTAACTATGCAGAATTCCCACTTGCGCCACATATTTGTATAAGTTAGATAAGTAAGAGAGAACAATCTCTCTCTCTCTCTCTCTCTCTCTCTCTCTCTCTCTCTCTCTCTCTCTCTCTCTCTCTCTCTCTCTCTCTCTCTCTCTCTCTCTCTCTCTCTCTCTCTCGCCTCTCTCCTCTCTCTCTCTCTCTCCCCTCTCTCTCTCTCTCTCTCTCTCTCTCTCTCTCTCTCTCTCTCTCTCTCTCTCTCTCTCTCTCTCTCTCTCTCTCTCTCTCTCTCTCTCTCTCTCTCTCTCTCTCTCTCTCTCTCTCTCTCTCTCTCTCTTTCTCTCTCTCTCTCTCTCTCTCTCTCTCTCTCTCTCTCTCCCCTCTCTCTCTCCTCTCTCTCTCTCTCTCTCTCCTCTCTCTCTCTCTCTCTCTCTCTCTCTCTCTCTCTCTCGCTCAGTCGCTCAGTCACACACACACACACACACACACACACGTATATAGTACAAATATATATGGATATTCTTCTTGTGGGTTCTGACAGTTATGCTGCTTTACTTTTTTTTGGACGACCGAAGGTTTAACAAATAAAAAAAATACCGTGACGCAGGGGCTGAGTAAACTAAGCAGATTTCCCACGTGAAGTTCTACAATAGATAAATCTACATACTGGTTACACTTAACAGTACCGTGAATATTAAGTGAATTAATGAAAAAGGTAATGATAAATCCTTTATTCAAGTTTAATAACCTCACAATGGAAGGCGTCTGAGTTATAAACGAACAGGTCAGCCAATCTCTCAGGCCTAAACTGATAGATAGAAATATTCTTCGTCGGAGAGATTAACAATTACTGAAATATATCTAAAAATATCATATTAATTAATAACTGTATACTATATCTAATACTGTAATTTATTATGAATTAGAATAATTTTGATCTCAATCACTCAAATTTTAGTAATCTCAAAACTTCAGACGGGGGGGGGGTGAATCAAAAGAACATATTTTCATGTATCTCGTATAATATAGGTCTCTTGAAAACAATATTTGGTATTTAAACTTGAAATGACAAACACGCACACAACACACCCCCACACACACACACACACACACACACACACACACACATATATATATATATATATATATATATATATATATATATATATTGTAACGTTTACAGTTAATTATTATTATTATTAAATTTTAATTAATTTACCTGGCGGCTCACATAGACTTCTCAGGGCCATCATGAAAGCACTCATAGTATCCGACCGTCTTATATTATATAACTTAAATTGTTCAGGTTACTCACAGATCCGCAAATATAATTGCTGTCTTAGTCACTTGGCACATATAGAATATAATACTTAAAGGGGACTCACTTCTCCGAGTCTCGGCACCGACTCCCAGATTCCTGTCCTCCAGATTGTACTTTGGACTCATAGGGCTGCACTCTCTCGGTCCCATGGCTTCATTAATAATTCTACTGTCCCTCGACAGGTGCTACCCTCTCTTGAGGAGCCTTATTACTAATCTAATCATTTAAATAGAGACGGGCATACTATTCTTTCAGGCCTATGTGCTAGCCCGATACTATATATATATATATATATATATATATATATATATATATATATATATATATATATATATACTTGAATGGACCTCATTTTCGTCATTTTCCGGGTAGGATGGATGGCCATTTGATGAAAAGTTTTTCGAAAATCGCGTCATGAGTACGATCTCAATATCTAATTTCCCCTAAGGTAAATCTGTTATAAAAAAAACCACCTTGCAATACTCGAATTTCTTATCTGAAGAGTTTCAAAGAGGTATCTGGAGTATTTTTTTTTTTATTTTGCTAAAGGTAAAATGGCATTTCATAAAGGCACCTTTATGAAATGCCAACGTCGTCGTTTCTTGGCTCTTTTTAGAGTATTACGAACAGTTATTGAAAATTCTCCCAGGAGTAAGCACTGAACCTTATAGTAATGTTCCTAGTTCTTCCAATAAATGATCTACCATAAAGAGTCTTCCACACTGAAGAAAGTCAAACACTCCAAGTAAACACTCTTGGTTCTCATAACAGGTTATGAGCTTGGTATAAGGCTATTGTATTTTCCTTTGTTGAAAACATCTGCCTGCGGTTACACAAGCTCCATGTTAGCGGATGAGATTCCATGTGGTTAGCCCCTTTGTAGCATGATGCTGTCAGACTGGGAACATGTTTATACATTTGGAGCCTTTTCGCTTTGAGTTATAAAATTACATTTACAGGTGGAAGTTGACCCCAATCCCCTGCCTCTTTTATCCTGCAACTAGGTAGTACCACCATGAATCGTGTTCTTGGGAAATGGTATGGAATAGATGTTAACTTCTTTATTTAAAAGTGAATCAGTTCTAAATTTGTGGATTAGCTGCCCAAGACACCCTTAAAAATATCTCAGTTTGGAAATTGCAGCTTTAAATTATTTCTTCTTAACAAGTTGAACGATGTAATACGTTTTTGAAAGAAAATAATCATCTATTCTACGTGGAGGGTCGTCTTTAGGTGCCTCAAGTTTAGAAAACAAACAAATAAAAATTCAAATAAAGCCCAAAGGAGTTCAGAAAAAAAGATGGTTATACATAAATTGTTTCATATGAAATAACCATGCATAACAAAAATTTTTTTTTTTTGGGTGGGGGTGTGGGAGGGAGGGAGGTAGGGAAGGGGGGAGGGGAGAGCGAGAGAGAGAGAGAGAGAGAGAGAGAGAGAGAGAGAGAGAGAGAGAGAGAGAGAGAGAGAAATATGGCTTATTGTTGAGGGTAAATGAGAGAAAGGGGTGTTGGTGGAGAGAACATGGAGAGTAGAGATTAATACTGGTTGTTGTTATAGGAGCCGGCTCCCGGGTACGGGCTTCCATAATAGAATCTTGCTCGGCCACCGCACCCAATAGCCCCACGTCATCTTCAAACAAATTAAGCTAAGCATCTCTCTCTTTTACTCCTCTCTCTCTCTCTCTCTCTCTCTCTCTCTCTCTCTCTCTCTCTCTCTCTCTCTCTCTCACTCTCTCTCTCTCTCTCTCTCTCTCCCTCTCTCTCTCTCACTCTCTCCCCCCCCCCCTCTTTCTCAAGACTGTCCCCTGGTGTTAAGGATGTTCATAAATTGCTACCTTTTCTTAGCTGTTACGAATAAGTGCATGAAGAACGTTGTACTTTTAGGGAACGGTTTAAATAGTAAATATGAGATTACGTTCCGTTAGAAAAATTTCCTAATCCACTATATATTTTCTTTGAATGCATTTGAATTTTCTATAAATGTTGTTCAGTATATATTTTCTCTATCTCAACTATTAATCGAGAAATTACAGTTTTTAAATTTTTAGGCTTCCCCCCCCCTTTAAGTTGTCGCTCGTTAACCATAAGACAATATAACATGAAAAATCGTATTCCTAGCTTAAGTATCAAATATTGTTTTTATCAAAGCTTTGCTATTTGTCATAAACTAAGATTTTAGAGAGAGAGTGGGAGAGGGGGAGAGAGAAAGGGAGAGAGAGAGAGTGACAGGGAGAGAGAGAGAGAGTGGGAGAGGGAGAGGGAGAGGGAGAGGGAGAGGGAGAGGGTTTGGGAGGGGGAGAGGGCGAGGGAGTGGGAGGGGGAGAGGGCGAGGGAGAGGGAGAGGGAGAGAGTGAGAGAGGGCGAGGGTGAGGGAGAGAGAGAAGGAGTGGGAGTGGGAGAGGGAGAGGGAGTGGGAGACCTTCAAGGATACCTGAAAAAGAAACAATAATTGGGTGTATACTATTAATTATTTTTCGTGGATAAAAGGGAAATTAGTTCTTCCCTGTTCACTTTAAATTTATATATAAAAGCAATAACTTTTTCATAATGGAGTATATTAACAGGAGATAACAAAAAGTTTCAAAAGTCACATAAAATAGCCGCTGCTTACACAAGATAAAACTTGAACACTCGCATTTGTAATTACCTTTTTCCACTATATTAAAAACGTACGGTATAATTTTTATATTTTGACGTTACCTGTGCCTTCTTTGTAGCGAACTACTCAATTATGAGCGAGTTGCCGCTACATATTAACCCAGGAAAAAAAAAGAATAAAGATAACTTAAATCCATAATCTAAAAACAATTTTCCATGATTTGACGTTTAGTGTTTGCCGCTATCTGCTGTTCCTAAAATACTCTAGCTGCTCAAATCAACCATTGCCATAAATTATAATAGATTCCTATGTTTCTTGTCTATGTTTCAATTACAAATATAATTAATACTATACTGTAAGTGCTTTCTGTTTCAGTAATGTTAAATTTCTTATTAAATCGATGAGTCACTTTTTGTGGCTCATTCCCTTAATGGGAATTAAACGTTGGCCTTAATCTCACATTGTAAACTTAGAGTGGCGAGTTCGATTCCCGCCTGGTAAAAGGAATTTATTTAGTGACGGAATTCATTAAATAAAATCCTTAGTCCCACCCAGGCTAGATAAGGGTGGTAACTTTTAGATAACCCGCCCCAATTAGGCTTACTTGCAAATAAGGCTTAAATAGCAATCCTGGAGTTTAATCTAAAATGTAGTGGAGAATTCGACTCTTGAGAAAGAAATGTGTCCGTGTGAAAATTAAATGAGGATCGAAATTGATTGGTGACAGGAGTAGGAGGAAGAGATTTAGTTGGCCGATAAATAATAGTATATATCTGTATACTAGAGTTTGGAGTGGGGGGTTCTGACACCTATATACTGCCTCCCTTACCAATCCTATTTCCTAAGGGCAGACCCTCTTTCTTTTTTTTATACCTGGACCCTTTTAAAATTTGATAATTCCTCTTCGAGCAACCCTTCGCCAAGGGTAAATGGAATTGCTTCCAAGTCATTTCTGATTCCGACCCTGTACTTCTCATTTAGGCCCCTCTTCCTGACCGGAGTCCGGAATTGGACAGACGTGTCATCGTGGCAGGGAAGATGAGAGGGAAAAAATAAGACTTGAAAGTTGATTCAGCACAAAGGGACATATATTTTATTTGTAGTAACTATATCCGATTTTCTCTGGCAATACTTCTTTTATTTTATTTTTTTTGCAATTTATTAACTTTTCTAAAACTATATAAATGAACTCGATAAAATACAAAGCATATCTTAAATAAAAACTTATTTTCTAAAACTAAGGAGAGATAGATTTTAATTACGAAAATAAAGTAATTAATTCAACACTAGATTCGATGAAAAATGGAATTAATATATCCAAGTTAACAAAGACACGATATAAGCATATAAAAAGAGTTTATTCCGCACACATATTTCTTTTCGTTCTTCAGTTCCTTACAAAAATGTTGTTATTCTAACTGAGAAGATTAAAATATTAGTGGTATTTGACTAGAAAGTAGATTTACTAATTGATAGCTCAGTTATTCATAGTTTTCGATGAAAATCCAGACTACAGATAGACTTAATTAATTTTGAATTTAATAAGTATTAATTACCTACTTACCTTTTAAATAAATATTATACCATTAAAACTGTGCCATAAAATAAAATGTAATTATATATTGTCGAAAATAATTTTATTTTTAGTTCAGTATTAGTTAAGAATTAATACCTGAATCAAGGACTTCTATATGACACAAAATATGATTTAGTGTTGGTTTACTTTTTTTCTACATTTTATTAATATGAATTTTTGTAAATATTTTTGTTGGCAATTTTGGCTCAATATAATTGCCAAAAAATTTAATTACATATTGTTTTTTTTTTACTCACTTTGCGCAATACTAACTAATTTTTATTCAATGAACTCATTCAAAATGAGATCCAGAGATATTCAATTTCTAAACCGCATTATGGTACTTACCCTCGAATGATTTTGAACTAGAGCTAAAGTTGAGCAACAAATATTGAAATAGTTTGCCCAACTTTCCCGATGTCTACACGAACTATTTAAGGTTTATGACAGACTTGTCGTTGATTACTCTTTGTCTTATAGGTAGTGATACCCATCATGCATTCATCAACTAGTTCAAAAGTTGATTCCAACATAGTTGTTTGCCTATTTCAATATTTAATGACAGCAATGTAAAAACACAAATTTTTGGCTTATGCAAATGATGTCTTCATTTAAACGTCTTAAATCTTTGTGAAAACATGAATTTTGCTTACCATTAAACTCATACAGTGGTACACATAACATATTCATGTTTTCTACGTTGACAAAAGAAGAATTTCAAAACTTTATTAATGAGTAATGGAAATCATTTAAACGTATTTGATGGTTAAAAATATGTACTCCCGAAATGGATATTCATAAGGTAGGATATTTAAGGCTGATTTTGAAAGCTGCTATGTATTAATAATTAAACTAGTTCAGGGTTGATAATTTACTTTAAGTTGAAAATTAAGAAAAACACTCAGTCCATTTATAATTTATAATAAAATTGTAGGAGTAAAATTATAGTTAATGATTGTATTATAACTCCTTTGAATGTAAATGATGCACAAGACTATAGAATATATTAAAATTTTATTTCACCTCCTCATATTGCCCAATGCTTAACAGCAGTTACGTTGCACAGGCTTCCTATAACAAAGAGATTACTCTCTAAACATTATGACTGAATGGATTTGTTCACACTCATGCCTGCTGATGGCATGCATTTAGTTTTATTCTGGATACTTTTCTTGTTGGATGGTCTGCTGCAGAAGGAAGTGGGAAACAGTTTCATGCCAATATGGATGGCCCTCTTCATTTTTTTGACAGAACCTACGGAAAACAAAATTGCGTTTGGTAAGAGTATTCATCACTTCGTCGCAACATTTCAGCCCCAAAATCTGCAACATTTATTGTTCATTAACAAAAGAAACATTGTTGTTTATTAAAGGAAAATAACATTATTGTTTATTAAACGCGTTATTTATTTTCAATTGAAATGTAAACTATACAACATGAGATAGCTGAAGTTGAGGAGAATCTAACTTTTTAGTTTTGGTATATATACCATAGTTTCTCTGATATCTTCACGTTATTAAAATAGCTATGTACTTTTTTCTATTACTATTATATCTTTATTGATAATTTCGTATTACGATAAAAGACATTATTCGTTTAAACTCAATATGATTGCTCATAGTGTTATTCAAAATGAATTTTATGAAACTTGGTATGTATTTACTACCAACCCAACTTAGGTTTTAGGCTATATTAATATTCTCTGAGACGAACAGGAGTTTGGGTAATAAGAGAGATGTGAAATATAAAATCGCGATATTTCGTAATGTATTCATTTTTTGGCAAACATGAATATAACAAAAGTTGTTGTTTTTTTTTTTTTTTTTTTTTTTTAAAGTAACTTTTGTTATATACTTCTTTATCGTAATTTATAAAGCAAGTAATTTGCATAAACGTTTTGTTATAGTCATTAATGCGTATCCATGTACGAATTTATTCAACTTAGTACCTCGATGGATTAGTACACTTTCATTAAACTTAACAGCCATTATTAACAGGTTGAATGAAGATCAAAGTATATTGTCATCCCCAGGGGAAGGGGGGGGGGGGGTTAGAGAGGAGACATTTCGAAATATTTCTGTTGCTATACGTCGGATAGAAAAAGTGTATAGAAACAATCTTATTGCAAATTAAATTTACTTTTCCCGGGCGTAGTACCTAAGCTAGTGTTTTATATTATTTACGGTGTATCAAACAGGGGAGAGGGATTGATTAGGAACTCATATTCATTTATTCTTCAAAACTAAAAAATAATATATAAGTTCCCTACAGTTAGCCCATATGGCAAACCAATATGCTGAAGCGAGAAGTTTAATTGTACACTACTTCTAAACATTGAAGCCTTTGCCACCATTACTCGCCACATCACCAATGATTTCCCTAGGGTTCCTTAGCTAGTCTAAATTTAATTTCACACTTGATTATTATAATTAACTTTTAATTATTATTTACTATATCACAATATTTGCTATTATGGCTATTTAGGAAAATTTAATTAAAATAATAAACATGAAATGTAATAATGAAATATAAGCTTTTTTGTGCAAAGCAGTTATGAGGTTCACGTCAGTTAAACTACTTATGATGTTTTTCTTTTTTTGAAACAGGTCGTAAAGTAATAGAATTATTTATGATTTACCCACAGTGTTTATCCTAAAGGACATTGTTACTTCCTTGTAAAGGAAGTTTGTGGCAGTGAACAATTTCATATTTCAAAGGCATTATTCATTTTAGCAGATTTCTCTTCGGGAAATCAGCTCTTGAGGTCGTACTCATTTCTTCAAATGTCCATCCATCCAATCCAGGAAATGACGAAAATGAGGTCCGTTCAAAATTATATATATTGTATTTACAAGCCCTTCGGCCTTACCCGCTAACGGCATGCAATATTTTAAGGAAGGTGCTGGTTCATGGAAGTTGTATATGATTTAATACCGGAGGACCATGGTGATGTATAAAATGGTTATTACTATTAATATTATATTGGATAATTACATGATATTGGGGGATGGACTATTGCAGGGCAGACATGTGTTAGTAGATTAATTATTACTTCAAGGAATACTGATGAAATAGTGATAATGTTCTCGATGCTGCTCTCCCCCTTTCTCCCTCCATCCTGGTCTCCCCCTGGATGCTCCTTCGTTTACTCACTCATGTTGTTAAAAGGGGTGTGAGAAAGAAACTAATATTGCTGCCACTCATGAGAGGCTCTACTCTCTCCTCTGCTGTCCTACTCACTCTACTGTCCTTATCCTGCTCCTATCCTTTGAGCCCAAGGATGTCCTCTCAGGTAGTGTTTACACAAGTAGGCTATAGAGTACAGCACTCTTCAGGGGGCATCCTTGGTTGACCTAGTTGATAACAGATGGGGTTGGTGTAGTTTTATTATTTTATTACCACTTCAGTTTTTAAATTTAACATATATATATATATATATATATATATATATATATATATATTTTGTTACGTTTATTACAAAATCAGTAATAAACGTTGTTTATTAGAGTTCTTTTGGATTGCAAAATTAAACACACACAAGCTTCAGTGTTTTTATCACTGCACAATTAATTTAACTATACACTACACACTTTGTTAATTATTCCTAGCTGCTGCTCACAATATGTACTGATAGCTTCACTGTCCTTGTTATTAACCAGTCCAATAACTCACTCACGATCACTGAGGTTCACAAGAACACGGGATTGCACTGATCTTCGCAAAGACAACGGTACTGCACTGTTATTTAATTAAACACGGCACAAGACTGTTCTATCTTAAACTGATCCAGGAACGGATTATTTTCACTTGTGTAAGTCAGCTGGACAAGACGTTCGATTTCCATGGCAAAATCTTCGAGAGTCTCATTTGGTTTCTGCACTCTACCCCGTAATACCATCCAGTACAGTTGTCGCTTATTACATAAGAGTTTGCTGTCGACCAGTTCTCTCAACCTTCTACAGCAAATCAGTGGGAGTCGATTATTTTCCATTGCCCGTAATTTAGATCATCAAGTACGGGAAATGATTTTTAGTTTTAAATTCATACATCCTGTTTCAATTATGCACTTAATAACTTAACTTAATAACAGTTTTAATAACATTTTAAGAAATTTCGTTTGCACTTTTTCTAATATACCAAGGGATGCCAAGCCACACCACACCATTGTTCCAAACTGGAGGGTTTCAGCTACAACGTTTGAGTTAGGTTCAGATCCAGCTCCAGCAATCATGGTGCATTTGAACAATCTGGGGTTACACGTGGCCCATCCGATTTTTGGACTAGATCTTGGTTGGAACTCAAAATGCTTTAATTTGTCTTTAGTTTTCCTCGTTTTCTGCATTTGTTTCATTTTGGTCTCATCTTCTTTTATGTTCTATCTACTTGTTGTTCTTTCATGATATTAAATATTATTGTTAAGTCTCACTCTTTGCTATAGAAAAAGGTATATCTTGAAGGTAGTAGTAGAAGGGCTAAGAGATCTTCCTTTATGGGCTCTTCATCTACACACACTCACGCACGCACGCACACACACACACACACACACACACGCACATACACACACACACACACACACACACACATATATATATATATATATAAAGACAATAGATATAATTGTAACCTCTGCCTGAATTTTTTTTTCACTCAAAAATTTCGAATTTTACTTTTTCGTGACACATGATACTGAATTGGAGCGATTCGATGAGTTCTTGGTTTTGCTGTCTGTATGTTTATTTGGTCCACTTGTCACAACTAATCGGTTGAACCGAAATAATGAATATTGGTATGAGTATTACCAAGTGAAACGAATGAGTTTAATATTGTGATTCCCATTCGTACACACACTAAAATACACTCAACGAGTGTACAAACCAAGAAACTAATTTCCATAGAAGTACTTTTATAAATATTCTCCCAAAATGTTTAGTATTATGTGGATAATGTAAACAGGCTTGTAAATATAGGTTAACGTAAACAGAATTGTTAACTTGAATTAGCCCAATACTGTTGTCTAACCTGTGAGTAGGGAGGAACGGGGAGACATCCTCATGATGGATCTATAGATTTTTCTCTTACTTTTGATACCGCATCATATGTAACTATTTCAGTTTGTTTATTACCGCCTCTCCTGCAGTATTCTGATTATTTCGGACAAAAATTAAAAAAAAAAAATTGTCATATTCATCTCAAAAAATTTACAATGTTATAATTTATACAATATTATTCTTTACAGTTGCGAAATATGTGATCAAGTTCTCGGAAACGATTTCCTGATACTTCCAGAGAGAACTAGACCATCCCTGAAAAGAACCTCCACACTCCCGAAATCAGACCATAGGGCAACGGCAAAAATGTCACTGACAGTTTCTAAATTTGAAACCTTTAATTACGAAATCCTTAATTCAAAGAGCAAAGCATTCTACCTAAAGTTGCGTGTATTCTAATTAATTTCGACAAATTAAAAGGGAATTGACAGGACCTGTGTTCACCTCAGGACACTAAGTTTAACTTCCAAGCTGATCAAGTTAGGAGAGCCAACTTCTTGCTCAATCAGACTGATTGAAGAGAGGATAGAACTTGTCAAATTCAGCCCGAAACTTGCTTCAACAGATTCACATTTACCACGGATTGGTTCCAATAAAACACAAATCTAGTTGGCTTAATATATATTTATAAAGAATTAATTCTATAATAAAAAAAAGGTAAATATGAATTAAAATTATATTTATTTTGTGTTATGACTAATTTTGAAAAAAAACCGTATCCTACTTAGGCCAACGGTGACTATCACACTATTATAATTTTCACGACATACATCCACCACGGTATTTTTTTTTTGCTTTTAAGAGGAATGAACATTTAATCTATAAATAAATAATGTTACAGAAAAACCTTTGATATTGTTAATTTCAAAGAAATTTAAAATCTAAGTTTAATCTTGTTCACCATCTTTGATAATGCAATAAATGATATTCTAACGTAAATGAAGTGTTAACATAAATGATGGTGGTATCGCGTCCTGAATAACTGGCGTTTTTTATATTTTTAGGACACCAATAACGAAATTTCAACTTGAATTTTGAATAGTAAACAATGCCTATTGGAAGAAGAACAAATTAAAAATAAATCCGTTGACACCTTCATCGATATCTAGAATTCAATTTTTACAAATAAATTAATATGGAAGTTGACAACTCGGCTCTTAAAATGAATTAGCATGAATTTGTGTAAAAATTAAAGCCGATTCAAAGGAAACATATTCTATAATTCCAATTTAATATGACAAAATCTTGAATTATTATTATTTATTAACGTCTATTTTTTGCAACTAAGGGCTAATTGAGATAGATTATCTACAGGTTACCACCCTCTCCTAGCCAGCGTGGGACTAAGGATTTTATTTAATGAATTCCGTCACTAAATAAATTCCCTTGCCCAGGCGGGAATCGAACTCGCCACTCTAGGTTTACCATGTAATATTAAGGCCAATGCTTTAAATCACATGGCTAACCTGAGCCCCAAAAACTTGAACTACTATAACGTTTGTATCGAGGCAACAGACGAACCAGAATGAAAAAAAATATATGTTACAACTTCACAGCCATATACAATACAAACATTTCGATAAGAAAAAGTTTTTACCTTAAAACTGAGGAAGATCATTCCTTATATGAAATTATTTTTTAAAACAAATAAAAAATTAAGTTCAAAAAATATATACTCGTACTCCTGGTACTAAATGTTTTTCTATAAAACAAGTATAACATATTTAATCATAATCACATTTTTTCTAAACAAAAATTGTTGTTACTCGAGTCCATGTAATTAATATAAAAATAAATTTATGAATTGTATTATTAAAATTAAAAATGTAAAATAATTTACCAATGTTAAGCAATGTTTTTTAAAAAATCATATCGATAGGGAACCAAGTAAATGGAATACATTTGAAGGTCTGCCAAAAGCAGTTAATGGCGAATTGAGACAGTGAGACTAGATATGAAATATCAATTTCTTGATTCAACCAATAATAATTTTAAACCTGTGGTTAATCAAAACTGAGTCTATACTAAACCATATTAATTATTCTGGATTTGGGCTGGCTGGTGGAGGTCCATCATCAACGGAAGGATCAAAAAGGTCAAACACCTCCACTCTTAATACTTCTTTATTACAGGCAAAGTACTTTCGGGGCGAACCGTCCCATCTTTAGTGCTCTGTGACACAACATTTATACTTTTAAGAAACATGTAATATATATGAATAAATAAATAAATAAATGTTAAAGTCAACAAAGGTAGTCGAATATTAAAAACATTTAAAAAACAAACAAATATATAAAATGCAATGCTACACTTATGACTAAAACGTTACAAATAGGTATTAAAAGCAACAAATAACAAAATAACTAGGAGATGGAGAGGAACTGACCTAGAGTTGGTCCCTATTGAGCCGATATCTCCGGCTCATGACTGGGAGCCTACACGGGCCAGGGCAACTACTACAAAGGACGGAACAAGCCTGAGCACGCCACCCTCCCCTCTAATATTAATATTCTTATCCTCCAGCATGTCCATCATGATCCATAACTGCTCTACTATATCTATTTTCTTCCCTTTGCCAAGGTGGTCGATCACCTCGAACTCAACGGCATTTGCTTCATGGCCTTCATTTATCATATGTTTACGTACCTCCGATGTCTTGGTGGAAAGGTGCTCTTTTAATCTGCTCCTTAGCTTCCTACCACTTTGTCCCACATATGAGCTTCCGCAAGTCAGGCAAGCAACCCGATACACACCAGATCTATCCAGTGGATCGACCGCATCCTTAATCCTTGGGAGCATATGTTTTAGGGAGCTTAGACTTCGATAGGCAGTACGAAGGCCAACCTTTTCCAGCATGCGTCCTAGCTTCTCGGAAAATTTCCCTAGGTATTGGATGCTGAGTTGGCCCACAGGATTACGAGTCTCTCTCTCGCCTTGTTTCAATTCATCTTGGACCATCTTTGTGAATCGGCGTTCCATGACTTTATCCACCATTCTCTAGTCGTACCCATTTATTTATTTATTCATATATATTACATGCTTTTTGAAAGTATAAATGTTGTGTCACAGAGCACTGATGATGGGACGGTTCGCCCCGAAAGTACTTTGCCTGTAATAAAGAAGTATTAAGAGTGGAGGTGTTTGACCTTTTTGATCCTTCCGTTTTCATATTGATTATGTTTCCCTTTAATCCTTTCAGAATCTATCTTATGGATTCAAGTATTTCAGTTTTAGACTTTAAGAAGAATCTTTAAAGTTACATTAGTTTTGAACATTTATGAAATATATCCATTCTTTCCTATGTAAGTTTATTCACTATTTCATGGCAACTTAAATACATAGAGAGAACATTATATCTATTGAAAATTAATTATATTATTGAGTTAGTATGTTTGAATGATTTTAACCAATAAAACAAAAATATATTTATATTTGTAAAAATAAAAATTTAAACACGTGCTGACGTAACCTTCGTCACTTGATAACCTCGCCCAGGGCGTATTGTTCAATTATAAAATGTAACTCACGGCTTTGGGGTCCAGACTGGTTAATGGTCGTGCTTTTATGTTTTTATTAATAGACACACGCAAGATGCACACTGATTCAGAATCTGGTAACCAAGCACTGTTCTATAAGAGTAACTGAACATATGTATTTTTAATAAATGCTACAGGATCCCCCTTCTTACCTTAGCTTACCTCTAGGGATTGAATACAATTTTGTTTTTTGGAAATGTTTAATCTGGAGTAAAATAACATGTTTACCCTAGCAGTATATGCAGGCTAATAATTGTAAAACAACTTTACTCATAATGCATAACTCAAATTATTATTTGTGCATATATTTCATTTTACGCTTTATATCCAATATCCTCCACCATATTCTCATTTTATAGGGCAATTTTATTACAAATTTATCTCATCAATTTTTTCAGTTTTTACCCGCAACTTTATTATAGAGAGCCGACTGGACGCTCACTTAAATGACCAAAAAGCGCATCAGGTTTGAGACAATAATATTGCGAAGAGGTGTCTATATTTTTAATTCATGGTCTTAACTACGACCCCTCTCCAACAGTATTGGAATAATGGGTTCTCTATTTACATAGAAACGGGTATAAGTTGTGACAGAACTAAATAGATAAAGCTATGATGTTAATCTGGAGTTATGCGTTGGAATAACTAGAACTGAGAGCTGGTCTTCCGTGACGGAATATATTTGCATGTCTGAACACCCACCAACTGATTCTACTAGCCACTTTACACCTCCAGCATAGATGCACCTTTATTTAACAGAGCAACACCAATCAAAATGGGAATCACAAACATAATATTAGGAAGTATTAATGTTAAGAAGTCAATAAATATTAAAAAAAGTAATTTAAACAGAAATAGTCCGTCACGCAGGGGCTGTGTAAACTAAGCAGATTTCCCATGTGATTTTTTGCAATAGAGAAATCTGCATACTGGTAACACAATACCACCGTGATTAAATACAAACGGTAATGAGAAATCTTTCAGTTAATTAAAATAAATTCCCAACTGAAACGGCTTCTGAATTGTAAGAATAATTTATATTTTAATAACTCAAATTTTAGTAGTCCAAGAACTAAAGAAGGGGGGGGGGTCGGATGAACAGAACGTATTTGCATAAATCTCACAAAGTAAGGAAGGTAAGGTAAGGTTAGAAACGACAGGTAAAGTTAGAAGAAGCTTTCACCTGAGCCGAGAAATGACGAAAATGGCCGACTTAATCCGAACTATACCCGACCACAAACTTCATTATAATGCAAATATCTCGGTTAATATTCAAGATAGAGAATAAATGTATATAACAATATCTATATTTATTTTGGTTATTCATTAAAAAAAAAAATTTAATTAACATAGATTATAAAAATGGATATTAATACTAATAGCAAAAGTTTTGAGGATAGGAGTAGTGATGTAGAACAGGAAACTAATAATTTGGATCTTGAAAATCTATCTATTGAAAGTGAACCGTTAGAAGGAACACAGACCAATAATATCATATATAAAGATCACGCTAGACATATAATTCAATTAGAGGATTCGGGAATACCGTTATCTACTGAGATAGCAAATTTGAGCTTTTTGGGTTTTGAACAACCGCGAGGTACTTCTACCAGAATAATAGATAATTTAAACGATTTAAAAGGACAAAAAGAGGTCAGTAGGCCTATCGAAAAAGATCAAAACATGCTGGAAGCTATAATGAACTTAATAAAAGCAGGAAATACTAAATTGGAAGCCAAACTAGAAGAAAATAATAACAAACTAGAACAAAATAATAATAAACTAGAAGAAAATAATAACAAACTCGAAGAAAATAATAACAAACTAGAAGAATTTAAACAAGAAGTTAGAAATAGTATTGAATCATTGAAAATAGATATCGAACAAACTCGAGTAGATGTATCAAACGTGAGAAAAGAATTTATGAATGAGATAAATAATCTTAAAAACGAAAATGAAATAAACTTAAAATCTTTATTTTTATTTATTTATTGCAGCTTCGGCGATGTTGCTCTAAACTAAAGGATTTGTAACTTTAAAAAATCTTTAGAGAATAGGTTAGCAGGTGAAACAGAAAATTTAAAAAAAGAAACCGTTCAGACTAGAGAACTACTAAAAACGGAATTAATGGATGAAATGGATGCCAAAATAATAGAAACCCGACAAGAATGCCATCAACAGAAAAACTTAATTCGGAATGAATTAAAAGGGGAAATTGAGCATGAAAAGATTATTCAAGGGAAGATAAATGATCAAATAAATCTAAATATTCAGAAAATAACTCACGAAAATAAACAAATAATTGAAGATAGATCGTTTATACAAATAGAGAATTTATTAGAGACAGATTTCAAAATAGGAGGTATAGCTGATGAAATGGAAAATATCCGGCATGAATTAAAAAAAGTTCAGATAGGTCATTTGCCCAACTGTAAAGAAATTAGAGTAAATCCTGAAGCGAGATGTCCTAAATTTAGTGATAGTCGACAGGAGAGCCCTACTGACTTTCTGTCTGAATTAGAAAATTATTTTAACATTTATGGAGTAGATACATGGGGAAAACAAGAGTTAATTATTTCTGAGTGCATGAGGGGAGTTCCCAGAACTTGGTGGCTGATTGAAAAGGAATTTCTTAGAAATTTCATTCATTTTAAAGAAAGATTTTTAAATAAATATTGGGGACAAGATAGGCAGGATGAATGTAGAAATCAAATTACTAATGGGAAATATCGCCCAGGAGAAAATTTAACTATATATGATTATGCCAGGAAATTATTTAAAGACTGTAAATATCTTAATCCACCTTTTCCCGAGTCCTATCAAATAAAATGCATAATAAAACACTTCCCATGGCAAATACAATGTATCTTGGGGGTCGGCCAAATCAGTAATAAAGAGAAATTTCTTGACCTTTTACAAAAATTACCAGCTCAGGATATCAGGAGGGGAACGGATGGAGAAGAAAATCGTGAGAATGAGGGAAACAACGCAAATAGAGTAAGAAATAGACAAAGAGAATTTTCGATAGAGAAAAGGGATCGAAATTCATGGAGTAGTCCACCAGGTTATAACAGGAGACATAGTCATTTCCCCCCTAGTAATAGCTTTCATCCAAGAAACCCGGATAATGTTTCCCGACAATTTTATTATAGTAGTGGGAATTCAAATTACAAACCACTCAAAAAAAATTTTGGAAGAGGTAATGGGAGATTTGAAAATAGAAATTATAAAAAAAAAAAAAAAAAAAAAAAATATATATATATATATATATATATATATATATATACAATTAGTAATATAGAAATATATAATATATTTATTGTTATAAATAAAAAAAATAAAAATAATCTAATATATCGTGTTAATTAAATATAAAATAATATAATAAAAAAAATAATAATAATAAAAAAAAAATAATAAAAAGAAAAAAAAAATAATATAAAATATAAAAAAAAATTTTCTCTCTGGGGGGGGGCATATGTAACAGTCGAGCCTGAGGTTCTCCGCTGTCACTCTATATCTATGAGATCAGAGTGATTAGTACTAGGCTTTAAACGAGGTAGCAGCACCTGTCAAGGGACGGACAGCGGAGCCTGTGAATCCAAAGGTCAATCTCGCAGGACAGGAACAGTCAGTCGACTCCCAAGATGCAAAGAGAGTAAGTGTTTCTTTAATTATCTAGCCTAATTGTGCTATATCTCTGATTAAATAGATAAATTAGCTCTTATAGTAGAGATGGTGGAAACGGGAATGCTTGCCGTGCAATATATGACCCTGAGAAGTAGCCGGTAAATAGATCAAATTTAAATAATAATAATTATAATTAACCTTTCATTATAATATATATATATATATATATATATATAAAAGCATATATATATATATATATATATATATATATATATATATAAGCATATATATCTACATACCCATGTTTACAAATACAAATGATACAATTAACGCATATAATTTGAAATCTTGTTGTACGTTAAATTTTCTCGTATACTTGAATTTTATGTAGGTATGAGAATGCCTTTTTAATATATAGGCTGCTTTCCGTCAACGGTTCTTGTAAGTAATAGGGGAAGTCTTGTCGTTGTCATTTTCGTCATTGTGTCAGTATATGTTATGTTGTCAAGAGAATGTGTCAAGTTGAGCAAGTGGGTCTGTCAGTCTTAGCCATGAAGTATAAGTTTGTTAATTTTAATGTGCCCGATTCTAAGTTTCGAGAGAACTACTTCCTATCTCCTAGAGTTTCTGAAACTTGATGGCCACATGCAAATAGTGTTTTTAATAGTTCATAGTTTGTTGTCAGTACTTGGGTTAGATAGCTAGATGTTAAAGTTATAGATGTAAAATGTCTATGGTTCTTCATTGAAGGAAGTATTCGTCTGAAATTCATCAAGTTTATAGGGCGTTTCATTTTCGGAAAATAAAAAGTAAGAGATTGAGTTTCTTAACTATTGAAATCGGTTCAGGGCGGGAAGGGGGATTCAAAGGGAGAGAAAATCTAAAACGATGAATGAAACAATCTTGTTGAACTATTGATTTTCTACAATGGTTGTTCTATACATTTTGTGAAACTCGTATATTAAGCGAATCTTTCGTCCATTCTAGTTTATCGCCTTCAGTATAACTTCACTTCTGCTCATTAACGTATTTTCTTTGACATATAGTATATATTGAGAGATGGGATCCCTCGTGTGTCATACCGGAAGGTGGAAAATCTGCTTAGTTTACACAGCCCCTTCAGGATGGACTTTTTTTTACTATCTTTAATAGGTTGGTATTTAAATGAAGTTACGATTCATGTCATAAAAATACCACGTAGTTTTATTTTATTTAACGTCTGTAATACATCATTATAGCTTCTTGGGTTGATTGAATAATATCTACATCTACACGCAGAATCAGTTTGAGATTGATTTGACCTGTGCAGAAGATTGTGATATCTGGTTTATTTTACGAAACGAGCCCGTAGTGTTTTGACGGTAAATTGCTGAAATGTTAGTGTAGATCCGGACGAAAACGATCGTGGGAAGTGCTACTTCTGCCCGGAAGTGGACGGGCAAGATCTCCAACCGCAGCCCTTCCGGCAATTCCACCTTTGACCGCGGTGTCAGTATAATTTACATTTATGTAAACAGGGAACTGTATAATTGAAGCAGGCCGATTCCATCGTCGGCTTTAATACAGGGTTTACATCCTCCTATACAATTCAAAGGGCAAGGGATCACTCTCACAAAGAACATTATTATTATTGTCATTGTTACCAATATTGCTATTAGTTTATTACAAACGAATTAAATATATTTTTTTCCGTTTATTGCCATCAGGGACAGGCTGTTCACTGATAATGAGGTTGACAACCGCAATCTGTTGTCCTATAAAAGGGACTAGTGTGTTGAATATCATTTTTTTTTGTTTTAAATTTATTTATTTAAATGAGTTCCACAACGCCGGCGACTTACTCAATTTTGCACAAAAAATCGAATAGCAAATAAAGAAGAAGAAAGAAACAGAAAAGGTGTGAACTATGGCATACGGTGGTTTTTGATACTGTTCATTGGGATACCAGTTTTATATTAACCCTGGAATGGTAAGGTGTAAATTTTGGAACACGAAAGGTAAGGTGGGGCACTAGGTACCCCAATTATTAAAGATTTTTTACGCTATGATAATAATTTTATTTACATAAACAAAACATTTTCTCTATTTTATAAACATTTAGCTGTCTTTTAAAAATAAGAATATTTAAAAAAAAAAAAAACTTACTATGTTTTATAAGTAATTGAAAAAAAAAATAGAATTATACCTATTATCTGGAGGAACTTAATTATTAGTCATTACAAGCATCACATACAACGATTTTGTGACTAGAACATATAAATCTATTGCATTTGCAACATTTTACAGTGGTTTTAGTGTCTTTGCCTCTACCACATAGATGACAACGACCGGACGAACGAGCGCCTTGTGTAGCGGGTGGCGGTGCTGGGCTGCTAACTCCGAATTGCTCCTCGATGGCCTCCCGTACAGATCTGGGAATGGTTCTTATGGTCAGGCGATGCATCATCCATGCCTTTATCAGCTCTTCACCTAATGACAGTAGATAATCTAACCTGCTCTCCATCTTCCCACCAGAACGGTGAATGTTTTCTCTCAAAATGATGTAGGCATTGATTCCAGCGGCGTTGAGCATTCCATAAAAAAGACATAGGGGCCATCGCCTGGTTTTTCGGCTACAGTTGTACGGGGCACACATTTGGTCGAAAACATCTACACCTCCCTTTGTATTATTATAAAAATGTATAATTTCTGGGATATTTTTTTCTTTTATCATTGATTGGCCTTGGTGCATATTCGATAATAGTAAAACATTTCTATTCTTTTTTGGGACATATGACAATAATGTAAGTTCATTGTCAAATACAAAGAGAGATGTTTCTGGTTTGCGGTTTTTTGTCTGTATGGCTTCAATAGGTATATGCTGTTTATTTTTACGAATTGTTCCAACCATTGTAATATTATGCTTATGGAGCATATGTTTGAATAATGGGACATTGGAAAACCAGTTGTCAACGGTTATATTTCGTTTGGTCCCATGTATTGATTCAAAATACTTTTTTGTCGTCCATTTTATGGCTCACGTTATTAAAAAACAATATTAAAACTAATGTTAATAATTACTGAAAAGAAACACTAATGGTAAGGTGGGGCATACAGTACCCCAAAACGCAAATAAAAGCACCAAAACAACCTGCTAGGTCAAGGCTATGTCACACACTGAAGGGAGCATGTTGGGACAGGAAAACTCATGAAAGGTTTGCCCAGCCAAACTGCGCCACCTGGCGGAAATTGAACTACACACTTTTCCTGGGGCACTGTATGCCCCACCTTACCATTCCAGGGTTAAACAAACAAAATTTTATATGGAAACATCAGGGTGGTGAAAATAATATAAATGAAAATGTAAGTATCGATGGGAGAAAGAAAAAGAAAGAAAAAATAATAATAATAATAAAATAAGAAAAAGAGAAAACAAAAAATTAAATAAATAAATAAAAAAGAAAGGGAAACCAAAAAAAAAAAAGGATAAATACAATTAACGTGTATACACCCTACTAATGTAGGAAAGAAGTGAAGAGTAGTGTGTAAAAATTGTAGATTATAGTGTGTTGTATATATTAATGTATTTTAGATGTTTAATGATTGAGTCTAATTACTGTTATCGGTCATGTGGAATGTCTAAATTGTCTCTTTGTCGACAGTTAGTCAATATGTGATTTACATTTAAAGAATATACAGTATTGAATATAAAAAAAAAAACTGTTTTTGGAAGCAAATAAATGGACCATTATGTTGTTATGCTTTACGAAAACTTTCCCGAGCTCCCTACGCTGGAAACAAATTATCATGGAAGTTGATCAATCCAAATTACGTAAGTTACATATGTGCCAATAGGATGATGCCACTATTTGAAGTTATATGGAATGCTCAAGTTGGTAATAATGAGTTTTGCTCCCACAAATGTGTGTTAAAAAAATACTATGAAAATACTCAGCCAATCTTTTATGACATCCAAATTAAATTATTAAGGAACTAGTTCTCAAATTAATTATAATTTTTGCGAAAATTAAAGCAAATTGTCATATAAAACCCAATGTAAAATATTCAATAATTCTATGAATTTTTTTTTATCAAGTGATGTCACTAATGTGGAATGTTCTTTGGTTATCCTCAATTATGGTTTGGAATGAAGAATAACGACCTCTCACAACGGAGGTTCTTATTTATTTATTGCCGTGGCATTTCAGCAAATCCGTGCAATTTTTAATCCCCAAAACCACATATATACCCTAAAAATACAAAATATAGGCTAGTAAATGATTACCATCAATTAAAAAATTCACAAATAAAACATAAATTATTGAAATTAGCTATTGTATTTGTTAATAAAAAAATGAAAATGATGCGGACGAGCTGAAAGGCTGTTTTCGTCAGATGGAAATAATTCCAAGACAATTTTACTAGCAAAAATATAAATTTACTTCAATAATTTGATTTAGTTTAGAAAATATGTGACAAAATTAATTTTTAAACAACAATAAAGGTAAGATAAAAATGAACTTCTAACTATCCTACGTACAAGTAATAAGTTACTAATCTTTTAAACTTAACGAAAAAGAACAAGAATTGTAATACTACTTATTATGACAATGACAGCTGGACTAAGAAAAAATTGATAAGATAAGACCAGACAAAAAATTATATTAGTTTCTGCTCTAAAGACGCATTTTACTTATATAATTATTACATCGCCCGACAAATTTTCAGCGAGATTACTTCTATTTCATTAATAGTCTTATTTTTTTTGTCAAAACCAGTGGATATGATGACATGCACACTTAGGCACCCTCGCCTGAATCACATACAAATACTATTCCTCATGGTTTGTGAACATAACATAGTTTCTCTGCCAGGGGTTCAAGGACTAGTATGGATTTCTATTACCTGGCAAATCCCCATGTTGGTAGAAACTGTGTCCAGTCGTCTCCCATGGGGGCATTAAGAGTAAATGGAAAAACAAATAGGCCCCCTAAAATATATACTATATATATATATATATATATATATATATATATATATATATATATATATATATATAATTGTAACCTCTGTTTGTACACTGATTTTTTTCGCGAAATTTCACGATAACTTTTCGTTTCACATGTCATAGACACCATAACTGCATTTTGTTTCTTTGGTGTCTGTTTGCTTGTTTATTTGTTTGTTTGTTACCTTTTCACGCAAAAACGGCTGAACCGAATTTTATGAAACATGGTATGTATATTACAACTAACCCAACTTAGACTTTAGGCTATGTTAATATTCTCTGAGACGAACAAGAGTGGGGGTTATAAGGGAAGGCTGAAATTAAAAATAGCAATATTTCGTTTCCAAATGCATTTTTGGCAATTATGCACCATGTATCAAAAGTTGTTTATTTTGTTATTTAGAGAAACTTTTGTTTTATACACTTTTATCGTATACCTAAGTATAAATGAGTTATACGTTAAAAACTACTGCGCAAGTCAACAATTTTATTTGGCACAAAAAACTCAACTGAACTAAACCAAACTTGGTATGTGAATTAGCACTAACGCCTTCCTTATAATAGGCCCTACTAACATTTCTAGGGACGGGCAGGAGTGGGGGAGATAAGGGAGGCCTGAAATTAAATATAGTGATTTTTCGTTTCCTATAGGGGTTTCGGCAAATATGCACATAACAAAAGTTGTTTATTTTTTTATTTATAGAAACTTTTGTTATACACACTATCATCGTATACCCAAGTATAAAGGCGTTATACACTAAAAATTATAGCGGGAGTCAACAATTTCATTTGGCACAAAAGACTCAACCGAACTAAATAAAACACTCGGTATGTGTATTAGCACTAACACCTTCCTTATAATAAGCCATACTAACATATAAGGGTGGCCAGAAATTAAAAATAGTTATATTTCGTTTCCTATTGGGGTTTCGGCAAATAGGCACATAACAAAAGTTGTTTATTTTGTTATTTAGAGAAATTTGTTCAACAATTCTTTTCAATATGAACTACCAGGTACCTCACCTGGAAAAATGAATTCAAATTATAATATATTATTATAATATTTTGTCCTTAATAATTTAAATCTATGCATAATGCACAGGAAACGGGATATATGACAATATGGAGGACAATGAAGTCTTACATAAAAAATTAATTTTATTATTAACAAATCCACAGAAACGACGGGTATTAACCCAAAACACTGGGAAGGGTAAATGTCAAAATATTGTGCAAAGTAAAGCCTTGCCAAAAAAATACCATCACCATCCAGCCTCAAATGAATTCCCGTGCGAAGCCGGGTATCTGAGCTAGTATATGTATATTATAATATTGATCCAAAAAATTAAGTATCAAATACAAGTTCGGGTCATTTACATTTCAATAATTATTATTAGTTATAAGTGGCATTATTGGAAGTAATTACACTTCACATAAACAAAAGTCCGTCCCGCAGGGACTGCGTAAACTAAGCAGATTTCCCACGTGACGTTTTACAATAGAGAAATCTGCCTAATAACAGCTGTAGAAGTAAGTAACCTATTCAGGAAGGACTAATAGTTACAGAAACGGCCGCCAGAGCTCTCGGCGGAAAGGCCAAACATAGCCGACCACACGCAGAATACAAATGCAAATATCTCGGTTAATATTAAAGATACAGAATAAATGTATAGAACAATATTTATAGTAAATTGAATTTGCAATAAGATTTATTATATACAACTTTTCGATCCGACACATAATAACGGAGATATTTCGACTTTTCGAAAATCCTCCTTTCTAAACCCCCCCCCCTCCCACTGATCCGATTTCAGCCATTAACGAACTTGATCTTTCTTTTCACATAAAACGATTAAATTCCGAGTTTGGTAACGATCAAACAAAAATTGCGACCGCTAGAGCGGTAACAGACAAATATATATATATATATATATATATATATATATATATATATATATATATATATATATATATATATACACAGGTTTGGATGGATTTCATTTTCGTCATCTACTAGGTAGGATCGATGGACATTTGAAGAAAAATGTCGAAAATTCCGTCATGAGTACAACCTCAATTGCTGATTTCCCTTAAGGGAAATCTGCTAAAAAGTTTGTCACACAGAGGTTGAGTAAACTGAGCAGATTTTCCACATGCTGACTACTTCCAAATAATTCGCTTAACACCTCAGTTACGACTAAATGCATAGAACAACAATTGTAGAGCTTTAATATTTTATTAAAAAAAATGAATTCTTCAATATTTTATGACTAACTGATATTAAGAGAATATGATAATTAACTGAGATATTATGAATTTTCGGATTCCCTCTCTTTCTTTAAATCCCTCCCATTCCTTGCCCGATTTCTGCCTATCACAAATATGATCTTTAATGTTGAATAAAACGGTTAAATATAGAGTATAGTATAGATCAAATGAACATTTCCGATTTAAAAATGCAAAACCTTAATTGATAACGTCATCGCACAACGAATTACCATAATAAAGGTCCCATGGAAACAATATTTTGTATTTAAGCTTGGAGTTGAGAGATTCGTATTATAACAGCTTATTGTTATTATGACATGAGTAGGTGGGGGGTTCACTGAATGCTGATATAAAATATATCAAATATCTTGGTAAATATTAATCTTAGAGAAATTATCCATAAAACAACATTTAGACAGACAATTAAATTTTCAGTAAGAATAGTTCTATACTCTTTTTCGACCCGAGGTACAATAACGGAGACATGTCGGTTTTCGGGATCCTCCCCCAGTCTGACTTTCCCGTGAACGAACTTGATCTTTAGTTTGGCACGAAACGCGTATATATATATATATATATATATATATATATTTATATATATATATATATATATTTATATA
The DNA here is from genome assembly GCA_019009955.1 of Riptortus pedestris. Classification (NCBI taxonomy): domain Eukaryota; kingdom Metazoa; phylum Arthropoda; class Insecta; order Hemiptera; family Alydidae; genus Riptortus; species Riptortus pedestris. Next base: position 169,271,469 of record CM032228.1, read on the forward strand.
TATATATATAGTTTGGTAACGATAAAACAATAATTACGACCTCTAAAGTGGTAATAGACAAAAATATATATAATTTGTAATCGACCTCCCGGAAAGGAAATCTGCTATAATTCCGATTTTAACGTTTGATTAATATTCCTATGTTGTATGTTGAATCAAAATTGAATTTTGTTAAATTCTTGCTATGAAGTGTCTTATCATTTTATGTGGGGAAAAAAGCATGACTAAAATATATAGGCTGCCTTTTGGTATTATAAAATATAATAAAATGTAACTTAAACAAGTATTTAGCGTTTTTTATTGCTGTGAGTAAAAACTATTTTTAATTACTTTTTTGCTAGATGTAGATGGGTAATAGATCCAATAATCATTCCAGCTGCTCTAGTTGACATATTGAATCAGTTTTGGAAGGCCAGCGAACCTTGAATTCCGATATATTACGAAATACGCCAATAAGCAGATAAAATATAAGGCCATTTCCATTTAATCGAGTAAATAGCTGAGTTGATATAAGGGCATGAATGTATAATAGCTATGAGTTATGTTAGGCAGACGTGGTTGTATGGAGTACCATAGAGAGGGAATCAATTACTCAGTTTGTAGGCCTAGTTCATTACTAGAGCCTAGCTGTCGTGTAGTGGCAGGCCTGATATCCCTCCTACAATGTCCTCGACAGATGGTGGACAGCCTGGCTCTCCTAAATTGAACCTGTCTGTTTTGTAGGCCGACCTACGCCGTGTGTCCCCTACGGACATAGCAAATCACGCCTCAGTCTTATCGCCTCTCACATATTCCCTTTCCACCTCCCACTGTCTATATCGCCCTTTTCTATATTAGCAGATTTCCCTTAAGGGAAGTCAGCTATTGAGGTCGTACTCATGACGTGATTTTCGAAACATTTCCTCAAATATCCCTCGACCATCCACCCTAACCAGGAGATGACGAAAATGAGCACTTTTCAAAACTGTATATATATATATATATATATATATATATATATATATATATATATATATATATATAAACACACACATTCAGGGTATCCCAAGTCCCGTGCAACTCCTCTTTTAATCGTCAAATTGTATTAATAAAAGGCTGAGACTTATAGTGTCATAATTGGGACCACTGAAGATTATTTTGAGTCCATATTCAACCCCCCCCCCCCACTGGCCCAATTTTAGCTATTTTTCTCCTGGGTAGGATCGATCGAGATTTGAAGAAATTTCTCGAAAATCGCGTCATGAGTACGACCTTAATCTGCTAATAGGAGGTTATAGTGAAGAATGGGAGGAATAACGATTCTAAATTACTGCGGATATTACAGAAGACTATGGACAATTTATTATGTTATTATCTCCAAATTAGGTCCTGTGCCATTATCAGGTCTACTTTAACGAATTTACGCTAACTTTTGTAGAATTTAGATTGATAAATGCACATCACTTTTCTGGGGTGGGCGTATTTGAGATGTACATTTATTTTAACAAAAAATTCCAATTGATTTGTTGTTGGCCTTTCCGGATTTCGAGTCGTTGCTACTCTATTGTCCGAATAATGAAGAGTTTAATGTCCACGGGCATTTCTGGCACTCGCAGCTTTGTTTTGCGAATCTTAAGCTGGGCATTGGTGGGGGTGACAAGGGGTGAAGACAATCCTAGAATGGTGCAAACTCCTCATTTCTGGGGAGACCGGATAAGTATAGGTAGAAGGGGCTGGCTGGAGATATCGATTGAGACGACGTGAACAATAAAAGCAGAGAGGACTACATAAAAGGCTGGGGTGTGCCACTGACAGGGGGATCATCCCCTACACCCCCATATCTCCCTCCCTCTCCCCAGCTGATATATAATCAATGGGGGACCCCTCCTATTTCTACCAGGACCCACTCGCCACCTCTTCCTCCCATAGCAAATTCATAAATACACTTCCCATCATCGCATCTGTAGACTCCTCAATATACCAATAATCCCCATCTTTAATTCATGCTTTACCTAACTAAAACTTTTTTAGCAGATTTTTTTAATTTTTTTCCCCTAATATGTCCATGATATGTTTCCAAAAGTGCTTTGTTGTCTAGTTTCTTAAAAATATAATTAACTTTCCAGTAGTCTCACGTCACCTGAGGGATGACTTGGAGAGACTTTTTGAACTGCTGAGCAGAGGATAGAACCTGCAAGCCACCTACCCTCAGTACCTTCCCCTCATCCCTAGAGCCTTCCACCAATACTCTTTCAACCCTTTTCTGATTCTCCAGAGCGGCGTATGACCTTGAGACATCTGTGAGATCCGCGCGACTACCTTTTAAGTAGTGCAGTGGCAGAAATACAGGGAGCTTAAAAGTATAAAAAATAGGGAAATAAATTCAAGCATCTTCGCTTATAGGAAGGAGGGCACCCTGGTTTCCTATGTCCCAAAAAATAAGTCCAAAATTAGAAATGTATTGGCTATATCAAGCGTTCATTTTGATTGAGAAATAAATGATAGAACAAGAGAAAAGAAAAGGCCTTCCATTATAACACATTATAATCAAGCCAAAGTAGGTGTGGACATGTTGGATAAAATGTGTTCACTTTATAATGTATCGAGAAATACCAGAAGGTCTATGGTAGTATTTTTTTCTCTTCTGAATATTGCGGGGATCAATTCCCAATTAATTTATTTAGGAAATGACCATATTTCATTTTATAAACCTACCTAACTATTTTATTTTATTTTATAAACCTGACTATATAATATGTAAGCATAACATATGTATATATCAATTATAAATTGAGAAAGCCAAGATAATGTGTGAAATATTTTTTTTTCATATTATATACCCGTAAGCATAAATCGTGTATACTCTTTTTATAATGTATCAATTATAACTTTTATACAAATATTAGTATAGGCTTAATTAAAACTATCCATCTTACTTTAATTCTTAAGGAAAGACGGTAAGTCATCTGAGAGATGACATGCGCCCGCCCACTCTTGTACTGACGAGGGTCGCACCTACTGCAATGTTAAAGATGTGTATTACTTAATTGAATTCCCTTTTTTTTTTTTTTCCTATCTACATTGTCTTAGTTTTATATTATTTTGAGTTTCCTGCTTCTAGGCAGTAACGTAGTAACATTATTACCTGTCCAACATCTTCAAGTCTCATTTTTATAAATATCCAAAGAATAGAATTTCTCAACGGAAGGATCAAAAAGGTCAAACACCTCCACTCTTAATACTTCTTTATTACAGGCCAAGTACTTTCGGGGCGAACCGTCCCATCATCAGTGCTCTGTGACACAACATTTATACTTTCAAAAACATGTAATATATATGAATAAATAAATAAATAAATGTAAAAGTCAACAAAGGTAGTCGAATATTAAAAACATTTAAAAAACAAACATATATATAAAACGCGATGCAACACTTATGACTAAAACGTTACAAATAAATATTAAAAGCCTACCTCCGGTGTCTTGGTGGACAGGTGCTCTTTTAATCTGCTCCTTAGCTTCCTTCCACTTTGCCCCACATATGAGCTTCCGCAAGTCAGGCAAGCAACTCGATACACACCAGATCTATCCAGTGGATCGACCGCATCCTTAATCCTTGGGAGCATTTGTTTTATGGAGCTTAGACTTCGATAGGCAGTACGAAGGCCAACCTTTTCCAGCATGCGTCCTATCTTCTCGGAAAATGTCCCTAGGTATGGGATGCTGAGTTGGCCCACAGGATTTCGAGTCTCTCTCTCGCCTTGTTTCAACTCATCTTGGACCATCTTTTTGAATCGGCGTTCCGTGACTTTATCAACCATTCTCTCATCGTACCCATTGGCTGTTGTGATTAGTTTAATGTACTTAAACTCGTTTTGAAAATACACTTCTGCCAACGGGATACTCAGGAGTCGATTTATCAAGTACGTGATGCCTGAAGTTTTATATTGAGGATAGTGGTAAGAAACAGAAGGGATCATGATGACAGTGGCGGTAGGCTTCCTATAAATGTTGAAGGAGTGAGACGGCCCTTTCCTTGAAATAACCGAATCTAGGAAACTCAACTTCTCCTCACTCTCCATCTCAAAAGTAAACTTTATCTGCCTATGGCAACTATGCCGTATACGGAAGTATAAATGAGTTATACGCTAAAAAATATAACGGGAATCAACAATTTTATTTGGTACCAAAGGCTCAACCGAACTAAGTGAATTTGCACTTACTCCTTTATGACAATAAGCTGTACCATTATTTCTAGTGACGGGCAGGAGTGGGGGTTGTAAGGGATGCCTGAAAATAAAAATAGTGATAATTCGTTTCCTATTGGCTTTTTAGCAATTATGCACATAACAAAAGCTGTTTAATTTGTTATTTAAAGTAACGTTTGTTATATTCACTTTTGTTTTATAACGAAGTATAAACGAGATATACACTAAAAAGCAAAGCGGGAGCCGGCAGTTTTATTGGGCTCTAACAATTGAACGGAACTTAATAAAAGTTGGTATGTGTGTTAGCACTAACTCCTACGTGATAATAAGCGGTACCAACATTTCTAAGGAGGAGCAGGAGTGGGGGTTGTAAGGGAGCCCTGAAATTAAAAATAGTGATATTTCGTTTTCTATTGGTTTCACGGCAAATATGTACATGACAAAAGTTGTTTATTTTGTTATTTAGAGTAACTTTTTTTTATATTCACTTTTGTCGTATACTAAGTATAAACGAGATATGCACTGAAAACTAAAACGGTAGTCGACAATTGTATTTGACACTAATGATTGAACGGAATTTAACAAAACTGGGCATGTGAATTAGCATTAATTCTTAAACGATTATAAGCTATATTAAATTTTTTAGGTTCAAACAGGAGGGGGGGGGGGATTATAAGAGAAGTCAGAAATAAAAATTCACAGTGTATTACATTTTCTGTTTGGTTTTCAGTCACTGTTGGTCTTTGTACCGTATCAAGGGAAATGGATGTTTAATTCAAACATAGTTTGGCGGACAGAATACTTTCTATGATTACGGGAAATATAAAAATATTTTGGACAGTAAAGCCTTACATAAAAAATAATTTTATTATTAACAAATCCACAGACAGCAACGGCGGGTGGTATCGTTATAAAAGGGGAGTATATTTTTTGTGCGTACTTAGATGAACTGTATATGAAGCACTTGAAAAAAAGATTGCAAAAAAAATACTCATTAAATTATGAGAGTAAAAAATTGACAATTTGAATAATATAACTCCTTTCTCAGTCCAGTACAAGAAATTCAGTCTTGATTCTTCATATAATAAAATAAAATCATTATAAAGGTATATGAACACAGATGTTACAGCCTCCCATAAATGAGCATTCCAGTATTTTTTTAGTATTCAGTATTTAGTCTATTATAATAACTGTAGGTGCCTAATAATAATTAATTTTATTAAATAATTCACTATAATTTTTATTAATTAGTTGAAAAAGTTTTTTATTTTAAAAAAAGGATCCTTGAAATAATAATATTTAATAGCATTTTTTCCAAAAAAATAAAAGGGAGGCAATTGTGCAATTCAATTTAATGGGAAGGTGAGATTATTAATGCTTTACTATTAGAATTAAAAAGAAATTATTTACAAGAGGTGAATATATTAACAGGTGTCATTTACCTGCTCCATGCAATTAAATTTAATTAAATTTAGGAAGTGTATTAGTTATCAATATAACAGAATTCTATTTGTGAAGTGCCAATTTGCTGGAAGAACAGAGGCCATTTTACAGGCTGCCTTCTCCGTTAATGAAACTGTCAGAAGCAGGTTAAATGGACTAAAACCAGGAAGCTGATGTATGTTGAAATATACAATGGAGTGACGTCTGTAAGTTTAAAGCTTTGTCAGTACATCAACAATTTTTTTTTTAAATATAAAATTGCTAGCTCAGCTTTCTTTGTCAAATAAAACACTTTACTTTTTGAAGGGTATTAAAATTATTTCCCTTAACTATATCTAACAGTGCATTTATTTACTTTAAAATATGAGTTGACGAATTTACAAAATTATTTGTAATTGAAACCAGAAGACGTAACAAAACTCCTATAATATGCAAAATTAGAAAAAAATGTATAGATTAAAAAAAATTGTTGGACATTAAATGTATAACAAGATTGATTACACAACATTTTTGCATTCAGCCTCAAAATTACCCAGATAATTTGAATATTTCTAGTTTCATTACTATCTAAAAAAAATATTGTTAGCTTTATATGATCCATTTAAATGTTTTGTATGTAAATTAAATATTGAGATATCTAAAAAATGTAATCTTCATAGATAATATCTCATTGAATATATTTACACGTGCCATACATGATAAAGGTTCGATGTTAAAGCTGGGCACAAGAATATAAACTTTAAAATAGTTAATACAATTAAATTATTTATTAACGTCCACTTCTTGCAACTAAGGCTAAATGGGACGGGTTCTCTACAGTTTACCACCCTTTTCTATCCAGGGTGGGGCTAAGGATTTTATTTAATGAATTTCGTCACTAAATAAATTCCTCTAACCAGGCGAAAATCGAACTCGCCACTCTAGGATTACCATTAAAATAGTTTTAAAACTATTTAGTCAGGAATAATTATAAATATTTTAATCATATGGGTTACTATCTTTTTCAGTAGTTCTGTAGTTTCAGTTTCCATTATTTCCAGTAACATTCCAGTTTTCTTTTCATTATAAACTGTAAGCCCTATCTGAGAAATCAGGTATCGAATTACATTAAATATTTGTGAAATAATTGGCAGATCGGGATCAAAACATCTGAAAATGGTTTGGTAGGTTGGATAATTTATTTTCTGTATATAATATGAGGGAAATATATGTAGTGTATATTAGATCAATTAAAATTAAGATATCAATTGTTTTTTGTAATTCAGCTCCAATATAGGCTATTATTCTACTTTTGGGGAATGTACATACAATGGGTAAAAAAATGTTTATTTTACATTTAATAAACCTGATTCCTTAAGGGAAATCAGCTATTGAGATCGTACTCATGACGTGATTTTCGAAAAATTTCTTCAAATGTCCATCGATCCAACCCAGGAGATGACATTGAGGTCCATTCGAAATTATATATATATATATATATATATATATATATATATATACTCGTATATATGTATGTATATATATATATATATATATATATATATATATAAGAAATTTTTTTTTATATATTTATATATATATATATATATATATATATATAATATATATATATATATATATATATATATATATATATATATATATATATATATATATTTGTCTGTTAACGCTCTAGCGGTCGCAATTTTTGTTTGATCATTACGAAACTCGATATTTAACCGTTTTATGTAAAAAGACAGATCAAGTTCATTAATTGCTGAAATTGGACTAGAGGGAGGGGGTAGACTGGGGATTTTTGAAAATTCGAAATATCTCCGTTAATATGCATGGGATCGAAAATTTGTATAGAACCAATCTTAGTGCAAATTAAATTTACTATAAATATTGTTATATATTTATTCTCTATCTGGAATATTAACCGAAATATTTGCATTTTTATGAAGTCTGTGGTCGGGTTTAGTTAGGATTTTATCGGCCATTTCCGCCAGTACTCGGCTCAGGTGGAAGCTTCTTCTAACCTTACCTTACCTTCGTTACTTTGTGAGATTTATGCAAATACGTTCTGCCCCCCTTCTTTAGTTCTTGGACTACTAAAATTTGAGTTATTAAAATATAAATTATTCTTACAATTCAGAAGCCGTTTCAGTTGGGAATTTATTTTAATTAACTGAAAGATTTCTCATTACCGTTTGTATTTAATCATGGTGGTATTGTGTTACCAGTATGCAGATTTCTCTATTGTAAAACTTCACATGGGAAATCTGCTTAGTTTAAGCAGCCCCTGCGTGACGGACTTTTTGGATTTTTAACTCCAATAGTGTACAAAATGTTCGATTGGGTTAATATTTAGTGATTGTCGCGGTATTTGGAGAATTTTCTTTGTGGCTAAGATTGTTTACTTCAGTATTAAAATATTATTTAACGGAAATAGATCGAAAATGTAAAGAATCGAGTTTTAATCTCATAGACGATATTGTTAAACTCTTTTAACAAGGCTTGAGTAACCGATATATCTAAACAAAATTCGGATTATCTCTCGCAACTGTGCATTTTTTAATTATTAATATAAATAAAACATTTTATTTGCTTGGGAGCATGTAAATCGAAAACTGTCTATTTTGGAAACATGTCTTGTTTTCCGATGAAAGAAAATTCAATATATTTTTATTAGGTGGAAGGAAAGTTTTTGGAAAAAAAAGGAAAGTATTGGGACCTAAAAATCTGCAACCAACTGTGAAGCATGGCGGTAATGTTATGATTTGGTTGGCTGGTTGCATGAGTGCAAGTGGGGTAGGTGAATTAGAAATTATTGATCTGATTATGAATGCTTAGAAGTGCGTGAACGTGACGCGAACTAAATTTTGAAAAAAATGTGTGCGAAAACTAGGAAATGAGGGCAGTTATTTGTTTCATCACTGTGAACCCAAACATAAAGTCAAGTAAAGCAAAGAATGGTTGCTATGTAATGCTAGCCAAATGTTGGAAACACAACACAATTAATTATTTAATTATTAATTAATTATTGGATCTTAATCCAATCGAATTTTTAAGTTCCCTATTGGAGTTAAAAATACGAAAATATAGATGCACTTCATGTTTATGAATTGCTTATTTAGATTAATATGAATATTTTTTTTTTGACTTGAAAACTTAAAACTACTAAAAAAATTGAATTTGTTTAGAAACAAGACATTCGAATGTTTGCTAATGAATAAAATTAATGGGAAATGACGTTGGTTATCACTATCAGTTGTTATATCAAGTTAAAACATTTATGAAATGTATGTTTGTCCAATGAACTATGTGTATGAACTATCTTGTTAATGGAGAAACTGTATAGTTTGTACACATTACTCATGTGTTACTGATTTCGGCTTATAAAACGATTCTGTTTGAAATCCTCTTTTCATTAAAAGTTGTTGTAGGGTAAACATTTTACGAGAAGAAAGAAGCATTGAGAGCAATCTAGTTTGTCAGGGAAGTGAACCATAAAAAGAATATAAAAGCAGGGCTAAGACGAATGAAGTTTGCTTTTATTGGCCAAAAGGAACAAGAACACGATACGAGACAATAACACACTCTCGAAAAATAATGTACATACTGAAAAACGGTCACGCAGGGGCTGCGTAAACTAAGTAAATTTCCCACGTGCTAGGCTGACTCACTGGTGATCCCAAAAAACAATTTATTTTCTAATTAACAGTAGGCCTGATTTCCTCTACGGTGCGTTTTATTTAGGCAAAGTTTACTTTCAGAGCAAGAAATCCATCAGTGTTTTTTAAGAGAGCGTTAGAGAGCACTAGCTTGCACCACGACTGCCGCGCTGTATTATTATTATTTATTTGAGATACCGCTTCAATGGCGATTCATCTTTTAACATGTTTGGATTTAATTTTACAAATTTAAATAAATATTAAAATATTTACAAAGCTAAATGTTACAAATGTACAAAATAAATAGAACCATGCCGCTACAATGGCGATTCATCTTCTAACATGTTACAATATAATTTTACAAAATTAAATAAATATTAAAATTTGTACACATCTAAATTTTACAACTGTGCAAAATAAATAGAATAGACAAAACTAAATATAAATTGTTAGTATATTTACAACATGAGAAAAAATAAAACAAAAAAAACTAAAAGAAAAACTATAAATTCCACGTACTGTAGGTCCGCGGTGTAGGTCCCCGGGGCTGTAGGTACCCCGCAGCCGTGATGAAAGCAGTACACTCTAACACTCTCTTAAAATGTATTGTAGAGGAAATCAGCTTCCCTGGAGGAATTAAACTCGAATTATCCCGTTGTAAAAACCCCATGTAAACATAAATAAAAATGTACGCTAGAAATGAGATTTTTAGTAGTTCAGTTACTCAATGAAAACGTCAGATGATTTTAAAAGGAAATTATCTGAAGGCTAAATGAATATATCTCGCTTCATGTTCGTGATAGGAAGACAATGTTTAAAACAACAATTTTAATATCCTAAATATTTAACAGGTCTGTTTCTGTAAAGTTATTTTGTTCCGATTCATAATATATTTATTATTTATGAACGTCCACAATTTCCTATTATGGCTAATTGGGACGGGTTATCTACAGGTTACCACCCTTTCCAAGCCAGCGCCGGACTAAGGATTTTATTTAATGAGTTCGTCACTGAATAAATTTCAATTATCTGTGCTAGAAACAAACTCACTACACTAGGTTACCTATGTAATATTAAGTCAACCCCTTAATTTACATAGCTAACCTGATCCTCCTATAATTTAAAAGAAATTATTTTATTTTATTGTGCAAACATTTATTTAATTCTAATCTGAAAATTGATAGTCTTAGCATTGTGGGAAAAATATGTCTTAAAAAATACTTTTAGTTCATGCATTCTGCGACGAAGTAAGGTTAAGACCATTGTCTTAACTCAAATAGCTTACTTGACCCCTAATATATTTATAATATCGATATGTATTTTGAATTTTCGAATATCCCTCCCTTCCTTGACCCTCCCACCTCTTTCCATTATCAATTATAATCTTTAGAGTGGCATGAAATGGCTATATCTACTCATATAATAATGGCCAGTCGAAAAATATTTAAGCTTGGAATGTGATGTCACGATATATTAGCTTATCGCTAACATGGGATGAGAAGTAGTGGGGATTTAATGAAGGCTATAAGCGAAAAAAATTCACAAAAAAAACAAAACAAATCCTATAATATTGAAGATGCGAAAAAAAATATATAGAACAAAACTTACATAACCTTTTTATGTTCTGACAGGGGTGGTTTATAGGGGTATTAATCAGTTTATTATTGTCTTTGAGAGGAATGCACGTCGAAGAAGCTTCAGAATGTGAAATAGTTCGGCATTTCATAGTCTTCCAAAGGGGATATATTGAATAACATTTTATTTTTGCGTTCCTTGAGTTCCTCAATTAATTTGATTAAAAAAAAAATTGAAATTAATATGAAATGGCTTTTTTTTATATGATACATTTTTTTTATTACAGAGAGGCCTATTTTTTTAGCGTAATGTTTAAAAATGGATCAAAAAAAGGAGATTTATTTTTTTTAAATTGACCATGTCACATTCTCCATGTTGCCTAATCAGTTGACGATACTGAAAGTGTTGCCTTTATTTTGTTTATAACAAAGAGACAGAAAATATGGTTTTAAAACTATTAATAATGGGTTCGGTGAGATGACAAAAATGCCCTTTGGGAAGCAACGAAATAGGTAGTTTTTTTTTTTTTTTTCTGTTCCTTTTGACGTTGTGGCGATCACAAGAAAATGTAGAAATTTGGAACACATAATTATTTAATCAACCAAGTAGAAGAGATGACAGGACAACGGTCGCCTATTGAGGATTCCTGACAGATAGTTCAAATATTAATTAACATCAGACTTTGGCCTTGGGATATTGTGGTCTTTGCCTTAGCTTTCTGATGGCCCGCTTCCAATAAGATTGCGGAGTTCCGTTTCAGAATCACCAATTATGAATTTGTTGGTTTATGTGAACACAGTTATGTATAATATAATTTAATTATGTTGTTGGGACGTTGCTAATCTAATCTAGACCTCACTAAGATTCATTTTGCTTTTAGGCAAGTTTCCCAAACTACATTCAATTGCAGTTTGTTGATATTAATAAATACTTAACTGACCTACATCTACAACAATAAGTATACAACCGAAACCAACAAAAATCATGACAATTGTATTTAACATTTGAAAAAAAAAAAAAAACTCTTTTTTTTTCATAGTGAAACATTTAGTGAGTAATGGTGTATTGTAATTTGTAAAACTTATTTATAAATTAACAGATATGAAATTTTAGTTCACTGTGATGAGGAGTTCTCGTTTACTTCCCACAAAAACGTCGCAAATAAACTAAAAGCCCGTCACTCAGAGGCTGCGTTAACTAAGCAGATTTCCCATTTCTTTGTATTTACATCAAAAGAAAAAGTCCGTCACGCAGGGGCTGCATTAACTAAGCAGATTTCCCACAAGCGTCCCGTTTTGCATTTATCTCAAAAATTAAAAGTTCAATAAGAAAAATATTTGGTATTTAAACTTCAAACAAATTGCTTTATAACATAATGGGATATTGTTAATATGAGATGAGTAGGAGTGGGGGTTTACTGAAGACCGAAAACTAAACAAATGCAAATATCTCAGTTAATAATCAAGACATCGAAAAAATGTACATAACAACATTTATAGATCATTAAATTTGCGATAAGAATAGTTTTATACGATTTTTCGATTCGAAGCATTATAACGGAGATAATAAGAATTTTCGAAATTCTCCCCCTCTAAACCCCCCTCCCTATGGTCCGATTTCAGCCGTTAATGAACTTAACCTGTCTTTTTGTATAAAACGATTATATATCAAGTTTGGTAACGATAAGTTAAAAATTGCGACCCCTAGAGCGGTTACAGACAAATATATATATATATATATATATATATATATATATATATATATAAATACAGTTTTGAACAGACCTCATTTTCGTCATCTCCTGGGTAGGATCGATGGACATTTGAAGAAAAATTTCGAAAATCGCATCATGAGTACAACCTCAATAGCTGATTTCCCCTAAGGGAAATCTGCTAAAAGTGAATGAGAACAATGTTTGGCAATTAGGATTCAAATAAGGGGTTTCATAATAAAACAGCTGATTGTTAATATGAAATGAATAGGAGTGGGAGTTCACTGAAGGCCGAAAACTAAAACATGCAAATATCTCGGTTAATAATCGATATAGTGAAAAAAACGTATATAACAACCTTACACATTTGCAATAACATTTTTTCGATCCGACACATAATAACGGAGATATTAAGAATTTTTGAAATCCCCCCTCTAAACTCCCCCTCCTACAAGTTGGATTTCAGCCATTAACATGCTTGATCTTTAGTATTAACAACCTATATGAACAAATTCATTTGACTCCTCCGCATGAGTTCCCAATTTAGGGACTGGCATGAGTGTCTGTGAAGTTTTGGAAATCAGTATCAATTCTTTGAAGCCAAAAGGGAAGGAAAATATATTTTATTTTATAACCGACGCAATCTGTAGAGCTTAGGAAAAACTTGTAGGATAGATTCGGTGCTATAAATGAAAAGGGGCACCTCGAAGGAGTGATAAGAAGTAATAACGAAAAAGGAATTGAGTGTGTGCGTGTGACTGTGTGGGTAAGGACTTGTGTGCGTGTGTGTGTGAGGGGTGACCCACCTAGACGTACGCAGCGGCCTCATGCGACGAAGGGAGACTTCATTAGCTTGTAGGAGTTGTGTAAATATTTAGAGAGAGGGGGCAGCCTTATAACCCCCTCTCACTAGACACTCCTACCCCAACTCGCACAGCCCTACTCTTAGCATCAATAATAAACTACGATAGATACAGCATCTACTTTCATTTTAATAAGTAATTTTACTTCGTAACTTTGCTAGTAGACCTCTCATTCTTCAAATAACATTTTCACCCAGTTCAAACATATGCAAACAAACATTATACAAAGAAATGAAGTAATGTATGGAGTAGGTAATTATAGAAAAGAATAGAATTATCGTTAAAACTTAATTGCTATGCTATGTTGTCTTAACCATTGAACCTATTCTCTTCAAATTACACTATAAAGATATGAGTCCATGTTTGAATAGTTTCCCCAAATATTATTAACCTTCCGTTAGGCGCATGGCTACGGGTGTAGCCATGACAAAGTTTAAATGTTCGTAGCAAGCGCATACATGGGCTAGGAACGTTTGGTGGACTAATACCTTCCTAGGCAGGATATGTCTATTAGTCAGTATGCAAGTGACCTTGACCATCCTTACAGCAGAACTTTAATTCCGAGTGAGTTACCGGTGTAGCCAACGCGCCCAACGGTGTGCCCAGCTATGAGAATTGGCAATTTCAGTTTATCGTTTTGTTTTGTTGTTTTTTCAAAGTTATCATAACAAATAAAGTTAAGATGGCTTTTTCCTCGAGCCAACACAGTTCTGTGAAACGCACCAGTGATCCAGATATTCTTTCTCAATGGTTGCGAGACGTTTCATCGGGTGAGGAGTCTGAGGTGGAAGCTTACCAACAAATTTGAAGAAACGAGCGAAGGAACTCTTGAATTTGCCCGAAGAACATACCCAACCCATTATAGTCCCTAAAGACACTATAATAAGATGCAATTCCTGTGAAGGACCGGCAAAGAAAAAGTAAACATCCAGAAACATGTGTACAAAATGTAAAAAAAGTATATGTAAATATCATATGCGGCAAATTTGTCCTGACTGTTTATAAAAGCGGCTGCATATGTATTTACTATATTTTGTAAATAGAATTTTATTTTCCATCAATAAGTTTTCATAAAATAAAGTTCCATTACGTTTTTTTTGCTTATAGAAAGTATATTAATGTGTTTTCATTAAAAAAAAAAAAAATGTTATTCACTTCAATAAAAACTGATTTCTATTTGTTCACCGTTATACTTGCTTAAAAATTGTATACATTAAATTGTTTTATAATAAAAATTAATTACATTTGATTTTTTCTCATGTAAATCATTTTTAAGTAATGGCTACACTTGTAGCGCCCAAGTGTGTCATTAACTAGGACGCGCCTGTCGGAGGGTTAAATAAATAATTGAAATCACCATTAAAACTAAAGGAAATGCTTTGTAGTTTCAACCACTGGAGCTATTCTTTACATACTACTCTATAAATATCGAAATTAGTAATTTGATTAGTAATTTAAATACTATTAAATAGACAAATGTAATCACAATTAAAAGCTAAGGAGTATGATTTCTAGTTTCAACCATTAGAACTACTTTTTTTAATATTACACCACAATCAGCAAAATCCACAATTTGATTAGTTCAACCAAATATGATTAAACGCTTTAAGTGAAATCATCATAAAATACTAAAGGCTATGCTTAGTAGTTTTAAATACTTGAGCTATTATTTTCATACTCCTCTATAAACATCGAAATTCGTTATTTAATTAGTATTTAAATATGATTAAATAAATAAATGTAATCACCATTAAAATCTAAAGACTGTGATTTATAGTTTCAACCAATAGAACAACTACTCTTTTCATATTACACCTCGATCAACGAAATCCACGATTTGATTAGTTCGTTCAAATATGATTGAATGTTTTAAGCGAAATCGTCATAAAATACTGCATGTACGTATTTTTAAACACTAACGCTATTCTTTTCATACTAGCCAATAATCATCGAAATCCATGACGATTAGGTTGTTGAAATATGATTAATAAAATAACTGGCATCATCAATGACAATTAAACTTCCCTCATTTCAATTAAAATCATTTCCTGTTTCTCCTTTCCCTTTTCTCACCCTTAAGTAACGTTTCTCTCAGGGTGAATACTTCAAAGGTAAGATGGATTTATTATAATATTTTATATTTATATATGCGTTTACTTTTTCAATTTTTCGCTTATCTGTGGTCACCATAGCCTAACATATATTTTTTTTATTACATTTTATTTTGTTTACCCCAAGTTGGGCTTTTTTTTATCACTAAAGCCCACATTATTGATCAAATAAAACTGTATGAGAACAGGATGTACAATCATAATTGACGGCATCTCACATAATATATTTCCGTGTACCTTATCTTGACTAGATCTCATTAAAACAATAATCGGTATTTATATAATACTTCATCGGTTAGAATAAGAGGGATCGTGATATATTAGTGTATTGTTATATGAGATAAGTAGAAGGGTTACAGAAAAATAAAAAAACAAAAAAAAAAAACATATTTCTCTCTTAATATTAAAGATACGAAAAAATCGATATACCTGTATTTATAGAAAAATAGAGTTATAACATGATTGATTATATAATATTTTTTGATCATACTCATAATAACAGAGATATTTTGATCTTAATACTTTATTAATCTAAAATTTTTAGAGAATCAGCTTTTGTTTACTTATTTTACATTATTCATTTTCAAAATCAATTTACATTATTATTTACATTGTCGATGCTCATTCAAGCATTATTAAATTTTAATTTAAATCTTATCTGACTTTAGCATTCAAATTGCATTTAGTATCTGTAACATGAGTAGCACAGTTATTCAAGAGATTTACAATCATTTTATTTTTCATAAAGCACATATAACCAATGTTCTCATGTATTAATATATTCATTCTTATTTAACTCAGTTTTTCTACTCATAATTTCTTTATCACTACACAATGTGTATTTGTTTAAGCAATTTAATTGGCAATATGGTTATTTCAAATAACTCATACCCTACATTAATACTTATAAGAACTTGGCATGGATTCTACAAATGTAACCTCAAAATGTTTCACTTCACTACTTTACTTTATTTTATTAATGAACTTTACATGTTGTTTAATCATTTTCAGTAAATGGATCATGTAAATGTGACTGATATCTTAGTTTAGTGTTTACCTGTGACCAGAAAGGAATTTGTACACAATCTATTCAAACAAAGTTACATTTATTAAACACAGTAACATTATCAAATACATCATTCAAAGTACATCTAACAGTTAATCCAAGAGATCACTAATTCAAATATTGTTCACAATCTCATTCTTCCAAACACGTGAGATCCCTTATCTATTATAAAAGGTTTCAACATGGTTACAGCTCTCCCCCTACTACATAGAGCTCACTCACATATTAATAACCTTACATAGGTCACCTGCCTAGACTACCTCTCTGCTGTGACGTCATACACTCTTTGTGTACTCTACTCCCCTTCTTCGCTTAGTTACATTATCATTATATTAATCATGGGGCTCCCTTTGTTTATATTTTCTTCTTCGAATATGACTTCTTCTTGTTCTTCCCCTTTCTTGTATTCCCTTGTTTCCAGCTGTCGCTCGACTGGCTTGAAACTCATTATTATTTATAAACAAAACATCTTTCTTTGATCTTTGATCAAAATGCCCGAGTCAATTCCAGACTATGCTCATTCCATCGCTCGCCTAGAACGGTGATTAAAAAGGCTGAATCGTGACATCAACAGCGTCACTGAAGCCTCTAAATTTAGCCTCGAAGATGACATTGCGACTCGACTCTTCAAATCTGTTTTCAAAACTGCCCAAACCGAATGGACGGAGTTCCGAGAAGTATGGAATGAAAGAGATGAATTGCTACTGTTAGAGGGTAGAGAAATCAACTTCTCTGACGTATGGTCGACCCTGTAAGACGCCACCAGACGCGTCATGATAGATGCTGAAACCACTCACGCGCGCATCCAAGAGCGCTTCAACCAAGAAACAGCCCAACATCAAATCGGATTCGATTCCACGAATCGACAACAATCCTTAAACACAACACAGGTTTCAACCCCCAGGACACACCTCCCTGTCATTGAAATCCCCAAATTCCACGGCGACTTGACAAAATGGAACCACTTCAAGACACCTTCAAGTCCTTGGTCCATGACGAATCATCTATCACAAATGTTGAGAAGTTCCACTACCTCCTCAGGTCATTGAAGGGTGAGGCAGCTGCTTTGGTATCAAGGTTTCAGGTGGACGACCGATCATACATCCTTGCTTGGGAAAAGCTTCTAAAACAATACGACAACCCTCGCGTACTTGGCTCATTGTACATCCAAAGAATGCTGGAGTCCAACACCAGATCTCTCCCGACACCAACAAAGAGATATGAAGCTTATCTTGCTAATATCTGTGACAGCCTTGACGGCTTTCGTTCTCTCGATCTTGAAGACAAGGGGGAATTCGCATTGGCGATTCTTGCGCTTCGAGACTTAGACCCGGAAACGCGAAGAGGTTTTGAGTTAAGCCTCAAGGATAGCACGAAGTCGCCGACTGCCGACGATGTAATAGAGTTTGTCAAACAGCGTCTAGGGGCCATCAAGTTTTCAAACGAATTTGGTTTTCAATCCGAAGCTCCTGCGAAAACACGACGCCAGAGTCCCTACAACACAAGATCCCGTGAGACTCCACCCAATCGCTTCTCTCAGAAGTACTCCACCGTCAACCTTCACTCAACCTCAAGATCTCCAGAAGCTCGAACAGGAGCATCGACTGCCCGGTTCCAACATCCGCACGATCGGAGCACCTACTCCAACCCCATCCTACCTAAATGCCCATTCTGCAAGGGAAAACATTATCTCTTAAGGTCTCCTGAATTTATTAATATTCCCAGCCGGGAACGCATCGCATTCGCCGAGGGATGGAAGGGCTGCAAAATTGTTTGAGGGAAGATCATCCAACAGCGAAATGCCCCTCAAAGTATAACTGTCGGCGTTGCAACAAAAGGCACCACACCCTCATTCATAATGAAGAGGACACACCCATCCGCGCATCCTCTCCTAGACAACCTACGAAGAAGGCGCAGGATACACCTGAAGGTAGTGGAGTAACATTCACCGCTTACGGCTCAACAACCCAGCACACACCGGAAGGAACAAATGCGGTTCTCCTAGGGACGGTACAGATGATGATAAAGGGATCCAACGATCGTCTGTACAAGGTACGAGCGCTTCTTGATTGCGGGAGCCAGCACACATTCATCTCCAAGGCACAGGCTTATAAGATAGACCTCCCTGTTTGGCACTTCAAGCGTCCCATTGCGGCGTAGGTAACATCACCACTGCAAGACCAATGGGAATCATGCCCATCGAATTGAAGCCGCTCGATATTGACAGAGTCGTCACGACTGATGCCATCATAATCGACTCGATAGCTCCCCGCCTTCCTAACCAAGACCTTGACCCTAACATCTGCAAATCGTTTACAAATCTTCAACTGGCTGACACCACATTTGGACAGTCCGGAGCAATTGACCTACTCATAGGTGCGGATCTCTATCCCTTAGTAGTCACTGGAGCTCCCTACGCCTCCGAAGTGCCTGGATTCTTCCACATCCCAACTATATTTGGTTTGACAGTCATGTGTAGGTCACAACGCCACAAGTCTACTGAATCCTCAACTTTCTTCACCACGTCTCCCACTGGCATTGCGGAATGACGGGAGCGCTTTCGGGAAGTTCAGACACCTGTCCGAGTTAAGCGGACCAATCCAGTTGAGAAAGCATGCAAAGAGCATTTCGACCGCACTCATGCCTGCACTCACAAAGGGCGTCATACCATGCGACCATGTAAGGCTGCACCTGCCGATACGGGTAACAACAGGAACATGGTGATGAAAACCTCTGCACCCTCGAGTACAAACTTCGCAATGATCATGACCTCTCGCAAAATTACCACGCATTCATCCAAGAATACATGATGTTAGACCACAGGGCTACTTCTTCCACCTCATCGCCATACCTTATACCACATCATGGTGTTTGGCAAGAGGGCACCCAAGGGCGCAAACTCCGCGTGGTTTTTGACGCCTCGTGCGCATCATCCACAACATCACTCAACGATTTACTCCACACGGGCCCCAAATTACAAAATGACCTTTGTGACATACTAGTCCGTTTCAGAACCCACCAGATACCTCTCTGCTGTGACCTCGTGAAAATGTATCGTCAAATCTTGATACACCCTCAAGACCGGCAATATCAGCATATTATATGGCGCAACAAGCCGGATGAGGCCATCCTCGAGTACGAGCTGAAGACGGTAACGTACGGCGTGAAGTCCAGTGCTTATCAAGCGCTCAGAGTTATCAGGCAACTCCTTCACGACGAAGGCTCCAAATTCCCCTTGGCCACGCTACGAATTTCCGAAGATATGTATGTGGAGGACTTGGTCAGTGTAACGGACACAATTGAGGAAGCAATACAACTTCAGGAAGAACTGATCGCCATATTTGCTCTAGGAAGCCTTCAACTGGGCAAATTGGCGTCAACGGTCTCAACGCTTGTCCTGAAAACCATGGAGTCCGTTCAGACAGTCAGCATGCTACCTTCAGGCAACAATTACTTTAAGGTCCTGTTACTCAGCTGGGACTCAACAAACGACACCTTCTGGTACCCATCTCACACGACCAGTGTCATAACTCACACCATTATCATACCCTGAAGGGAAGGATTCCTAGGGTGAAGAAGAATTTCGATTTTTTTTTGGAGATTCATTTTTTTCTTATCATTCTCTTCGAGATCACAAGGTTCCTTATTTCTTTCTTTATTTTTCCCACTTGTAAATAATTTTTATTCTTAGAGGATCTTTATTTTTTTTATTCAATAACAGTCCCCCACTCACTCACACAAAACCACAGACGCCACACAAACACACACCACAAATGGCTCTGTGCTTTAGATCTAAGTTAGTTTTTTATTTTTTTTTAATTACCCCTAGCTAATTCAAGGTGGGCGGTTTGTTCGCGGAAGAATCAACTCCACGAAGAGTGAAGCAGGCGCGTGACAGCGATGACGTCATCCACCGCCACTCATCCTTGCCCTGGACTGGGGACCTCGCTGCCAGCGTATCCAGCCACGAGGGGAACCGGCAGGAAAGGGCAAGAAGAGGACGGAACAAGATGGCAGCCTAGTGCGGCTAGTGAAAAGAGCCATATTATCATCGAGGTGAAAAACCCCCGAACCATGCAAGAGTAGTCTTAAATGGGCCCGTCGGGCGATGAAGCAGGGAAGAAAAGGACAATAAAATAAAGTGAGTACTCACATTCATTTCAACATTCGTCGCACATCGAAGCTACCAGCTCCACCACAAGTTCCAATCAACCCACAGCAGCTCACCAATGGAACATCATTAGATATCAAAAGCTCAACAATTTACTTATCATTTGTTCTTATTATCGACCACAAACATGGTCCATGTAATTAATTATATCTATTGTACACATCCATGCCTTATAATTTGCACAACCAATCATTTCACCATACAGTCCACTCTCTCAAACTCAAAAAAAGGGGCGAAGGGACATCTCCCTATATATCCTTTAATGGGAAGCCTCTACGATCTCCAAACAGTCACTTTTATTTATAATTTTACAAAACCTATTCGGAACACAAAATTGTCACAGACAGTACGCGTAACAAACTGCAAACGTTAAAATTTTGGAGAATTTTAAAATGATTAAGTGAATACAGTACAAGAAAAATTTCTAATACTAAAAAAAAGCTGATAAATTATTTGTTATTATAGTCAGATGACTTCTAGTAGTCTCTCTCTTTCTTCAACGGATCTCATTTCATAGTAGGATTTAAGGATATTTTCAAAAATTCTTTTTTTGCATTCTTCTCGAGGATCCGAATCCGAAGTTTTGATCTATCGACACTTGAAATTTTACTGATTGACGCTAACTTCCTTATTATTAATGACAGTTATCATTATTTAATTCAAATCTTGTTTCTACCTCAAATTTCCTGAAAAAATGACATCTCTATTAAAATTTTAATTAAAGTAAAAAAAAATGATTTGTTATTATAGTCACTTGTAGTAGTCTCTCTCTTTCAAGGGATCTCATTTCATAGTAAGATTTAAGGATATTTTCAAAAATTCTTTTTTTGCATTCTTCCCGAGGATCCGAATCCGAAGTTTTGATCTATCGACACTTGAAATTTTACTCATTGGCGCTAACTTCCTTATTATTAATGACAGTTATCATTATTTAATTCAAACCTTGATTCTACCCCAAATTTCCTGAAAAAATGACTTCTCTATTAAAATTTGAATTAAAGTAAAATATACTATAATATAATTAATTATTATACTATAAAAAGTAGTATTCCCTGATTTCATAGTGCTTTATTCAACACTCTCAGAAAATTGTTTGTTCGAGTTTGCGTGAGAAGTCCAGCCGTAGTAAGCCATAGGAAATAAAAAATCTGAGATTTAGTGGTTGGGGCGGTAAAAATGTTATGCAAAATTTCATCGATGGGTCTCCTCTTCATGAATTGTGTAAAATCAGAATATGAAATGTAAGAGGAGTGTTACTATACGAAATAAAAACGTTAGAATCATTAAATTATATTTATAGTCCACATAGATTAAAATTGGTTTCGGATTTGAGACTATTTAAAATCTGAATTTTAAATCGGATTTAAAAACCTAATTCATAAAAAGACTTTGGATTCAAATCTCTACCACTAATAATAAAAAAATATTACCCTTACTAGGGATTGTCTGTGGGTTGTCCTATGTGTGAATGTATGTGTGTATATGAATAAGTATACATATATACCTTATATATTCCTCTCCTGTATAGACGGACGTTTGTATTTCAAAAACTGCTCTAATGGATGATTCCCCAAAAGGGAATTTCAACTGAAAAATTGGAATAATTTTAAAACTGCCCACCAAGAGTTAGCTTAGGTATTTATATCTTCTATTCCATTTATTGTACTGCGAAGTTACACAAAATAAAATAGGTAATTAATAAAATGTGTGCCATAGTTGAAATAAATGGGTACGAGAATGTATCGGTTTTCATCATTAGGTTGAGAAATAATACCGGACACCAGCTGAAAGTATAATTATATCCATTTTCAGAAAGTCAGCAATATTTGATCCTTGCCCTTCTCTTCTAATTAGCTTCCGTTGTTCCCAGCTGGATAGCCACTACTCCTCCATTATAATTCTATAATGAAGTATAATTGTTACTAGAAGCTTAATCTTACTTTGTATAATTTCGAACGATAAGCCCTAAAATCTCTCTCCGTCTGTCACTGTGGTTTCTACACTGGTCATTCAAAATAGAAATTCAAAGAAGAAACCATAAATTAGATTCATGGTAAATGAATTATCAATGTGGCATTGAAATGGCTATTGGGGTTGTGCCCATTATCTAAGAGATTCATATAAAACTAAAGAAACAAGTTTAAAGAGGGGATGTCGAAATTTCAAAATATCTCCGTTATTATTATTTCCATTGAAAATTCTCAAGAAACCAATCATGTTACAAATTCAATTTTCTATAAATGTTGTTCAGTATATATTTTCTCTATCTCAACTATTAATCGAGAAGTTACAGTTTTTAAATTTTTAGGCTTCAATAACACCCCCCCCCCTTTTAAGTTGTCGCTCGTTAACAATAAGACAATATAACATGAAAAATCGTATTCCTAGCTTAAGTATCAAATATTGTTTTTATCAAAGCTTTGCTATTTGTCATAAACTAAGATTTTAGAGAGGGAGTGGGAGAGGGGGAGAGAGAGAGGGAGTGGGAGAGGGAGAGAGAGAGAGAGAGAGAGAGAGAGAGAGAGAGAGAGAGAGAGAGAGATCCGTAGGTAGTTTAGATAAGGGAGGAATAGAAGGTAGATAAGAAGCGACAGGGCCTATCTGCCTGGTGATCGGCTGGCCAGGGCAGGAGGAGTCAGCTATTCCATCCCTTACTCTTCCCCGATACCACTACTGCTACTTTAGAAATAGGTTTCTGCTCTGCCGAGCGGAACTGGATATCGTTCAGGAAGCAGGTTAGGAGTCTTACCCATCTATTGGAGATAGCCTTCTATTAAACCTAACTGTCAATATTAACCATTACTAACCTTTTAACTACTGATTGCTTTTCCTATTGAGAGTCAATACCAGACGTGAGTTGTACAGAAAATCATCCAACCTGTAAAAATAATCAATCTATTTCTCAAAAATTTACCTGATAAAAGTCTTGAATCGAATAACTAATGCTGACTGGCAACAAGTATTAATAGTATTTATAATTACAATTTAATAATATTCATTCATTTTATAACAAGTCCGTCTCGGAGGGCTGCATAACCAGCGGCTTTTTTTATGGAGCCTAGAATGTAGAGGACACAATACAAGAATCCAAATGTTCCCGAAATAAGACATGAATATCTTGAGATTTTGATCCGTGTAAACACAACTCGAAGTATGTTAAATAAAAGCAGTTGTAAGTATGTTGACACGTATATAGAGGAAGCTGGAATAATAGAAAACTCTTTTAACTGTTTAAAAAAAAACTATTAAAAGAAAAAAAAACTATAATTACAATAAACATTTTAATATACAAATGAGTCCGAAAAAATCCCTTAAAAGTAATAGGATATATTTTAAATGAAACTGTAGTAAAAATTTCATTAAGTAAATAAAACGAGAATGCAAGGTTTCACAATAGAAATCATAATTGATTCAACAATATTTTCAGAGATATATAAATTAAATTTGCTTTTACATCTCTCTTCGGGTTCAGCGTAAATTAGCAGAAATATTTGCTTAATTTTGTTATGTAAGCAACCTCAGTGGCTCTTTTAACTTCAGTGAAGCACTAAAATCGACTGTACCTCGTTAACAGTTCGTCGTACGAAAATAGTCAATTTAATTCTCAACATTTATTTAGGATTTTTTGACCAACTCACAATAACGGATATATTTTAAAGTTTTCGTTTTACCCTCTATAATCTACCCCCTTCCACTGGACCAAATCTGCAAGTTAACAAACTCGATCGATTTTTTTTTCCGGATATAATCTTAATATGAAGTTTGGGAATCTCGAAATTTTCAGGCGATAGAAACCAACGGACAAACAATCTGTAGATAAGTATCAGTCTTTTAAAATTCATGCTGATATTGTTTTCAAGTTTTTGAGAATCATAATCAATATACTATGATTCTCGAAAATTTAAACCTTTTTATTTTTTTTGTACATTTGACATAAGAGAAATCTTAAAAGCTCCTTTACCTAAAAAAAAGGCTGAAAAATAGTTAAAAATCTAGTGTAGTTACAAAATGTATATAACTAATGAGAGTGAGAAGCTGCGAAAACTAGTACTGTTATCTACCTAGTACTATCAATGTACAAGTTATCAATAGTTGTATCAATATACAAGTTGACTGCAGTTTCCTACTTTTAGTTCCATCCAGTTAGTTATCTTTATAGCTAGATTTATTCACCATTGTTGGCTGAGCATCATCTTGGCACAAGTGAACTTCTGAATAATTAGAAGTTTTTAGATTGGAGTGAAATTTGAACTTTTTCTTTAAAGAAACAAGTTTGGTTCAACAATGCCTAACTGACTCATTTTTTTATTTACCAGGTAGAACTATTTTATTAGATTTCCCTTAAGGGAAATCAGCTATTGAGGTCGTACTCATAATGCCATTTTCGAAAGATTTTCTCAAATGTCCATTGATCCTGCCTAGTAGATGACGAAAATGAGATTCGTTCAAAATGATATATATACACACACACAAATACACGCGCGCGCGTACACACACACACAATATATATTTATATTTATATTTGTCTGTTACCACTCAAGCAGTTGCAATTTTATATATATATATATACTTGCTCAGATACCCGGCTTCGCCCGGGAATTGATTTGAGGCTGAATGGTGATGGTATTTTTTAGGCAAGCCTTTACGTTGCACAATATTTTGACATTTACCCGTCTCAGTGTATAGGGTTAATACCCTTTGTTGGGATTTGTTAATAATAAAATTATTTTTTTATGTAAGTGTTCACTGTCCTCAAAATTGTCATATTTCCCGTCTCCTGTGCATTATGCATTAATTTCAGTTATTAAGGACAAAATATTAACATACATTTGAATTAATTTTTCCAGGTGAGGTACCTCATAGTTCAAATTCGAATGAATTGTTGAGCATATCAATATTTCTACGCAAATTACTTGCTCCACACATTGTTCCTGGAGAAATGTATAAAACAAAAGTTAATCTAAATAACAAATTGACATACCGAGTTTTTTTAAGTTCGGTTTAATCGTTAGCGCCCAATGAAATAGTTGACTCCCGCTTTAGTTTATATTGTATATCTCGTTTATACTTTGTTAAAAGACAAAAATGAATATGACAAAAGTTACTTTAAATAACAAAATAAACTACTTTTGGTATGTGCATATTTGCTAAAAAACCAATAGGAAACGAAATATCGCTATTTTTAATTTCCGCCTCCCTTATAACTCCCACTCCTGTTCGTCTCAGAGAAAATTAGTATAGCCTAAAATCTAAGTTGGATTAGTAGTAATGTACATACCAAGTTTCATAAAATTCGGTTTAGCCGTTTATGCGTGAAAAGGTAACAAACAAACAAATAAACAAACAAACACACACCAAAGAAACAAAATGCAGTTATGGTATCTATGACATGTGAAACGAAAAGTTATCGTGAAATTTCGAGAAAAAAATCAATGTACAGACAGAGGTTACAATTATATATATATATATATATATATATATATATATATATATATATATATATATATATATATATACGTTTCATGCGAAACTAATGATCAAGTTCGTTAACGTTGAGGGGCGTAATTTTGAAAATATGAAGCATCTCTGTCATTATAGGCTGGATCGATATTTTTTTTTTTTTTTTTTAATGAAACCAATCTTATTGTAAATTGAATTACCTATAACCCTATTGTTATATAAATGTTTTCTCATTCTTGAATATTAACTGAGATATATGGATATGTTTAGTTTTCAGCCATCAGTAACCCCCCCCCCCCTTTCTTTGTCATCGCATATTAACAATAAGGCAATACATCATGAACCGTCTTATTTCAAGCCGATTTACCAAATATAGTGTGCAACAAATCTATCCTAGATGAGATACTTGCAAATACATTATGATGACCCCCACAATATTTTGTTCTGGGATTACTAAAATTTGAGTGATTGAGATAAAAATTCTTCTAGTTCATTATACTCACAGTACTCGATATAGTACATAGTTTTTAATGAATTTAATATATTATATTCAGATAAGATTTCTATAATTGTTTTCAGCCAGTCTTCGGTATATTTTTTTTTTTTTTTTTTTCCCCCGATGAAGATGATGATTTATACCTATTCATATATTTCTGGCGCTTTCCGTTGTGGAGTTTATTAGAATGTAAACTGACTGAAATATTTTTCGTTATCATTTGTCAATATTCACATTGGTGTTAAGATTTACAAGTATGTCGATTTATGTATTGTAATACTTTTATAATGCCCCTGCATGACGGATTTTTTAATAACTGACTTTTATTTTGGATATCAATAACAATATTATGTTTTTATTTTAAAACTTAAGGTGTGCTTTATGTGACTTGGCAGAAATTATTCTGGCTAAAATGAGCTCAAAACTATAACATTAGTTTGAATACGTTACCGCACTAAAAGATACATAGACAAAGAAGCTTGCTTATATATATGCCTCGTATATGAAACTCTTCTCTACAGGATACAAAATAAAATAAGAGTGTCAAAACCGTACCTTCCAGGGAACAATGATACTGAAAAGTAATTTTCCTTTTCCTAGTAGCAGGGGAAAGGCATTTTCAGACAGCTAACAAATGTTCAAAACAAATACTTTTCTAAAAATAAATTGGCAAACTTCTAGTTGTGTTATCTCAAGAAATAATATCATTTGTACATGTCATTTGCAAGCCAGGAACTGCTCTGAGATGAAACCAAGTTGTTGTTTTTTTTAATTCCTTTTTTACAACCTTTTTTCCCAATGCATCGAGATTGTTTTGTTTATTTCGAGTATCAATCGAATAAAATTTTTTTATGTATTTAATATATAAACATGAGATTTGCAATAATTACTTCTCAGAAATATTTTGATATCCTGACATGATAGATTTCTGTAGTACTACATATCTTTGAAAATTTGTATCTAGTAGTTCATTTGTATAACAATAAAATAAGGAGTACAATAATACTTGAAATAGTGGGATTGTCTTACGTTAAAAAATGATAGTGTTACATTGTACCTCTGAATTGTTGTTTATTTAATACATTTAATTACATAACACAAATTAACGCTTTTATCGTATAACACTGGAGCAACCAAGGTAACTGTGTAAAATAAAACCAATAAAGTTTTCCCCAAAATAGATGTTTTGTATGGTATATCAGAATTTGAAGATAAACTAATAAGTTACGAAGATACATTTCATCTGATTATTTTTATTATATATATATTTATATATACTTACTTTGAATTTACTATGTCTGAAACTAATCACTTTGTTCTTTTCCAGAACACTTCGTTTGACACTTCTTCTGATACGATACAATCACGACTTCTACGACATATTTCAGTAAGTACAAATTAGACAAAATGATTATATTTAATTTTTGGAAAAATAGCTTCAGGGCTACAAATATTTATGGAATAAAGTGCTAGTTGTGGCTGGTTGATGGAGTGGGCACGGTGGCGGAAGGGGTGGGGTTGAAGAGCTGCTTTCCTCACTAGGAATCTACAAATGAATGGTCTCTATACTGACCTCTTTAACCTTCGAGCAATGTTGATTATCTCTAATTTATTAAGAAAATGTGTGTTTTAGGGAGTGAAAATGATTTTTAATGTCTTTCTTTGAGTTTAATTTTCTTCGATAGATTGAAGACGTTTGAAATTTCAAAAATGGGATCTTATTACTCAACTATTCGGTAAGTAAATTAACTATGTACTTCTTTTTTAAGGCAAAACTTTATTTTATGTTTACGTTAAAAAGTGTGATGCCTTACTTTGGGGTAAGTTTATACAAACAACTTTGGGCACCTTAACCATTCACTACCGTCTCACCTGTCCTTCATTGTTTTTGAATTTAATTCTCCGAAGGCCGCGTTATCCTAAACTGGCTAAAAAGTACATGACCGTTTGATGTGTTTCTCCTCCTAACTTGTAGTCATTTTTGTTTTCACATTCAGTTGCCGATGTTCACCATTAGATTATATAGTCTTTTGCAATGACGATGGACAAATAATCCTTGCTACAGCTACTTTTTAACTTTGGTATCGGAGCCATATTATACCCATAGCAACATCTTATGGAAGTCCAATGGTGTTCGCAAAGGAGCAAGTTCCGTCATCGGGATCTTGTTCTTTTCTATCCTAATAAATTTCTAAATTTAGTCAGTATGGTATAGAAACAGTAATTACAACATTTACATCCCCTGTGTCATTTCTACACACTACATCCCTATAAAGCCTAATGAAGCTCACCAAACTAACAATATACCTCTCTGACTCACTAAAGCATTGGCTATATTTCTGTCCACTATTTTCTTCATTTCCAATACTATATTTAAACAAATCTCTTATAACTAATAATCAAGTAACTTACTGCTTGAAATTGGACAAGGAGCCTACTCCTTGATAACATTAGAGAATGAATTGTAAAATCTTAAATTACTCTTAGTATCCGTTCGGATTTGAGAGTGTAGCAACCCTTAACCTAACCCCTACTAGCTGCCACGTGGTCTGTGTGACAGTGTTGCCAGGAACTATTTATCCCTAAAACAATTAATCTAATTTTAAGGTGGCTACACTGCGAGCAACCTCATGGTATCCTGCAGTTAGTAGGTAAAATTGACCGCTCACTCTCGCAGTTGTGTGTGTTGTGTTTTTGTGAACTCTGCTCGGAACCATTTTGTTGTTATTTATTCAAAGACCGATTGTTATTATTTATTGCATTTTGTGTTCTTCAATCTTTTATTTTTCGACCAGTTGTTTGTTTTTTTTTTATATAAATTATAGTGCCTTATTACTTTCAAGTTTTGTTATTGTACGTTATAAAAACCCGTACGTTAAAGTGGTGACCCCGACGCCGGACATTAGAGATGGAAAACATCAGCAAAGACGTAAATCCTACGGAACTGGAGGAAGTCGGCGCTTGCGGATTTGGACCTAACTTCCGGATCCCAAGCTTTTGGAAGGCAGATCCAGAGCTTTGGTTTTGCCAGGCTGAGGCAGTCTTCGCAACCCCTAAGGTAACTAGCTCTAGGATTAAATTCCAGTTAGTTACTGCCAACCTAGACTTCGAAATTCTAAAAGAGGTGGCCGATATAGTTAAAAATCCCCCGACAGACCCAAATGAAGCCCTTAAAAACCGCCTTCTCCCCCATTAACGGAATCCGAAAACTTACGGATCCGGCGACTTCTCGAAGAGAAACGTCTATCCGAAGGAGAACGGCCTTCTCAACTCCTCAACGAATTGAAACGACTTGCTGGCGCCGCTATACCCCCAAACCTCTTACGTCATGTATGGCTGAGGACACTGCCCGACCGTATACAGGCCATGCTAGCCGTTACCAACGAGGCCTCAGTTCATAAACTGGCTGAGATTGCAGATCGTATCGCTGAAGTATATGAGCCCAGCATCCTCGAAGTACGCGCACAGAACAAACAACCCTCACAGACACAACCTACCCAGCTATCACAGCTGGAAGAGATGGTCAGGAAGCTCACCCTGGAAGTCACAGATCTGAAGAGCGAGATAGCACGCATAGGGCGAAAGGACCCTTCACATTCACACTCACGTCGACGTAGCCGTTCAAGCAGCAGGAGTGTAAAATTTTGTTATTAGCACGAGACCTTCCGGAAAAAAAGCACAGAAATGCAGACAGCCCTGTGAATAGAAGAATAACATTCCGGCTCAGAAAACTGTTAGCAGCGGCCGAGATGGCGGACTCCGTCACTGGCACTCACCAACGCCGATTATTTGTGAAGGAGAAAGAATCGGGAGAGAGATATTTAGTGGACACAGGCGCATGTATATCTGTTTTCCCAGCCAGGTCGCGGGATCGGAGACATCCAACCAACTTCCCTTTGTACGCTGCCAATGGTACAACGATCAAGACGTATGGGGAAGTCAGGAAGACACTTAGTATCGGACTCCAACGACCACTCCCCTGGACCTTCATCTTGGCAGACATCAGTAGCCCCATCATCGGCGCTGACCTTCTCTTCCACCACCACATAATCGTCGATCTCAGAGGTCGTCAGCTCCTAGTCGCGAAAACGGGGCTCACATCAATGGGGACCATTGCACACTCCAATATACCCACGGTATATTCAGTTCCCGCTGGTGAGTGGTATTACGACCTGCTACGCAAATACCCATCCATCACACGCCCGTCAACTGTCCTGCAGAAACCAAAGCATAACACTTCATCGAGACGAAGGGACCACCCGTCCCCCGACGCCTCCAACCTGAGCCACCAATGCGATTTTGTGGGGACTACCGCCGACTAAACGAACAGACTGTTCCCGACAGATACGGTGTTCCAAACATACTGACTCTCAACACCAATCTTAGCGGAAAGACCTACTTCAGTAAGATTGACCTGAACAGGACGTACTACCAGGTACCTGTAGCAGAAGAAGGCGTTAAGAAGACTGCAGTAATCACACCCTTTGGTCTCTTCGAGTTCCTGGTAATGTGCTTCGGCCTTTGTAATGCTGCCCAGACGTTCCGGCGCCTCATGGATAGTATTTTGGCACTACCCTATGTCTTCGTGTACCTAGACGACATACTCTTATCATCCAGTACCAAGGACGAACATCATGCACATTTAGACAACGTCTTCCGAATACTGAGCGAGCATGGTCTAACAATAAACCCCACCAAGTGCGAGTTTGGCAAAACCGAGATCGAATTCTTGAGCTTCCTCGTGAATGCCCAAGGTATCAAGCCACTGCCAGCAAAGGTTAACCAGATCATGGAGTTTCCTCGACCCAGCAATAAGGGACAACTTCGGCGTTTCTTGGGAATGCTGAATTTTTATAGGCGATTCATACCAAACGCAGCCAAACACCAGCATACCCTACACTCGTTAGTAGGCAACTGAAAGAAGAGCGATGCAACAGCTCTGGAATGGTCCAAGGATGCAGACGCTGCATTTCGCTTATGTCAGCAAGACATCAAGTCGGCCCTCACTTTGTCACATCCATCCGACGATGCCGAACTCTCATTGGCATGTGACGCGTCAAACACAGCCATCGGGGCGGTTCTTCAGCAACGTGAAGGATCAGATTGGAAACCTCTTGGACTTTTCTCCAAGACTCTGACGAAAGCAGAACAAGGTTACTCCACTTACGACAGTGAGCTGGTCGCCGTACACCGAGCAATACGTCACTTCAGGCCCTCGATGGAAGGACGTAACTTCACCATACTCACCGACCACAAGCCGCTGATCCACATGTTCCGACAACGCGCTGACACAGCCACGCCTATGAGGATCCGATTGGTGAACTTCATCAGTCAGTATACAACCGATATCCGACATGTAGCTGGAAATGACAATGTGGTCGCAGACACACTCTCGAGGTTGGAGGAGATAACGCTTCCCGATGACAATGAGAAAATTGCAGAACTACAAGAGACGGACTCTGACATAAACGAGCTCCTTAAGAACCCTGCCCTCTCGCTTAAGTGGATGAAAGTTCCACATGCTACGAGGCCCCTGCTTTGCGAAACAAGCACATCACGAATGCGTCCGTACCTGCCTGCATCATTGAGAGAATCGATTTTTACTCCTATCCACAATCAGCCACCCAGGTATAGTGCCTTATTACTTTCAAGTTTTGTTATTGTACGTTATAAAAACCCGTACATTAAAAGAGTATTATGTGACTGTTCTTGTTGATTAACATAAATATTAAAATTATTGATCATTAAAATTCACAGTAACTCATATATTAACGGAATATTTCCGTATTAGTTTTCAGTAAATTCCCAATCTAAGCGTGAACTGTTTTTGATTAATATATGACGAAATTTGCTAAGAATAGGTTAAATTCGAATTTTATTCTTTTATTAGTGAGCCAGGGTCTAAGAAGAAAAGTTGTAGCAAAATGATGCCCTCACAGGATTTTTTGGAGTATGTGAGTTACATGCGTGACGACATTTTTATCTATGTATATTCACATTGATTTATTAAGTTAAGGTGGTCCACTGAAGTTTTATATATATTATTTTTCTTTACGACAGATGAGTAATTTACTATTATTTCGTTCTGACGTTTTTTTATAAGCACCCAAGAGTTCAGTCTTACATTTCAAAACTGAATGTCTCTAAGGAGCCATCCATATAAATTGTCGCATATGACCATGTTTTGAATTATTGGAATATTAAATGATATCAAATACTAAATTACTTAATTAGTTGCAGTAGACTGCGTGTTTCGTTTTATTGCAATGTAACTAGTCCAAATTGAATGGAGAAGTCAGACTTTAGACAGAAGTTGCCGGTTTAATGTAGATAGGTGCGTGTATATGGGAGTAAATAGGTTATATTTCAGAGTGGGGTTACTTGGAATGGGTTAAGTTGAGCCGGATTATCAGCGGACCAAGGGAAGGGCGGAGCATTGCGGTCTGCCACAAGAACTCTCTGGCCTGTCTTGCGAGTTACAGGCCAACTTCCAATGCTAAGTCTCCCTTACAGCCCGCATTTGCGGCCGTTTAGCAGCTTTCAACTTCACATATAATTATCAGTTATCGTTTCAAAGTTCGGTTAAATAA
This sequence comes from Riptortus pedestris, assembly GCA_019009955.1. Lineage (NCBI taxonomy): Eukaryota > Metazoa > Arthropoda > Insecta > Hemiptera > Alydidae > Riptortus > Riptortus pedestris. The sequence continues at coordinate 169,304,794 of CM032228.1, forward strand.
AATTAACATCGATCCCATTAGCTCTCAAGAAGAGTCGTTTTTACTTAACGTGCCACCGAAGACACACTAATATCTTCCGTGTATGAGAAGATAATTGCCATCAAATAATATGATAATATTTGTTGTACCTTAGGTAGTGATTATAAACTCATTAGACGCCTCAAAGTACATGTTGAACATGGCAATAAAATGTAAAATGTCGACGAAAGCTGAGATCAGTATAAGGAAGGAGGACATCAAATAAGCTTATTCAGGAAGCTAATAATGAAATCCTTAAATAGGACAAAGTAATTAGTTAATACGCATGAGAAAAGTTTAATCTGATTCTAGTTAAGGAACTTGGTGAATTATGATCCGAGAATTGAAGGTCATGCCTATATTTAAATCAATTAAGCAATCGAAAGGTTATGGAGTCAACTGCCTCTTAAAAATAGGAGAAACGAACTTGTGGACGAGATATTTTTTTATAGTATGATATAAGAATCTAAAATTACCTTCCATAATATGTAATTAATTTCCTTATGCCACCAATTAAATTTCTTTACGGTTTAAACTTTAGTGAGTATAGACATGAGAAAATAATTCAAAAAGACGAAATTGGAAACTAACTGACAACATTATAGTGACTCAAAATCAATAAAAGGCAGGCATTTATTTATTTATTTATTTATTTATAGAATTGATATTTTCTAATTCGTGAATTGGTGTACGTTCTACATGATATTTGCGTAATAACCTTCTGCTCTGATAATGAAATGTCCTTCATACTTTAGTATTCCAGATCGGATATTATCTGAACAATTGTCTCAATCTTCTTTCTATCAGGTAGTAGTTAAACTTCCTGATTGGTTCATCAGATTAAGTGTCCAATGACTAGTCTCGAAATACAGAAAATCTTTAAAGTACTACTCAGCTACCATAGATCAGATCAGTTCGTAGGAGAAGATTCTGATGCTCGTCTTGACAGTATTCAGTCCACTTACTAAATTCATGCTTATATAGCAAAACCATCTCACGCCTGTTGAGACTGAAATTCTTCTTCATCTCCTATAATTTTGATAAATTATTGTCAATCACTCATTTTCGTTTATTTTTCCTCTTTCTTAAATCCAAAACTCGTTGGTTTCTTGCCCAGTACTCTACCAACCAGTAATAGATGCAGAAAGCGAATAGTATTAAAACACTACACTACACAACCCTTCACTCTAATCAGGACTAAAAAAGATGGATTTCTGAAAGAGAACAATTTCTATCATATAAAGCATAATTTTGTACAAATTCGTTTTCAACTATTTTTAAAATAAATATGTAGTTAACAACACAGGATCTTATAAGATTAATATATTAATCAAAAGTTAAATTAAATGCCATATTAAAAAAAATACCTTCAAATTTGTTGTTATCCGTTTAATTAATGTGTAAGTCTATTCTCTGAATTAATCTATTTATCGGTTTCTGCTATGCAAACATTGTCGATTAATTGAAATCGGATTTGGCATTAACGGTTAGAGGAGAGAACATCCATTATATTCTGTACATATTAGCATATAGCTGGGCTTGGTCCTGAATCAGATTCACAAGTCAGATCGATTCTAACAGTAATTGTATAGTACAAATCTGTTCCAAAATTCAATGTCTTTGCTTAAGTTGGTATATTCTACGTTGTATGAATTTCCTTACTTAATAACTTAAATTTCAAAGAAATCTTTATAAATACTAAACGAATGTATAGAACTGAGCGAATAAAAAAATATTTCGTAGAATGAGATCTGCTTCAAAGGAGTATGTTTATAAATGCTTGAAGACACGCAATTTTGGATATACAATGTCCTCCAGTTGGCCGAAAAATCAAGGGATATGAGGCGACTAATACAGAACCACATTAACTGTGGAGTACTTCCACGAAGTTTTAGTGAGTGTGATACACTCTACAATATTTAGGGACGGCGAACATAGATCTGCCTACAACATAGAGTATAATATTCAGAATGTCCAGTTCGAAAGAGACAACGATGAGTTGTATGCAAGTAAGAACTAAGAAGACGGGATTAATAAAGTTAAGAATGATTAATAATGACCGACTGAAGACACAGTGTTTACAGCCTAACTTCTTAGAAGGTACACTAGAAACACATGTACATCGTCATGAGACGCTATAACTCGCTCCTTGGGAAAGTTTTGGCCCGATTGTGTAAGTTTATTAACTAAACGTTATTCAGAATCAGATGAAATTTCATAAACAATAGGACCAATATTTTGCGAGGGGAATGTACGTATATAATAAAAAATATATTGTAATAAATCAGTGTTCCATATTCAATGAAACATTAAAAAAAAGCAATTTCTCCAAATAATTCTCAAGCCTTTCAAGAGGGCTCTATATGGTGCAACCATCTTTTTTCCACCATCTCTTTGAAAACCACCAGCAGTAAACCCTTGCTGTACTTTAACCAGTGAAGTATAGAACCAGTAAAATGCCTAAGCAGTAATGCCATATTTTATGATTGCGCTTACTTTATTCAAAACTTAAGCATTTTCTGTTTAGTACTTTCTTACAGTACTATTCAATAGGTATTTACAAAAAAGACTTGTCTCTCATGCTGCTTTACTAAATATTTTATAATTAATCTCCATTGCAGTGTTATTCAAACATGGAACAAAAATTCCTTTAACTTGCCCTCTCATTGTCATTTCCATAATAATCAAAGCTTTTTCTGGTATTCTTTATGGCCTCTGAAAAATATAGTTCATTTCTGTATGCAATGGGTTGATTTATAGTTCGATCTGAATGAAGAGCGGGAAGAGACTTAATTGAGTCAGGTCATAAAAAGGTTTTGCTTTCACAATACTATCATTGATGAGCAACAGAACTCTCTCTTTCTGAGCACTGCCAGACCAATGAGCAATGGACCCTTCAGCCACTTAGCGCACTGACAAGAGGGAGCTGCGTAAACTGAGAACATTTTCATCGTCCTGAAAAAAGGAGCTGCTTATTTCATACATTCCATTTTATATTTCCTCCGAAATAGAAGCATATGCACAAAGGACTTGAATGCTTACCTTCCTACCACCGAACAGTAAGTTCCAACTTCTATGCAAGTGTCAGGAGCCTATGGCCATCAGCTACCACATGTGTCAGTAGTTCTCAAGATTAGGTAAGTCATTTGATCTTTAACTATATCCTAACATAGGTATTCTTAGGACGTACACCGCTTTGGTGTCGGACACGACAGTGTCTAGCGTAATTGTTATCTATGTTTCACCGTGTATAAAACTGAGTATATAACCGTGTATCAGAACAACCAGTTATTTCTTGATTGATTGCCATTATTTGATAGGGTTCCTTTGGCATAAAATGACAGATTGTTAGGAATAAAGAAATCCATCTGGAGTTATTATGACAAAAGGTTGAAGAGAAAAAGGACGAATACAAAAGTATCAATGACACTTATAATGAATCGGACGATGCAGTTCTACAAAATGATTATGATGATGAAGAAGGCATCACTTCCTGATTACTCTATTTCAGACATTTCTGAAGATGTAACTTTTTCTATAGGTGTCGTGGGAATTACTGAAGTTCGACGAGACTGAGAATCTACTCGGACAGAAAAACTTGTTTTATGTATTTGTTCACGTATTCCACGATACAACATCATTTCTGGACTTCCAGGACCTGAAGTTAGTGGGAAAAGGTCATTGAGAATGAAATATTTATGATTCATTGATTGACCTATTTGTGAAATATACCAACGAAGAAATTGACAGGGAAGCATTGAAATAGGGTCTTATAAAACCTGATTAAATCTGTCCAAAGAATGATAAATCCCTGACATATGTTTACATTTACGCTACTTAAATGCGGAAAGGATGAGAAATCCCCTCACAAATAAATCATTGAGGAAAGAAATATTCAACCTTCTAGGAAAAGAAAAGCTCCATGTTATACCAAAATTAACACTATCAACTTCCAGGAACAATTTATTTCTGTGGACGGAAAAATAAACGAGAGATGAATTTTTATGATTAACTTACTTTATGACATAATCGCATGAGTTGGAGTGGGGCGTAAAAGTTAAAAAAATAAATTCAAATCGCTCATTTTATATTCCAGACATTTGAGAATTAGTAGCGTAACAATTGTAGTGCATTATTTCATATCATTTTTTTCAATGCGATGTACATAATAAATGATTCGTGATTTTGATTTTTAGCACTTTATTAAACCCCCATTCTTCCTGGTCCGACAACTGAATAAATAAAATGGCGATTACGTAATTAAAAATTTACTGTAGGGGAAATTTTTAAAATAAGAGCTTAATTGAATTTTTAGCAGATTATTGAGTCATAAATTGCCTAATAATATCAATGATATATCAAAGAGACATTGATATTTTTGGTGTTGATATTTATATGATATTAATATTAATCAATGAGACGTTTTATATTAGAACAGAGAACGGATGAATGAGACTTTAGTCAGGTGGAATGCCTTGTAAGAAGCAGCATTTCGATGGAGGCTGTCATTGAAATGATAGGACAGGTTACGTCATTTCTGGAAGGTTAAATTGAGTCTGGGTGGGTTGGTAGGGCTTAGCAGAGGCATTGTGGTAGGGGTACGCAAGTGGAAAGCTGTATTGGCCTAATGGAGAGGACCTAAACATATTATGTAATATACATATGTGAATATATGTATATATGTTTGAATATTGAACAAAATCTATGTTTATTGTTAATTTCATAAAACGTTATAAGCAGTCTTCATTGTGACACATGACCAACAAATAAAATAACGCTACTCGATAAGCAAATATTCTAATTATGAATAAAAAACAAACAAAAAAAACGATTTCACATAGAACAATAGAACAGAATTTTAAAGTTATCAAATGAATTAAACAGCAATACGAATGAATTAAATATGATATCTTGAGTCTTTTGAGTTCACTAGGAGTGTCGGCTGACTTAAACTTTTTACCCACGGAATAAAATTTATTCATATTCCTTCATAATGATCCTATTGGACTGAGGATCTATTTGAATAGTTAGCTATTAAAAGAATGTGAATTTCCCATTCGTGGAAATTTGTAATTTCTACCAAAGAAGTGGGTAGAAGGAATTCATAACATTAATGATTATTTATGTCTATTAAATAAAAAAAAAAAACATTTCTTAGCATCAAAAGTTATTTCGTAGAACGAAATTCGAAATTATTATTTAGGACTTCCAGTTACCACCTAATATTTTTGGGCCTACGCACCACAGAATGCAATTACACTTTCCCATGAACCGTTCGTTTTCCTTGATCGTTTTTTGCTAATAAGCAAATCATTTTTTGCTGCAAATGATAATAAGAGTCATTCAATATTTTTATGGGCCACGATGTTTCTTATACCCGTGAACATACGTAAATAAGTCATTTTTAATAATTTAAATTTGACATAAGCTTTTAAATCATGAACCATTTCATACCAAGGTTAAATACCAAATATTGTTTTCAATCAACTTTTTCTTTAGTAGTATAATAGTATGAGTTTCTTTAGGCCTTCAAATGAAGGCTTAAAATAAAAAAGTACAACCGTCTCGATGAATATTCAAGATAGAGGAAAAATGTACACAACATCAATTGTAGAAGTTTACATTTTCACCAAGATTGAATATTTAATATTTTTCAATCCGCTTCATAATAACACAGATATTTTGAATGTTTGATTTTTCTCTTCTTCTAAATCTCCATTCCTGCTTCTCTGATGAAGACACTATGTCGTATTCCTACTGTAAATATGAGTGTTCGCAATAAATTGGCTTATTTTTAAACTGAAATGAGTACAGTTATTGAAAAGGCTAAAAACTAAAATATGCAAATATCATGATTAATATTAGAAGAAAAAAACCGGATAAAACAACAGTTGCAGAAAAGTTTCAATAAAATTCGTTTCGTAAAATATTTCGATACGATTTAATACACATAGTAAGCATTTTCGATTTGTGCATTTTTTGTGAATAAATAAGTAAATTTAAATTTTTTTTTTCTTGTTTAAATATAATACATGAATTTGCAAACGCAATAACTTCAATTTTGAATTAAAATGTACTGCATCAAGTACTGTTAACGTGTTTCCAAGGTATTTAAGAATTATCTAGTAATAATTTATAAAATAAAATAATATTAATATAGGGCTCAGGTTAGCCATGTGAATTAAAGAGTTGGCCATAATCTTTCATGGCAAACCAAGTGTGGCGAGCTTGATTTCTGCCAGGGTTAAATGAATTATTGAACGACGAACTCATTAAATAAAATCTGTAGTCTTATCCTGACTAAATAACCATCACCAATTAGCCATAGTTGTAAAAAGGGGATGGTATTAAAATTGCAGAATACAAAGCAATAAATTAGCCAGTGTGCCCGTCATTGTGTGATAAATAATGGAAGTGTCACGATATTTATATAAATAATGAGCTCGTGTTGAAGGGCCTAAGCAGGAATGTAGAGAAATTGGAGGTAAAACATTGTAGGAACGAGATCTGGCAAGATTAGGAATGCTGCGTGGGTAGAGTAATTAACTGAGAGTAGGAGAAAAGTTGGTATTCAGGTAGCGGTGACAGGAGTTTGAGATTCACCGCTACTGACAGTGAAACTCTCTGCCTGCTATATATGAGATGAACCTTTTCGTTCTAATCCAACTATTAACGGAGAGGCATCAGCTCTGTTTCACCAACTCGTAACAACTTCCCAGCTGTGTTGGCAAACTTCCACATATCAATTGGCACACATGCCCCACTCCAAGTGAAATGACTAATGTGAGCAGAGCCTGCCGTCAGAATAATGACGTGGGATATTAGCCGATGAAGAAAGGCTGGAAGTTGTCTGGATAAGTTTGGACTGGGCTAGGCAGCTACTCCATTCTTAGGAAGGCACAAGGTTTGCCTCCGACGCTGTACAAATACTAACAAGCAACCTTAGCACAATAGGGAACCACTCAGGTCGCTGCGAGTCGCTTCGCTTCAATGCCTCGCCTTTTCCTCATACACCGTCCCTACTCAAGTTTGTTTACACTCACTGGATAAGTAACGTAACAATGGAATTCTAAAATAATCACAGTGTAGAGGAAAATTATGTTACATACAATAATATTAATTTTCATGTACGCTTTAACAGCTTGTTAGGTACATCTTTCATATTAACGGTTTGAGTCCATGTTCACAGTCTAAAGCTATATTTAAAGTGTACCTCAGCTAATTCAGGCCATACAGAGATGATATACTTCAAATCTGAATAATTTAATTAAATCCGGCACTAAAAATAAATTGATAAGCTAGTTTGAAAGTCCAATCGAAATCAATTTCAGAATAGAATTGAAGAGTACAGGAAATGGACATGCTTGATCTTTCGAGTTGCATGAGAAAAATAAATGTTGATTTTTGCTATCAAATAATATTTGCAGATACTAACGTTTTAATGAGTTAGATTCTCATTAGTTCTGTAAATTAATAAATTGTTAAAACGTTAGTATATCTGCTTTTCAAATATAAATAAAACAAGGAAAGAAAAAATAAGGATTCATTCCTTTTGAACCTAAAGTGCTTATAACTTTTTGCCTGAAACCGTTGACTCTAAAGATTATAGTCCATAATACTCTAGCAAATAAGCTACTGGCTGCAAGTAGATCTAGACATTGGTAAAACAAATTACAAATTTTTCCTGGGTCATGGTCTAGAAAACAATAAATGATCTGAAAATAATGCCCTCAAATTTATTGGGCAAAAAACAATACATCCCATACCCGAAAAGAGAAGGGCACAAAAACAGTTTTAATTTCACCGGAGAACATTCAGTCTCTGGTAAATGAATAGAAAGAACAATTGAAAATTAAGATTAACGAGGAGCATACAATAAAAACAGAAAAGAGTGGAAAAAAAGCAAGATCTTGCATCTTCGATGTCCACCTTCTGAATCATAAAGTATCATGATATTTGATGAAATTTTTAAGGACAGTGAAAGAGACTAGAATTGGAGAAAGAAAATGAATGTTTGTACTTCGGGGAAACCTACAAAACAATGAAACTAAAATCTAAGACGTCTAGATTAAGTGCAGCACAAGCACCAGTTGGGCTCATGAAGAGTTCACATAGACTTTGTAACAAATGGGACGGGAATTAAAAATACATTGCAATTATATGTTATAAGTACAGAATTCTTTATTGGTAATTTTTTAGACTATATCATGTAACTCTGTACTTTTTGTTCATGAATGGTAATAGAGCATTAACCTTATGTCTTCTTTACCTATACGATCCTCGGACATTATGCTCCCCCTAACAACGATGGATACTGGATAATGTCTATACATTAGCCCATAGAAAATGGCGGCATCTATTCCAATTAACGCCTCAATAGATGGACCAAGTAACAGTTTTAAAAACCGTTTTTTGGATCTTGTTTATAAACTTTAATCTGAAGTGTGCAGGGATGGCTCTAAAAAAGTGTTGATACTTTTACTTTGCCCCAATAAGGGAAAAAAGGACTTTAAAAAAAGTGGTGTAACTCTCCATAAATACACTTTTCATTTATGACAATTTTTCTAACAAATATTTTTACATAATCATATTCAATCCCTACTACGTCTGGAAATAGTTGATTGAATTAAGCATGTCAAATGTCTAAGCATCGTTTCCATTTCTTGGGTTGATAATGCTTGTTTTTTATTTAATTGAAAGGGATTTTCGTTAGAATATTTCTAATAAAAATATTGTTGCATTTAAACACTTTTTAAGAAACTTCAATTTCTAACTGCAATTTGAACCTCTCGATATTCTGTATTCGAAAGATTTAAATTTGAGTATTTTAGTCATGGTTCATTTTGAAAAAAAAATAAATAAGTAAAACCAAAAAAAATGCATTTCGTTCGCGATTTCCTTTTATAAGGGAATTGAATTTTTATGAATTTAAATGGAAAACAAAGGAAAACCGAAAAATTAATTAATCACTTCAAACTATTCGTACTCATGAAGCGATTTTCGTAACATTTCTTCAAATGTCAATCGATCCTACCCAGGAAATGACGAAAATGAGGTCCGTCAATTTTATATATATAGATATATATATATATATATATATGTATATAAATATATATCTGTCTGTTAACGCTCTAGCGGTCGCAATTTTTGTCTGATCGTTACCAAACTCTATATTTAAACGTTTTATGTAAAAAGACAGATCAAGTTCGTTAATGGCTGAAATCGGACTAGAGAGATGTGGGGTTTTAGATGGGGGCATTTTCGAAAATTCTTAATATCTCCGTTACTATACGTCGGATCAAAAAATTGTGTAAAAACAATCTTATTGAAAATTAAATGTACTATAAATATTGTTATAAACATTTATTCTCTATCTTGGATATTTGCATTTTTATTAAGTGTAACGGACAAACTATAGTTTCGGCCGAAAGCTAATTCGCCGTTTCCATAACTGTTCGGCACTCATATGGAGATTTCTCTATTTTATAACTTTACGTGGGAAACGTGCTTAGCTTACGTAGCCCCTGTGTGACGGAATTTTTTTTTTCTCTTACAAGAAATAAGAGTTTTTAATTTAATAATTCTTCTAGCATTTATTGGCATTAATAATAAACCGTTTTAATTTTTTGGCCAAAACGTATTAGAAAACCAACTAAAAATTACTATATAGAAACGTTTTATGACTATGGTATGTAAGAGTTGAAAATAGGCCTAAATAAAGTGGCTGAAATGAGCAGCTGAGAGAGGAAGTAGTTAAACATGAACGAGTTGATGGCGGGAAGGAAGAGGAAGGTAATTGTGCTGTTTCCTAATGACGGCTATGTGACTGGTTAGTTAATTAATCAGACCTTTAAACGAAAGAGGCCATTCACAAACATTCTCCGCATAATTATTGTCTTACTTTAAATATTTATTTTTCCAATGGATCTTCATTGCTCTTTTGAATTATGATAAATATTTAGTACATCATTAACTAGCTTATTGCATTTAAGTTTACACATTTTCAAGTTTTTATTAGAGATAAATAATAATTGGCAGATAATTAAATGAATTTCATTTACAAAGTGTTTATTCTCATTTATCGATGCCATAATCATTTTATGAGCCAAAATGTTTAAGGGCATATTCCTCATAATTTATTAGGTCGAAATTCTTCAACGGTCTCTACTATAAAAAACAAAATTTGATATATACACACACATATATATATATATATATATATATATACACATATACATATATACTGATTTATAAGCCCAAAATATAATATTATTATTAGAATAATAGTTTATATCGTCCAGTATTGGGATATTATTGATGATAACTATTTTAGTTATATTAATAATCGTGTATATTAGTTTTAATTTAAAAAGTATGAAGCTTAGTTTTCATATTTTTTTACATTAAACATGAACGTGTGTCGAAATGAAACTGATGCTATGCAATTGCCCATTAAAACAATTGAACAATTTAATTTAAATACAATATATTACTTTTTTTTCAACGAAAGATATTTTTTATACTGTCTGTTTCTTGTATTTGTCAATTATCTGAAGAACTGTCTATATTAAATTTTAAGGAGCTTTGTCAATATTTTCGTTAAACCGACATTTTAAAATATAACGGGAATCCCACAAATTTCTACAGTATATTGAAATCAATGGGTAGTTAAACTGTACTATACTAGACATTTAAAATACGAAAAATCAGACATTTAAATCACGAAAAATACGAAAATATTAACGAAAAAACAGAGCAAGGAAAAATAAAATAACAGTAAACAGTAGAAAGGATTTTGGATGGCTGGAGGAGGTCCATCATCAACGGAAGGATAAGAAGGTCAACTACCTTTCTCATAAAAATTCTTTATTAATATCAGAGTACATTCGGGGTGAACTGCCACTTCTTCAGTGCTCTGTGAGATAACAAATAAACATTTATATAAACACACATAACATAAATAAAAAGGTAAAAGGTAATGTCAAGGTATAAAAAGCTAAAAACAAATATATATTCAAACATACAGAACTTATAAAAATAAGAGAAATAACATTTTCAGTGCTGTGAACCTGATAAAAAGTAAACAAAAACATATTATTAATAAATAATTATTAAATTAACCATATAATAGAATTTAAAGAAGATCGAGAGGGCAAACTCTCATAGGGATTTACTCAACAATAGTTTTTCCTCGAACCACTTGTTATATTTCATGTTCCACTTATTTGAATCATAGCTCTGAAATACTTCATCGATTTATTACATATTTCACAAGTAAGAAGTTTTGTCCTGCATCATGACCATATTTATATAATCCTGCTGGATAAAATTCGGGCATAATTAATCCATTTCACAGCAGGTCACTATATCAATTATACTAATTTATACAAAACTCCTCGTCCTCTTCGGAATTGGGAGGAACCATAAAATCAAGGAAGTTGTTAATATATTAATAGCCCGATCGAAATTAATTTCTGCTGGTGTACTTTTAGTGGCCTTCTGTGGTGTTGTGCTGTATATGAGGAAAACCTTAGCCAACAGTACTATCTGACTATGTAAATAAAAATAAAAACAATGCATTAAATTATTAAAAGTCCGTCACGCAGGGGCTGCGTAAACTAAGCAGATTTCCCACGTGAAGTTATACACTGGAGAAATCTTTATACGAGAGCCAAACAGTTGCGGCAAAGGGCCGAACTAGCTTTTGGCGGGAAACAGTCATCCGTTATCGGCCCAAATTTAATAAAAATGCAAATATCTCGGTTAATATTGAAGTTAAAGAATAAATGAATATAACAATATTTATAGTAAATTTAATTTGCAATAAGATTAGTTATATACAATTTTTTAATCCGACGTATGGTAACGGAGATATTTAGAATTTTCGAAACCCCCCCCTCTAAACCCACCCTCCCACTGGTCCGATTTCAGCCATTAACGAACTTGATCTGTCTTTTTGCATAAAACGTTTAAATATCGAGTTTGGTAACGATCAAACAAAAATTGCGACCGCTAGAGCGTTAACAGACAAATATATATATATATATATATATATATATATATATATATATATATATATATATATATATATAATTTTGAACGGACCTCATTTTCGTCATCTCCTGGGTAGGATCGATGGACATTTGAAGAAAATTTTCGAAAATCGCGTCATGAGTACGACCTCAATAGCTGATTTTCCTTAAGGGAAATCTGCTAAAATGGGACGATGCAACTTGAACTAGGATTTCGACAATCCATTTCATTTCTTACATGAGATACTCTCATGGAAGAGAGTGCGTAGATTGATAAAAAGGCTGATCGTTACATTGCGTGTAAGTTAGGGTTAAATTGTTGGAGTAGGGGATTTGGTGGTAGTTCGCTGGCCTCTCTTCTTCTTGTCAGGATGCACGCAACTCTTTCATATTATTATCAACTTCCTATATTTGTTCTCTGGCTGAGCATTTACAACACACTGACCCATAATACCACGTGACAAAGTGAATTTAAGGGAGCTCAATTCATAATTATGTGCAAACTAGAAAGAAAAAAGTGCACTAGGGGTGCTAACTAAAATTAAGAGTGGTATGCTATATTTTGCCACAGATATTTTCATTTAAATATTGTGAATGGGAGATACCAGAGTGGTGCTTTCCTTATATCTATTTCTTGTTTCTACCTTAGAGATATAGTGGGTAACAGTAAAGTTGAAGTCGTTGAGAATAGCACTTTTTAAACAAGACTTCCAAAGCGAATGAAGTATTTTATCTAATGAGCATGGATACGATAAACTTCTTTCGCCTGAAGTGAAATGCTTTTTTGGAGCAATAGCAATCAGAATTTGGCAAAGAATAACCAGAGCAAGTTGGACTAAAAAGAAACAAAAGTTGAAGTTCTAAATCAGATGAGTGTAATTAAAAGTTTTATCGGGGGAAAAAAGGATGGTGGAACTTCATAAGTCACAACGATATCATCACAAATATATTCAAAGGTAAGGACTTAGGGAAAGAGACCTTTCTTGAAGATATCAAACATCTTATGGATGTCGATGGGTATAATAATACTATGAAAGAGCAGCTTCCGAAAGAACACAATAATTGCAGTACAAGACTTCTGATGATGATGATGATGATGGGTTTAGAGACAATGAAGCCGTACTCATGGCGTTTAAAAAATAGTATTATAGCTTGATAATGAGCTGAAAACCTGTCGTTAAGGATTAGGATTTATCTAGCTCTGAAATGTATCAAATGTTTATAGCCCTTTTATGCAAAACACCAATTCTGGGAAATAATTTAGTCAAGATGGTTGCCAACAAAAGATTACCATTATGACAAACAAATAATTCATTACGATTACTATAATATGGTGGTTAACTGTAGTCGCCAATTTTAAAGAAATGTAACAAAACACTTGCGAAGGAATAGCTTTTATGTAACGAAGCATCATAGAATTATGTTTCACATTTTAATAATGAAATAGCAGATGAGCAAGCTTGGATGTCGTTAATATATAGTATAATGTAGTTTGGAAGAGGGCAAACATCCATTAAGTTATGCTCCATCAGGCGACACGCCAAGTATATAAATAGATAACTTAGTTAGAAGAATTAAATTTGAGTCTTTATTTATCTATTGGGTACATTTTATTAGTCTCTAATATAGTGTTCAAAAGATGATTAAATGTTGAGATTTATTCACCGAAGTTGATTGTGCTTCACAATCATACCACTCATATAATCTCTGAAGATACTAAAGAGAAAGTAGATATATTAGTCTAACTTCAGAGTTGAGTCATACACCTTATTCTGTTAAAATAAAGCATAAATATCTTATTATATATATTGTTACGTTTTTATTACAAAACCAGTAATAAACGTTGTTTATAAGAGTTCTTTTGGATTTCAAAATTAAACACACACAAGCTTCATAGTTTTTATCATTGCACAATTTATTTACAATACATTACCCACTTGGTTAATTGTTCTTAATTACTACTCACAGCATGCACTGATAGCGTCACTGTTCTTGTTATTAAACAGTCCAATAATTCACTCACGGCCACTGAAGTACACAAAAAGACGGCACTGCACTGTTCTTTACACGGCACTAAACTGTTACTTACAGTCACGGCACGGCACTGTTCTTCACACAAAAACACTTTACCGCACTGCACTAAGCCGCATTGTAGCACTGAACGCACATATGAGCACTTGAAATCAAACTAAAACTGACTAGGTTCGGCCAGGGTGTCTTGGCGGAAAAACATCAAAGGGACGGCCCAGAACCTTCCAGAACAGGACTTGAAGGAATTCGATCCTCTGTCGGTTTCTTTGATCCACCTCGCACTTCCCAAATAAGTGACTGCCCCTGTTTAAGTTTTCATGTATTTAATTATCCTTCTCTCTTTTAGTAAAAGTCCGTCACGCAGGGGCTGCGTAAACTAAGCAGATTTCCCACGTGAAGTTTTACAATAGGGAAATCTGCCCAATAACAACTGTAGTAGTAAGAAACCTCTAAACCTAAAACATTATTTAGGGCGTAATAACCCAGTAGTTTCTAGCCCCAAAAAACAGCTGACCTAACCTCTAAACCTATTCACGAGGGACGAATAGTTATGGAAACGGCCACCAGAGCTCTCGGCGGAAAGTCCGAACATAGCCTACTGGTGACCACACGCAGAATACAAATGCAAATATCTCAGTTAATATTCAAGATACAGAATAAATGTATAGAACAATATTTATAGTAAATTTAATTTGCAATAAGATTTATTCTATACAATGTTTCGATCCGACGCATAATAATGGAGATATTTTGAATTTTCAAAAGTGCGCCGTCTAAACCCCGCTCCCACTGGTCCGATTTCAGCCATTGACGAACTTGATTTTTTTTTTTTACATAAAACGATTAAATACCGAGTTTGGTAACGATAAACAAAAATTGTGACCGCTAGAGTGTTAACAGACAAATATATATATATATATATATATATATATATATATATATATATATATATATATAATTTTGAACGGACCTCATTTTCGTCATCTCCTGGGTAGGATCGATGGACTTTTGAAGAAATTTTTCGAAACTCGCATCATGAGTACGACCTCAATAGCTGATTTCCCTTAAGGGAAATCTGCTAAAACATATATTGACTGGTAGAACATGTCTACTAAATGTCAACTGTGTCCCATTTAGAAAAGGTAGGATAATAGTTATTTATTATACAAGTGACGAAAGTAGATCATTTTACAACTCGAATGAAACGTTTACGAGAGTTGTAAATTCTACTTTCGTCACGAGTGTAATATTAAATTTTTCTGTAATCGTGTAATACATGATCAGATCTAACCAGAATATGGACAAAATTAGGATGTTGTGATGATTATGGTATGTTGTTGGTAGGTTATAAGCATGGTTGTGAAAGGTTATAAGCATATTTATAAAACAACTAGTGATGATTGTGAAGTAGTGCAGTTATAAACAAGTGCAGGTTATAAACAAGGAAGGTAATTATTATTATATTTAAATTTTTAAATATATTGATTATTTCCACCAATAATTCATTCACATTTTAATTTATTTTGTTAAAATAAATTCTTACAATGTTAAGAAACATTTAAAAGCATTTAATTTCCAACTTCAAATTATTTTTTAATTTATACTTATTACTAATTAAGAAGGCAATTCACTTTCTTTACTCTATTGCAAAATGTTTCACTTTCTTCACTCATATCAGTTTAGTAATGTTACCATTATTCAACGATTACAGAAAAATTTCATTTATATTGGTGAAAATGGGTCATATAAAATCCGCATATTATAAATGTTCATACTAACAATGCACTCTGTTACTTGGAATAGTTCGCTGCTTCGGTTTACGGGAATGGATTGAAAAGTACGCGCTATTAAAAGTTATGCTTGGGCAATGATGAAATAGACTGTCTCTATTAATTGTGTATGTGGGATGATAACTGCCCTTTGAGTATTAAATATATAAAATATAATGCGTACCCTGGGTACCAGATATTGAGCGCCGCAAAGGAAAGGTAATATAAAGAAAACTTCAGTTTAAATAATATAATTTCAAAGCTCAGAAGTAGTTCTTAACTTGTAGTTGAAGGTTTTAATATTCTCTTGTAAATGTTACATTAATGTAATTTCACACGGAACTCTTATTTCTAATGACTAAGCCCTGTACTAGTTTTGCTCGGTACGGTCAGGACTGAATCGAAGAACATGGAGGCTAAAGGAATAAAACAATTCTATTAATCATGTTTTTATAATGCGTGGTCCATAGCAGATGGGGATTTGTTGCACGTCAGTTCATAAAGGTCCGTGCTGCGTTCACTAAACAGATTTCCCACGTACACCAGGTATTTGCATTTATCTGAAAAAGTAAAATTTCAATATTTAAGAACAACATTTGGTATTTAAGTTTCAAATAAAGTGTTTCATGATATTAAAGAGTATTTGTTTATGTGGCATGAGTAGGAGTGGATGTTTACTGGTGACTGAAAACTAAAAAAATGCAAATATCTCAGTTATTTACTATAAGAATGATTCTATACAATTTTTCGATCTGACTCATAATAACGGAAAGAATTCGAATTTTCATAATTGTTTCCCTTTAACCCCCCCCCCCACACACACACAAGCACACACACACACACACACACACACACACACACACACACGCACACACACACACCCTCACATATATATATATATATATATATATATATTTGAATAGATCTCATTTACGTCATCTAATAGGTAGGATCCAAGTCAAATTTTAGTTATTGATTTGCTAACAGTAGAATATGCACTCATGACAATAGACTTATGCATCAAAAGTGTAAAGGGCTTCAGGTTAGCCATATTAGTTAAAGCGTTGACCTTAATCTCACATGATAAACCTAAAGTGGCGAATTCGATTCCCTCCTGGGCGTTAGGAATTTATTAACTGACGGAATTCATTAAATAAAATCCTTTGTCCCTCCCTGGCTAGAAAATGGTGGTAAGTTGTAGATACCCAGTCCCAATTAGCCTTGGTTGTAAAAAGTGTACGTTAATAAATAATTTAATTTTTAATAGTTTACGGGTTAAAAAAAATTGAATGACTACCCTAGTATAATCAATACTGGATTAGTTAAAGGAATCTAATAGTTTCTATGTTAATGATAAGTAAATTTAATTAAAGAAATACTTTTATAAAATATGAATAAATACAAAAACTTTCGGAAGAAGATGACCATTTTGTAGCTTCTTTTACATTACAATGAATATTCCTCCGAGTCGAAAATATCGAAATTATGTGTGTGTGAAATGTCGTCACTGGCCTCCGTTTTCACTGTCAGTAAGTATTCTGTTCATATTGCAAGGGTACTAAGTAAAATAAATCGTAAGAATACAACTGGGTAAAGTATGAATCCATTAGTGACTGTATTATTATGATCACTAGTTCTTGAAACTAATTAAACGCTACTTCGCAAGCAAATACAATCTAAATATAACATAGATTTTTTTTTCGATACTTAAAATTAATTTACCAACGTTTTCCTCTTTTTATATTACTATGTCTATATTGCAGTAGGGTTATATAACTATTATTGGGTCCCTTCCGGGAATATTCTCGTTTTAATATCCAACAATTTAGTTTTATTTTAATTAATTTGCAAAATCCTCAAACAAAAATTTGCATCATCTAAAGCAAACTTAATATTCTTTTGTAAATAATGAATTTAATAGAATGGAGCAAGAGAGTGAGTGTAAACGAGGAAAAAAGAGAGATGGAGATCAGAATAAGAGAAGATATAATTAAAAACAGCCATTATCAACTTGTTTTGTAAACTTTTAACATTTATCATTTTTTATGTTATTATTATTTATTATGGTCATTTACTAAGTTTGATTTACACTAATTAATTAATACCGCCATGTGTAGCCATTTTCAGGAATTAGACATTTTGTTTCTATCTCTAGTTCTCATAGACCTATATCAGCAACTGCCGTTCATTGGAAACAAACAAACGAATAAAAACTCCATAACAGTGGTCCTGTCATATTTCAGTATTCCTTTGTCAAGGTGTCCGAGTGCCTAACCATTAATAAGGAGATAAATGCTAATTAAAGAAGAAAAAATAAAAAATATTGCTAGGGGTTAAGTCCTCTCTTAACTAATGAATATTTTATCGTTTATCTCTTTGTGAGATTTGTCACATAAAAAAAGCGTAGGTGGTTGCCGCTAGATCTAACCTGGGAATGATGAAAATGAGGTCGATCGAAATTATATATACATATATATAGTAGCTAAGGTACCCGGCGATGCCCAGGAAACCATTTTTGACTGACTAATGATGATATTTGTATAGCAACACTTCAATGAGTACAATTACACTTCCCTCCACGACGTATTATTATTCCGAAAGAGTCAATCCTAAAGGGTGACTTTTGGGGGCTAATAGAATAGAAATTTTAGTTTTGAAAAATAAATGAAAATGTGTTCCAAATCTACCCCTCTCCACTTTTTTGAGTAATTCAAAAAAATAATCATGGATAGCGATTATTACAATTAAATATAATCTATAATGGACATATTCCCTGTCAAAAACCTATCCTAGCACATATAGTTTAAGGATAGTTCGGTACATAAGGTTATATTCGTAATAGTAAATTTCAGTGAAAATCACTTTCAGTAATAGCAACATTTCGCAGGAAATAAGTAAACTCAATAAACTGTATTAGCCTCCCGTCATCGTCCGCTCCAACTTGCGGGTTATCAACATTGTTAAATTATCGATTCAAAATATTATTTTAATAATTTATCTATCTGATGGAATTAAATTTAGTGGTACTTTACAAATAATTTCATTTATATTCAAAAAGATAGATGAGGGGAAGAGATCGTAGCCCTCGCTGAAACCTAAGTAAAACTTTAAACAATCATATCGAGTTTAAACGTATATCGTATTTTGTTGCTATAGTTTTTGCACTTCCGAGTGAATAATTAGTTTAACCTATAGTCTAAGTGGGTTTAGTTGTAATATACATACCAAGTTTCATAAAATTCCTTCGGTAGTTTAGGCATGAATAGGTGACAAACAAACAAACAGACACCAAAGAAACAAATTGCAGATATCGTGTCTATGACAAGTGAAACGAAAAAGTATCGTGAAATTTTGAGAAAAAAATCGATGTACAGAGAGAGGTTAAAATTTCATATATATATTTTTTTTATTTATTATTTATTTGGAGCTTCGCAGCTCTGGCGATGTTGCTATATATATATATATATATATATATATATATATAGAGAGAGAGAGAGAGAGAGAGAGAGAGAGAGAGAGGTTGATAGATAGATAAAATTGTAACCTCTGCCTGTACATCGACTTTTTTTTTCTCGACATTTCACGATACTTTTTACTTTTCATCGTTTTACTTATAGGTTAAACTAATTATTCTCTGAGACGAATAGGAGTCGAAGTAATAAGAGAGACATGAAATTAAAAATAGTTATATCTCGTTTATTTTGTTAAATAGAGTAACTTTTGTTATTTTCACTTTTGTTGTACAATGGAGTATACACGAGATATAGGAGTATAAAAACTATATTGGGCGTCAACAATTTTATAGCCAACACAACAATTTTATTCAATATAGCCATATTATGACAACTGATATTACGTTTTTAGACTTGGTTGGATCTAAGTATAATCCGGATTAGGGAGGTTATAAATCTCCGTCCCTCCTCTCCACATTTGTTATTTATTTCAATTAGAAAATAACTTTGTTATTTCTTTCCAAGGGAAATTTAGGTGTATACCCGTATGTTCCACAACTAAGTTTAAACTGACTGTGAAAGTCATTGAGAGATGGAATGTTATTAATCAGGAAGAAAACAATGTTTCTATGATTTTGAAACAGTGTCTATATATATATTAAATAATAATACACTATTAAAAGTGGTATAATGTACTATATCCGGAATATTTTACATTCACAACTATTATTCCACAACCCAGATTACTTCTTTTGTAATCTAAAAATTCACTAAGATTTGGGAAAAACCTCTTAAGTCAAAAATAACAACTTTTCAGTAGGCACGTATAATTGCTTCTTACTTTTTGTATGAAATTAAAAGCTCACTATAAATAAATAAATCCTTTCCATTACCAGTTTCAACAATACATAATAACATACTGATAGATAATACATTTTTCTTGATATTATTTGACTTATGTCATTAGGTTAATATTCATTATGACTTATGTGTTTGGGATCATGACTTCTTCCACTTAAGGCTTAGAAATTGTATGACTTATGTTTTTTTTCTCTTCCGTTACTCCATTTCAATTTGCATAGAGTAACTGCTGCACACACACACACACACACACACACACACACACACACACACACACACACACACACACACACACACACACACACACAAACACACACACACACACACAAACACACACACACAATCACACACACACCAGCGCGCGCGCACACACACACACACACTATATATATAAAGATATATATATATATATATATATATATATATATATATATATATGTATGTATGCACTTATGTATGTACTTATGTATGCATGTATGTATTACAAAAACATCTAATAAATAAATAATACATAAAAAAACAGGTGTGATTTTTTAATTTCACTGCTTAACAGTAAAATGTGGTTTGTAACTGATGTCGTTTTTCTCAAAGGAGGATATCATTGAGTAGATAATTATGCATTAAAAAAAAATGCCAATTTTGGACTTATGTGTTTTTTTTCCAAACGCTAGTGAATTAGCCTTAACCAATAAATTAAATCGAATTTCACTGAAACATCTAAAAATCCTTGAAGTCAAAAATTAAACTAAATTAATAATATTATAAAATTGAGTTGTATATTCCGTAGGCCAAGGAAAGGTTGGAAATACTTTATGGATATTTAATGAAACGGAACGTAAAGTGAAATTCATAAAATGATAACGGTGAACGTTTGGATGTATAAAGGGGATCGTTAAAAGTTTCTCGACTCTTGTGGTTGAGAATTCACTTGAGCCTCGTCGTTGGCTTTTATCGCCCATCAGTTACTAATTAGGGTCTCCTTATCGGAATCATCTCTTCCCTAACCGCCATCATTCTGCTCGGATCCATTACATTTCTGTCTAAAATTAGACAACAATTTTAAGCATTTAAACCATACGAGTTTTTTATAATTCATATATATTAACAACTTCTTTAATCATTCAAAAAGAATTTAATTAGTTGAATTGCTTTTGATTTTTAAATTCGGGTAAAGTTAATACGTTACTCTTAGAAGGGTGATCACATATTGTGGCAATAATCAATGACACACATTTCAGGATAAGGATCTGATGATCAAACATCAGTTCATTATTATAAAAAGTCAGTCACGCAGGGGCTGCTTAAACTAAGCAGATTTCCTTCGTGAAGTTATATAATCTGGACCTAGCTTTTGGCGGGAAACTCACTCGTCCGTTATCCACCCACATTTAAGAAAAATGCAATTATCTCGGTTAATATTCAACATAGAGGATAAATGTATAGGACAATATTTATAGCTTATAGTAAATTTAAATTACAATACGATTGGTTTTATACAATTTCTTGATCCGACATATGGTAACGGAGATATGTCGAATTTTCGAAAATCTCCCCTCTAAACCCCCACTCCCATTTGTCCGATTTCAGAAATTAGTGAACTTGATCTGTCTTTTTGCATAAAACGTATAAACATCGAGTTTGGTAACGATCAAACATAAATTGCAACCGCTAGAACGTTAACAGACAAATATATATATATGTATATATATATATATATATATATATATATATATATATATATATATATATATATATATATATATATAATTTAGAACGGACCTCATTTTAGTCATCTCCCAGGTAGGATCGAAGGACATGCGTAATGAGTACGACCTCAATAACTGATTTCCCTTAAGGGAAATTTGCTAAAACCAAAGGATATTAAAATTGCGCCGGCCACTGATGAAAACCAGTAATTATGGATATAACGTGTAAGTTAAGTCACCATCATTCCCTCAGCAACCTTTATCTACTGTCATCTGTAGAAAGGCATTATAGGAAAGGTTAATTATAATTTTAAATATATTAATTACTATCGACTACTTTGTGCTACTAAGGCTAACTGGGGCGGGTTATCTACTGGTAGGCCCGCTTTTCTGGCCAGGATGGGAATAAGAATATTATTTGATGAGTCTGCCACTAAATAGATTGCAATTGTCCATATAAGAATCAAGCCAGCAGCTTAAGACCAACCCTTAACTCATATACATCCCCCTATACTTTAAAGTAAATTATTTCTTTCATTGAGTAAACGTGTAAACGTTCTAATCTGAAAATTGGCAGTCTTAGCATTATGGGGAAAATATGCTCATAAAAAATCAAAAAAAAAACTTTTAATTCATGCATTTTGAAACCTTGATGCCAAGTGCAATATAACTTAGGTTATTTACTATTCATACTCTACAACTCATTAACATTTGTGATAATTTCATTAATGAGGCCTATAATTGGTCTGTTTTATTTCTACTAGATCTATTTTATTTACATTTTTTTATAGGTAATATGATTCTGTTATAAAACCAAAGAGAGTGGGAAATACGTGACTGTGGGAACCGACATTATTCGTATTGTTAGGTTACGAGTTTGTTAGGTTAGAGTTGTTGAAGTGTTGGTTTAGGCGGAGTTTATTCATGCAATAGAAGGGACCCAGGGTCGGATCTCTAGCATCCAAATACAATGAAAGTGCCTTTATAAACTCAAAATTGCTAAAAAAAAAATCTCACTAATCTCAAAACAATATAAATAAGTCATTAAGGAGATGTATGTATACTCAGCCAAGAGATTATTTTTATCTGCAGAATGTTCTTACATATTTTAAAGCAGTTTATTTTAACAAAATGTTTAGTAAAAATAGTCTATTGCCTATATGATTAACCTAAAAATTGCAAGTCCTGAGAACAACCGATGAACTATCATTAAACTTAAATGAGTAAAAGAATGTTCGCCTTCCAAGGTTGTATCCCATTTTCTTTATTTAACATAGTCTTGAGTCATCAAATATAAAAAATAAAACAGTTTCAAGGCATAAAATCAATAATATCAGTTTTACGGATTGAATGTGAATATACACTCTTCTATGTATTTGTTTATATGAATTTGTTTTGTTGTGTGTGTGCGCGCGCGTGCGTGTGTTTGCTTGCAAATTTATATTTATTATGTTAGTGTATGTATATTTACATACATAAAATTGTAACTTCTGACTGA
Organism: Riptortus pedestris; assembly: GCA_019009955.1. NCBI lineage: Eukaryota > Metazoa > Arthropoda > Insecta > Hemiptera > Alydidae > Riptortus > Riptortus pedestris. The sequence continues at coordinate 169,328,161 of CM032228.1, forward strand.
ACATTGATTTTTTTTCTCGAAATTTCCTGATACGTTTTCGTTTCACATGCCATTGACACGAATCTGCAATTTTTGGCTTTGGTATCTGTTTGCATGACTGTTTCTTATCCTTTTACGCATAAACTACTAAACCTAATTTTATGAAACTTGGTATGTATATTACTACTAACCCCACTTAGACTATGGACTATACTAATATTCTCTGAAACGATCAGGAGTGAAGGTTATAAGGAAGGCCTGAAATTTAAAATAGCTATATTTCGTTTCCAATTGGTTTTTCGGAAAATATGCACATGACAGAAGTTCTTTATATTGTTATTTAGAGTATCATGTGTTATGTTCACTTTTGTTTTTTAACAACGTATAAACTAAAGTGGGAGCCAACTTGTATACATGACAAAAATTGTTTATTTTGTTATTTAGAGTAACTTTTGTTATATTCACTTTCGTCCTATGCCAAGTATAAAGGAGATATACACTGAAAACTAAAACGGTAGCCGACAATTGTATTTGGCACTAACGGTTGAACCTAACTTAACAAAACTCGGTATGTGAATTAGTTTTAATCTTTCCATGATTATATGCTTTATTAACATTTTTTGGGCTCGAATGAGAGTGGGAGTTATGAGGAAGGCCTGAAATAAAAATTCACGACGTGCATATAAGAAAAGTTGTTTATTTTATTATTTAGAGAAACATTGGTTTTATACACTTTTTCGCATAACAATGTATGAAACAAGTTATTTAAGTAGAAGTATTGATATGCTCAACAATTCTTTTTAATATGAACTACCAGGTACTCACCTGGATAAATTAATGAAAATCTTTGTTAATAATATTTTATTGTTAATAATTCAAATCGATGTTATTTTTTAACACCAGTAACAGGTTGCACCAAGTAAAGTATGTTGCCCCCTCCCCCACTTCTCTTCTTCCAAACACTAGTTCATGAGAAATGACAGTTTCCCCTAAAATGTATTTAATTCTTCATTTAATTAAAACGTGAAAATTATTTGAACAAACAGTTTTAGTAATGTGAAGATAATTTAATAAGATTTCTTAATATAATATAATTTATTACAGGAATGATATCCTAAATGAGTAGTAGGTTGGCACCACTTAGCCTAGGGTGGATACCTCCTTTGTCCTATTAGTTCTGCCGCTTCCCTGCTAACCTCATATTGGTCTTTGTTTACATGTTACTTGATTCTTATACATTAGCAATGCAGTGTTATTATCAGGAATATGAATTTGATCAATTATCATAAATAAATAATTTAAAAAGATGAACGATGGGGAGGTGCATCCAGTTATTTCTGATATTAACTCAGCCCTTTAATATATGATATTATTTACTGAACACATTATGTACTATTATGAATATGCAGTTTAATTTCCAGACTTACAAAATGGTATTTTTAATAACGGTTACTACTTACCTAAAACCGCTGTAATTGTTGGGCTTTGGACCGCATCAAGGGAAAGAAACTTTTATTCATACATGGTAGGAAAGCAGCATACTTTCTATAGTTATGAATTATATGTCCATTATATTATAATAAAAAAGCTGAATGCGCATGGGACAGGAAATATAAAAATATTGAGGACAGTGAAGCCTTACATACGTTATTATAACGGTATAATAATATAACGTTATTATTACCAAATCGACAGCAAGGACGGGTATAGACCCTAAACACTGCGATGGGGAAATGCCAAAATATTGTGCAAAGTAAGGCCTTGGCAAAAAAATACCATCATCATTCAGCCTCAAATGAATTTCCGGGTAATACAGCTTATATATATATATATATATATATATATATGCTGTCAAACTTAATATAAATTACGCCCTATTACGTGGTGTTCCGGGAGTTGTCTCGAAGTCAGCGGATGTTGGACCCCTCTGTCGAATGTGTGGCAGGGAGACTGAAACACCGGTCCATGTGGTCGGGAATTGTCCAAATAACATGTTGCTGATCACGAGGCGACATCACCGGGTAAAAGCACGCTATCATGGAGCTCATGAAAGCTTAGAATTTTTTGACGAGGTGGGGATAGACAAGAAGGCTCTGCAAACCTTGGTCCAGAGTATCATTATTGATACTTTAGGGATTATTTCTCACCATATATTTTAATTTTTCTTTGACCAGTGATCTTATTATAGATCGACGGATCATGTTAGTAAAATAATGATGTTTCTGTTTTATAACTAGTAACATTCACCTTTTAGGTTCCTGACTATGTTTATTTTAGTTATTGAGCTGACTAAATACAATATGTATTGTTTTACTTTTGTCCTAGGGATTAACTAAGTTGCTGTGTGCTTCAGCATCTCAATGTAATTGAGCAGCCCCACAAACTGTATAAAAATTTGTACAATAAAATGATTCTCTAAATATATACTTAAAATGACCATTCAAGGGGATGAAAAAACGAATGTTTAACCTGAATTAGGCGCTAAAATTTAAAATTTCATTACAAATGTATTTTTAGATACGATTATCAGGCAAAGGAAATGAGGGAGTGCTGGAAAGCATTTATGGAAGACATCTCATCACACATCTTCTGAATCAAGCCAATGCTGCAACTAACTAGAAGCTGCGTTTTAAATCTTGATAATGTTTATGTAATATATGTACAAAACTCATCCCAATTAGCTGTCGCATAAAGTGAACGAATATACATTAATTTAAATTTTAATCATTAACTTCAATCGTATATTGTGAATATTCAGTATCTTATAATTTTCAGTGGAAATATTTAGAGTAATAATTATTAATATATTATTTAGTTCATCATCGATCTTTGAAATTTTCCCAGTCTGTTTAGGATAGAGGATTTGGCAAATATTTCAGAAACTAGGTAGTGAGAGAGAATGGCACAACCTTCAAATTTCCTGAGTCTGGGTATAAATATAGAGAGGCACAAGATGGAAGAGACGTGGATGGTGTTAGAGAAGCAAGCTCACCAAATGCATACTTTATACTTGTCATACTGAAGAAAACGGATGGAATCTCATTCCTGTGAATTGCCTGCTTCCGTATACGAGAATTGAATGTATACTGAATACTCAAGCCAATATTAAACATAAATACATTTGTAGAGTATGTAATAACAACCATTTGTGTCGGATATTGCCATTGAATGTAATGATTACACTTTACTACTTCCAAGAGCAATATAAAGATGGCTGTTGTTCAGTAGGATCGTTTCGTTTCATGGTTCTTTCAGTAGCAGATTAAAATACTTTATTTGCAAAAATACATTCCCCATTTTCGCAAATCACTATATATAAAAGCAAAAAAGAGATGAAGAATTCGCAATTTGCTAAACATCTTTCAGCATTAATAAATTTTCTTTGGCCATTAATGATTTGGTACTTTGAAATGAATACTACCCATATTGGTACCACTTGACGTCAAGGATATAAATATTGAAATATATTTTCAAATATATCTCCCAAAGGCAAGGGTTTGTGATTTAGATTCCATGGTAAAGAAAGTCATCCTTTTTATAGCCAATGAGTTGAAAAAAAAATGGCAACGCTAAGTCCCTGCCTTGGTAGGATATATATATATAATTTATTAACTCTTATAGTAATAGCATTTCGCAACTAGGACGATTGAGCGGCATATCCCATTTACCTTCAGTTTATCATATTTACGTTAGTATACTCATTTCTGCATATATTTTCAGTATTGCTCTTCATTATAATTTTTCAAAAATGTTGCTGTTTTAAGTAGTGTTATACGAGGTCTATATACAGCTACGGTGATATAGAAATTCAGTCAAACGATATGGTAAGTCTGTGTGAGTCCTTTAGGTAGCAGTCATTTACTATACGTTTAATTGTAAGTCTTCAGTTACAGTGTTGATAGTAGAATTCGTCTTCTTCACTAAGCAAGTACGTGTGTGTGTGTGTGTGTGTGTGTGTGTGTGTGTCAGTCGTGAATGGCCAATGTTTATCTTTGTTAAGGCAGCTTCTTCTCTTCTAAGTTGCCTTTTTGAGGAAGGTTATTCACGAAGTATATGTTCAAGCTCTCAAGGGTTGTTGTCAGTAGTGGCAATCCAAGATTAGAATGAATTGAGTATAATTTGTTTTGCTTGAGCTCCACAACAATATGTGGTGTCACAAGTTCCTTATGGGGTAGCTTATTTGGGGAGTTTGTTTAATAGGGAGCTTTGTATAATTTATGTATGTCCAATTATGCAGTACATAGTTATTCTTTTGTTCAATGTTTGGAGTTTGTATAATATGTACGAGATGAGTGAATGTGAGCTATATATGTTTATATATATATACTAGCTAAGGTACCCGGCTTCGCTCGGGAATTCATTTGAGGTTTAATGATGGTGGTATTTTTTTTTGGCAAGCCTTTACTTTCCACAATATTTTAACATTTCCCGATGTATACCCGTCGTTGCTGTGGATTTGTTAATAATAAAATTATTTGTTATTTAAGAGTTCACTGTCCTCAATATTTTTATATTTCCCGTCTCCTGGGCATGTAGTTGTTTTTTTTGTTTTTTTAATATATAATTCATAATCATAGAAAGTATTCTGTCCGCCAAACTATGTTTGAATTAAACTTCCTTTCCCTGGAAACGGTACAAAGACCAACAGTGACTGAAACCGAACAGAAAATGTAATATACTGCGAATTTTTATTTTAGGCTTCTCTTATAACCCCCCCCCCTCCCGTTTGAACCTAAAAAATTTAATATAGCTTATAATCGTTTAAGAATTAATGCTAATTCACATGCCAAGTTTTGTTAAGTTCCGTTCATTCGTTGGTGCCAAAACAATTGTCGGCTACCGTTTTAGTTTTCAGTGTATATCTCGTTTATACTTGGTATACGACAAAAGTGAATATAACAAACGTTACTCTAAATAACAAAATAAACAATTTTTGTCATGTGCATACCTGCCGAAAAACAATAGAAAACGAAATATCACTATTTTTAATTTCAGGGCTCCCTTACAACCCCCACTCCTGCTCCTCCCTAGAAATAATGATATTATTATCATGTTATGTATTATATATGATAGCTTATTATCATGAAGGGGTTAGTGCTAATTCACATACGGAGTTTTGTTTAGTTCGGTTGAGTCTTTGGTACCAAATAAAATCATTAATTCCCGTTATAGTTTTTAACGTCTAACTCATTTATACTTCCGTATACGTTAAAAGTGTATATATCAAAAGTTACTCTACATAACAAAATAAACAACTTTTGTTATGTTTATATTTGCCAAAAAACCAATAGAAAACGAAATACCACTATATTTAATTTCAGGCCTCCCTTATAACCCCCACTCCTGTTCGTCTCAGAGAATATTAGTATAGCCTAAAGTCTAAGTTGGGCTAGTAGTAATATACATACCAAGTTTCATAAAATTCGGTTCAGCCGTTTATGCGTGAAAAGGTAACAAACAAACAAACAAACAAACATACACGAAAGAAACAAAATGCAGTTATGGTGTCTATGACATGTGAAACGAAAAATTATCGTGAAATTTCGCGAAAAAAATCAATGTACAGACAGAGGTTACAATTTTATATATATATATATATATATATATATATATATATATATATATATATATATCTAAAGAGCTAAGATAGTCAGTGCAATTTATGATGTTCGTGTCCGTCCTTAGTTTCAGGTATGTTGTCTATCAGAAGTTTCAGGGCTCCAAACTCAGCCGTATGCCATATATGCTTGTCTTATCTGGCAGCTTAATTTCAAAGTTAGCGGAGCCCACAATTCCAGCTGCCACTGACAGCTGGTCTGATCCGTTTTGGTTCCGTACTTGTAAATATATATGTCTTATTTCCGTGTTTAGAGAAGTAAAATGTTTACGGTAATGATGTTCAGAAGTCCGGTTTGTATTAGTGTACCGTGTTAAGAGTAAGGAAAAGTTCAGTTTTCCAAGGATATGTTTCACTATATTTTGAGTAAATATTTGCATTTTGAATAGAAGTGTTGAGTGTGTATTTGAGAAATTGGATTGGAAGAGGTTGTTGCCTCGAAGGGTTTGCCGTATACTTCTGTATCGTAGGTTCAACAGAGCCGGAAGGGACTCAGTGAGAGTTAAAGAATTTTGATTTTGGAGAATAATGTATGACCAATAGTATTCGTCTTGACTCCAATGGTAATTCGTCTGCTCAACACTGAGGTTGGCTATTGGGGTTTTTCGAAATGCCTGAGATCTCTGTTTTGTATGGACTCAAACATTTTTAAAGTGTTTCTCCTGGCAGATGAGTTAGCTACGCAACAGTAATCCAGAATTGACATAGAGTATGAACGGTAGCATGTAAGCATTACACTTCTTCCACTCCCAGATTAATATTACTCAAGATCCTTAAGAGATTCAGAGTTTTCTAAATCTATGAAGGATTGCTTTAATGTGACTGGTCCATGCTAAGTTGGAGCCAATGATTAGACCTAAAATTCCTAAGTTATTAGTCATAGGGATTGAAATATTGTTAAGAGTTATGTTTACTGAAGGGAATATTCTTTCCTTATAGAAAATAATTGCTCTTGTCCAGGAGCCTGCATGACGTTTTTTTATTTGCTATTGGCAAACGTGTTTTTGTACCTTAGAGCAATCTCTGAAATTATTATACATCTATAGGCATACTAAACCAGCTATACTCGTAAGTCTTGAGGAATAGAAGAGGTTTAAGAGAACAGAGCTCATACAAAAAAAAAAAATCCGTCAATACCGAGCACGCAAACCTGCCGTGCCTTGAGATACTGCAAAAGTTATTAAATAGTTTCACTTCTCATTTTAGGTCTTTATAGCCTTATTCTGTAAGCATTGTCATATGTTCATTCCATTTAATGCCTATCATTACATTACAAAGTTGGAGTGGCTTGTAGGAAACAATAATTGCATTTATGCTTCACATGAGTGAAAGTGAATTGAGTTGTAGCTGAAGCAATTAGAGAGATAATGTCTAACTGCACTGAATGCAGTTTAAATGGGAGACATTGTTCGTTGCAATGCACCAGATGACTGCAATTAGGTCTATCAATGCAGCAAATTGTTGCACAACGACATCCACCTCCATTAATCACTTTCCTTAGGCAGGTTAAATACTAAAGTAATTCTTTTCATGCATCCTGTTTCTTAATATTTCTTAATATTTCAAACGCAACAATATAAATGATAACAGAAGAGAAACGAAAATTGTCGACAGACGATGAATAAAGCAGAACGGAATACTGAATATTTATTAGTCATGTTTAATCTATTTTCCAAATGTACAAGCTGGAGTTATGGATCCACTAACCAAACGTATTCATAATATATTTGACTATTATTTCATGCTCTTTCCAATTGAACAAAAAATGTATTTTTAATTGCAAAGAATCGAATTTCTTACCATTGTGTTTTTTTTTTTGTTTTTTCTAAAATATTAGTCCAACTATTGAATTCATTCAATTCTTATCGGAGCACTATTTCACGCAGAATACATTCTTTCCATAAACACAATCTTCAAAAATAATTGTACAATATTTTGAATTTAAATCCCTACCTGCCACTTGCTAAACCCCCAACTTAATAAGCAGTGGTGCCACTCCTCATTCTGAGCCGATTGTCATTCTCACTCAAATTCAGTTGATAACAAGGGCTCTGTGTCCACGCCAGTTTCGGTCTGTTGTGCATTTATCAATTTTAGGAATGCCATTTAACGAGATTTAACCTTTACTTAATCGAAAGCGTAGCCGAGTCAAGACTGTTTGTGCTCTTTTATGCGTCTTTGTGAGGTAATAGGCCCCATTTCCTAAACCTTTTTTTTCCCAATATTTATTTTCTTAGAGCTTCATCGCCAACTTTTATTATTTCATTTCATAATTTCCATTTAGGGAATACATTTATTTACTGATACATTTCCCCATATTTCACCTGCTTTTGTTATCTACCACATAATCACGTCTTTTGTATGCTCACATTCTTTATTTGTTTTATAACACCACAATCTTTACAATAAAATCTTGCTAAATGAGCTCACTAAGCAATAATCAATTCCATGCAAGTTAAAGCGTTGACCTTTAAGAGGAGTGGCGAGTTCGATTCTCGCCTAGGCAAAGGAAATTATTTAGTGACGAAATACATTAAATAACATCCTAAAATCCCACCCTGGCTAAAAAAGGGTGGTAACCTGTAGATAACCCGTCCCAATTAGCCTGAGTTGCAAAAAGTGGTCGTTAATAAATGATTATAATAATAATTCCAATAAGTAATCCTATGATACTTTGGTAACACATGTGGTTTTAGAATATTTTATCAACAATAGTTTCAATTATTATGGAGCTTTGATTTTATGCATAAATAACTGTATTAACATTTGTTGATAAGATTCTATTAATCTATTTTAAAAATTGGTATTCAAAATTTTTCAACATATTCTAACTGTTGTTGATAATGTCTGCAAAGATTCTGAACTTAGCCCTCTCCGCCCGCTATCATAAGTTAGTAAAGGTGTTTAGTATAAATTCTTTCAGATATTTGCAATAATTATTTCCCCTATTTATAAATTACAAGTCGTTTATATATTTATGAAATATCAAAAGAAAGACTTAATCCCCAATGTTAAGACAAACAGCAACCTTTTAAGAGATCATAATAATTGATGTCAAGGAAGAAAGCTAATAGCAATCTCCTACAAAGGGATGATTTGCTTACATGTTTTGCACAAATATCAAAAGAACGCATGTTGATCAAAGCCAACTTCTGGTCCTTAATCTGCTTAAGGGCCACGGAAACATAAAATACTAGTTGGCATTCTCTAAGTGACGAGACGTCTAGTGTAGTAAAGTAGAAAACGAACCCTGTATGATATTCCATTGCCCTAATCACATCCATCAGTGACTAAGACTTGTATGTGAATTTAGTTCAGTGTCCTACACATTCCTCTATCTTCATTATGCATGCAGTCATTGGTGTTTTCGTCGGTTTCAGGCTTCAGGATTACCACCCCTCAGCCCATGGGAATTTCCAATTCAACTAGTTTGTTACTTGTTTACATATGATTTCAACTAAAGGCAAAATACAGAATATCCTGTGAATCTGCTTAACTAGGTTGACTTATTTTGTGTCCAAAGAAAAAAGTAATATCCATTTCTGTTTAAAAGAAATATTTATTTATGTCAACTCCATTTGAGCGGAAATTAAAGTTCTTGAAATCTCTAGTGAGCTAAGAAAAAAAAGCAGAGGGAAAAGGAGTCTGATTCGGTAAGCAATAACTCAACTCTAGAGGAAGTGAACTGATCTGCAAACAGTAGGATTCAGATTGAAGCCTGGAAGTAGACTGGGCAGCAGCTGCCAAGCAAGTATTGACAGCTCCTTCAGAACAATAGCTTTGCTACGAGCGACAGCTCGGACTAAGAAATTATTCTGAGAAACTTCCGCTGCCTATTGTCCTTCTCTGGATCAAACCTCTAAAAATGGAATCCTGAAAATTCCAACTCTAAGGCCAGTTGATTAAAAATGTCTTTAACTCCAGTATATTTCAATTAACGAAAGGAATTATTCCCGTGATACATGATTAAATCGCACGTTTGTGCTCTAGGTGATTTACAATTTATTCATTATTTCATAAGCCTGCCGATATAATGTTAATACTTTTCTTGGAGTTATGGCATCTCTTTGATTATACAAGACAACCATAATTATTGTCTATGTCTGTAATAAAAGTGTAATAACATTAGCATTGTCTTATTATGCTGAAAGTTAAAGAAATTTGGGCAGGGATAATCCAAACCTTTTCCGTCTTCTCTATATAAAATAATATATATATATATATATATATATATATATATATATATCTGCAGCTAGATCATTTTCAGAGTTTATAATGTGCTCATTTTCACTACCTAGGGAATGCTGAATATATAACTAGTAGAAATATCATGCACCATGGCATTAATGAATATATTTTTGGGAGAACAAACAATAATGCTAGAATTATTTTAAAAGGTATCTCTGAAAGTGTTACTGATACAAAATTGCATATTATATTTAATAGGTCGTTGCTTAAACACGCAATCGTATGAATTTTCTAAAACGCAGCACAGTTCTCAATTCTTGTAGAGTATTCATGAACTAAATTTCACGCAAAACCGAAAAGGTCTTAAAAATTATTAAAATTAAAGGCCACATTAAAAATAATAATTTAAAAAGTCCTGCATTAGGTATGATGCTATTAAATTTGAAAATGCAGATTATATTCAAAGATAAAATATTCTTTGTAAAATAAAAGTGAGAGTTAAAGTTCTAAAAAGTTTTATTTATTTAGTTGTAAATCATTTGACCTAAACTTCTAAATCTGACTTTCCTAGATAATCTGCATTTTCCGATTAGAATTAGGGAGTTAGTTTAATTCGTATTTAGTGAACTCCCAAAATATCTTGGCTGAAATTTGTATATCCTGCAATGTAGGAACCTCTTGTGCTATTTTACGAACGATAAACTAAATAACGGATTCAACATGTTTTGCACTATATACTTTTGCTCTTATAATAGATGTAGTCAATGAGGCAACATTTATATAAAACGAGGGTCGAGATGGAATAGGGAACATGACAATTTCATGTTTATTTTTGAATTTAATAATTTAAAGTGTCGTCAAAGAAACTTACCTAACGATGGATCACTGTATGGATGGAGGCCGTCGTCAAGAAGTTTGTCTCATTCATAGTTATATAATATAAATGTAGAAAGATCCATCTTGTGATGTAATATAAGACATATTTATTTATAATAAGCTTCAAAAGTTAGGTAAAATAAATCAACCTTATTGAGGAATCCAGCAAACTACAAAAAAAAAAAAAAATTAACTCAGAGCTCTTAGAACTCTTTTTGTAATATTGGAATGAATTTGGCATCAAACTTAGCATTTAAACAGGCAAAACAATGAGACTTCTCAACTGGATATAAGCTTTTCTAAATACACCGTAAATTACTCGGAACGAATGATAGTAATTACGACCTCTTTGTAGGTTCTTCCAAGGCAAACTAACATGGGAAAGGGGGACAAGAGGAAGGAAAAGCAAAGGGGAAACTTCATTTCCCTTTTCTCAGGCGCTAAGTGAGAATTACTTGGTGGGGCCGAACTTAAGTGATAGGACGTGCTCTTTGGAAAGGACCTGGGAGGGGAGAGGGAGTAAGCGCGCTTTAACTCTAATCAATGCTGCTCTCTAGAGCGCCCTTTCTCTCACTATCTCTCTTGAGAGTAGTCCTACTCTCTGGATACTTGTAAATAGGCCTGGGGCTGTATGCTGAGCGGCCCGCAATAAGAGGGAGGGGTGGGGCAGTTTGTTTTTATTACATCCAAGGAGTGGGGGCAGAGGGAAGGCTTTTTTGGGAGGGGAGAGATTTGCTGCTCTGATATTAGGGCTCTGGGCCCACTGACTGGGACATTGGCCTCCATCACATCCAGGACCCTCGTCCAATTGGTTGGCCAACTCGTAAACAGTCCCTTCAACAAACCCCATTTATCCCACATTTTATTTTGTTTCTTAGAGAAAAAGTATACTATTTTCACACGATGTGAAGAAAAGATCCTGCCCATGCTTTTTTTGTTGCAATGGGCTATGAAATGTTTAGTGCTGCACTGTTACCGTGACCCTCAAGAGATGCAAACATATGCTGGGGTTGGTTATGTTTTCCTATACAAATATATAGCATATGACTCGAATGAGTTATTTACAGTATCAATGTTATTATGTCCTATTGTACGCAGATCGACTTCACTCGAATTATATGTCGACAGATACTTATCAAAGTACTATACACTTTCTGCCCAAATTCACTCATTAAAAACTACTCTCATCATTGATATTATGTCTTGTAGGTACCTGAATGAATTATTGGATCACTGTTTACACGCATTGACCATAAGGTTTTGCGGGAACTGATATTTTTCATATATATACTAATAATAAGAATACTCGTGTAAACGTATGTTTTGGCCGTGACTATTACCAAAATAAATACGTAAAGTGTCTAGAAAGGTTAATTTCTTCGATATTAAGCCTTGCATAGGTTATTGTTATATAATTACCATTGTTTATCAAAATATTATTTATTCGAGCTTTTGTACTGTACACTTTACTTTAACCAGAATATTAACTCTAGATGTACATACACAGTAGGCCTGTTTTCCTCTACTATACGTTTACGCACGAGGCTCACACACACACATTTACACAGTAATGATTGAATGGGTAAACATATGTAGAAAGTTTTATGTAATCTCTGGTTTGTACGTGAAATATGCTAAATCGCTCCGAACTGATTTATTTCGTCCTAACCAATCGCTGAATTGATCAGCATACAATCACTCAGACCTATAACAGGCATAAGGTTACGCTCAGAAAGGTCGGCTAAACATTCTCCTATTTGTGGAGTTACGAACTTCTAACATATATACTGAATATCCAGAACGACCTAAAACGCATTGCATGATTGAAAAGCAATAGTTGGGTAATAATGTAACGGGACGATGTTCTTCGCAGCATCCCATTAACATATTTATTCTCTTTCATTAGAATTTTCGGGTTTATTTAGTCCTCCATTATTTTTTTATAAATGTGTAATAACAAGCTAACAAACATAAATGTTTTCTTCAAAGTAAGATATGTTCTCATATAATCGTATTCTTTATCTAATAAAATTTGCAAATATAACATTTTTCTTTCATATATTTTAGTCTAGATGGAGTGAATTTTCAAAATACACACTAACGGCTAATTCTGAACCAATAGAAAAACTATTAAAATTATAACGTATCCTCCGCTTTTATAAGCATGGAGATTACATCGTTCATTAGATTTGTTTGTGAACCACAGGTTAACCCCTTGCCGAATCGATAGATAATTTTACGGAGGAGATAATAACTCTCAGTAATAAAATAATGCTTCCGAGGGTTTGACATACCTGTATTTAACTTAGCCCTCAAGACAGCTGTGAGGAAATCAAATATGGCTCCAGGACTTTCCTAAATAGGGTTGTGCAGGTGCATGGATATGTGGATGATCTGGACGTTGCTGGAAGGAGACTGGAGGCAGTCGGGGAAGCCTTTGAAGCATTGGAAACAGCAGCATCACGAATGGGACGGTTCATGAACAAGGAGTAAACGAAGTACATGGTTGTGAACATAAAGCAGTAGAGCCGAGTAGGTTTTGTACTGTTTCTTTCCCACGCAGTGAAAAAGGTGAACGAATTTGTCTATTTAGGCCCCTAAGTGAACATCCGGAATGACATTGGGGAAGAAATGGACCGGCGTGTCCTGGCTGCTAATCGGTGTTCTTTCGTTCTTCAAAGACTGCTCTGCTCTAACAAACTGTGGAAGCCCTCAAAGGTCAGAATATATTAATCACTCTTACAGACTCTTACAAGAACTCAAGAACTGTAGCTGGTGAGGTTTGAAAGGAAGATCCTGAGTAGAACTTACGGATCTGTGTTTGATAACGGATATCGGCAAAGGAGAACAGACCTTAAACTGAAAGAGGTACAATAGGACTTGTGAAGCGTGGTCGATATTAATATGTTTTCCCATATACGATGGACAGTCTACGTCATAAGAATGAATCCTGAGGAAATCCCATCTACACCACGATATCCTATTGGAATGCATATTTGAAGTACGGAAGTTTGGAAGCCCTAAGCAGCGATAGAAAGATAGGGTTGCTACCGATCCACCTGCACGGCTTTCGCAACTGGAAGGAAGCTATAGAGCTTATTTTATTCATTAAGTGTATATTCCTATGATTAGAGAATAAGAGATCAAGCTATTTGATTTACTATTAGCTCATAGTTATTTATAAGTGTGATAAAGGCTAGTCGTGGCAGGTAAGGCAACAAATGATGGCATTTATATATTTGCCATATTGCACAAGAAAATGTGAACACAATAAAAACACCATGAGTGAGAATCCCAACTCCAATGGTTGATAAGAAAACTTATCATATTGCAAAATAATAGAATGAGTTAAACGTAAGTGCTCTATAATAAATGAGGGTGACTTTTTAACAGCTCTCATTAAAATTATGCAGGCCTTGTCTCAACTATGATGTTCAGTATAATGACGAATATGCACACATGATGAAATTTAAAAAAAATGTGTTTATAGTTTGATTTTTAGCATAATAACAAGCCATAGATCTTTTACAACTTAGATTTTTCAACTAGCGCCCTTTCAAAAAAGTCCGATTTCCCACGTAGTGTGTTACAATAGAGAAATTTCACGAGAGTCGAGCAGTTAAGGAAACGGCCGAACTAGCTTTTGGTGGAAAAGTCACCCGTCCGTTAGCCGCCCAGATTTAATAAAAATGCAAATATCTCGGTTAATATTCAAGATAGAGAATAAATGTATATAACAATATTTATAGTAAATTAGATTTTCAATAAGATTGATTCAGTACAATTTTTCGATCCGACGTATAGTAACGGAGATATTTCGAATTTTCGAATATCCTCCCCTCTAAACCCCCCCCCTCCCACTGGTTCGATTTCAGTCGTTAACGAACTTGATCTTTCTTTTTACATAAAACGTCTAAATATCGAGTTTGGTAACGATCAAACTAAAATTGCGACCGCTAGAGCGGTAACAGACAAATATATATATATATATATATATACAGTTTTGAACGGACATCATTTTCGTCATCTACTAGGTAGGATCGATGGACATTTGAAGAAAAATTTCGAAAATTCCGTCATGAGAACAACCTCAATAGCTGGTTTCCCATAAGGGAAATCTGCTAAAATGTGTTAGCTAGTGCACATGCTACTCTATCACGCTCAACCATTTTATAGACTTTATGACGTATTTCAGTTCTCTGCTACTAAAATAAATAATAGTTATTTATGTATTAATTTTTAAAATTATATTCATCTGAACTGTTCCATCTTCAATGAAACAGAAAAGAAACCCCGTTTCTCTGTACAATTATCAGCCAGTCAAGAGGTCCCCGCATGGTTCTGCCATGGGAAACAGCACCAAAGCACCCAGCTGGTAGCGTCCAATAAAAGGGTTGCAGAATAAAAAAAGAGACCAGCAGTGAGGCTAAATTTCTCATTGAGCACACAATTCATTCATAAAAGGAGTGTTTTTATAGTGTGATCATGGTCCACCAAGATGGCTAATTAACTAGTACTCAAACCAAGGCAGGTGGTAAGGGAGAGGACATGGATGGAGAGAGAGGTCAGAGATGGAAGAAAATAGGAGAAAAGGGAAAGAATAATCAGCAGGAAGAAAAGGAGCAAGCCAAAATAACCCAACATATATTCAACATCAGCATTCAGCATTCAATATTGTAATTTCAATTAATATATTAATTGTATATTATATATCATTAAGTAACATTTTCAATAGACTTATTTATTTCATCATATATACCCACATTTATAAAGTACACCTTCGTAAGAGAAGCAATTGCATAACCCCCCAGTGAGAAGGTAATATTCATTAGCAAGTGAATTACGCCTTCACATTTAACAGAAACCATAAACTCATGTGAGAAATCATGTAGGTATATGTTAATTTTACAAGTACTTAATCGAGTAAGTTATTCTTTAATTACATAGAAAAATAAATTGTAGAATTATAATTCATTATTGATATAGTTTTCTGTGAGTTCTTTGAAGATGGCTTATCCTTGAAACGTGGCTGTGATGTAATATAAATGTTAATTTGAAGAGCTAGACTGAATTAATGAAATTCTGAAGAAAGAACATAGCTCAACTTCATTCTGGGTCAAGCAGTGGCTCCCAAATATTTTTTTAGGACTAGAGTACAAGACTCAGAGGCCAAAGTTTTTTTTTTTTTTTTTTTTTTTTTTTTTTTTTTTTTTTTTTTTTTTTTTTTTTATCCTCCGGAAATGACCAAAATGAATCAATTGAAAAAGGGGGTGTTGTAAGTAAAGGAGAAGCCTGCTTAGTTAGGGGATGTTTGAGCGTGGACAGGCTAACATCATGAAAAGTAATCTTTATCTAGACTCAAGGAGAGAGAGAGAGAGAGAGAGAGAGAGAGAGAGAGAGAGAGAGAGAGAGAGAGAGAGAGAGAGAGAGAGAGAGAGAGAGAGAGAGAGAGAGAGAGAGAGAGAGAGAGAGAGAGGAGAGAGAGAGAGAGAGAGAGAGAGAGAGAGAGAGAGAGAGAGAGAGAGAGAGAGAGAGAGAGAGAGAGAGAGAGAGAGAGAGAGAGAGAGAGAGAGAGAGAGAGAGAGAGAGAGAGAGAGAGAGAGAGAGAGAGAGAGAGAGAGAGAGGAGAGAGAAAGCCCATTTGGACATGTCCCAAGGCCCCGTCTCCCAGCATTAGGACAAGATAGCTAGCCGTATCCCGTCTGTCGCTCCGCTCCTCACTAACATATTTCTACTCTTTCCTCAGAGCTAGCGAATATTTTTCAATCCATTGGATTAGGCGATGAACAGCTCTAAGTGGTACTCCTCGTCTCCGTGTACGTTTTAATTCGGGCTGAAAATCTATCCAAACTCGAACTCCAATGAACGCCAGTACTGTAAAAACCAGTTTACTTGACGACTAAATCAAGCGTTTTTCTATGTAAGTTAGAAAAACTTTCTTATCTAAATTAGTAATGCATTACATTATTTGAGCAATTTTTGGGAAGTTGTCTAAAAAAATAGTCATGGGCTGGTAAAAAATAAATATATAAGAAAATGAGTGATTTTTTTTTCTTGTTTTTTCCCTTACAGGACAACATAATGACACATTTTGTCATGGGTCTAATAACGCATTCATTTCCTAGTTTAAGATTGATTTAAAATGAAAAAAAAATATTAAAATTTATAAAAAATACAAACATACACATAAAATAGAAACAAAAAACTAGGAAAAAAAAATTATTATGTAAATAATTTTAGTGAAAAGATAAGAGTTAAGGCCAAAGAGTGATATTCCCTATATGTTGACTTCCTTCTTTTGAAGCAACTAGGAATTCATTTAGTGACGATGACACTAAATAATGTAACATTCAGGCTAGAGAGAGTAGGCAACTTGTATATAACTCGTGATTAGCCGTAGATAATTAGTAAAGGACTATACTTTTTCGTCATGTAATCAATAGTCATTCTCCCCAAGGGAGAATTACCTAACGAAATGTCAAATATGTTATTTCATTTTAGGAATATGAAAATTCAGTTTAGCTGCCATCAATTATCAATGAAATATTCTATATTATTTAATTCGGCCCCATGGAGATAAATGTCTAATAATTTGAGGCTCTTCTTTCGAAGAAATCTGAGAGTTAGGTTGGTCCTTGTTAAGCATCATCAGTTCTGAAAGGAGAGCAAAACTTGGTTTCACTGTCAGAGTCCAGTAGTGACAACAGGCGATGTGGCTTTGGGATGAACGAACTATTCAATTAAGGACCTTGTGGTAACATCCCTTATCCAGTCCATTAAAACTGGTTTCCTTATTCAAAGTGCCGTTGATGCTTAATACGACCAATTTGTCATTCTACCCCCTTAAATTGCAAAGGCATTAAAGAACATTAACTGGAAGATAAAGCTAAATGAAAAATAAACTCATTGCTAAAACTCCGGAAAGAAATAACAAAACCTTAGCCATGAGGTAATTTACCCCAAAAGAGGTAGAGCAGAACAGGTGTTTATTAATAAGATTAAAACGAAGGCGCAATATTAAAAAGTTTCTGCTGAAATTACTAAATGCTTTCAGTGAAGGAGGAGAAAAGTTTCTATCGCCTCATTTTAACACTAAGCCAAGAAGAAGATGATGAAGGTGGGGTGAACCCCAAGCTTCAATTAAGAAACTTAAATGAAGAAGGTTCATCATTTTGGTAAAATAATTACAATCCAAAAGAGTGTACATACCGCCATGGATCCCTTCTTTCCGCGCTTCATTACCCACCACCAAAGTAACGGACTTATCTTCTCTCCAGAGCTGGATGGCTCTGCATTTTATCCCGTTAATTTATGTAAATTGCTCGAATTTAAGCCCACGTTTTACCCACCTTTAAGCTACGGATAATTTTAGCCTCATCTTTTCTTTTTACATTCCTCCCGCGTATTCCAAGGACTTCGGTAACCTAAAGTGATTTTTTTCCCCTACAAAGATTTCTTCATTTCTTTTAAGTGGGTTTTAAAGTGTAGTCTGTAGTGTGTGTCGTCTATTAATTAAATGCAGATTAATTATGATAACAATTTACTCATTCTCGTCAAACTCCAAGAACACAGCTCACCTCTCGGTGTATTCTCCTTAATAATTTCATTTTTAACTCATACATACAAAGCACAAATGCACTCACTCGCTCATAACATTACAGATTTCGAATGGTGTTTAAGTGATCAAGGGAAATGAAATGAAAATTTAGGAAATTCTTATTCTGGCGATAAAACAGCCAAGTCTGCATCTCCAAAAAGCCATTGTTACAACAAAATTAGTAAAATGCTCTTCAAAAACAATTTCTAATGAAAAAACTATAAATATTGCCTCGAATGAGTGAGTATTTTGACAGACTTATAGCATTAACGAGTTTTTACATAAATGAGTTACTAACTGGACATGACACAACAAACTACTGCTTCGAATGTTTTGAATTTACGACCGAAATGACTCCTTATCTTATCACTTAACAAACTAACTAAACATTTAGAACAACTGTAGATATTATATTATAATGGGAAACATAAGAACTTATTATGAATGATATTACACATTGTAAATAGCTTTATAATTGATTCCCTACAATTTTAAAATTATTTTATTAATTTATTATTATTTAAGTACATAAATCTGAACTTAAAAAATGACAGTTAGTTGTTATTAAAAGATATACATTATATTATATAATATGATAAATTCCTGTATATTTACTTCCTTAAGAAAATAAATAGGGTGAAATATACATAAATTCTACTTTATGAAATAAATTGGCATCCAAGCTTAATTTTATTATTTACTTTTAATATTCATAATATTTAAAAATTTCTGTATATAAAATAAATAAAAAATATATATAAAGTGAATATGTTCGTATGATGCTACTGGGATTTTCACGTTCCAATCTCTATCTCCAATTTTAGATACACACATGTTATGCAAACTCAAATGAATGCCTTTCTGGTAATATCTGTTGCTTCCTATAATACTCCATATGGATAAACAAAATTAAACAGTTGAAAAAAAAACGTTTTAATGAAATAGATTATATATAACTACAAGCTCATCTCCGACCCTGATTTCGCCGAAGGTGATCGGGAGTAATGGAGAGAAAAACATTCTAGAAAAAGTCATGGCTAAAGTTGTGTCTTTGAAAGAAAAAAAAATGCAAAGAAGGAATGGACTAACAAAGAAATGTAAAATCTTGATCTGTAATGAAAGACAAATAGTATGTATGGGCAGAGAACGTATCTGCAGGAAACATAGGCACTCGTGGAAAAATAATCAAATGACGTTATAGAAAAAATCACTAGCTAATAATGTAGTCCCTGGACAAACTAGTAGCATACTTCAAACCAGCCCTTAACAAGGCATACGTGTTTTGCTGCGGTCATTTCTCCTGATAAGTTTGTGATGATAAGGGAATGCACTGATAAGGAAATTGCAAAGCAGAAGATTAAGTACAGAACTCGCCAGTCGTACACAAATGAGCCAGTGAAATATGTACAAAGAACTGCGGGTACTTAGTGCTCATGTACCAACGTTTTTAACTATAATTATCTAAGGACAAGAGTCGTGGCACATTATGAAATGTGGAGAAAATATCAAGAGCTGTTGTCTCAAACTCAGTTTGTCTTTAATAATTTCCGTGAGATTTTTTATACTCTAAATTAGAAGGTTTTGAATTTGTATTAGACATGTACGTCATCTTAGTGTTAGTCTCATGGTTTTATGCTAGGATTAAATAATTTGGTATGGTTAAATAAATACAACCCGTATATCATATGATATAGGTTTACAAATTAAATAATACATCACATGTGATAAATTACGATTAAGCTAATGAACCGTTAGTTCTTACCACAACTGATTCGCTCCCGACTTCAAAATCAACTATACGCGAGATTCGTAACTAATTTAGTCGTAAGAATTATTCATTCTTCGTAATAAAGAACTATTTTTCTTAAATCAATTCTTGTTAGTTTTATTGATAACAAGTGATTCTCGAGAAGTTCTATTGTAGGGATGTATACTTATATATATTAATATTCTTATTATATTGCCATTCCCCAAGTGAACTATAAATACCTTAAGAATAAGATTCCTGTAAAAAATATATTCTTTTTTTCTACTTTGCTGCTATTTAATGTATTTTTCGGAGGAGATGACTGTAAAAAATAAATTCATGAATTATTAACGTGGGTGAAAGGAAAATATAAAATGGAAGGCTTAATTTCTCTTTGTGGAGAACTTTTAAGACTGGCAATATCTATCTATCCCGCGGTTCTACGGCTTTTTGGTCCTTCATATTCAAATCCAATGTGTACCGAGGGTGGATCTCAAAAAGGGCCGGCCACTCTTTAATAAAGGAGTTCTTTGTTCTGCTAGGAAATTGCTGAGAACCCACATAAACCTAGACTTATATTGCACTTAGGGCTTAAAGCTGCGCCAAAGCTATGAGCTATGCCACTGAGAATCTCATTTAGAGACAGGATTTAATACTAGGTCCCGTCTCCCCTTCACTCTAGGATATCAAAAGGAAAGGTAGGAAGGTGCTAAAATTTATATTTCCATGGAAATTTATCAGAATATGAGCGCTACGTTATTCAGCCAACTTCATCATCATACCTTCATCAGGGATTCAAAATAGTCTGAACGCTCTAGCTCTTATAAGACAACCTTCATTTTAATGTTTCATTCATGGTCAGGCGTTAGCTATGGCAAGCTTAAATATCTTATATTTCGAAAAAAAATAACTTCTTGAGTCCTTCCTAGGAGATGACGAAAATGAGGTCCGTTCAAATATATATAAATATAAATAATAATCGTAACTATCGATTCACACTCAAAGCTAAGTCGTTCAACATAGAAAATTCGTTAATTAGCTTCATTTTTGTATTATTTTGATCATCCTGGAATATTTCTGTCAAATTTAAAATCAGCTTTCCTTCTTCAGGTCTATAAGTCCTGAAGGTGATATTCAATCGCCAAATGCTACTAATAATTAAATAAATGTCCGGCAAGCAGGGGCTGCGTAAACTAAGCAGATTTTCATCGCGTAGTTTAACAATAGGTAAATCTAAATACAGCTAACAAAACACCACAGTAAATATTAATTGAATAAATACAAACGATAATAAGAAACCTTCCGACGGGAAGCGTCTGAAATTTAAACAGACAGGTCTGCCAACCTCACACCGGAAAGAAAATGAAATACTGAATTATAACAGAATATAACTTATTGACTTTATTGGAAACTATATACTATATCTAGTACTGTAATTTATAATGAATGAGAATAATTCTTATCTCAACCAATTTTTTTAGTAATCCAAGAACTTAAATCGGGAGGGAGGGGGGTCACCAGATCGTATTTGAATGTATCACGTATAGTAAAGGTCACTTGAAAACAATATTTGGGATTTAACCTTCGAATAATGTAGTTTATTATATAGCAGAGTATTTTTTATGTAATTTGAGTAGAAGTGGGGTTTTGCTGAAGGTTGAAAACTGAAAATGCAAATATGTCGGTCAATACTCAAGATAGAGAATAAATGTAAGTAACTATATTTGAAGCACATTTAATTTTCAATAAGATTGATACTATGTTTTTTTTCGATCCGACGAATAGTAACGGAGATGTTTCGAATTTTCAAAATTCTCCCCCTTTAAACCAACCTCCCCTTTGTTCGATTTCAGCCATCATCGAACTTGATGAACTTTTTACATAGAACGTCTAAATATCGAGTTTGGTAACAATCAAACAATAATTGCGACCGCTAGAGTGGTAACAGGCAAATATTTATATATATATATATATATATATATATATATATATATATAAATATATATATATATATAATTTTGAAAAATGTCGAAAATCGCATCATGAGTACTACCTCAATACCTGAGTTTCCTTAAGGGAAATTTGTTAAAATGATAAAAATAGGACTTCTTTTTCTCCGTCACGTTATTGGTTTAGACTAACCACTAGTTAAAGCCAGACAAAAAAAAATGATGTAGTGTGTGTTACTCATAAGAAATGAAGTAAACAAAATGCTTAGCAACATTTGGTTTAAAATTTTTTCATTTGAAATGATTTCATACGATATCTCTGTTCCAATAGATCGGTTCGAAAAATGTCACAGAACATAATTTATAGATCGTTTCTTGATGAACAAAGAAGGTCTAGTAGCGGTGACTCGCTCACGGACTGTTGTTTACCAGTCAGCTGATTTGACATTTGACTAGGTGGGGCAGTTCGCAAGTAAGCCGTTCGCTATAAAGACTTACTACGAAAAAGTAAAAATTAAGCGCACGTTTTTGTGTAAACAAAGTTATGATTTCGAGATTATTAGTTCTCTATAAGAAGAATGGTTATTCACAATATTTTACAATAATGATGATTAATGATTAAATAAATGATGATTGATCTTATTAGCAAATAAGTTTACGTGTTACTTGTTTATGACTTGTTCAATTTTCTCACAATCTTTCACATTGGGTTAGTTCCACAAATTAATAAGTAGTATTGTTTTATTATTTTCCTCTGTTTTGGTATTTTTTTAAATGATAAATTATAGCTCTTAACTTGTAAAGTAGATATTTTATACTTCGGCATTATTAAATATATTGTTAGCTGTTTAATGAACTCAAATTATTCATAAATGGCAAATAGAAGAAATAAAATTAAGTTTTCCTGAGGAATATTCTTGTTACAACTTCCACCAAAGAATTGCTGCCTTTTGAGAAAATTATTTAATTTGGCGATAGGAAGTCTATCCTTTCTCCTAGAAGCCATTTCGAGGAGAGGTTTCTTCATTGTACTCTTCACTAACGAGGTGAAGTCTTCATAAAGGTGTTGCTAATTAAACTACCCTATTCAATAAATCTTTTCATTTCACCCCAATTATTCTAATTTAAAACATAGGTGAATATTTAAATAGAGGAGAATGCTTTTCAATGTTAAGTATTTATTTAGCAGATTTCTATAAATCAATTACCGAGGATGTTTTGATCGCCATGCTATTTACTAGATAACGGAAATGAATTCCATTATTTATTACTGCTCGTAGTTTTCACTTTCATTGGATTGTATAATGGTCATATTTGCTTATGTCAAAAATTAACATTGTCGTAGGTCATTTTTTTTTCTGTTACTTTAAGAACTACACTTACAACCACGATTTACAGAAGATAATATTAACAATTAAATGTTAATAATTAATGATAAGTACCCTTTTATGTTTCAGATGCTTGAGTGCAGATGATTATACACGATGAATGAAAAATAGCGCTTACGGTTCAAAGTTACAGCTTCAAATAATAAGAGGTAATTTTTTATTCCTAATTCCTAATTTTAATATTATTCTAATTGTAATTCTCCCTTCAAGTAAACTGAAGCACACTATTCTCTTAGATATGCTATGCCTAATCAGTTGGCCTTGAGGCAGGGTGAAAAGAGGGCCCTCTACTCCTGAAGCTATGCAGTAATATCGGTTGTGCTTTAAGTCACGATGTGGGCATCATAGGCCGTAGGCCACCCTTAAGGGAAATGAGCTAAAAGTTCTTGTTTAATTTTTTCATTTCCAACTTTTTTAAATCTATTCATTATCTGGATATTCAATTTATTATTATGAAGCCAAAGACTTTTAAGTCCCCATACTTTGATTTGTAGTAGAGAGTTTAATTTCCTACGTAATCTAAGAGATGGTGATGGACTCTCGAAATATACTCTCATTAGTTCAGGAGCCCGAGGGGAGAGTCCAGCAACGACCGACATCCATCTTCAACTTTCTGCAGACAGTGGTTGAGGTGCCTACGCTGATGAGGAAATCTAAGTGACTCGAGAAACTTTCGGAAGCATGTAGCTCGCTTATTGGGAAAAGCCGATTTAAATAAGGGATGGAGTTTACCCTGGAGCTAAGGTGAGGGGTTGAAGGTGGTGTATATTTAGAGGGCAAACACATTTCCATGAGCGGGGGTTGAGTAGATGATTTAAAGTCCTCCGTATCAGAGGATAGGTCTAATGCCGGCAGGCTGTCTAATGCTGCCGAGATCCCAGTAACACCTCCCCTCATATTCTCACCATAAACTCCCCCTCATCCCCTATCCACTTTATTATTGTCTCCCCTTTTAATATTACCTGCCGAGTGCCTCCCAGAGATCTTTTATATCGCCCTTTAGATTTATCGTCCATCATTAGGGATGTTTTATACACGATTTATTGCGTCGCTTTATCCGATGTAGAGGTCTATTTATTTTTCCTTATAGCGCATATAACAATGTGAATTATTGTCTTAAGATCCACGATTATTTTATTTCAAATAAATTGAGTAAACAAATGTTGGAAAAGGTTCATAACCGAATTATAATAAACACTAATATCATAATTGGCTTATATTATTTACCCATGAATAATAACTGAAATTTGTAAAGTGCATATGAAAAGAGTGATTGCAGAACTTCATAAATTGTTTCAATATAATATCAGTTTGATAATTTCTCCAGTAGTATGAATTCTATATAAACTGTAATTGAAATATAAGCTGGACATGGGATGATTAATGACAAAGCTACTCATACTGAAAACTGGATTAGTTGAAGTAAGGATTAGCAGTTATAAGATTGGAGTTCACTGAAGGCTGAAGACAATATACGGGTTTATCAAAAAGAATATACGTATTACAAAGTATTATTTCGCCCAAACTATAGATCGCTGCGCCTCGGCTCGGCTATTTATGAAACGAATATATAGTATTGTTTTTATTATTGCTACTAGATACCAGTTGTCTTCTGTTTTGATTGGTAACTGTCATATGTTTGAATTGAAAGCAGTTTGAGTTCGTGCAGCATTTTCTTCAGGAACACGAGGGTGGCCAGGACTCTTTCTTTTACATACACATCCTGTATCTACAATCTGTCGATACCATCTGAGAATGTCCCACTCATGAATGCACATACTCATAATGTATACCCAAGATGACCAATTTATAATTTTGAAAAACAAGAGGAACTGAAGAATGACTGCACACCAGATTGAAGGTGAAATCAACACTCACCCAAAATCGTTTCTTGTTGCTTCGATGGAATCATGGCCTATGAAACCCAGATTAATGGAGCGCACTAAAACCTATTCTACAACCAGCGAACAAAATGAAGAGGAATCTTAGGTTCCTCACTAGCACTTAACAATCAAAGACTTGATAGCGGAACTTTGGACTGGTGAACCTAAGTTTAACGTGCTCTGGACCAAATCGGCAGAATATCTTTCGTCGCACACAGTCAGGAAAATGCATTTCTCTGTGCATACTTCAATGCATACGGGAGGTTCAGTTCCAGTGAGAGAGATGTTTCACAGGCATTGGGAATGGAGATACTGTACAAATTCCACTAATACATATACAATATTATGAACAAATGCATAGGCGACTATTCAATATTTTTTGGTCCTTGTTTAACTGGTTATAGTTTTTTTGTGCAGCAGGATAATGCATCTCAACTTTATTAATGACCATTACAACAATAAAGAGACCTACCCAACCCAGTCTCTCGAGCTCAATCCGATTGAGCTGCTTAGGGAAAGAAATTTATAAATTTCAATTGTTATAATTCTAATAATTTTATTTTTTTAATTTGGATGTATAAACCTTCCCTGAAAAACAGGCATACATTGATCCGTTCCAATACCGACCAGCTTTCCCCGGAAGTATATTTACTTCGATCTGTATTACTCATGTAAGGCATTTGGATGTAAGTTTCATTTGTAAAACAATGTTATTTTTTTTTAATTTGTTACATACTATGTACTTTTCTTTTAGTAGTTGTAGTAGTTTTTCGCCAAGAATGAATAGTAACCTATTTCTTGGCGACAGTGTTGAAATATCTTGGATTTGAAGTGCAGACAGTCTTCAATAATAAATAAATAAGATACTAATTACACGAGAAATAGAGCTATCATCGTCACATTCAAGAATGTTGTGTTTATGCTGCGTGTGAGTGACCGACTTTTCCTTAACCCCGAAAAAGGACTAAGTCATTTATTTCTGTTCAACTTTGTTTGAAAGCAACTTCAATCATATGTTTATGACAACAATTTTTAAAATATTTTTGATTTGTAGCAAAGAGTTTCACTTGTCAGGGATTTGATCATGAATCCAGCTCGAATACACCAAGTCATATCTCAGGTACCGGAACATATGCCTTTGGAAACATTAACTTATTAACTTTTTTTTAATATAATATTCATAACTTTACAACAAATGTTGAGCTCAACTCCGTTACAAAAATAATAAATACATTTTTTTATGGTTTAGTTGTATTCAGTTCGTAACACTGTGTGAATGCATGAAAGAAGGAATTTTGAACTATACATCAAACTAATCAAGCGTATTTATATTGGTATCAATTCAATATGATAATTATATAGATTACTATATGAACAGGGAATTCTGAGTAGGATTGTATTCCAAGTTAACCACTTAGTTTCCACAACTTAGGTTCTCTGAGAACAAACCACACTCGCTTACACTCTCATTCACAAAGAGGAAACATTTCCTTGCTTAAAGTTTGCTATGTGGGAAAGCAGTGGTAGATAAATTCTCGGAAATCTGAAGTAATTCCTTTTCATAGCTGGAAAAATCCAATATTTCATGAGTAGAATAAAAAGCGGAATTTAAAAAGTGGAAAGAAAATTCATTTACAAAGATTTTAATATCCCTTAGTATCAAATCGGAGAGATTTATTTTAAACTTAAATCCATATAAAAACTCGAGGGAACTTATAAAATTGATTCAAAAACAAAACTGCCTTCTAACACTCAAAACTAAGTTTAAAAATATGTAAAAAATAAAATACTAATTTAATCAATATCATAAATTCAAAATTCATTTATAACAAAACTTGAAATACATAAACGTGATAAAGGAACTGAGCATCACTTATCATAATCCCATAAAAGTTTATTAATATTTGTGTCACGAACAACTGTAACATTTAAGCAACGGGTGGCATGGAGAAACACTGACTACTTCTATCTTATTTACTAATCTAATTATTTACATTTAATAATTTATAAAAACAAAAGATAATAATACTTTCATTAAAATCAATCTTAACGAGATAATAAATAACCATGAGATAAATATTACACACATTCAAATAGAACAGCAAATAGAAACATATTCTCTGCAAGAACAGGATTGCTCTGCTAGAAAACATTCTCAAGCCAGTTAACGAGTAGATGCGGTCTAAAGAGAATTCTGATATTCTTAATGCTATGAGAAAAACATTTAGTGAAAAAAACATAATTTATAATTAATTATTTATCTAAGGTGCTTTGCAGGTTAGGTGATTAGCAAACTTTACTGCATCAAGCGAGTCCGTTGGCGGTTCATTCAATATTTTTTGACGTGGCAAAAATATCTCACTTGTTTTGATTTTTTTCTGTGCTGAAATGGCTTGAGTTAGCATATACAACAATGCTGTCAGGTCATGAACTTGATAGACAATAGACAGACTTAAAGAAAGATCTTGTCGTTAATTCAAGCATTAATTACATTCTTTCTTGTTATAGCTAGCAGGCAGATATTGTGGAAAGTACACCAACCAAAAGAACACCTTCTAGCGATTACTTAAAAACCGGCTATATAGTTTAAAAGTAGAAAATCAGTAACAAAAAAATTATCGCAACAATAAAATCAAATTCAAGCATTTGTCGACAAAGATGAAATAAATATTCATGATTGTTTAATGAAAATACGTAAACTATCTAGTTACAACAACCAAGAAACAGCAACAGATTTTCTGCCACAATTATTCAAATTTATAAAATTGCGTGTTTAAAGGGCCTATGCAATTTACTTTGACGCCCCATTTTCCCAGAGCTGGTGCAAATCATACTTTTGCTACACATTTACTACGATTTGCGTAGAATAGAAGCAATTCATAGTAATTTTGTCAAACGAACTTTGTAGTTCCTTTTCTTTAGGGGAAAATTGCTTACAACACCATGCACCATTAAAAAAAAATGTTTCCTATTGTATTAATTTATTAAGTAAATTATCCTATTCTGTGAAAGTAGGTGTACTATGCTCTTTTTCAAGAGTTTACATTACAATAACATCTCTAGCATTTTTTTATGATTGAGCATTCCCATTATGATAAGCACTGCAAGAAATATATTGTTATACATAATGCACATTGTTATGTAGAAATTGTAAGTCCAGTTCTAACAGTAACATTTATTAGGGTCTACACTGAAAACGCTTATATCTGGGTTTGGTCCCAGTTATTTCTAGATTACATAATCTATTCAAATTCCAGTAGCAATTTGGCATAGTGTTTGCATATCAGGTCCCTTAGTATCCTATGCTGAATTATTTTCACATCATGGTGGTATCTCACTAATATATTAGTTTTTCACAGAAATAATCAAGATTTGAGTGAAGAGAGTGGATTATTATGTTTATTTTACATTCCAGAAATATAAAGTTATGTTTTTAACCTAGCATTACCGGACGATGATAACCTAGTATTTTTTTCCACTTAAAAACTTATGAACTAAACAAACGTGCATTAGTTTGCACATGTATAGCCCTTCAGAGATTTCTACAAGATTTTATCTCTTGTAAGATGTGGAAACGTCGCAGGTGGGTATTGGAAGAATAACCTTTCTGTGGATAATGTTTCACTAAACACATTTTGATATTTATGGATGGTAGAACTAAGTAGTACTTCATATACTATACGGGAGGTATGTTTGTACTATACGGGGGGCATGAAGATGTATTTCGAGCAAAAAAAACAATCTTCTTGTACTTCCGGGTTCGAACTGACCAATTATTGTCCCTTGGCCAACAATCTCGCACACATGATCAAGCTATTTTGGAATAAGCTCCCTGATGTACAAGAAGAAAGTTTATGATCTTGAAATATCCACAAATTCGACACTTATGGGATTCCTATCGTGTGTACTTCAATTGTTTTATTAAAATGGCTACATTTGTTAGATAAATTTAATATTCAATATGTATCAGAGTATGTTTTATTCAATTCTTATCTGAGAAGATACTTTAAGTGTGGCTTACTGTGGTTTTTGGTAATATACGCCTTAAGGGTGCATTTTATATAAAAATGATATACATTTTTTTCCCCCATGAGAATTCATATTTTTAAATATGCTTTTCAGTCGGAAATTCCAGAAAAAAGGAGGGCGGGTGAAGAACGAGAATGAAACACTCTTTATATATATATATATATATATATATATATATATATATATATATATATATATATATATATGTGTGTGTGTGTGTGTGTGTGTGTGTGTGTGTGTGTGTGTGTGTGTGTGTGTGTGACATCCAAGAACATGCGGTAAAACTTATTTCATGCTTGATAATTGGTTTTATTTTAATGCAGCATTGCATGTTTTCTTGAAATGAAATAATTTTGGGACTAACTTTAGCTTTGTGAGATATGGCGTCAGTCTTAATGCACATTTGCAACTGGAATTTATTTAGTGAAGAACTCAAATGCTTTTTACTTGTTTATCTGGGTTTTAAATGCAAAAAAAATACTAATAACAATTATAACAATTCTTCTAACCTATGATACTTAAAGTACACAATTAATAAGAGGGCCCCCAACCCCTTCAAAGTCATTAAAGGACATTATAAAAAAAGGTGCTAGCACCCAAAAGGAGTTCTTAGCCTTAATAAAACACGTAGCACTCACAAAACAAAACCCTTGTCATAATAGTGGTAACTAATAGGGTTACCCGTTCCGATTAATATTTGTTGTATAAAGTATGCCTTAATAAAAACTGTTTTCAAACACATAATTGATTTTTCCGTTGTCCGGAATTCCAATGTATAACTTTGTAAATTAAATTCGCATTAATTAATAAAAAACATGAAAGAATCTGTTGATTTAAACCCAGCAAATCCATTCTGCAAATATTAGAATAATAGAACTGAGAATTTTGTATAAAGTTTAAAGCGGAGCGTATAGCGTATGAACCGTAATCCCTCTTCTTAATCCCAATGTTATTGCCAGCGAACAACCGTGGCATTTTAAATTCTTCGCTTTTTATATTGGAATTTTTAAAATATTCGTTATATATTTTGTTTTCAGTTTTTATGCCACATCTTACAGAAATCGTGGTCCGAGTTTAACCAATAGATTACATTTCATATACAACTAGTTGACTTCTTCTCCGAACCGCCTTTTGGTCCTGCGGTCTTCTTTCTGAGCAGAAAGTCGGTTTGGCTGAGCAGACCGCTGGATCAGAAAGCCGGTTCGAAGAAGAAGAGCATCCAGGCCAGTGAAGAGGTCTACGAAACCTCATAGCTAGTAGACTAATGAAATTTGCCAATATACTTCACAGATCTTCTGTAAGTCTTGAATTACATTGAAGTATGTCATCTGTTATGAAAGTCTCAAATAATATTACCTTTTCTTTGTGTTTTGAACGTCCTACTGCCTTTTACTATAACAAGTAAGAATCTACGAAGAAGGCCTCATTCTTTCACAAATATCCTAATATATGATTTATTTAATTTTTCTCCAAACTTCCGGGAGTGATGAACTTGGCCCTTTTCTCATTTGAGCTACGGGTATGTTATCCTCTGTAGTCGACCCACCTCTAACACAATTCTTTTTCGGTGGTCGCTACCTCTTATGGTGTATGATCTTACACACACACACACACACACACACCAGAATTAGTGGATTTAATAATTGGGTCAATGAAAGTACATCTGTCTGAAGAATATTCTATGGGATGTGATATAACAACTACCAAGGACTAATACTTCTGCGGACAATTATTTTTTTATTATTTTAGAGCCTTTGAAAAAATCCAAACCCTCCAATCCAGAATACTCCGCAAAATTACAGATTCCCCATTTTACGTATCCAATTTAACTCTCCTCAATATTCCTTTTGTCCATAGCCTCACCAAATCCCGATATCAGAAATTCCTCTCTCTCCTTTCCGCACATCCTAATCCTTGGTCGGATCACTTTCATCTAACCATATTCCAGAAAACCCAAGGCGACGTCTGAATCGTAAGTGGTGGTAGTTAAAGTTACACCACTTTCTACTACCACATTCTTCTACAGTGGCTAATCAGGCTGGGTTCCTACGGGTTAACACCAATCACTGCTGGAATCGGACTAAGAATTTAATTTAGTAAAATTATCACTAAAAAAATAGTATTTGCCCACTCGCGAATTGAAAATCCATCGCCTTAACTCACATGATTAACCTGAACCGCAATCGAAGACAATTCCATTCAAAATCTAAAATCTGGTTAGCTCACAAAGCAACTATGAAGCGGGACTTTAATTAAACATTCGTTTATAATATAAATCTCTTGTCAAATGTTTGGTTTAAGGTTTTCGAAATTTATTCAGCCTTTGTTAATAATTTTCTTCTTTATTATTGGAATATGATTTTCTTGTGATCAAGTCATGGGACTACCTGTTGAAGGGGTCTTACTTCTGAGGTGGCGAGTCTGACTGTGGGATTTATGTATTTACTTTTAGGTGCTTTTTCTGTTTTGCTGAATTTCTGAGGAGCTATTTTTGTGTGACTCTTGCCATAGTTTGTTTCGTATTCCCCCACTTTCTCTATATGAGCTCTTGTTCCATTTTTTGATTTCAACATTAAATTATACTCTTCTGAGGATTTGTGACTTTAGTGGGAACATTCAATTTTAATGATAGATTGTATGCAGTGAGTCAGTATGTATTTAATAGTTTATGGTTCATGACAGGCTTCTGTTCTCGTCATGAGGTATGAGTGCGTTAAATGGAAATTTTCTATCCTATTTAAGTCTTGTTAGTACAACTTCGTCTCGTCTGCTGGATGTCCACTCGCTTTTATGAGGCTTTATTTCTCATATACGATATTCTGATGTTCTATACCAACATTTTTCCCATTCATTTAATGTTGTCTGTTGTATTTGTTGAAGTAAGTCTGGTAGGGTTAGTAAGTTAAAGTCAGAAGATTGTCTCAGGGTAGCAATTATGGCGAGTTACAAATTTACTAAATCAAAAATCAAATTGCATCATCAACCATAGTAGAACTGAGACTCCTATGAGGCCTTCCAAATGCAACTATTGATTGCCAAACTCGGAGACTGAAAGTCGTTATTAAAATAATATTGGATAACGCTTTATCAGCTGATGTAAGGGGGAAGGTGGTGTAAGGGCGGTAGGCTGTAGTAGGGTGGTTTTATGTAAGGGAGTGGTATGTAGGTCCGGACCATTTCCACTCAATTACAAGGGTCCCAGGAGCGGGGTTTCAGGAGCGGCTCGCGGTACTGAATGGCCCCATTCATCACACCATAACACCAATAATAGCCAAGAAATATCCTCACATTTCTTCATATATACGGCTGCACCACCCCACCCAATGGGATATATTTAATTCCACCCTTACTACAGGGAATGGGCTATCGACGGCTTATAATGCCCACCCATATATTCAATGAACCTATTTCAGAGATTTTCCCTCACTTAGATATTTATAATCTCGCAGCTTCCAGGCTTCGTTTTATTGTTTAATTAGCCATTAATGTGCTTGATTCAATACAGTTGACTTTTAATGTAATTTAAATACAAGGGCCTTCAAAAATATATATATTTTTTAAATTGTTTTATTTTAGTTATTTATTCTTGTCTGTATTTTAGTTCTAATTCGAAAATTTAAAACCTTTTATTGTCTAGCATGTAAGTTGTATTCAAAATCATAGATACATTGAAGAAATAGTAAGCTAAATAAAACAGTTTTTGGTTTTTTTTTACCGACGCAAACTTAATATATAAAAATGATTTGCATGCTTTTTGTATTACCGTTTTCGTCTCCAATTAAAACATTGTTATGTGTTTTTAGTTTGATCACCTATGAGGCCTTGATCATGTTAACATTCAACCTTTCTTGATACCACATTCCGATTTCCTTGATATTTTGAAATTTGCTGCCCTGTTTCTCACTTGCAGCACCAAAATTTCAGGAAAATAGTCGACATTTCATCAGGAAAAATATATTTATAAGGTCTCCATAATTTGGAGGAGGTGTCTGTTGTAAACAACAGGTTTTTTGGTGAATCCATCCTCACTTGTTGAAATCTGTGAAGTTGGGCGAACAAACAGTGATGCCTGCGATTTTTGGTACTCTGCACACTACGGGAATGCCAAAACGCAATGGAACGGATTGAGTTTGAACGAGATAAAACAAGTTTAGTCTGTAAAACATGTGTACATTACTCAGAAATACCATTAAATCTTTGCATGAAACACCTCACTGCTATAGTATTTCACGAAGAAGCCATCTACTAGACACTAGTTTACGATTAAAACAGTCGAAAACATTTAGAAGGAAGGCTTCAAGCTACCGTTTTTGTCTTACAAAACGGCATAAAGGGATGGTTTCGAACAATATATTCAGTACCTACTATATTTAATATACATTTAACCCCCCAAAAAGCCTTGATTTTTGTTAATATGAATGTGGTTCATATTTTAAGGTGGTTAATACCAAGCTGCATTTCAAAAGGTACTAAGCAAATAATAAAAGCAAAAGCAATTACAGGTAGTCAACGAAATCTCGGTAAGTACTTGACTTAAGCTAACTGGTTGGCACAAGTCACCTTAATAAAAATCTGCTAAAAAAAGTTCTTTTATCTTTAATCAGTAAAGACCCCCTAATGCTGCGAGCCTAAAACGGCACTTCTTTGGAAGATATACTAATCAGGTTATTCAAAACACAGTTTTGTGGCTGGAATTTATTTTTAAAAACGCTTAGCCTTATCAGGAACTTGCATTCCCATCATCAGAGCTACCAACAATAAAGCAGAATAAATAAGGACTTTGTTTTAAAACTATTTAAAAAAAGTACATAATTGTTCATGCATATTAAAACAGTCAATAAAACGACGAAAGTTTCAACAATAGCATATTTATAATTAAAATAGAATAAATTAGATTTTGCTTACATGTTATCTAAACATTAAAATTACAAAAGCATAAAATTTACCGTCAGATCGTAGGACGTATAGTTGGTTTCATAAGACATGAGACAGTGGCTAGGATGCGCACTTGCAAAGAAGGCTATTGCGCATGCTCCCTTTATCAATCTGTTAACAACTCTCGTGAGCTACGGATATCTATCGGGCGTCCTGAAAACATTAGCCCTCAGGGTGCATGAAGTGTAGCTTAAAGATACAATCTAACCCTATCTTGGTTATGTAGGAAGAGATGTCGATATAAATCCCAGCAAGATCTTGCTCTAACCTCAAGATAATACGTTGCATCAATTATTTTAGTTTAATTTGTGTTTTTAAAAAAATAATATCGGTTTTCGATACTTGAATTTTAATATCGATATATTGGGGGATAAATATCCGGTAATAATTTAGATATTTTCTGGGGGAAATATCGATATTTCGATATTATTTCTCCATCCCTAGTGTACATGTCAATAAGTCGCCATTTAAATTTATATTTCTTGTTGTTGACTAATTTTTTGAAGTTATTTTAAGAAGTGGAAGTGAAATGGAAGTTGAAGCTGGAATGCCATCTACCAGTGGAGAGACTCCAAGAAAGAAACCTGTATTTCACAGTCAAACAAGGTCTGTAATTTACAAAGTGTATAAGTAGATGAAAGAAAAAAATCCTGACTCTTCGGAAAGGAAATAAACGAAATTACGGCTAAAGCATGTGGCCCGTCTCGCGTCACTGTGAATAGACTTGTAAAGGAAGCAAATCAGTCACCAGAAGGACTCATAAGAAAAGACCGAGGGAATCAAGAAACACCAACCTTGATGATTTTGATCAATGTCTTATTCGTCGGGTCATTCATGAATTTCATATTTTGGAAGGTGAACGCCCTACAATAAAAGGAATTCTTAGAGTTGTCAGGGAACGAATAAACTATTCAGGTTCTATTTCCAGTCTTCGAAGAGTGATACGGAGTCTTGGGTTTCGGTGGAAGAAGACGGAAACAAATCGTAAACTCCTCTTAGAAAAATTGGATATTAGAAACAGGCGGCTGAAGTATTTGCGTTTGATAAAAACATATCGGGATGAAAAACGCCCTATAGACGAAACATGAAATATGGACGAAACATATTTTCATAGTTCGATGGCAACAGAAAAATCTTGGACAGACAGTGGAAAAACGGGTGTTAAAAATCCATTGAGTAAGGGACAAAGAATTATAGTGCTCCATGCTGGGGGAGAAATGGGTTTTATCCCAAACGCACTTTTGATGTTCAAATCTGGTGTAAAAAAAGGTGATTATCATGACGATATGAATAAAAATAACTATTGTAAGTGGCTGAAAGAAAAACTGATTCCAAATTTACCTCCAAGGAGCGTCGTGGTGATCGATAACGCCACATATCACCAGGAGCAAATAAATTCAGCTCCTAATTCTTCAACTTTAAAGGCTGAGATGATAAAATGGTTAACAGAGAGAGGTATCCCGCATTCATTGAACCAACTAAAGCCGGAACTGTACGATATCATAAAGCAACACAAACCACGGTATGTCACTTACCTAATTGACAAACTTCTGGCTGAAGCAGGGCATTCAGCCTTAAGACTACCCCCTTACCACCCCGTTCTCAACGCTATAGAGCTGATATGGGAAAATGTGAAAACGTACATTAAGAAAAAAAAATGTTAAATTCACTGTAGAGTCAGTGAAAAAATTGGCAGAGGAAAAATTTAATTCTATAACCGTTGACGAGTGGAAATCTGTTTGTCAGCATGTAATTAAAGAAGAAGAGACCTACATGAAAAATGAAGGGCTGATTGACGATATTACTGAACATTTTATAATCAATGTTAATAACGATAGCGACACGGACAGTGACAGTGATAGTGACATACATTCAAGCAGCGATGATAAAGACGATGATGAGCCATTAAGCGGCATTGAGGAGATGAAGTTGTCATTTGACCAATTTTAAAGCAATTATCAGAGGATATTAATATAGCCTAAAGTCTAAGTTGGGTTAGTAGTAATATACATACCAAGTTTCATAAAATTCGGTTCAGCCGTTTATGCGTGAAAAGGTAACAAACAGACACCAAAGAAACAAAATGCAGTTATGGTGTCTATGACATGTGAAACGAAAAGTTATCGTGAAATGTAGCGAAAAAAATCAATGTACAGACAGAGGTTACAATTTTATATATATATATATAGATTATGCATGTTTTATACGAAAGTTATTTTGCCGTTTGTATTGATTTATGTATTTTATAATAACACGTGCTTCATCAGTTAATTTAAATCAGTTAACTGTAATAATATTTGTACAAGGCATGGGTTAAATTATATATACTATGGGGTTATAGACTCTAGCTCCAAGAGTCGACAGGTCAACATCGAAAACCTTCGGGCACTGACGATGATGCACAGCATCGAAAGCGCTTTGCCTTGTTAATAAATTATTATAGTGGAAGCGTAGCCAACACTTTTTTCATCCTACATACATTAGAAGTCACTTCCACCTGCCAGAATACCAACTCAGAAAATAAATTATTATTTTATTTTTTTATTCATGTTTGATTTTAAATAATGTTTAATCAATGCTGCTTCTCATTTTCTGCACTATATTTTTATATAAATTAGGAAAAGTAGAACATATACTAGAGAAAGGTTAGACTGCAGGTACTCAGTATCGATACTTAAAGGGCTGGAGCAAGTGTACGGCATGCTGGCAAATATGTTCAGCTTGGGTAGTACACGTCCTCTCATCCCCACCAAGCCTACCACCCATCCCCACCCCCATGCGCGGACTGTCTCATGTCTCATGAACTCAACTATACCTAGAGAGTTGCTACTGGGCTGAACTCTGCCATGGACTAAGGCCGAAGGAATCCGTCCAAGCCGCAAGGGAAGGGACAGGGACAAGTCTGGACAGAGACGCGTTTGTTTCCGCCTGCACATTTACATTCATTTTATGCTTGGCAAGATTCATCTCTACACCCACCACCATGTCCATCAAATAACTTCTTACATCGCTCTGAAGTCATTTTATCTGGTGGTCTCCAGCTTGGTGGTTGTGCTCCCTAAAGTGCTGCTCTCATGTGTTCATTAGTCGTGATTCGCAACTTACTCTCTATCCTCCCTACGTAGATGGCCTCACGCACCCTACACTTCAGCATGTACAACCCTGATCTGTCTCCTAGAGGACTAGCATCCATGATCTTAGAGCCAAAATTCTGCAGTGATGCCCCCTTTCTGTAGGCTGTTCTAATGCCCTGCCTATTTCGTTATCTGTCCAGGATATAAGAGATAACCATCCTCACCGCCAACAAAATATAAAAATGAAAAATGATTTAAGAATCAATCCCAAAATAAATACTTTTAAGGTGTCACTATGATTGAACCACTAAATAAAATATATAATAGAAACTAACTTATGTATGTACAATCACCATACATCTACGGGTCGTTTGCCTCACTTGATTGCTTTTGAATAACATAACAGGCAATAATATATATGAGATATATTGATATCAATAGTTAATCAGTGTACTATTAAATTCCTTAATCGATTGATGCCTGCGGTGATGTAGTATTAAATAATGCACCATACTAGTGCATTCTAGGTAGACCCGGAATATTGTATATTAAAGTTTATTCAGCTTTACAGTTATCGGTATTGTTATTCGAAGTTGGGCTTCTATCGACGAGTCGCTTCTTGAATAAAGAAATAGCTATCGTTGGTCTCTACTGTCACCATAATAGAGTATGGAATCCATCTAGCTCACCACTTGATTTGGAATCAAAACCGTGCAATAGGGGCTAGCGTTTAATATCCTTATGAGTAAATGGTTACCATGTTCAATTGGAAATAAATTAAATGATTTCTTTTTGCCTTTTCGGTTACTGTTTGAATATTGGTTTGGGTAATATGTATTAGATAATTATTTTATTTGGTTTTCAAACCTGTTTTCACACAAAAATATAGTAGTCACTGTAAATTATAGTCCTGGGTAGCCATTATCATTATTAAAAATCTTAGCGACGGTACCCGTCTTTGGAAGCATTTAGACTGAATAATATGCGTGGCTTTTATTGATTGCAACTTCTCATGTTTATTTTTAGCTTACTCACAACTTTGAATTTATATATATATATATATATATATATATATATATATATATATATGCGTGTGTGTGTGTGTGTGTGTGTGTGTGTGTGTGTGTTTGTTAGGAGAGAGATAAAACTTGGAATGGGTTTCATTTTCGAGGTAGGATCGAAAAACAATTGAAAAGATGTTTTGAAAATCGCCCCATGAATACGTTCTCAATTGCTGATTCTGACCAATAATGACAATAATAGAATAGTAATGACAAAAATATTAATATCTATTAATCATAATTGCTTGTTATGACTCATAATAACGGATATTTTGGATAATCGATTTTTCTCTCTCTCTCTCAATCTCTCACTCCTGGTTCGATTTCAGCCGTTAACGAAGTTGGTCTTTCTTTTTCCATAAAAACATTTAATATGGAGTTCATTTTCGATTAAAAAAAAAATCACGAAAGGTAGAGGAATAGAGACAGATGCTGTTTACTAAACCAATACATAAACCTGGAAGACATGGAAGAACATTTCTCTTGTATCGAAGGTCATAAATAAATGTATTGGGAGCCCTTTTAAAGATATATTTGGAGGCAATAAATGTCCATTTAATTTGTTAACCTAGTTCTATAAAGCAGCTACAATATACTTAGCTAAAGAAAGGCTATGAATGGAACGCTGCAGGACTCTCTAGGTGTCTTGTGGTAGTCCGCCTAGACTAATATTTGGAAAGATAAGAATTGAATAAGGATTGGAATTGGTTTGACAGATAACAGTGGCTGGGCACCGGTTGACTTGAAAACAGCTGAGTAGCAAGACGAACAATCTAAAGTTACTTCTGCAGAACAACACCCTGAGTAGATATTTCTTTTATAATCTCATATTTTCCCCCACAGCTGGAATTCATACAGTTGTTAGGAGTCAACTTAACTATTTATTGAAATTTTAAAACAATAATTTTTTTTAAAAAAACCTTTACTATTTCATTATACTTAATTTGAGCTCGAATTGAAGAATCACACATTTTTATTCCAAGTGTTATCAATTCCCCTCAATTATGATAACTTAATTTCCTAATAGTACCCAGAGCACAGTGAAGCCAAGCCCTGGCTTTTTTTTTATTTTTTTATTTCCGTAGGAGACTTTCCATATTAACCCTTCACTACGTAGCTTCGCATATCTGCAAAGCAAAATTAACTCTCCGTCGGGCGCACCTCTGGACGAAACAAAGGCCTGAGAGGCCGCCCACATATTTTAACTCCCCACTTCCCACCTAATTTATTTTAATTTAAAACGCCTGTACGACAGACTTCGCTAGGAACTAAGGAAAACAAATATACTATTTAGAACGTGAAATGATGACTTTATTAGAATAGAATGAGGCTTAAACTAAAACAAGTTAAATTGATCAGGAGCATTCAGCCTGAGAGGCCAGAGTTAGACCTAGCACTTATTTCTCAAGATATCGACGAACTTCCATATAGAATAGCATTAATCTTAGTAAAAGGAACGATTTCAATAGATATATCTTGAAAAAAAAACTATATTTGAAAATAAGGAGCAATTGGGCGCAATCGGCCTCACAAGCCACCTAAGGACCAGACGGGCTGGATGAAGGATGGCAATAGACTAAAGTAGGGGATTCTAAGCAAGAACACGAATCAGGAAACTACTGGGAATGGCCCCTCACAGGGGAGACAAAATGTGGCAGGGCAACAAAAAGTATGTTTTCCTGGCCTCTCAGGCCAGCTGCTCCTGACGGAGGGTTAAATGAAATTTTCTCATGTGTCTTTGCTAATTTAACGTTGAAGCCCCCTTTACACAACTGCAATGCTATGTATCTAAAACTGTGTGCAAGAATTTTCCACTAGTCCTTGCCACTTACTTGCGAGTTACATCCGTCGCGTTTTCAACAACTTCAAATTGGTATGAATCAACATTTGTATGAGGCAGTATATGTCCTGAAAAGACAAAGAAGGAAAATAATAAATATATTCATGATTCAATAACAGTGGTGAATGTCTGTTAGTGTATATTCATATTTCTGCTAAGGGCGGTCTTAAGTCATGTTATGCTTTGAGTCCTACCTCTGGACGAGTACTCATCCAGCGGTAGAGTTTGTGAGCAGAACATGACTTTTTGAATGTCCGGAAGTGTACTAAAGAAATATTAGTTTCATGCTAGTTCAAGGAAAAAAATAAAATAAATGATATTTACATTTGTATAAAATCTGCTGCAATTCACTTTTTATGCTCTCGTCAGCAACTTTAGTGGCAGCTAGCTCGTTTTAAAATACGAACTCTAAAATGAACGTATATATAAGAATAAAATATGTTGAGTACTCTCTCTTAGAGCTAATAATGGGGAAGAGGAAATGCTAGGTAGAGGAATAGAGGTTGTAAAGTGGGGCGGGACAAGAGCCGGGCATTGCAAGTGGGGCTTTGAAAAAGAGAAACGGCAAGTATAAAAAGGGCATTTTTCTCTGGGTTGAGTGCATCCCACCTAATATGCCACTCCGTCCACCTCTCCATACCACTTTTTCAACCTAATGCTCGTCTTCTGCCTCATTTACAATGAGCCTGGCATAAGCCAACCAACGGAAAAGGGGAGGAAATGCCTCACTAGATTCTTGAAATGCTCAAAAACCTCTATTTATATTAATGGAATACAAATGAAGCTAATGATAATTTGTGGCGAAGTGTTGTTACCGTCGATAATGCATGGGATATCGTTCACATATTGGGAAATCCTTAACCTGTATATATTACTTATTAATTATTTATGTTTATACAGGTGATTATTTATGTATTTTTATTTTTATTTTTTCTACAGCGAAAGTAGTCAAATAATCAGAAACATACTGCGGAATACTCTATAACGCCAGTTTTTTTTTAACTTTTAAAAAGTCCACTGGATCTTCGTAAAGGAAGCTTATTTCCCTCTTGATGGCATATGACGTGCTGATGATCTCAACTCGCCAACTATTCTCTATTTATCCCACAGTAAGAAACGTATATTTACAAAATTTAAAATTTTACGATAGTTGGACTTAAGATGTTTAGTGCGTTAGTTACTCAATGTGAAAAATGCATGAGCAGGAATGGGGGTTAAATGCTAATATTTCGTTTACACACATACTGTAACATTTATAGAAAATTATTATTATTATTATTTATTAACGTCCGCTTTTTGTAACTAAGGCTAATTGGGAAATAGAAAATTAAATGTGCAATACGATTGGTTCTACACTATTTGCTGACCATTATGACTAAGTTATTACAAACTTTCGA
Source organism: Riptortus pedestris (assembly GCA_019009955.1). Lineage (NCBI taxonomy): Eukaryota > Metazoa > Arthropoda > Insecta > Hemiptera > Alydidae > Riptortus > Riptortus pedestris. Next base: position 169,369,721 of record CM032228.1, read on the forward strand.
TTTTCCTCCCGTCTAAAAACCCCTCCCCCTCGCCCAAGACCAATTTCTGCCATCACCTAATATAAAATTTTGGCATAAAAGGAATTAATGCAATTTTTGTCTTATTGTTACCAAACTCAATATATAAACATTTTATGTAAAAAGAAAGATCAAGTTCGTTAACGACTAAAATCGGACAGGTCGGAGGGAATGGGGGGATTTCGAAAATTAAAAATATCTCCAATACTATAGATCGGAACGAAAACATGTACAGATACAATGTTATTGTAAATACATTTGTCTTTAAATGTTGTTAAGAACATGTTTTCTCTAATAGGAATATTAACCGAGATATTTTGATTTTTTAGTTTTCATCCTATAGTAAACCACCACTCCTACTCATGTCATATTAGCAATAAGCTGCTATATAATGAACCACATTCTTCTATGCTTAAACACCAAATATTGCTTCCAAGAGACATTTATTATGAGAAATAAATGGAAATTCGTCGTCGTCATTGATGACGTCATCAGTTAAGATGTTTATTTTATTAATATCATACTCGATATTTAGCTTGTTCAATGAACACTAAAGATCATATTTGTTATTGGTAAAGTCGGAGGTGCAAAAGTGGAGGTTGAACCAATCTTGTTAAACTATTGATGTTCTACAATTAGCTGTTACATACATTTTCTCGTAACAAGTATTAAGCGAGTTGTTTGCGCTTTCTTGTTTTCAGTCTTCAATAACCTCCCCACTCCCCTTCCTTCTACACTTGGTCTTTTTTACAAGGAAATGGAGAATTGGGAGGTGAGAGGAGATTTCAAATGTGTTACACCATTTCGTGAGAAATCTGCTTATTTTACGCAGCCTCTGCGGACGGACTTTTGTTTGTAGATATTGATGCTGAGTCTTAATCTTAATACTTTCATGTTCATTCTTAGCACTATAATTGATAATTAAAACTAGTTAAATAGATTTCTTATCAGTGATTTGATAAGTATTCAGGAATTCTGTATTATATGTGAATTTGTCGTGATAGTGTTATTTTCTTTGTCCCATTAAACAATGCCTCCTAACTGAGAATTTCATCAGGCAAATATTCATGAATGAAATACTGGAGCATTTGAAGTTAATATTATGATTCATTTCGGCAAATCAAATGATGAATTTTGAGTTACTAAATAAAAAGCCAATATAAATCAATCTTGTCTGAAGAGTGGAAAAATTTTCCCTTCGTAAACTCAGCAGCTTAATTCAATACTATATTATTATATCAAATTCTTAGTGTATGTTATTTCTTAATTATTTCTATCACATGTCCAATTAGTTCAAAGTGTCTGGAAAGCATATCTGTATTAAGTGTAGAGTTCTAGTTTGGGCGAGGACTCCTTATCGGTAGGTAAGTTAGAGGAAAGGGTTTGGGGGTCCCAAGTAGCGGGTCCCTGTATAATAGATGGCTGTGGATTTATTGGTACTGGAGTGGGGGCAGGAATAATTTCTAGGTTCAATTTCCTAGGGGGGCCTCACCCGGTGTCTGGGGTCCTCTATATCTGAGCGGCCAGCCATCAGTTTATATACTCATGACTTACAGCCTATAGCCTTCTGATATATAACCTGTCGTTACCATCCACCCCCTTACCTAAAGCTCCTACTCAACGGCCCCTTTCTGTTATTTATCAACAAGAGAGCCCTCCGAATTACTCTCACAGCTGGAGGTCAGCTTATAGCGGATTTCTCTCAAGGGAAATCTGTTATTGAGTTTCTAACTCATTACTCGATTTTCGAAAAACCTCTTCAAACGCCCATCGATCCTACCTTGTAGATAATGAAAATGAGGTCCGTTCTGAACTTTATATTTAGATAGAGCGCTGAAACGGTTGCATTGTTTAGTTGTTCACTATCAAACTCGACATTTAAACCTTGTATTTAAAAATAAACTTTATTAGTGAAGTCGAAAGAGGAGAGGAAACTAAGAAATTTGAAATATCTCCCTTATTATGAGACTGTTGAAAATATACAACCAATCTTAATTCAAATATTATTTCTAATAAATTGTTGCATACATTCTGAATTTACAAAGCAGGCATGTAAAAGAAAACAACCCTACTCTGTAGATGTGGATGAACACCGTGAATAGTTTTATTACAAGGTTCAAAACCAAATATTGTTCTCATAGTAATTTTACTATGTTAGATATATTCAAGTATTTGAATTCAATATTTAATGTTTTACTTTTCACACTCCTATATTTATAAGAGTTTTTCTCTTATCTATACCTTACTTGGTATTTAACCATTTTATGAAGAAATAAATATTATATTCCCTGAAGGATGAAATCTTACCTTGGGAAGGGGTAGTAATTCGCAATGCCTCAGTTATTATTAAATGTATCGCAAAATTTATTATATTATTATGAATAATGTATTACATTCGTCTTTTGCAAATATAATTTTCTTTAAATGTTATTTTATTCATTTTTTATCTCTCTCATTACTCGACATATTTTGATTTTTCTGTATTGTGTGGTCAGTAAACCGCTACTTCCGCATATCCGATACGAATCTCTTTGCGTTACTGAGTCAATAGACACTTCTTATAAAGGTTATTAGCCAATGTTTGCTTTATTCTGTCTTGGTTCCTTTGACATGGTGTTGCCAAATGTGATTCTCCTTCTCTGTGTGATTGCAATCCGCAAACTTCCTAAGTGCCGGAGTGACTCATGGATAAAAACAAAATCATATTTCTCCTTTAGAAAAAGAAAAAGAAATTAAAAAAAGTTATCTCGACAGGTGATTTTAAGTGCTATAAAAGCCTAATTTGAATCTCACAGAACGAGAATGGGTTTTAGTTGAAGAAAGAGAGCGGATAAACTTGTTTGTATGTAAGTACACAGTTTGCCTATTTTCATCTACAATGCGTTTATTTAGGCATAGTGCACTTTCAGAGCAACATATTCATCTTCAGTGTCTGCAATGAGCTTTGGAGAACACCGAGTCCTATCATCCGGCAGCCATGGTGCAAGCTACTGCTCTCTAATAGTCTTTGCAGACCTACTGTGTCATCCAGATTGATTCATTCCTCTGCTACCCAGCTTCCCTAGAAGAAACTAGTTTGTGGTCGAATAAAACAATATATTAGAAAAGCAACTTAGAAGATAGCGTCTATAACAAACAACAAAAACGGACCATTTTCATCTTTCGATTCCAAGTTTTAAAATCTGTATACAAGAACCAGCCACATACTAAATTTAAAATAACATCCTCCCTATTAGCAATACTATACGGGTATATATATATATCTATATATATATATATATATGTTTATATATATATATATATATATGTTAATATGGCTTAGCTCGGGAAATCATTTGAGGCTGAATGATGATAGTATTTTTTTTTTTTTTGAGCAAGGGTTCAATGTTTACTACACTTCCCGTCTGGGCGCATTGTTTTCCCGTGAGGGTCAGGCATGTGACTTACAGAAAAAAAAAAACTATTTCAAGAATAAATGAAGATAAGTCCCTAATCATTGTTTTCCCGTGAGGGTCAGGCGGGCGACGTTAGATGAGAAATTTTAATTTTGAAGAATAAATAAAAATGTGTTCCTGATCTATCTCTCTCCACTTTTTAACTCACCTTTTTGAATACTTCAAACCATAATCGTGGATAGCATTTATTACAATTAAATATCCTCTATAATGAAACTTATTTCCTGTCAAAAACCAATCCGAGCTCATATAGTTTAAGCATAGTTTTGTAATTAGATTATATTCGTAATAGTAGAGCTCAGTGGAAATCATTTCACAGGAAATAAGTTAACTCAATTAACTGTTTAGGCACCGGCCTCCTTCCGCTCCAGCATCTCCTTCGTTTTCCTTAAAATATCGATTCAAAGTATTATTTTAATAATTTATCTACCTGATGGAATTAAATAATAGTATTACCCTAAAAATAATTTCATTTATATTCAAAAATATAGGTGAGGGGAAGAGAACGTAGCCTCCCTGCAAAACAAGTAATACTTTAAATCATATCAAATTTAAATGGATATTGTCTTTTTTCATAATAACATTACCATTAACATCTAATTGTTATGATGGTACATATTTGTTTCGATAACATCAAGATGTCGGAAATAAGATAATATATTAGCAGAACCAAAGAGTATGATCCCATAACTTCCGCTCTCACTCTTTGTGCCAATTCAGCATGACTTTGTTTAAATAATATATTATACAAATTAAATAACGGAAATGCTCTTATAGTTTGCATTTCTATTGGAAATAAATAAAAATGTTATTTTCTAGGAGAAATAAATAAATGAGAAGGGGACGACGGAGATATACAACCTCACTAATCCGAATCATATATAGAGTTATCATATGTGACTAAAACATAAAATCTTTTGTCATAATATTCATTCATTAAAAACACTTAAATAAGCACTAATATAATTAATGACTCCCGCTATAGTTTTAGCATATATCCCGTGTTTACTTCATTTTAGGAACATAGTGAATGCAACAAAAGTTGCACTAAATAATAAAATAAACTACATTTATGTGCATGTTTGCCGAGAATCTAATAGGAAACGAAATATCATAATTTTTCATTTCAGGCCTCCCTCATAAACCCCACTCCCGTCCGGGCATAAAAATTTTAACGCATTATATATATATATATATATATATATATATATATATATATATATATATATATATATATATATATCTTAACGCAAGACTCTATAGGTAGTCGGTTTATATGGGGACTATAGAGGAGAATTTAGAAAATTCGAAATTTCTCTGTTATTATTCCTTGGGTCAAGAAATTGTATAAAGATGATCTAATATTTATTTTTCTCAATTTTGAATATTCACTAAGATATTTGGAGATATTTGTCCCCAGTAAAGCTCCTCTCCTACTCATATCATATTAGCAGTAAGCTGTCAAAACATGACATATTTTATTTGAAGCTTAAAGAATATTTTCATTGAACTTTTACTTTGTGAAGTATGTGCAAATATTTTAGGTGTGGCGTCATCAATTACTTGTTTACTCCCAAACTACACGCTTTTTATTTAATTAATACTCCACTCTATATTAAACCGTTTCATGAAAAATTAAAGACTGTATTAGGTAGTGGCAGAATTTAGCTTTGGTAGTGGGGAGAGGCTAGAGTGGGAATAATTCAATATTCGAAATATCACGTTTGCTTTGAGCCAGATCGAAAAACTGTATTTAATCAATGTTATCTAATTTTTATAATCTACTATCCAAGGTGCCTGGCTTAGCCCGGGATATCATTTGAGGCTGAATGATGATAGTATTTTTTTTTGGGCTTTACTTTGTACATTACTTTTACATTTTCCCGTCTCAATGCTTAGGAATTACACCCGAATCTGGCACGCTACGGATGATAATAATGAAAGTATTTGGTTTGTACTTAATTCTACAAAATACACAATATTTTAGCAGATTTCCCTTAAGGGAAATCAGCTATTGAGGTCGTACTCATGACGCGATTTTCGAAAATTTTCTTCAAATGTCCATCGATCCTACCCAGGAGATGACGAAAATGAAGTCCGTTCAAAATTATATAGTATATATATATATATATATATATATATATATATATATATATATATATATATATTTGTCTGTTACCGCCCTAGCGGTCGCAATTTTTGTTTAATCGTTACCAAACTCGATATTTAAACGTTTTATGCAAAAAAACAGATCAAGTTCGTTAATGGCTGAAATCGGACCAGTGGGAGGGGGTGTTTAGAGGGGGGATTTTCGAAAATTCAAAATATCTCCGTTACTATACGTCGGATCAAAAACTTCTATAGAACTAATCTTATTCTAAATTAAAGTTACTATAAATATTGTTATATACATTTATTCTCTATCTTCAATATTAACCGAGATATTTGCATGTTTATTAAATTTGGGCCGATAACGAATGACAGTTTCCCACCAAAAGCTAGTTCGGCCCTTTGCCGTAAAAGTTCGGCTCTTGTATGGAGATTTCTCTATTGTATAACTTCACGTGGGAAATCTGCTTAGTTTATGCAGCCCCTGCGGGACGGATTTTTATATTACCCGATCCCACTGCATGTATCTTTTTTTATATATAACATAGTCATAGATCATCCATCATATTAACTATATTATTCACAATGATAGAAATAATTCTGCATTCCGAACTATCTATGAATAAACACCAATTTCCTCAAACGTGATCCAATGCACTACTTGGATGGCATCTGTTTTATATACTTATTAACCACTATTAAAAATACTCTTTTGTATATTTGGAAAGTGAACAAATTATTAAATTGTTGACTCCCACTATAGTCTTTAGCGTATAACTCATTTATACTTATGTATACGACAAACGTGTATATAATACAAATGACTCTAAATAACAAAATAAACAACTTTTGTTATGTGCATATTTGCCGAAAATACAATAGGAAACGAAATACTGATATTTTTAATTTCAGGCCTCCCTAATAACCCCCACTCCTGTTTGTCTCAGAGAATAATAATATAGCATAAAGCCAAAGTTGAGTTAGTAGTAATATACATACCAAGTTCCATAAAATTCGTTTCAGCCGTTTACGATTCTATAAAGGACATACAGACAAACATTCATTTTCATATTTATAGATAGATCGTATCACACAAATATTCTCTGACTTGAATATTAATCAAGCAGTTTGTTTTTTTTTTGTTTTTTTTCAGCCTTTTGTAAATCTCTACTTCCAATTCACCGATTTACAATTTAATTACCTCAGTCACTAAACATCACAAGCCCAACAAGTATTTTAATCCCTGTTTACGTAGACTTACACTACAAGGTCGATGAAAAGCAGCTGGTGAGAAGATATTTTCAGCTTGTCATATCCCAGAAAGTGGGAAATGTGCTTAGTTTACTCAGCACATACCTGACGGACTCTCAATCGTTAGTTGTAATTAACTTCCCAATATTGAAGTGTATAAAATATTCAAAATACAACAAAAGTCGGAACTGATTTGATGCAACTGCGTTATTAATACTTAAGAAAATAATTTCATTTAAACGAAAGAGATGATTGTGATATTATTGAAAGTACGAAGAATGTTTAATTACTGTTTTTTATTTGGTAATGACACTGATATATTATATAACACGAATGCTCTCACGAAGTTATCTAGAGTTAAATAAGTAGGCCTTAAATTAAGCTATCATTTTTATAATGTTATCTGAAGAATATTTAATGACTTCATAAAAGTATTATCCAACGAGAGAGAATCTTGGCATAGCCGTAAATATAATGGCGTAGTTTGTGGAAACGCAGTGAAACCCTAATCTTATCTTAATAACAAAAGTTCTACAGGAGAAGGGAATTGATGCAGCCATCATTAATTAGTAGTGTCTTTATATTTATTTTCCCTCTGGGTCAAGTTATTTTTTGCTCTCCCCCTGTATTATGGAGTCTCTCTTCATTATTCTGCTTTCGCAAAAGTTCTAAAAAAGATGAACTTTCTTTGCGTTCAACGGAATATTAATTTGACGCTTAAGTAAGTAATATCTACGGTATTCAAAGCTAATTGGAGGTAATCAGTGCTATTAAAAGCATCATTAGCTTCTGACAGAATCAAATGCAAAAAAAACCGTTGTTACGGCAAAGGGCCGAACTAGCTTGGCTGGAAACTGTCATTCGATAAACATGCAAATATCTCGGTTAATATTCAAGATAGAGAATAAATGTATATAACAATATTTATAGTAAATTTAATTTGCAACAAGATTTATTCTGTATAGTTTTTCTATCCGACGTATAGTAACCTAGATATGTCAACTTTTTGAAAATCCTCCCCTCTGGGTTAACGAACTTGACCTTTCTGTTTACATACAACGAATAAATATCGAATTTGGTAACGATCAAACAAAAATTGCGACCGTTGGAGCGTTAACAGACATGTATATATATACAGTTTTGAACAGACCTCGTTTTCGTCATCTCCTAGGTAAGATCGATGGACATTTGAGGATCTTTTTTGTAAATCTCGTCATGAGTACAACCTCAATAGCTGATTTCCGTTAAGGGAAATCTGCTAAAAACAAAAATTGCTTTCGACAAGGTACATGCCAGTCTATGAAATATCTAGTTCCTTTATAAGATATTTTTTTTGTTGAATTTAATGTTTCGTTTTCGTTTATTTTGTTTTTAGTTTATTTGTTGATTCGTGTTTTTTTTTGTCTGTTTGGTTGCGTTTTGTTATTTCGTTGCGTTCTTAGTTTGTTCTGTTCTAATTTAGTTGTTTAAATTTTTTCTGTTAATGTTTTCATTCTTTATTTTGTTTATTTTCATTGTTTTTTTATGAGCAATATCGCCTCGCAGCTAACTCTCCACAATAAATAAATAAAATAATATTGACAACTTAATTCAATTACTCTTGCATGTACTGGGTGAGAATTCTTGTAATTTTCCAAGATGTTTACCAATTTATCTCGTATTTGTATTTTGAAATTGTGACAAAAATATTTTTATATTATTTCAATTTCCATGTATCGTGGCTTTCCAATGCTCGCGTTGGTATTCTTGCAATGTATATAGCGTTGCAGGTTATCTGCAACGGTTACAACAATACACAATTAGCTCATCACAGAGAAGATGTTAAAACAAAATATACTTGTGATTTCTACAGAAATATGTTTCAAATATTTTCTCTAATTTTCTCCTTCTTTCCTTGCCAGTTACATTCAGATAGGGGAAAGTTGGGTAAAATCGGGTAGCAAAGGTTTGAAGGCTTCCAGAAACCACAATTTTTACCACAGTTTTGTTGAAATAAAAGCTACTTATCTGTTAACATAACTACAGATTCTAAAACAAAATATAATTTTTTAAAGACGTTTTACTCTATTTTTGTTTTGTAAAAACTCATTTTGCCCGGTTTTATACCACTATTAGTGTAAAACCGGGCACATGTGTTTTTCTAATGGGAAAATAAAAATCCAAAGATTTTTAATCAAATTAATGTTTTTTTGTTAATAATAATAATTAAGGTTGTTTGATGCATTAAAAGAAACCCCCCTTTTGGAAACAATATAAAAAAATAATGTAAAAATATAAACAAATAACAACATTAATCTTTTTTAGCTATTTCAAAACAATTATACATTTCAAAAAGTAAATTCATAGTTGCCAGACTTATCATATTGTTTGTCATTATGCATGCTTTTATAGTGAAATAATTAAACAAAATAAGGTAAAATTATACTTTTATGTTTCGGGAATCGTGCCATAGCTGCTATCCCGCGCGTAAAGTTTAAATAAAACATTGCGTCATTCAGGCATACAAAACGCAAAAGACAATTACTTAGTGCTAAAATAAAAGTAATTCAAACTTGTACTAAGGGAACTTCATGCATGTATTCTAATTGGAATAGGAGCGCAGTGCAATCAAAAACCTTTTCCACCAAAATCATAAACAGGTTCCACGAATAATGAGTTATTGTCACTGCCACGAAACAAGCATGACTAACGGTTTGGCGTAATGGCCGTTGCTTCTTCTTCAAAGCTGGATCCTAGTTCCTCCGTTATCAGCCCGACTGCAGTACACACAACGGCTAAGAGGAGGTACCTGGTTTGCTCCCGACTACCTGCTTTTATCCTACTCTCCCCTACTCATCGCTCTTAGCTACTACCGTTACTTAGAGCTATCAGACCCACATTTTTAATTCAATTTAAAAGCCATTCCTACCCGTTTTTTACTTGAGATATCATTTAGTGTTTCCTTTTGTTAATATTACAAAACACACATATTAGCACGAACACAAATGCTGTGTCGGCATTAGTCTTACATATTCAATTCCAACCATCATGTTAAAGTACAAATTTAATTGTTATTATGAGAAAAGTGTTTTCACTGAGAAGATCTTTCTTAGTTTGGGATGGATCTAATAACGAAAAACTCGAAGATATTTCAGCTTAAGTAAGTAATATCTACGGTATTCAAAGCTAATGGAGGTAATCAGTGCTATTAAAAGCATCATTAGCTTCTGACAGAATCAAATGCAAAAAAAACAAAAATTGCTTTCGACAAGGTGCATACCAGTCTATGATTTTCTTTGGCTAATATCTAGTTCCTTTATAAGATATTTTTTTTTGTTGAGTTTAATATTTCGTTTTCGTTTATTTTGTTTTTAGTTTTTTTTTTGGTTCGTGTTGGTTTTTTTTTGTTTCCTTGGTTGCGTTTTGTTATTTGGTTGCGTTATTAGTTTGTTCTGATCTAATTTTATGATTTACATTTTTTCTGTAATGTTTTCATTCTCTATTTTTTTTATATTCATTGTTTTTTTATGAGCAATATCGCCTCGCAGCGAACACTCTTCAATAAATAAATAAAATAATATTGACAACTTAATTTAATTACTCCTGCATATACTGGGCGAGAATTCCATTTTCCAAGATGTTTACCAATTGGGAGGTACCCAGTTTGCTCCCAACTACCCGCTTTTACCCTACTCTCCCCTACTCATCACTCTTCGCTACTACCGTCATTTAGTGCTATCAGACACACATTTTTAATTCAATTTAAAAGCTATTCCTACCCGTTTTTTACTTGAGATATCATTTAATATTTCCTTTTGTTAATATTACAAAACACACATATTAGCACGAACACAAATGATGTGTCGGCATTAGTCTTACATATTCAATTCCAACCATCATGTTAAAGTACCAATTTAATTGTTATTATGAGAAAAGTGTTTTCACTGAGAAGATCTTACTTAGTTTGGGATGGATCTAATAACGAAAACCCCGAAGATATTTCAGCATAAACCTTTGGACCCTAACGTGCTTTCTTAGTTCCTTTTTCATTTCTTTTCCATCATGATTGTTCTAATATTTATGATTAGGTAGTACCCCTCATTGGTTGAAAGCGAATAATTTTTCCCTCTGTTTTAAGTTGTCCTATACAAACTGTATATAACTTTATACAATAAAGTGATTCTCTGACTTGTGGGATTTAAGGAGGAAAAAAAAAGTTTGTTCTTGATTTTTTTTTTCTCCTTAAATCCTACTAGAGAGAGAATAACTTTATTGCATAAAGTTATATACAGTTTGTGCGGCTACTCAATTACATTGAGATGCTGAAGCACACTGCAACTGAAATCAATCCCTATACCAATACTAAGCAAAACATTACATATTGTATCTAGTCACATAAATAACTAAAATATTTTAACACGGTCAGCAACCTAAAAGGTGTATGTCATAAGATATAAATTAACAAACTCTATTATTAGAATTTCATGATCCGTCGATCTATGATAAAATCACTGGTAAAAGTTGAAGTTAAAATATATGGTGGCAAATAATCCCTAAAGTATCAATAATGATACTCTCGACCAAGGTTAGAAGAACCTTGTCTATTCCCACCTCGACTAGAAATGTCTGGGTGCGCTTAGGGACAATTCCTCGAACCACAAGCCTACCACTAGAAAATCCCGCTCACCAAATGTTTCCCTGAATTTCTCAGAGTAAAATTTAATACAATTTCCATAAATATTTTTCTTTTCCTCGTGGATCTTCTCCGCTTGATCTGGGTCTTTACTCTCGTACCTTATCGTTGGGTATGCATAAAAAAATGCTCTATTTATTCCAAAACTCAATTCCATAGTTCCAAAAGAAAATGCAAAAGATTGTAAACGGAGAGCGTATCATTCCAAATAATTGCAAAATGCATAATGTTCACTCTGGGAGAATTGTTTGTAATTATATATTGCAAAGATTTGTTATTCTGAGATTGAAACATAAAACGAGTATTCCTTCGACCAGTTCTACCGCAACCCAATAAATCTCTGAGTAATGAAAGAGTCGTATTCAACGGGAATGAATATAACTTAGAAAGAAAATAAAGAGCTTTCTTTATTTATCCGCTAAGGAGTATGGATGCAATAGGTCGTAATGGCCGAAGTTGGTCGAGCCAGGAAAGCTAGGATAGTATGGCCTCATTGCCAAGCTGCTCAGGTCATAACGTTTGCATTTTAAAGCACGCTCTTACATCAGGCTTTTGGCTCGACAACTATGCGATTACACTCTCGTCTCCGCCATTCACTCCAATACCCACAACATTTCTTGCTAAATGGTAAACAGCATATATTTGACCTCAATTCCAAAAAATGAAGGCAAATGGTATTTTTAGGCATGGCGTTGGCCTACTTTTGGAGTGATTTGGCCCTGTTAATCTATTGTTGAATTTTCGCAATATAAAATTAAGAAATTCCGAGGATATTTCATAACCTTGCTCTGTTAATTAATATAAAGCACTACCTGATATTTAAATTCACGAATAGAATGCCTCTTTCATATAACATGTAATCAGAACTAACCACTTTCTTTTCTCTATCCATTATCACCATTTGTTCTCTACATAGTTGATTACCAGTTAGTATGACGGAATGTATGTCAGAATCCATTAACAAGATATCCTGAGAATGGAATTTCCAATATCCATAATATTCAGAACTGTAAAATTCGTGGAATAAAATGAGTTTTACTCCAAATTCGTAGAATGCAGACGGCTGAGCTGCTATTCCAATTACTGTGGTATTGCGTTGCTCTGGGTTTTGGAAAAGGAGTACTGGAAGCTGTATACCGACGACTGAGGTACAATTCCATGGACTATAGTATTATGAAGCTATAAGGTTGGTTTGTTTGATTTTGGGCAAAAAGCATCGCGGTCATCAATGCCCAACACTCTTCAGAGCGTATTTGAGTTCCCCAATCATGGGAAGACGCAGGCACACGCATCCTAGGCCGACTTTTATGTATAAAAATATATAAAACGTTAGAGGTAAAAAATAAATATTAAAATCAAATACATTAAAATAAACATTAACATTAAGACTCTTACAATAACATTAAAAGAAAAGAATCCATAGCTATATGTGGCTGGAATGGCCTGTTAAATGGAGAACCTTATTACCCTGTCAATGACCGCTCTAGTGTTTGCTAGGGCGTCGCTGAGGTTCCTTGCAATATCGAGGTGAGCCAATATTCCTCTGTATTTCCTGCACTCTTCAAAAATGTGCGTGGCTGTTGATGTTATCAATTCAAGGTGCAGAAATTTCGTTTGGAGTGAGAGGAATTGGTGTTAATAACGCCAAACAATGGCCGAGATTGGCTTCTCTATCAGCTCTCTCATTACCGGGAACCCCACGGTGCCCCGGAATCAAAATCAGCAGCACCGACTTGCCCAGCTCATGTAGCATAGTTGTGTAATGAAGTACTTTAACAACTCCCGGGTTGTTGCTAAATATGTTCCTGGTACCAGACACAGCGCTCCTTGAGTCAGTGCATATGGCGATGTGTTTGGCTTCAGAGGACATCGAGCGGTATAGAGTGGCTGAAATCGCAAAAAGCTTGGCGTAGAAAATTCCGGATAAGGCGTTTAGTTTGAAGGCGCAAGCTGTTCTGTCAGCAACAAAGGCACAAGCTGTCAACCCTTCGATCTTAGAACCATCGGTGTATATGACCTGCTTTTGGTCGATTCGTCCAAGGAGGTCATAGAGCTTCTTGGTCAGCTCGAAACCATCCATGATGTCCTTCTTTTTTGTAAGGTCTATGCTCTGTGGCCTTTTTAGCGTCCAAGTGGGTATAGACTCTTCGACTGCAATGGTTTCGATTCCCTTAATCTGATTAACGAGTTTCTCCATACACAGGGCAAGTGGTGCTGGTGAGGATGCAGCCTGATAAAGGTTCTCATACTTTGATTGAAAAATGTATGTAAAGCATGGGTGATTGAGGTTAGAGTATACTTTGCTGATATATCTTGCGGCTAACTGGAGTCTTCGATATAGGTGTGGGTGCACTCCAGCCTCAGCACAAACTGAAAACTGGGGTTGTCCGGAAGGCTCCAGTTGCTATCTTTAAGCCTGCGAAATGAACAGCGTCGAGGATAATGAGGACAGGCGTTCTTGTCGAGCCGTAAACTAGGCCACAGTAGTCTAGTTTGGAGTGTATTAGTGCTTTATATATTTTTATTAGTGTGGATCGATTGGCTCACCATGATGTCCCACAAAGAACGTTCAGGATCCACATCCTCCGATAGCAGGTGTTCATGTGTGCAGTTATGTGCGGTAGCCAGCTAAGCCCCCTGAAATGCTATGTTTTGCTTTAAATAATAAGTACAAAATATTCATTCTTATGAATTATATACCCGAAATGAATCAAGAGACCAAAAAAGTACGACTGTTCGTAAATTAATTGGGCGAAATTGAAATATATTTTATTTTATAATATTTTGAAGTGTGTGTTCTTAATATTACAAGCTTTTAAATTTTTCAACGATTTAATTATTTATTCTTACAATAATCGCATTTCGTGAAAAGGGTGATTCAGTATCACCTTCATAATCTATTATTGTTTAAGGATCTCGATGTTGTTATTTTAAGGGATGTGACCAACGATACCGGTAAATCACCGAAATTATGATTTTGAAGCTTTCGATATCCCATAGTACGAATTTAATGGGTTCAGTAACCAATAGAATGATTTTCAGTCGTACAGTAGCCGGTAGTGTTATTTTAGAATTTAATGATTTAATTTTAAAAAATGATGAAGTATAGTTTAAAAAAAGTTAAATAATTTTTATTTATCCAAACTTTACGTAGTGCGTTTCTATATGTATTCCAATAAATTGCAATTTGCTGATTATAAAAAAAAATCTTGGGGATTTCTTAGCCCCAAAAAAGATCATGCTAAGTATTTTCTGTTGTTATTTCATGTAGCATTCATAATTCTTGTTTATCGATGAGGCCATATAAATGATGATGGCTGCTGAAGGGATGATGAAGTCCTAAGAAGGGCATGGAGTACTAAAGAACGGCTGCCTTCATCATGAAACCGCAGCTTATCATGCGGTTTAAGGCAGAATCCCTTCCTCGTTAAGTCTAAGCCGGTTTTGACTAAGCGTCTACTTGATTTAAGCCCCCAGATAGGAGTAACATTCAAAGTGAGGGATTTCTTACAATAATTCAAAATAATAACTTTAGATATTATTATCATAAAGAAAGGTAGGTGTTAACAGCTGATTTAATTTTTTTTTTCTTTCTAGGCAGCTACTGAATATTGTTAACATTAAACATTTGACCCTATGTATTTCCACAGATAAGGATTTCAAAAACTTTGATTACTTCTGTAGTTCTTGATAATAAATATTTTTTTATGTAATATATAAAACATATATTTCTATATGAATAAAAGTGTTGGAAATGGTGTTTACATCTAGTGAAAATATTTTTTACAGGAAAAGGTTTTTGTTTGTCATTACGTTTGATTGCTCATATCCACCAAAGAAGAGCTAAGAATTACTACGTGTTCTACTTGAGATTTACTAAAAGTGAAATACTATAGTACTGGTAACAACATTTCGGCATTAACTGTTTACTTCTGATGCTGGATATAAACTCATATTATCATATTTCATACTCTATTACCGACACATGTATTCTTGTTCAAAGTGAACGAAGCTCCTTTTTAGCAGATTTCCCTTAAGATTGAGGTCGTACTCTTGACGCAATTTTTGAATTTTTTTTTCCAAATGTCCATCGATCCTACCCAGTAGATGAGGAAAATGAGGTCCGTTCAAAACTGTATATATATATATATATATATGTGTGTGTGTGTGTGTGTGTGTGTGTGTGTGTGTATGTGTGTGTGTGTGTGTGTGTGTGTGTGTGTGTGTGTGTGTGTGTGTGTGTGTGTGTGTGTGTGTGTGTGTGTGTGTGTGTGTGTCTGTTACTGCTCTAGAGTACGCAATTATTGTTTACCAAAAACGACAATTAGTCGTTTTATGTAAAAAGAAAGATTAATTTCGTTAAGGGATGAAATCTTACAAGGGAGAGGGATTTAAAGGGGAGGAATTTCGAAAATTCAAAACATCTCTGTTACTATACGTCGGTTTGAAAAATTGTATAGAAAAAATCTTATTTTAAATTAAATTTACGATAAATATTCTTCTATACATATTTTACTTATATTGAGTATTAACCGAGATATTTGGTTTTTATAGTTTTATGCTTTCAGTAAACCCCCACTCCTACTAGTGTCTTATTAATAATAAGCTGCCATATCATGAAACACTTCATAACAAGGTTAAATACCAAATGTTGTTTTCAACAAAGCTTTATTATACAAATAAGTTCTTTTGACCCCCCCCCCACGTTTTGGTGTTCTTGTATTACTTAATTTTTAATGATTGAGATACAAATTATTCTGATTCATTGTAAATTATAGCGCTAGCTATAATAAATAATTTTCAATAAAATTTATGTTATAATCTGATATAATTCGGTAATTGTTTTTCTTTCAGGTGAGAGGTTAGCAGACCTGTTTATTTTACGTTTCTAACGCTTCCCGTTGGGAGAGGAAAGATTTCTTATTGCCGCTTGTTTATTCACTTAATTTTTAAGGATGTGTTGTGTTACCAGTATTTAGATTTATCTATTGTTAAACTTCAAGAGGGAAATCTGCTTAGTTTGCGCAGCCCCTGCGTGACAGGCTTTTATGCTAAATAGATTGGCTAGGGGTATTTAAATTTCGAAATATAGATTATTTAGGAAAGAAAAATCTGCATCTGCCTCATTCCTCGTCTCAAGTTTCACTATTCAGCTGATAGTGAAGAAACACAAACTTCGAAGGGTCACCTGACATTTACTGACCATGAGTTTTTTCCTGTTAATTTGATTAAATATAAATTGACAATGAAATTCAGTTTTATAGAAGAAATATTAAAATAAAATAGAGTCCTAGAAATATTAAAACAAACGGAATAAAATTACATTATTAAACATCTTCAAAAATGGGCTGTTATGGCCACTTAAAATACGGGATGAAGGACACTAAATCATGGATATCCAGAATAACATAATTAACAATGGTTTAATTATTCCAATCTAGGTTGTGGAGAGTTGATTTAATATGGCGAAGTGTAGCTGAAGTGGCCCCCACTAACCATTTCCCCTCTCACACGAATTGGCCTGCTAGGGCCGGCACATTAGCCGATTGGACTAAGCTCTTGTTGAATATTTATTTAACTTATACCCAATGCTATTTGCAATGTAAAATGTAGCAATCTAGTACAAATTGTACTCCACTAACAGAGATCACGTTTTGCTAAAATCACTCTTCCTGAAGCAATGGAACGTTCTGATTGGCTAGCCGACACATGCAGGAAATGGAATGCTCATTACAATGTTAATGCTCTAGACAATTAAATAGACAATGATGTTTATAATACATTTCACGGATAAATTAACATTCTCCACAGTAAGAAAAGTAAGTTACTGAATATTATACCATATGTAATAAAAGACAAGTAATAAGCATGAAGGGACCTCGTTTTTAGCAGATTTCCCTTAAGGGAAATCAGCTATTGAGTTCATACTCATGACGTAATTTCCAAAATTATTCTTCAAATGTCCATCGATCCGACCTAGTAGAGGACAAAAATGAGGTCCGTTCAAAATTGTATATATATATTTGCCTGTTACCGCTCTAGCGGTCGCAATTTTTGTGTTTGTTACCAAACTCCATTGGTAAGTGATTTTTAATCGTTTTATGTTAAAAGGAAAGAAAGATCAAGCTCGTTAACAGCTGAAATCGGACCAGGGGAGAGGGGGGGGTTTAGAGGAGGAGAATCTTGAAAATTCGAAATATCTCCGTTACTTCGTATCGAAAAATTGTAAAGAACTAATCATGTTTCAAATTAAATGATCTATAAATATTGTTCTATACATATTTTCTGCATCATGAATATTAACCGAGATATTTGGATTTTATAGTTTTCCGCTTTCAGTAAACCCTCTCCTACTCATGATATAATAACAATAAGCTGCTATATCATGAACCTTTTCATTACAAGGTTAAATAATGATTATTGTTTTCATTGAAGTTTTACTTTGTGAGATATATTTACTTAATATTCGCGGAGGTGTTACCAATATTTACCTATTGTAAAACTTTGCGTGGGAAATCTGCTTAGTTTACGTAGCCCCTGCGTGACGGACTTTTGTCATCTACTAGATGGTTATTTAAAGAAATCTACTGAGAGGACTCCCATAAGCTCAACCAAAATCTGGTGAGATCTGGTAAAAAGACAATTTGTAATTATTCATTGTTCATGATTTTGCAGACAAAGTAATAACAACTATAATAAACAATAGCAGAAGAGCCAATATTGGAACGTATGTATTATATGTGAACTTTCCATGCCTCACGATGCAGCGTGCACTGTTGATTATTTAATTGTCCGCCATAATTTGCATTTTTCGGAAAATAAAATTAAAGAAGAAAGGAATATTTGAGTTAACCTCTGTCGTATATCGATAACACGGTTAATTAACAGGTGGACATTATTATTCGTGTAGTAGTGACAACAAATAGTTTGACGTACGTCACAAATTAATTTTATAAAATTCATTTTAATTAATTACCAAGTTTAGTATCAATATTCTAGCTTGGATAAATAATATGACATTGGTTTTCAATCAGAATTCACCTCCGCAGTCTAATATATTTTCTTTCTCTGCTTTGTAAGATTTTTTTTACATTCCTTGTTTTAACAGTTATAGGTTTTCTCCCTGCTTATTGCTTATCTAGGCTTATATTTATATTATAGCTTATCCGGTCTAGCTAACTATAGTGTAAATTTTTGAGGACTAAGATTAAGGAACATCACATTAGCTCCACTATTTTTTAATAAAATCTGTAAAATAGCTTTCTCTAGCAATATTAAGATTTAAAATTTAGATTGTTTTTATGTATACTTTCACTATTTTTCCTGTTCTGAGATGATGAAATATTTTCAGAATTGGACAATGTAAAGTCAAGTATCTGATACACTGTCAACTAGAGCAGCAAGGTGAAAAGAGATTATCTGGTTGCTATTGAGTGTATCCAACTTTCCTTTGATGCAGTGTCAACTTTTAAGAATATCTTTTCTTTAGTCCTTTATAATTCAATATCAGTACATTTTCTTTCAACATTTATAGTAAACAGTCGTTATATAAATTCTATTAATTATAGAAATGAGATGAAGCTATAGCGATGAAGTTAGGAGTCTTTGAAACCGATAAAATTTTTAATACGTTTTTGTAAACATTTGTTTATTCAAATAGCCGGTAACTTGAATTCGCTCTATTTAACATGTTGACTGCCCAACACGAGATAACTCGTATTACAGCTCTTCCTCATGACATCCAATAATTGTTAACTTACCACTTTTGCGCCACTACTAGTAAGTTCGGCAACTACAAGATAATTCGTAGGCCCCTTTTTCTACAACAAAAAAAGTCCGTCACGCAGGGGCTGCGTAAACTAAGCAGATTTTCCACGTGAAGAACGGCCGAACTAGCTTTTGGCGGGAAAGTCACTCGTCCGTTAGCCGCCCAGATTTAAAAAAATGCAAATATCTCGGTTAATATTCGAGATAGAGATTCGATTTGGTTTCTCCTACCGGAATCCGAAAATTGCCGTGGTAGTCAACGTGTTAACTGAACAAACAGCTAAACACTTTGATTATTAGAAAAGTTATTTTAAAAGAATTAATAACTTAAAAAATAAATACATAAGTATAACCCAATATTGAAATATTCAAGTAACAAATTTCACCGAGAATAAACAGAATACAAGTTCACCAATACATATAACTATACGTATTATTATTATTAAGATTTTATATATGGTTATACAGTTGTATGTGGAGTATCTAATCGCACTGCTATGGGGCACACGGCACTTGATTGTTTCCTTCCGTGTAAGCTAATAGGTGTTCTTTTCAATGTTATTCCACATACAGTACATTTATTGTATAACTGTAATTCGTAAACGGCATGTACGAATGTCCTGGAGAAGAGACCTTCAGGACCAATTTATGCTATCTATTTATTAGAATATTAGCGAGGAGATATATTTTAGGTTATTGATATTCCATAACCAGTCTTTAACAATGTTAGTCAGGGAATTATTGTGTAATTTAAATATTGATGTTAATACTTTGTTTCTGAATTGTTGTCTTACCTTTTCGTTATTGCTCGTACTTTGTGAAATGTTCTCAATTCCTGGTCACATCGTCGTAATATTTTGAAAGGAATATGTGGGCAATGCAGTACGTTACGTCTGAGAAAATTACAAAAAAAAAAGTATATTATTAATAATACCACTACCAGATTTATGTATTTAGAAGTATTACTACTTTAGGAATTTTTAGAATATTCAGTTTAGTCTTGTACTATTGTTTTGTTGTAATAATATTGCAAACTCGTATGTTGGTAATGAGTCTTGTATGCCCTTTGGAGTTTTGATCATATGGATGACATACATCTTGGTAGGACAGCAAGGGGCCTGTGATACACGAAGTCATCATGGCGGCCCTACGCCCGACGGTACATTCACTCAGGGCTCTGTATATAAAATCCCAATAAATATGAATCAGTTTTCGCCCTTCAGATTGCTTCAGAGGGATAGGTAAAAACCTGGGGCCTCACCCGTAAGAAAGGGGCAGGCTTGAATTATGTATTACATACTGGATGTAAGTTTGATGTGTGTGCGTGTATATGTGTGAGTGTGACTCCAGCTTGTGCCTAAGGTCCCTTGATACCCCAGTAATGGATGTACATTTTTAAGAGGGTGTTATGGGCCCGTGTCGACGAGGTTAGCACAAGCCCTCTAAGTGCGAGAGGAACATATGTTACATGCCATAATTACGAAATAACTCAGCTTTATAGGAACGTTTGAAGTTTCAGTTGGTGGCAGTTATTTATTCAGATAGAAAGCTCTGTATAACAAGTACTTGCAATGGAAAAATCATTAAAAAGCTATTTTCCTTTGAGATATCTTACTTAAATTATACTCTTGTTCTATAGTATATATATATATATATATATATATATATATATATATATATATATATATATATATATAAACTATATTAAAACTGCTTTTATTTTATATATATATATATTGGTGTTACGTCTGGTTTAACACTTTTTTATTACATTAATAACTGAAAAACACCAATTTCTTATTTGAATTTCTAATTTCTTGTTCAATATTTTTTGACCTAGTATTGTTATTTCTTGAAATGTTTTAGTCAATTCAACTGTTTTATAATACTAATGCACATTAATTATATATTATTCAAAACCATATGAAGTATTTTGGAACGATTATGTAATAGACCTATCGCTGCATAAATCGAACTCTGTACAATTCTTTGGTATTCGCCATAATAATTATCTGAATTACAATATTAATTTATTTGAATAAAACTAAATATTTTAATTTCTAGAGGAACGAGATGTAGTATGCATTTTACTGAACTTGATTAATCTCTATGACTTTTGTAAGGAAGGTATATAACCATAGGGGTTTTTTTTTCTTTTTTGTGGTGAAGATATGATACAGTTTAATGCAGGTAACCAGGACTCAACAGTCTCATGGCGATGATGAGGGCAACAAAGACACCATCAGGTGCTTTTAGACCTTAATTTAAGAAATCCAGCAATATTTCTCGATTATATGTTAGTGATCTTACGTAATAGTAATATTAATAACCAGATGCTAAAACTGAATCCGAATCTAATGAAATTCATGCGCCGGAAAAAGTCCGTCTATATTCGTCCAACAACGTAACCCGTCAAATTCATGTTCACAGTCAAGGGAAAGCCTACGTATTTTTCCTCGTGTCGTTAGGTTTGCTGGAAGGATCCAACAAAGTAAATAATAAAATGCTAATTAGGACATTGTGATCGTAGTAATGAAATAAAGTCCGTCACGCAGGGGCTGCGTAAACTAAGCAATTTTCCCCCGTGAAGTTTTACAATAGAGAAATCTGCCTAATAATAACAGTTGAAGTAAGGAATATCTAAACCTATTCACGAGGGACGAATAGTATCGGAAACGGCCGCACTAGCTCTCGGCGGAAAGTCCCGAACATAGTCGACACCTGTCGACCACACACTCAATACAAATGCAAATATCTTCGTTAATATTCAAGATACAGAATAAATGTATAGAACAATATTTATAGTAAATTTAATTTGCAAAAGATTGAATTTATACAATTTTTCGATCCGACGCATAATAACGGAGATCTTTCGAATGGCCAAAAATCCCCCCTCTAAATCCCCCCCTCCCACTTGTCCGATTTCAGCCATTAACGAACTTGATCTTTATTTTTACATAGAACGATTAAATTTCGAGTTTGGTAACGATCAAACAAAAATTGCGACCACTAGAGCGTTAACAGACAAATATATATATATATATATATATACATATATATATATATATATACATATATATATATATATATATATATATATATATATATATAATTTTGAACAGACTTCATTTTCGTCATCTCCTTGGTAGGATCAATGGACATTTGAAGAACGTTTTCGAAAATCGCGATATGAGTACGACCTCAATAGCTGATTTCCCTTAAGGGAAATTTGCTAAAAAGACTGTAAGAATATATGTATGTTCTGAGGATTAATGAACTTAGTAACAAAGCAGGTACTAAAATGAACGGCCCCTAACATTGTGAAACTGGCTTGTCTAGAAAGACGAAAGCAATGTTCTCTTTAAAACAATATTCTGTATATAAGCTTATAATAAGGTGGTTCATGTTATAACAGTTTATTGTTAACGTGCGACGACAAATATCAGCCAAAGATTCGGTGATTTTTTTTAGTCTCAATGTTTTAGAACTATTATAAGACTTATTTGGTCTAATAATAGTTCAATAACATTGAGACTAAAATAAATCACCGAATCTTTGGCCGATATTAGTCGTCACTCGTTAACAATAAACTGTTATAACATGAACCACCTTATTATAAGCTTATATACAGAATATTGTTTTCAAGAGACCTTTTTTTCGCGAGGTAAATACAATTTAATTTGATGACATCATCAGATACGATTCCATGTTCTAACTCGAAAATGTTTATTTGTTCTATACCATACTAGCTAGATATTTAACCTTTTCTGTTAATAATAAAGATTATATTTGTTAGTGGATGAAATTAGACATGGCTTTAAAGGGGGGGGGGGGTTGAAACTTAAAAATACCTCCGTTACTTTGAGCCGGAACGTAATAGTTATTTATTTCACTAGTCTAGAAAGTGGCTCTTTACTGTACGAGGTCGAGTTTGACGAGCGAGGCGAAGCCGAGCTCGATAATTAGACCAAGTACTGTAGAGTCACTTTCTGGACGTGTGCAGTACATAATTTTACTTTATACTGAAACAAACTTGAATAAAATACATATTTCTATTAATATTATTTGGAATAATCATTTATTTAAAAAAAATTAGGTTATACACGATGGAAAAAATATGGTTTAGGACGTTGTTTAGAACTAAGTTCAATTCCTAAAAAGTCTACATATTTATATTTATCGTACAATTGCTATTATTACTAATATTAAATGCTTTTGGTGGTAATTTAAGGTCACGTTTGCAGCATTTATCTTTTTCATTATCCTGATACACTGGAGAGTCTTGAAATAGATCATCAACCGTGCAAAATGTATCGTCGCTACTTAAAGAATTGTTGGTACTATTTCTCATTTCTGTGTTTGATGTATGAGGAATACTATTTTGATAACCAGAAAACATTTTGCTAACAACCTCTAACATCCTTATTTTTGAGTCTTCAATATATCCTTCGGCAACTGTTTAAGATTTCCATCCACCATGTCTTTTCATAGTTAGAATATCCGCACCTGATTCAACTAAAATAGATGCAGATGACCTTCGAAGACAATGTCCTGTGTATTGCTCGGGATTGTTCAATTTTAAAAATGTTGCAACCTTCTTTGGTACATCGGAGATAGTGTGGTATCCTACATTCTGATTTATACACTTTCCATTACGAAGACAATTAAATAATCTATCAGTCATCATATTTTTTGGACGAAGATCTCTGTATTTTCTATATACATCACAAGCATTAAATGTACATTGATTTTTTGTGATTATAAAGCTTCTACCTTTATTAGTTTTTCCTGGTTGAATGAAAACGAGGATAAAATTTCCGTTGTCATTAACATCAGATACTCTCATTCTTACTAGTTTGTCAACTCTACAGGAACTAAAAATACCAAATGTTAGTATCACTTTAGTTATTAACCAACTTTCATCTGATGCATTACTCATAAAATTTGTTACTTCTTCGGCAGTCAATATTTTTGCTTTGTTGGGGCTATAACCAGAATATTTTCTTTTTAGAAATGATATACATTTTTGTTAAGACTTTATGTTAACATTATCTTTTATTTCTAAACAACTTTTCAACATCGAGAATTTGGACCACATACTGGCTGGATTATATGTTTTGGATAATTCGAAAATATATGCTAACATTACTTCCTCTGTTATGAGTTGTACATTTTTGGTCTTCATCCATCCCTTAAATTTAAAATATTCGTCTTCATATCTCCCGCGAGATTTTGGAGGAAGAAGTTGGTCTGCAGCTTCATTTGCTATATCTATAATATCTTGGGGAATACACCAAACATCACTTTCGGTCATAAAATACCAAATTAACAAACAAATTCTAACCTCAAATATTTTTATTAACATAGTTTCATTACCATGTGTTTTTCTTTACGGTGTCTAGACACTGTAAAGTTTCATTACAGTGACTAGTACAGTAATGGATCTCTTTCGAGCCTAGTAACCATATGAGAAAGTACCACTTTCACACGCAGTATGAAGTAAAATGTTATAGAGGCAATCTTGTTGAACTATTGAGGCTCTACAATTTTTGCTTCATTCATTCTCCATGTTTTCAGTCTTCAGTAGCTTCTCTCTCTCTTCCCCCGCGCCGCCATTTCTCCTCATATGATTTTTACATATATGTTGAGAATATAACGAGATGTAGTCACAAGTATGCTACACCATCGCGTGGGAAATCTGTTTATTTTACACAGCTCCTGTGCGACGGACGTTTGGATATTGGAATGTTGAATCAGAAGAAGCATTATGATATTAGGATTATAGTCCACAAATAACAGTTACCAAAAAAAAAATATTATACAGGAAGCGTTTCAGCATAAACATGCCACCATCAGGATTTGTAAAAACAAATAATTGAGATCACGAAAATAAAAAAGAATTCTAACATATGACAATCAACAATTGAAACAGATTGCGTGAAACGAGATGATTTAGTATATCTGTGGGGATGAAAGAAAATTGAGCAATTAAAACTTTGAAAATTAGGTCGTTAAAGCTGAAATAATTATAGCTCAGTCTGAATGACTTGTGTTTCGATGTTTTAAGTGCTTAATTTCAGTTATTGAAGTTAATAATCACTTATTTGCAAGCCATACTAATTGTTAAGTTGTAAATCTTAAAAAATAAAAATAAATACATTTTCTAATTTTCTCTTCTGATTTGTACTGTACCAGATGATGCAGGCCTGTGTTGATACAAATCAATACTATGGTTGGAAGATATCAAGTAACCTTCATATATATATATATATATATATATATATATATGTATATATATATATATATATAAAATTGTAACTTTTGTATGTACATATTTTCCTTAGTTGTTGGTTTATTACCTTTTCAAGCCCAAACTAATTAACCGAATATTATGAAACTTGATAAGTATTACCACTAACCCAATATAGACTTTAAGCTATACTAATATTCCCAGAGACGAACAGGATTGGCGATTATAAGGGAGACCTGAAGTTAAAAATATTTCGTGTCCTGGTTTTAGGCAAACATGTTTAGAAAAAGTTGTTTATTTTGTAGTTTGAAGTCGTATAACAAAGTATAAACGAGATATACACTAAAAACTAAATCGGGAGTCAACCATTTAATTGGGCACTGACGATTGAACCGAACTTAACAAAAATCGGTTTGTGAATTAGCATTAACTCTTCCATGATTATAAGCTATATTAAAATATCTAGGTTCGAACAGGAGATATAAGGGAAGCTTGAAATGAAAAATCGTCCGATTTCGTTTTCAATAGGTTTTTCGGCAAACATGCACACAACGAAAGTTGTTACTAGAGCACATTATGTTTCATTCAGAATTTTCGTAGAGATATATTTTCAACAGTTCTTTCCCATATATGAACAACCTGGTAACTCATCTTGTTAAATTAATTCAATTCTAAGTTAATATTTTAGTCTTAATAATTCAAATCTGTTATTTTTTTAACGCTAGTAACACGTTGCACCAAGAGTAAAGCATACTGCCCCCCCCCTTTCTCCCAAACATTAATAAATGAGAAATTTCAGTTTCCCCGTAAATGTATTTAACACTTCATTCATTTAAAACATGAAAATTATTTGAACGAACACACTTAAATTGACATTTGGAGATAATATAATCAGATTTGTTAATATAATTTAATTTAAATAGAATTAAGATGCTAAATGAGTGGTAGTATAGGTAAACTGAGCCTAGGGAGATGAGCGGATGCTTCCTTTATGCTACTTATTTACAGCTATTACCTTTAAGTCATGGTATGCTATTTAATCTATTAGCTTCTCCTTACGATTACGAATACTTTAATGTTCCAAGTATATGCATAAACTCTTGCCCTTAATACTGGGAGGATTTGTAGTAAGGAGAAATTATTTTATTGCTACAGGAGAAATGATACAACTACCAGTTTATCAAAGAAAGTATACAACTATTAGTTCTGCCGCTGCCCTGCCGACCTCTTATTAGTCTATGTTTAAACGTCAATTGGTGATTTTATTGTTAGCAATGTAGTGTTATTTTTAGGAGTGTAAATTTGTTTAAAAATCTAGAAAATCTAGATCCAGTGGTGTTGACCCGACTTAGAACCGGACAATAACTTCTTATACATCCACACCTCATAAACCGAAAGGACCACAGTACTGATCATTAAACATCTCCTGACTGACTGCAGAAAACGTGAATATCTCAACTTACCGAACAATTTCTACGAACTATTAACAGAAGGTATTAATGCACTATTAAATTACTTGAAGGCAATTGACATTTACAAGAAACTTTAAACCACACCTACCTGCCTACGATTGTTGTATTTCATTCAAATTAAGCTAAACATTACACTTGTGTGTGTGTTAAAACTTGTGCCTTGGCGTTCGTCATTCCATCATCATTCCAGAATCTACTGGCAAAATTTAAAATTTTACATAGTTGAATATAACGATTTTATTTCATTTTAAATAACTTATAACTTTATTACTAGACTTTTTTTTAATTTCAACATTTTAAATTTATGAATGGATGCTAAATGATAATCAGCGACATCGCCACATTGCGGAGCCCATCAAATTAATAAATAATTTAAAATTACGAAGGCAGGTGGGGTGAAATAGATGGGGAGATGTTCCCACTTATTTCTGCTACCCATTAATACTGTTCCGTTAATATATTCAACTTCACTGAACATACAATGTATCAATATGAATATAAAGTTTACATTCGTCATAAAAAAGGGTATTTTTTTAAAATGGTTATTATGTACCAGCCGCCATATTTGTTCTTTGGACAGGTTTCGGGGTTCAGAAAACAACCCATGGTTATGAATTATATAGTTTATGATGTTTAAGAAAAAATTTGCATGCACAGGAGACGGGTAAATACAAATATTGTTAGTAGTGAATCCTTAAATAATAAATACTATTATTATTAAGATAACCCGAGCAACGACGGGTACCTTAGCTAGTCATCATTAAAGTTGATCTCTCACGACCAATTATAACTCACAGTATTATGGCGTAAGTGAATGGAAGGATAAGCTCTCTTATACCAATTATACTGGCTATGCAATATATATATCTTATAATACAATAGAATTGTAGAATACATGCTATAAATTATTTAAATTCTTTCGTTTTTTTTAAACACATGAAAAATGCATTAGTTTTTAGCAGATTTCCCTTAAGGGAAATGAGCTATTGAGGTTGTACTCATGACGGAATTTTCGAAATTTTTCTTTAAATGTCCATCGATCCTACCTAGTAGATGACGAAAATGAGGTCCGTTCAAAACTGTATATATATATATATATATATATATATATATCAATATACATCTATCTATCTATCTATCTATCTATATATATATATATATATATATATATATATATATATATTTGTCTGTTACCGCTCTAGCGGTCGCAATTTTTGTTTGATCGTTACCAAACTCGATATTTAGTCGTTTTATGTAAAAAGAAAGATCAAGTTCGTTAACGGCTGAAATCGGACCAGTTGGAGGGGGGTTTAGAAGGGAAGGATTTTCGAAAAATCGAAATATCTCCGTTACTATACGTCGGATCGAAAAATCGTACAGAATCAATCTTATTGCAAATTAAATTTACTACAAATATTGTCATATATATTTACTCTCTATCTTACATATTAACCGAGATATTTGCATTTTTATTAAATCTGGGTGGCTAACGGACGAGAAAGACTTTCTAGCCAAAAGCTAGTTTGACCGTTTCCTTGACTGCTCGGCTCTCGTGAAATTTCTCTATTGCAAATCATCACGTGGGAAATATGTTTTTTTTACGCAGCCACTGCGTGACTGACTTTTTTTGTTTAAGAAATAAGTATTTTTGTAGGTAAAAAGCCATTTTATAAAGCTCTAAAATAGTATAGTTTTTATAATATTCGTAGGAAATGGATGAAATATTTAATGATAAATCAACTGGCAACCACCCTCCTCTTGATAATTCTCCATCCTTCATCAATTGCAAGTTGAAATTGGTCCTACGGCCACTGCAAGTGAGGGGTAGGCCTATTGTATTGTCTCTGACACTATCTCGTTCAATTGAAAATAGAGAATAAAGAACACTGACGTCTCTTTATCAAGTCATTTATTCAAAACTACATATTTCACTTCATATAGTCTCTTCAGGAGCTCAGCAGAACCAACTAATTTACAATCATTTACAATACCTTCAGCTAATAGACACATTTTCTTTAAATCTTGAATTTTTTATAAATCACCTGATTTTACATTAATGATCTAGTGCTCAAGTTTTCTTGTCTTAAACCTCTACGTAATAAAAAATTAAAATAAAAACAATGTATCCTATGCACCTTAACAAAAAAAAAAAGATAAATGGGTGTAACAAGATCGTATTCTTGATATCTATGAGAGATTTTTGCCCTAAACAAAAAAAAAAAAAAAGAGTGAAATTATAATACTTGATTTTAATTTTAATGGAACCAATCACTTACTCACTATTCTATAACTAATAGCTCACATAAATACTTTAGCAATACATATAAGATGAATTACCCGTGGAAATATAATGATTGAATCACAAAATCATCCCGACACATTCATCAATAACAGAAATGCCCTTTCATATATACAGTAAAAGTCCTACCTTTCAAGATTGGGTCTATAAACTATTTGGTATAATCAAATCGCTACAGAGAATTTAACAATAAAAAGCTAATACGGTGTGTTTTGGGTGTTGTGTTAATAAATGCATTTTAACCAACATTTTGACGTTTACCAACATATGGTAGCTCTCAGGAGGCCAATTTACATATGAGAAAGTACTCATTAGCTGAATACGCTTGGCGTTGAAACGCGGACATGGTCAGCCGTATCCAACTCGCCACACGAGCACAATGGGGATTCCTTTCTTTTGAAGAAGTGGAGCTTGTTATTGAAGTCTCCGTGACCACTGATAAGTTGGCAAGTGAAGTAATCTGGGACGTACCACGTCAGCTTAGCTCTGCTCCTGACATCTGGGAAAATTTTGTAGGTCATCCTACCTTTGCTGGAGTTGGTCCAGCGACTCTGCCAACTGTCCCAGGTGGTTTCTTCAATATGGTAGAGTGTTTCTCTAAGGTCCTGCTGCCCTATTGTGAAGATAGACTCTGCTATCTTGTAAGGCAACCCCCTGACTGCTTGGTATACAGCAACCCGCTATGCTACCTCCAGGTCTATCGGAAGCTGGCTAGCCATCACCTGCAATGCATCGCTCGAAATCCACCTAGGCAATAGGAATTTATTTAGTGACGAGCTCATTAAATGAAATCCGTAATACCACCCTCGAGGGAATATGGTGGTGACCTGCAGATAACCCGTCCCAATTGGCCATAGTAGCATGAAATGCATAAGAAACAAATTTTATATAAAAACGCCCCTATTACATTTTTCCGAAGTCTAATACCGGGTATATATATTTCAAAAGGTTTCTTTTAGAGGTAGTCTGCTAATGCGGAGCTGAAGGAATAGGGGTGAGAGAAGTGTTAAAAGGTAGGGTGTTACCCCGATCTAGGTTGGCCGGCGGAGGGAGGCAAGACAGGAGAGAATGCCCGCAGGGGACTCCCTATTAAATTAGACTACTCTCTCGAGAATATTATCAAGTCCTCTTACTTTTCCCCTGCAGTCTCTCTCTCTCTCTCTCTCTCTCTCTCTCTCTCTCTCTCTCTCTCTCTCTCTCTCTCTCTCTCTCTCTCTCTCTCTCTCTCTCTCTCTCTCTCTCTCTCTCTCTCTCTCTCTCTCTCTCTCTCTCTCCCCCTCTTCTTAAGAACTCCTCCCTCACTACTTGCATTATATATAATCTCTGTCGTCATCCTCTCCAGACAGTATATGACCACTGCAAGGATTTACAAATGCCTAACAAGCTTCTATTGCAAGTAGAGACCTTGACGAACAATGCTGGTCAATGATGAAAAAATTTTTAAACTTTGCCCAATGCAATATTCCCTGTAGGAATATTTTAACAGAGTGAAAATCAACGTCAGTCACAAACCAAGAGGAATAAAATTTCCAGAAATAATAGCACACTCGTCAATTAATTTATAAATACATGGTCCAATCTAAATAATCTGCTCTTCTTATAATAGGCAGAGTGTCGTTCCATTATCCTGAAAATAAAATCACACCTTCCATTTATTATTTAGGCAGACTACTGTCTTTACCTTTGTCCATGCATGATCTTGAAAGGAACTAGAGTTCATAAAACTTGTTGCTAATGCTTGTGGGTATGGGACTTCACTTATTCATAAGCTGTATTAGCACACATCTATAAAACATGCTCTCAAACAATCTTTTAGTCACTCCTTTGAAACACTTAAGAAACTACATTGGTGCGCTATTCGGTATTTAGGGAAACTATCCGAAAAAGTAGGATATGTAGACAATAAGAATGGGGTGGAAGTGACCTCATCTTAGCGATATGCTATGCAGGGCCGAAGATGAAATACCGGTCAGGGGCGTATAAAGTTGTATGTGGTGCATGCAAAGGGTGCTATATCGGCCAAACAGGAAGGAAGATAGAGGCTGTGTAAACTAAGCAGATTTCCCACCGGCTGGTATGACAACCTAGAGGAAAAAATGACTAATAACTAGCTAAATAATTGAGCTAATATAAAATATATAGAATAGCAATTGTAGATCATCAATTTCTTAACAAGACTTGCTCTGTAACATTTTTCGATCCGATCCATAGTAACCGAGATATTTTGAATATTTGAAATTTCTCTTCCCTAAACCCTTCCCCCCAATTCCAGGTCCGATGTCAGCCATTAAGTAATTTATATTTAGGGTTGAATGACACAATCAAATATAGAATATGGTATAAAACAAATGAACATTTCCGAGGTAACAATCTAAAATCTTACATGATGTCATCACTCAACGCATTTGCGAGTAACGTAAACAGTAAAAGTTTAATGAAAACAATATTTGGTATTTAAGCTTAGAACAAAAATAGTCCATGACGTAGCAGCTTATTATTAATATAGCATGAGTAATCTTGGGGGTTTACTTAAGAATGAAAACTAAAACAAATCGAATTTTCTCGGTTAATATTCATGATAGAGAAAATTGTTTATAACTGCATTTACAGGTAATTTAGTTTTCAATAAAATTAGTTCTTTACTGTTGTCATACCTGTCGGTGGAGACCGTCATAACTGGCTGATGATCGAGTACAGCTGGTAAGCGCTTTCGGTGCGATGTACTCAGTACAACTTCTGACGGGCTTGAAGATGGAGCCATCACATGGAAAGCGCTTGCCAGCTGTACTCGACGATCAGCCAGTGACAACGGTCTCCACCGACAGGTATGCCAACAGTATTATTTATACTGGCGGTTGTAACCCTTTATTTGAATTAGTTCTTTACATTTATAACGGAGATATTTTCAATTTTCGAAATCCCCTCTCTAAACTCCCTCTCCCATTGTTCCGCTTTCAGCCATTAACAAACATGATGTTTCCTTTTACATAAAACGTTTAAACATCGACTTTCTGGCGTTGCTATTAGGACACACTAAGAAAACTCCCATCAGCTAAATTAACACATTAAATTAATGTTCTAAAATGCAATTTTTCATTGACAAGTTTTGGTTATTAAATTGACGCTGTTAGTGAATTATGTTAAATACTATAATTTTGAAAGTGGTAAATACAGTTCGAAATTTGTGGAGTAGGCTAAAGTCATGCAGTGGAAATATTTTTCTGGCCTTATAAAATCTTATAGATTTAATGGAACGTTGCTACTGTATTTGTTTATCAACAACTTGTCTCTCTTCTAGTAATATAAATAGAAAATACTACTTACAGAATATTCATTCCCTGACTTATGAATTCGAGTTATCACTAAGCTGGTAGCGAATAGAGAATGTAAAAGCTATGCTATTGAACCAACTTGGTTAATCATATTGATTTATGGCTTCCGCAATATTCTGATAATACTACAATAATAATACTATAATTTACTTTTTACGTTTTATAAATCTTAACAATCAATTCGTAAACAATTATAATTAGAAACATACTAACAAAACTTATTTTCTTTTTTGTTTCAGTAATTCTTGGTTGAATACAGCCATGGTGGTCTGATCAGAAACATTGCAGCGACTACATCCTTAAGAAAATGTACAAAGGAGTAAAGGACAAGACACTTGACCTGAGAGATGTCATTGGCCTTATCTGAAAAATGTTATTGATCTTTGTTGTCCTTTTAGGGGTTGCCCATAGCTGGGCTTGCCCTGACTCCTGTATATGCAAGTGGAAGGGAGGAAAACAAACCGTGGAATGTGTTAATAAAAGCCTTAACACAATACCGTCCGGAATGGACCAAAACACTCAAGTTCTAGACTTTTCGGGAAATAACCTCAATCGGCTTCAGAAAAACAAGCTTAAGTCGTTAGGATTGGTTAATTTGCAAAAAATATTTTTCCCGAGGTGTGGAATCAAGACAATTGATCGAGACGCATTCAAGAGTCTCTCTAACCTTGTAGAGTTAGATTTAAGTGACAATTTCATTTCATCCGTCCCAAGTGAAACATTTCAGGATTTTCCACTTCTTATGAGACTTATATTGAATGGAAATCCAATTGAAACTATTCGTGCGTCTGCATTTCATCGTCTTAGTTACTTGACTAGTTTGGAAATGAGTAATTGTCATATCAAGACTATAGAAGATAGTGCATTTGAAGGTTTATCAGGCTTAGAATGGCTGAAACTTGACAACAATAAACTGCAATACATAAAAGGTTTAAATATACTACCTGTTAATCTTCATGGCGTTGCCCTCCACCGCAATCCTTGGCAGTGCGACTGCAATCTCATAGATCTTAGAGCTTGGCTCATAGCTTACAATGTTCCTCAAGATATTGAACCGATCTGCGAATCACCACTAAGACTGAAAAAAAAAGAAGTTAAATCCTTGGTAATTGACGATCTAGCTTGTGTGCCATTAGTTAAACCTACGAATTTCTTCCTGGAAATATCAGAAGGACAAAATGTCTCTTTAGTATGCAGAGTATCAGCAACACCTGAAGCAAGAGTATCTTGGTTGTACCACGGAAGAGTTCTGCAAAACGACACTACTGTTGCTCCAGGAGTCCACCTTTATTACTTCATTGAAGAAGGTACGACGGAAAAGGTATCCGAGCTTTTCATATACAACTCAAATGCAGAGGATAACGGGACCTTCGTATGCATTGCAGAAAATAAAGCAGGAACGACACTTTCAAACTATACGATAAGAATCTTACTGAAAGAGGAACCTGTTGTCGGTCTCACTGTGTTTCCTGAAGAGTACTTCTTAGCAATATTTATTGCAATATCAGTGTTCGGACTGGTTGCTATAATTTCTGTAGTTCTGTGCCTCGTTCAGTGTAGAAGACAAAAGAAAAGAAAAAGGAAAAAGGATCGCAGTAAGGTTGCTGCATTGCACAGCCAACAGCAGATGGATAAAACACCGGTTTTAAGAGAAGAAGCAATAACTAGGGTTGTTCCTTCAACAACTCCTACCCCAAAAGCAAATGGCGCCGTAATAGGCCAGGAAATGATAGCATTCGCTACAGGTCCTGGCGTCCTCGTACTCCCAAACAACTTGAATTATACTAACCCACCGATTCCTCAACCTTATCCTGAAAAGAATCCTGATCTTATTAATGACACAAGTACGAAAGAGTGGAACAAAAATGGGGAAGAAGTCGATAAGATATGGACTGGAGGTACACTCCCAAGGAGAGATGTTTTCCCAAAGCATCTAACTGCAGACGTCCACCTTTCACCTGGGAAATTCATAGACCAAGATGGATATCCTATCGACTACGGCCTGCCTAAAATCCCAGAACGGTTTCCCGTAGTGATGCCACCACCTGCGTTTTACAGAACCCTTCCTCATAAGCCTCGGCAAGGGGTTACCGCCAGATTTGCCAGAGAAGCTGAGTGTGTGCAGTATGCTCCGGACGTTCGGTACACTGCTGAGGGATATCCTTGTTTCCAGGATCCTTTTATCTCACCGCCCGCCGGCTACCGGAGTGATGCTGCGTCCCAGTGGCCTGAGTCGGGGTTGGACTCTTTAAGGAGTGTCTCTGCTCAGACGACAGAAGCAGAACCCCCAGCAGAACGGCAGGCTCTCACTGAAAGCCCAGATGAAGGTTATGTAGGAGAAGGTGGCGAATCAGCCGTTAATTGACAGGAAGAAAACTCACCTGAAAAGTCGTGTCATTGAGCCAATAATAATAATTGGCTATTTTCGTAATGAGTGGGTGAAATGTTGTGCCTTGGACGCTTTTTACAAGCATTGGTTAGTTGGGTGACAGTGAATCTTCGCGGCATCGTGTATTGGTGAACATGTCAATCAGGGTATTTCTGTGCAATGGCTTCAAAAAACTTGCAAGTGCTCAATTAATGCAAAATGTTAAAACAAACGAGAGAACAAATTCATATCTGAAGGTGTAAAATTATTATAGAAAACAGGGATTCAACTATACCTGCTTTTATATAAGCTACTTCTGTTCTCACTATAGGGATAATTATTTTATGCAACATATTTTCAGATCAATAATCATAAAAATATAATTAGCTTAAGCTGTTCCCTTTCTTACAGACTGTTCAGGAAACTTCAATCAGACATTTCCTTTTACCCCTTTCTCACTGTATTATCTTCTTTTACTTTTTGGGAAAAGAAAATCTTCCTCAAAAGAAATTAGTTGAACAAGAAAATGAACAGCCGTTCTTTATTTTCATGTACATTTAATATTACCATTGTACATAATATCTCCAAAAAAGAAAACATTTTAACTTTTATTTATACATTACTTTGAAAATAAATTTGAGTATATGTCTATGTGCAATAATGTTTACATTCAATTGCAATATTAATATTCATTTTACAAAAAGGCCTACGTGAAGGAGATAAATATTCCTGTGTAAATTTGTATGTTGTATTCATAAATATGTATATGTATACTGTTAATTGAGATAGTCATTAAAATAAATATGTAAAACAATGATTTCTTTTTAATACAAATGATTGGTTTTATTTTTTAAAGTTTATTGTTAAGAAATATAAGTATGTTTCGAATGATAGAATGTTACTATTATGTATATTAATTGTGATTACCATTTTTATCTAAAATTTATTAAAAACTCAACTAAAAAATGAAAACAAGAATATCATACTCTATTTTTGTGTTTAATCTACATTAATGTAAGAAAATTCTTATCGATATGTAAGTAACGTTTAGCAAGGTGTTAAGCTAAGGAAAATTATTTGAGCAGAAAAGTTGTCAGTACTTTTCTGTTACGTTTATATGAATGTATCTATACATCTTTAATGTATAGCAGCAACTTTTTGTCTGAATTGTAAAAATCATTATAATAACTGTACATAATATTAATTATATACACAAGATTATAAACCTATGATTAAAATATACTTTTTTGAAAGACTAATGTGACACAAGAGTTCATATTATTCCACAAACGTAGTAGTCCATCAGTCAATCCTATGCATACTTCCCAAGAGTTAATATATAATTAAATTTTGTTATTTTTTATATTTAGTTATTAATCACTACTATAGCAAGTAGAAATTATTCCCTAATTTTTATTTCAAAGGTCAAAGGCTTTTATTAAACTAATGCAACTGAAAATATTGTTCCAAATGCTCATTCTCTTGGTTAAATGTCTTCTGATTCCGATTTATACAATAGATATTTTTGATATTTGGACAATGAAAAAAAACCCAAAAAACTAGTAATTTAAAATTGATTTTGAGTCACTGCTTGACCGCATATTCCAGATTATGATGATGACTAACACGTCTTAAAAGTAATTAAATAATAAAAGATACATAAAGAAAAACTTCAATCGTATGAATAAATGAAAAATATCAATAAAAAATTGGTCTATTATTCTCTGATTGTCAATACTAAGTAAGAAAATAATGAAGTTATTTAATTAAATCTATGATCAGTCTTCAGTTGAGATTTCTCTCTCTATTAAATTTAATTTATGATCCATAGAATGGTTCGATTATAAATAATATAACCAATAGCCCTACTTAATTTTGAATTGGCGTAATCATTACATAACTTAGGGTGGAATATTTTGAACTCTATATTTAAAAGTAGAAATATAGTGAACATTTTACATAAAAGTTAATGATGAAAGTATAAGATTTTGTTTTATACATTTGTAAATAATAATGTGTAAATAGTTATGAAACAAATAAGAAGAAAGACCGTTGTAGAAAGAGTGACAGTGACTTGGTTTAGTCTGTAAGTGATTTTGTCCTGTAAATATATTATATTCTTGTATTTTAAATGAAGGGATATGTTTCTTTTAGATTTAGCATGACTCAAAATTCACTGTGTAAATAGGTTAAAAGTTGTTGTTTATGTTTGGTAATTAAAGAGAGGTTTTATCTCCATTGATAAATCTGAGTTTAATTTATTACCTCCTAATTGTGATATGTAATATAGGATATGTTCTTCATTTTAAGTAATGGTATATGTTTAGTTTATTTATTTTATTCTTCTCCCATATGCTACATGCTAATTCGTAAAGTGAATGAAAAACAAAAGTTTGATCAAAGAGAAGATTACTTCAAATCCCTTGGTTCAAGGAGAACTACACTGTCCTAGTGATTCGCTGTTCCATTATATTCAGTTGCCCCATTCCCACCTTTGAATAATAGCACATACTGTCAACGTAAAACTCCTAAA
Organism: Riptortus pedestris; assembly: GCA_019009955.1. Lineage (NCBI taxonomy): Eukaryota > Metazoa > Arthropoda > Insecta > Hemiptera > Alydidae > Riptortus > Riptortus pedestris. The sequence continues at coordinate 169,407,247 of CM032228.1, forward strand.
ATTACTCGGGATTTGGGCTGGCTGGTGGAGGTCCATCATCAACGGAAGGATCAAAAGGTCAAACACCTCCACTCTTTATACTTCTTTTATTACAGACAAAGTACTTTCGGGGCGAACCGTCCCATCTTCAGTGCTCTGTGACACAACATTTACACTTTGAAAAAACATGTAATATATAAATAAATGTAAAAGTCAACAAAGGTAGTCAAATATTAAAAAATTTAAAATATTTAAAAACAAACAAATATATAAAATGCAATGCAACACTTATAACTAAAACAATACCAAATAAATATTAAAAGAAACAAATAACAGAATAACTAGGAGATGGAGAGGAACTGACCTAGAGTTGGTCCCTATTGAGCCGACATCTCCGGCGAGACTGGGAGCCTACTCGGGCAAGGGCAGCTACTGCAGAGGACGGAACATGCCTGAGCACGCCACCCTCCCCCCTAATATTAATATTCTTATCCTCCAGCATGTCCATCCTGATCCATAACTGTTCTACCAGATCCATTTTCTTCCCTTTGCCAAGGAGTTCGAGGATCTCGAACTCAACGGCATTGGCTTCATGGCCTTCATTTATCATGTGTTTACGTACCTCCGAAGTCTTGGTGGAAAGGTGCTCTTTTATTCTGCTTCCTTTCACTTTGCCCCACATATGAGCTTCCTCAAGTCAGACAAGCTACCCGATACACACTAGATCTATCCAGTGGATCGACCGCATCCTTAATTCTTGGGAGCATATGTTTTAGGGAGCTTAGACTTCGATAGGCTGTACGAAGGCCAACCTTTTCCAGCATGCGTCCTATATTCTCGGAAAATTTCCCAAGGTATGGGATGCTGAGTTGGCCCACAGGATTACGAGTCTCTCTCTCGCCATGTTTCCATTCATCCTGAACCATCTTTATGAATCGGCGCTCCATGACTTTATTCACCATTCTCTCATCGTACCCATTGGCTGTTGCGATTACTTTAAGAACTTAAATTCGTTTTGAAAATCCTCTTCTGCCAATGGGATACTCAGGAGTCGGTTTATCAAGTAAGTGATGCCTGAAGTTTTATATTGAGGATGGTGGTAAGAATCAGAAGAGATCATGATGGTAGTGGCAGTAGGCTTCCTATAAATGTTGAGGAATGAGACGGCCAGGAAATGTTGTGTCACAGCACTGAAGATGGGACGGTTCGCCCCGAAAGTACTTTGTCTGTAATAAAAGAAATAATAAGAGTGGAGGTGTTTGACCTTTCCATCCTTCCGTTTCTAAAATTACCAATCCAAAATGGTAAAAATAATTTAAAATACCTCCAATTCAACAAATAATAAATAAAAACAAGAAATTTTATTTAGAAATAAATTGATTGAAATTATTTTGAATAGAAATGACTGCATATCGTTCCATAGGAATATACAACATTATTTAAAATTTACCTTTAAGCTAAAATAAAAGATTTTTTATTTAAAAAATTAACATTTTTTTGTTTATTATAATTGTTGAGAAGGGATATATAGAAATTTAAAACCACGATGTTTTTCCAGTTCGTTAGGAGTATATATATATATATATATATATATATGTGTATATATATTTATGGACGGCTGAGTGTGTGTGAGTATAAAACAAAGCTCTCTAATCTTGGACCTAACCTACTCCATGGAATACTTCCCTGGACTGACGGTATGAAAAAGAGTTGCCGCGTGTGTAACATTACAATCGGATCAAAGCTTGGCCTGAGGGGATATAAGGATAAAGTTGAGCAAAACTGGCTAAGGTGGTAAGGGCATGTCCCTCGAATGCCAGCGCCATAAGGTCACTTATGTGGTGGAAGACGTAGAGGGTGGGCAAGGAAGACGTGGTAAAAAGGAATGGTTCGGCTGGAGAAATGAGTTGGCTGAGGATAGAGATTTGGACTCTTTAGAAGAAATTATCACGCTGAAGATGGATTTAGTAAGTAACATTAAACTCTCATTTTTTTAAGTTAATTTTTGTTGCATACGATGTGCAAACGATATACGAGTATGAGCACACATCCTTATATACACTCTGCACAACAATTAATGAGCGTAAAGTATTTAAGTGAACTGATTATTATTCTTTAGTGGTATTTTTAGTAGTCTGAGATCTAAAAACCAGGATATTTCGCTCATAGTTCAATTTTCTATGTGCATAAAATTACTTATATTTAAAAGCCGCAGGAGAAACTAATGTCAAATGAAAACTTAATCGTACACAACTGCATGGAATAAATTAATTGGAGCTCATCAGTTATATTTATGAAAATTAAACTAACTTTAAAGTCTATATTAGTGCAGTTAGGGGCGAATTCTTCTTCTTGTCAGTATTACAATCAGTCTTCGGTTACTAACCGTGTACGTGTAAATACGTAAAAATACGTGTAAATTTTACGTTGATTGAGCACCAGACATTTTCTACACCTTTTGTTACAGTAGCTTCGCCGAATTGCTGAAATATACTCCAAAACAATTCAGTTTCTTGTGGCTGTGGTTTGTTATGAACCTCCCTGTCATCTAACAGATAGCATATTATTACTTTTATTTTAATTCACTCTCCTTGCGGGTGGTATGGTAAAATAATTCTTTTTTTGTAACGTACTACTGTCTTACTCTCATGGACTGATGCTCTGGAAGTGTACGCCAAAAAGACGCGCTAGGAGCCTATGCCGAAAAGGTCTTAATGATCAAGTCAGGGGTTAGTCTATTAGTAAATCTCTACTTCTTGGGCCTCTCGCCAATATATTAGCTACGGAAACTCTTAGAAAGAGGTGTAAAATATCTCTGCCGACAGGACCGGGCAATCAACCCGTGAGGTCTGTCCAAACTCACTGGCAACTAAATATACCTTGACAAATCCAGACAAACTGAGACTGTATATAACCTCCTCGTTTACGATTTTCCTTAGTCCAGATTGCATGATGGATCAGTTTCATGTTTATTATTTGGAAATTTCTGCGGATAATATAACCCTGGTTCTCATGTGAATGGGATATCCAAGCCAACAAACATTACACAGCCACTGCGAGAAAGATATCACTCAAGGAAGATGCCGACAGGAAAATATCACTCAATGATTCACAGGACCGGAAGTAAATAGTATCTTGCCGCCTTTGGACATCAAACACCGATTGATAAAATACTTTTTAAAAACATTAGACAAAGATGGTGGTGAAAAATGGTCTAATGAAAACGCGGAACGGTGCCGCGACCTGTTAAAAAGATATAGGAACACAAATTTACAGTAAGTATGTTTGCAGAATACCATTTTTTTTAGGATACTCTTTATTGTCCTGAGGGTACCAAAGGAAAAGTATGCCTCCCCTAACAAAAAAAAAGTGTGAGATGGACAACAATTTTGGAGGGGGGATTTGAGGACCTAACTTCACATTGGAATCGACAGAAATAACGTTGGGAGATGTTTTCCATACACATCATGTGGCTTCATTCTGAGAAACAAAATTCATGTCTAGGTCTTGCGCAACTAGATGCAGTTTTCTTCATCCGTCTTTTTCACAATCATTAGTGGAACCCACCTTCAGGATTTAACATACCTGCCATTTCTTTATCTCTCAAGATCCACTTAAAACTCGCCACACTTGTGGTTAACAAATTATATACTGCCGTTATTGTGGACAGGAAGCAACTTCTTAGTTATAGGTAATTTATTTAAGACACAATTCATTATTGTTGTTCTAATTTTGTATGGAATGGAATTTGTTAAGTCTCCTGTATTTTTATAACAAAAGAAAGAATTTAAGTTTTATCCTTTGGGACGTTTTGTTTAAAAAAGTTTGTATTTAATTAAAAATAACTAATAAAAATTGAAGTATTTGCAAGGACCTATCTCCAAAGCTTTTTTAATATCTTGAAGTATGTTTCATATATTTATTCTCCTTTTCTATTCTCTTCTTTTTGAACTAAATAATTATTGATTATTAAACAAATAAATTAAATTAAATTTATGATTTAAGATTATTAATCACTCACGTCTATTTCTCAAAATAATATTAGAAATGAGAAAGAAACCTTCAATACTTTTGACAATGGTAACAGCAGGAGCTGTATGTGCTATGCAATTTCATATTTGTTCTTCATTCCTTTTGCTTGATAGTATTTCTCTATTGCATATAGTAATCAAGTTTAACCTTAAGAATTCGTCTAACACATTTGACACCACTGCTAACGACTGGGAAGTTAATTAAGTGGCTTCTCTTTAATAACTCCTTAAAGTCATTTCACCTTCCATGAGTAAGTAACATTCTAGTGGTATCATCTCGTCTGTTAGGCTCCGCCACCCGGTCCTACTTGGTTTCAAACAGGTACACTTCACCCTGTGATTGCGTAAGAATACATTACTACTAACAATCTACGCTCATTCGTTCTTTAAATTTGACAGACATTACAAACTTTGCAGGAAGTTCAAAGGCTTCTTAAACCTACCATCTAGATGATACAGACTCCTCTAAGAAAGTTCATAATTTACTTTATGGAGCCACAAGTCCCCATCATGAGGAAGAGGATAATGAGGTCAGGTTGCACACATCTGTACGCCTCAATCTTAGGGCGAAGATCAACTGTCCACAGTCTCGAGTAATGAAAAATCTGATGAGGAAGTTACTGGCCGTAATTCACATCAATCTGCTGCTGGGTCAAGTGAACCCCAATACTATTTTGGCAATAGTAGTATGCACCAGGTAATATTGCAACTTGGCCCATAACCGGTTGTATATGGCCATTCCTCATAACTAATTTTATGATAGAAGAAATAGCAAAATCGATTAATTGTAAACTGGAAGTGTCAAAAAGTCAATATAATGATAGTCAAAACATTTCCAACTACAGATCCACAGATGTGAATGAAATAAAAGTTTTCACCGGATTCCGTTTGCTAACAATGATTTATAAATCAAATTTCGAAAATTTAAGAAAAAGTTATGAAACAAATTCTGTGTCCAGAATATACCATACTGTCCAACAGAAGGTTCAAAACCCTGCTTCAATGTGTACGTTTAGACGACCCCAGTACTACCAAGTAACGAGGAGAATGTTATAATTTATTTAAAGCACCCAAATGTTGAATTTATTATTCAAATATTTCTTGAAGTCACTTCAGTTTTGATACGAAGTTCAGTGACGTTTGCGATACTGTGCGCTTTTAAACGTGTGGGGGGGGGGCGTTGCGAGACGTAAAGAAGAAGTCAAGGCCAATTTAACTATATCACATATATTAAAACAGTAAAATAAAATATGAAAAAGTTATTAACAAATAGGTCCATTCACGGCCGCACTTCAGACTCCGGTATTTCCCAGTTTATAAACACGCACTAACCAAAACACGGTTCACAACGCGAATGCCGATAGAAGACTCACTAAGTCTAACCTCACTAAGTTATAGAGACTTCTCTATAGAACCGTATAGCAATTATGACTAGCTGTCAAGGTTATTCATTCGCGAGTACCTCGCCGCTACAAACGCAAGTTAGCTGCAAACTTTGTTATTCTTCTTTTGTCATATTAGTAAATTTGTTTTGAATTATTTTTTAAAACACAGTTAACATTGTTACTCATAATATTTAATCCAAATGGATCATTTGGAACCTATTTTTTTTCTAAGTCATCATTGTGACACCTATTTTTAAGTGATATTTTTGTGAGCCTTGCTAGCAATGAGTATTTTATTGAAATTATTAATACATTTGTTTTGTATTATTCGTGTTATATAAATAACATATATCCTGAAATGGTCAATTCTATAAGTTTATGAAAATTAAGAAGTACCGTGAGGATGTTATTTCAGACAGACACAGTTTGCCCACAAACCGTGAAATAAGTGATATTTAGTAGAAGTAGTAGTAGTAGTAGTAGTAAAGTTAGTAGTAAAAATGAGTAATTTTGCATGTTGTTAGAAAATAAAATATACTTATCTTCATTCCTTGCAACTATTTTCAACAGAATTACTAAGAGTTAAATAAGGATGTGAAATAATAAAAGTATTGAAATAAGAAATTTGATTTGGCTGTAAGGCTAAAATTAATGGTTAAATGAACATAGATACTCATTTCGCTAGGAAATAAGGTAAAATAGTAAGTCTATCTGGAACGCTGTTGATACAGTAAAACGAATAAATAACAACACAATGGTAAAGAAAAACACAGAAACAAACGTAAGAAAACCACACCTACAGGAGTACTCTTAATTTAAAACAGATTTACAAAGAAAGTTTCTCTTCTATTGATAAAAATAAAACAAATATGAAGTTAATAATATTTGAAAGAATTAAAAAATGAAGGAAGGTAATCTAGGTTTTAGAAATCTATAACAGTGCCAAGAACTAATAAATTCAAATTATTTTTAGTCATGTACCCTAGTCATAAATACTACAATATTTAGGAAAATAAAAAGTCGAACTTGATACATTGTAATTATTTGATAAAGCATAGAATCCAAATCAATACACTACCTGACAGGTGTTATTAGTGAGATGTCTCAATTAAACTGATTTCACAACCCGTAACGTCCATGTCTCTGTGATGACCAGGGAGTTACGACGGTCTCCTATGCCAACAGTATCATATAACTCTTCACTTTGAAGTTTCTGCATATCCTAACTATTTTTTCCTTCCTCGTATCCCATTTTTCAGCTTGAATAATGAACAGTGCTTATTATGGATTGGAGGTATTTTTGGTATTAATTACGAAGTAAATTTTAAAAACACATTTTTTCCTTTATTTAATTATAAGATATTTTTTCGTTGAACTTTTAGAAACTGTTTTACCCGAGAATCACCATCGTAAACATACTCATTACTGTAATAGCTTTGTTTATGATATTCTCGCCGGCCTCCAGGGCCCACGTGAAAAAAAAACCCACAAGTTTACATTAGAAAACGTTACCGTCTTGATAATCATGAGAGTCAGTTTAACAATTATTTGGTATTTTTCATACTCTAACTGCTACCAACATTTTGACAAATATCAATGTCCGTATTACAAGAAGACTGATGTCACGTTCCTAATTCGTTGGCGTTCGGGATGGCTAACGATTATGACTCTCATAGATCCCGTCCACAGGCAGGCTCACACTGTAAATTTGCCACAGACCCTCCAGGTACATTCGGGTCCGTGAGTTTACTGGGGAGAGCTCATTCCAGGTCCTCCTTGGATTACCAAACTCGATATTCAAACGTTTAATGTCAAACTGCCGGACAAGAGAGAGGGGGATTTAGAGGAGGGAATATCAAAATTTCGAAATATCTTTTTTATTATATGTTTGATTGAAACATTGAATAGAAACAATCTAATTTCAAATTTAATTTACTATAAATGTTGTTCCTCTATGTTGAATAATACCCGAGATATTTGCATTTAAGAATTTATAGCCATCAGTAAATCCCACTCCTACTCGTGACATTTTAAAAACAAGCTGTTATATCATGAACCACTTTATTCGAAGGTCAAATAATAAATATTGTTTTCATTGAACTTTCACTGTGTCAGATTCATTCAAAAACGTAGTTCCGCACATAGTTGTCTCAACAATTAAGATTTTTCGTTTTTGAATCGAAAACATTTATTTGTTCTGAACCATACTCGGTAGTTAACAGTTTAATGCGACACTAAAGATCAAATTACTTAATGTCTGAAACGGGACTAGGAAAGGTTTCAGAGGGGAGATTCGAAAATTAAAAATATATCCATTTTTAAAAGTCGGTTTGAAAAATGTTATAGAACCAATCTTATTAAACTACTGGCGCTCTACAATTGTTGTTTCATACATTTCCTTGAAATAGATAAATTAAGTAAGTTGTTAGGTTTTTCTTGATTTCAACCTAAAGTAAACCCCCCCCACTTACTTATCGAATATTGAACTATAAATGGAGAATATGTGGTGACTTTACTAGCCTGTCGTTCCAGAGCATAGGAAATTTTGTTTAGTTACTCAGTCTCCGCGTGACGGACGTCTTAAGTATTGCTTTTAGAGAATCATTTTTTTAAATTCTGGTTAAGTGGTTTTATTTAGTATTTAGTATGTTATATGTTTTGCTATCACTGAAAATGGGGTCCTTGCCTCTTTGTGCTGAAATATATTTTTATTTTGGACTGACTTGCCTAGTAAAGTTTCAGAAATATTCCAACTGATATTGATATTCGTTTAGCGGTAAAGTTAAAACAATCTGAAAAAATTACTAGAAATTATTTTATGGAAAATAAAGAAATTTTAATATTTAATTTGGATAAATCTAGAAAGACAAAAATGATAAATAGAAATGATTACTCATTAGAAATGGAATATATTTTAACAGATTTCCCTTGAGAGAAATCAGCTATTGAGGTTGTACTCATGACGGAATTTTCGAAATTTTTCTTCAAATGTCCATCGATCCTACCTAGTAGATGACGAAAATGAGGTCCGTTCAAAACTGTGTATATATATATATATATATATATATATATATATATATTTGTCTGTTACCGCTCTAGCGGTCGCAATTTTTGTTTAATCGTTACGAAACTCAATATTTAACCGTTTAATGTTAAAAGACAGATCAAGTTCGTTAATGGCTGAAATCGGACCAGAGGGAGGGGGGGGGGTTTAAAGGGGATGATTTTCGAAAATTCCAAATATCTCCGTTATTATGCATCGGATCGAAAAATTGTATATTACCAATCTTATTGTTAATTAAATTTACTATAAATATTGTCATATACGTTTATTCTCTATCTTGAATATTAACCGAGATATTTGCATTTTTCAGTTTTTAGCAAGCCGCCACTTCTATTCATGTCACGTAAACTATACTCTGCTACATAATAAATCACATTATTGGAAGTTTAAATACCAAAAATTGTATTCAAGAGACCTTTATTATACGAGATACATGCAAATATGCCCTGGTGACCCCCCCCCCCATCTTAAAGTTTTGGACTACTAAAATTGTTTTGATTGAGATAACAATTATTCTGACTCATTATTAATTACAGTACTAGATATAGTAAATAGTTCTCAATAAAATAATGTGTTATATTCTGATATATTTCAGTAATTGTTTTTCTTTCCGGTGTGAGCCGGCCCGGCCCGTTTGTTTACTTTTCTAACCTAACGCTTCCGGTCGGTAGGTTATTGAAGAAATTGGATGAAACATTTCGTATTTCCGTATTTATTCACGGTGTTGTTTTGTTAGCAGTATGTATATTTATCTATTACTGAACTTCCCGAGGGAGATCTGCTTCGTTTACGCAGCCCTTGCGTGACGGACTTTTTTTAAATGATAGATACATGTTCAAAGAGATCAATTATGATCCGACAAGCAGCATACAAAATAATGTCATTACGTATGAAGACCAATTTAAAAAAAAATGTTTAATGAAAAAAGATACAACAAAATTTATAGACTACTATAGTATGCCACTACTAATCTATGATATAATTAAACTGCATGAAGATCGTAACCCTATCGTTGCGGTTGTGAAGCACCTTTTTATAAACTAGCTAATTTATTTGATAATAATTTGATCCCATATGCTCAGGATAACCCATTTGTTGTCTTCAGAGTTGACCTAAGAAATAAACTTAAAAGTAAAAGCTTTTCCCAATCACAATTGGTTTCATTGGACATAATTATTATGTATCCAAATATTCCAGTTGGCTATGTAATGAATATAACAAAAAAAAAATGGGAAGTATAGGCAAATTAAAGACAAAGATTAATTTTTATGAGGCATTAAATTATGTAGTCAGGACGTATATAGCAAATTCAACGATAATATGTACAAACAGGTACACGGAATGAATATGGGGTATGCTATTTTCGAAGCGATAAGCAATATTTTTAGGCCCTGGATTTGGGCTGGCTGGTGGAGGTCCATCGTCAACGGAAGGATCAAAAAGGTCAAACACCTCCACTCTTAATTCTTCTTTATTACAGGCAAAGTACTTTCGGGGCGAACCGTCCCATCATCAGTGCTCTAGAGTTGGTTCCTATTGAGCCGACATCTCCGGCGAGTCTGCTGCTGAACCTCCGATTCCCTTCAATATGTTTCCAATCTTCTCTGAGGCATGGCCCAAGTAAAGAATAGAGATAGGGCAATCCTTTTTGACCGACGGCTGGGCTCCACCAATCCGATTGCCCATCTGTCTGCTCATATTCTTGTTGTACCTTCGATTTTTAGCAGATTTCTCTTAAGGGAAATCAGCTATTGAGGTCGTACTCATGACGTGGTTTTCGAAAATTTTCTTCAAATGTCCATCGATCCTAGTAGGTGACGGAAATGAGGTCCGTTTCAAAACTGTATATATATATATATAATATATATATATATATATATATATATATATATATATATATATATATATATATATTTGTCTGTTACCGCTCTAGTGGTGGTGGATAACGGACGAGAGTGAGTTTTCCGCCAAAAGCTAGTTCGGTCGTTTTTGTAACTGTTCGACTCTCGTGATATTTTCTCTATTGTAAAACTTCACATGGGAAATCTGATTAGTTTGCGCAGCCCCTGCGTGACGGACTTTTTAATCTTTCCATCATTCTCTCTTCATATCCGTTGGGTGTCGCCATATGCTTTATATAAATTACTTCCACGTCGTATTTCGCCGGTGTATCTGAGTCTGTCCACCAAGTATAACAAACAAGCCGTTTTGTACTTAGGATGTTGGAACCAATCCACAGAGATTCATAAATCGGTAGCTGAAGGCTTTCTAAAAATTCCAAATTAATATCCACTCCCATCCTTCTCTATCTCAAGATAAAGATAAAGTTCAAAGTTTTTTTTTCTCTTTTACAATGTCCAAGGTAAATTTAACTGTTTCCTGGCAGCTACTCAGGTAAGAGTACAGTCCATCCAAATGTTTCTGTGAGCACTACAGATAATAAATATGTCATCAATGTAACATGCCCAGAAATCAAATAATCTCCACTAAAAAGCCCCTTTTTCTATTTCCGATATTAGTCATTAAAGAATATGATTTTTACTTATTTATAAGCAACGGTTAACCATCAAGTATAGTATTGATTGAATAATAATAAAATCAAGGACGTAAAATACTAATTTTTGACGTCACATATAATATCTGAACGTATCTCACCATAGTAAATGTCCGTTAAAACTTTCATTTGATATTTAAGTTAGGAAAAGATTCATTATTCATGACTTACTGGTTAATAATCTAGATGTTGAAAACACGTACATAACAACATTTATATAACATTACATTTGCATTGGTTCTATAAAATTCTTCAATCCGGCTCATTATAACGGAAATATTAAGAATTTCCGAAATTCTGCCATCTAACCTCACATTGGTCGTATTTCAGCCAATACGAACTTGATCTTTAGTTTTACACAAATCGTTTAAATATCAAGTTTGATAACGATCAAACCAAATTGCGACCGCTGGATCGTGAAAAGACAAATATAATTATCTACAGTTTTAAACAAAAATCTTTTCCCTCATCTCATGGGTAGGATAGATGGACATTTGAGGAAATTTTTGAAAAATCCCGTCAAGATACGGCCTCAACAGCTGATTTCCCTTAAGGGAAATCTGTTAATATACAAAACAAAACAACATTAACATAAAATATTTATTTATTTATTTATTGTTAGTGCTCCTTTTGAAGCAAAATACATCTGACGTGTTACCTATGAAACCATATATAAATAAAACAATAGATATAATTAAGATACCCGATAGGTATTATAAGTACAGACAATCCTACACTCATATATATATATATATATATATATATATATATATATATATACATTTACATATATACACGTACATTATAACCATATATATAAAAAATATACAACTTACGTGTAAGTATGAAACCTTACTAATTTTTGTAGTAGCTACTACTTTAACTACTTTAATAATTCGGTGTTATAATTGAAATTTGAGTGAGGATGAGTTATCTACAGGTTCTAGCCAGGTTGAGAGTAATGATTTTATTTAATAAGTTTGCCACTAAATAAATTCCTCTTGCCCAGGCGAGAATCGAACTCACGACACTAGGTTTACCTTGTGAAATTGAAGTCTACGGTTTAACTCACATGGTTAACCTGTGCTCCAATTATATTTCAGATAACACTTACAATCGAAATTGTATCTCATTAATTCTTGAAAGCCAATTTATTTAACCCTTCGTCGGGCGCGTGATCTCTCAGATACACAGTTTCTAGAAAAATATTTGCCACTCCTCCTAACAGAGAGTGGTGGTGTAGTGCTTCGAGTTATGTGCTTTAAGGGAACCCCCCCAAAAGTTCAGTTGCGTCACTGTGTTTGATGGAGTCCTGTGTTTCACTTGTCATTGTGTTTAATCTCCTAGATACCACGCGCCCGATCTCCTAAGTTTTTTTGAAATCTGTATTTCATAAATATATACATCAATTAAGTTTGCCTTTATTAAATGGAATCATATAAACCTATTTTTCTATTATTTTGCTCATAAATGAGCTTTCAAAAGAATTTGTAAAAGAAAATATTGTACGACGCAGTGACAACAGTAGAAGTTTACCAACCGAACTAAGGAAGAAACTTGACAAGTACACAGGCTCATTGGACCATACATTGAACTCAAGTACAGAACAGCATAAAAAACAAGTCCCTCCGCTACAACGAAGAAGAGAAAATGATGTGAACCAAGCATAACTGAAAAGAAATGTAGGTTTGCTAATTACTCTTGGGAGATTTGCAAAAGCAAAATTTTTTACAACATAGTTCCATGCTTTGTCCCAATTGTAATGCAGCTCTGCAAAAGAGATAATAATTAAACTGCTATTTTTAAAAGGATTGGTGCATTAAGATTTAGATGATTTGTAATAAGTCTTATCTAAAAGTGCTTTCGTGCTACTTATTTTCGAATGAAGGTATATTTAGATAATTTGTTTATATTGTTCACAAACTGAAATGAATTATGTATAATTAAGAAATGTCCATTTAAACAATTTCTTTTGATATTTGTATTTTTAAAATTTATCGTCCACGGTTAATAATAAATCTATAACCTGCTTGATTATTTTTATCTACGAAGATTTTTTGATTATAATACTTGTCAATTTTGAATATTATTTACTTCTTTCACACACATACTTCCTTGGTTATGGTTTCTAATCACACACTGAACATTTTTGTGCAAAATATATATTAAAAAACTGTATTTCCGTAAAAACGGTTGAGGTTGTATCTCTGAGATACACGCGCCCGCAGACGGAATATTTATGACGTGCCGAACCGAGGGTTAACTTGTGGTTTTCCTATTTCTTAGAATAGTATTGGGAATCCCAGTAACAGATGCGTAATAGACTTCATGTGGAATTAAAATCAAATATGATACGAAAGTAAGAAGAAGAGAACGAGTATAAGGTAAAAAGGTCTTTTGACAATATGCCTCTAAGATAATACCATGAAATAGGGGGCTTGATTATGCAACTCCCGTGGCACGGGCTAAACTAATTTAAAAATAGAAATAAACATTAGTCAAATGAATGATAACGTACGGTAAGGGAACAACAAGAAAATAAAATGGTAGCTAGAAATGATTAATATCAATTGGGAAGACAAGCCTTCCCGTGGACTAACAAATGGTCGAACAGGGGTTTTTGCCTTGAGGGCGAGGCCTTTGAAAAAACGCCTCCCTCCCAGGGATTGGATCCCAAAAACAGGACGATAAAGCTCTTTCAGGAGAATGACAGTAATGAATGAACCTGATTCGGGTTTGATGCCGAGCAGCTGGCCCGAGGCGAGATCTGTCCCATTAAGATAGAACACCTAGCCTTTCGTTGGACTCCTTTTTGCTCGGATATAAATACTGCTTGTGCGTGTTCCCTCTAATTAATCCTTTAGCACTAATTTACTCTGGGAATCCCAAACTCATTCATTTTTATCAGTCTTTTTTTTGGTAAACCATGAAATGGACTGCACTATGTACAAAATTGGTTTTCTACTTGCAGTTCCTACTACCTCCAAACAACTTCTACAAGTTATTGTACTCATAGAGTTCTGTTTATAATTGTCATTAATGAGTTTTAATTGAGACTCACTTTACCATTGACCAGCTTGAAGGCCATGCATTCCTGAGTTCCTGTGATATGGTGCTAATTATTGAATTATAAATATCTTATAACTAAGCAATCTGGCAAACTAGGCGCTCTGGGAAACCTTTAATATAAATGGATTGTTATAGCATTTTATCAGTAACAATTATTATTATTAACAAGTCATTAATAAGAAAAGATAAGAAAATATTATTATAATTATTATGAATTACCAAAAACAAAACAGTAAAAGCGGTTTCGAGGATATTTTATATTGATCACTTAAAAAATAAATAGAGTCACCTTTACGCAACTAATGCCAAATGGACGGTCTACATTTCTTATCTTGGTGTGGGATATGGGTTATATTTAGTTATTTCTTCTCTAAATAAGTTTCTACTACCCATGGGGGAATTCAAACAATACAGGGGTCTTGGTCTTATCAAGAGCATTGAAACCATTGGCTTAAAATACAAGGCTAACCTGAGCATCAACACATATTATGTGGGAGATAAAAAAATATTATTCAGAAATTCATTGTAAATAATCATTCTTTTCTCCGTTATTGATCATGTTTTGAGCCTCGGTTTTAATAGGTTCCCTTAAGGGAAATTAGCTATTGCGATTGTACCCAGGAAGAAATTATCCAAACATTTCCTCACGTGTCCATCGATCTTTTAGGAGATGACGAAAAAGAGGACGGTTCAAAATTATATATATATATATATATATATATATATATATATAATTTTACCGCTCTAGCGGTCCCAGCTGTTTTTTAATCATTACCAAACTCGATACATAATATTTTCCAATACCAAGAATCTTTATCTTCAATACCAAGAATACAAGAATATCTTATCAATATCGTTAACCCTTCGTTAGGCGCGGGTCATTTCCAAACGACTCTAGGCGCGGGTCACCTATGAGGTGTCGATGGAGAAATATGTTGATAAAACTGCTTCTTAGGGCAAAAATAGAGTTAAACAAATGTAAATACTTATCTGAACAAATAGTAGACCTATTTTATTTTAAAACTAAGCGAAGTAACACTATCTTATATCTTACAACTATCAAAAATATAATTCATTTCAGGTAACATGAAGCATTTTATGAACTATGAATTCGTTAGGTACTACTTACTTAGCTACTAGAAAACATATATAAATAAAGTGCAATAAGAATAGTTGAGAACTACTTATTCATTTGATTACTGCAGGAATAGCAAATACAAGAAAACATTTATGATAAAAAAGGAAATTAAAACGTTTCACGTCGAATCTTTTAGTGCTTTCAAGTTCAACTCAGGTGAGTTTCTTGCCCAACATGTTTTACATAAAGTCTTCTAAATTCATTCTCGCTCCTCTGCATGTGCGAGCTAAGTAAAGAAGACCTATATAGGCTTTTATTTCTGTGAAGTCCGTCACTTTGGCATCCCTCTGCCTAGAAAATTCTGGCTCAACGATTTTTATAAATTTGTTTGTACAATGCACAATACTACTAATAATCGTCTTATTAAAGAGCCAGAACCAGCAGTCAAGTTCATTAGTAACCTCCTTTGCCGCGCCCTTTCACTCCTGGAAGGTGTGTCAATACATTTTGTTTTCCTATTGTACGCAAAGGAAAAGGGGGTTTCCTCCACTCATAACGGTCAACAATCTTTCTGTTCACACTTCTCAATGCAATGTGTGACTGCTCCCCCCCCCCATCACTTTCCGATTCCACGTCACTTTGTTCAGTCTCTGAGTCTATACCCCGTTCTTCCAAGCCGTCTTCAAATTCCGAATCTGTGTCGTTCTGTATGTTATCGTCTTCTTCGAAAGGATCCATTAATAGGTGGTGGAGTCTAGCAATATCATTTTGATTACACAAGTCAAAAAATACGTATTCCCTGGTCCATTTTTTTCTGAATAATGTTTTAAAAATGCATTGTTAGTCGCGGTCACCTCAGAGGTGAATTTCCTATTTTGTAGGTATTTTTAACTATTCAAAAACAATCAAGGCACTACCAACGTCAAATGATGAATATGTCTAAGCTAAATAGATTAAATATAGAAATAAAAGAAATTAAAAAACTTACAACTTTGGTCGTGGTGCACCTGTAAGGTGATTTTAACACAAGGAACGCACTGTGTACAAACTTCGAAGGTCAAACCTATACTGTTTTGAGGAGGAAGGGAAGCTAGAAGCATTGCTGGAGGCGAAAGTCGTTAGGTTTATTCAATCGGAAGCTATTGGAAAAACACCTCAAAGATGCACCTGTCAGGATGCCGCGACTAACGGAGGGTTAACAGCTGAAATCAGACTTGGAGTGAAATGCTGGGAGGGGGGGGGGTGGGAGTTAGAGAAGGAATTTCAAAAAATATTTCAGATGTTATAAGTTGGATCCAAAAATGTTATAGTAAAAATCTTGTTGCAAATTACATTGTCAATAAATGTTGTTTTATATATATATATATATATATATATATATATATATATATATATATATTCTAACATGAATTATGAATTTAATGTACATGAACATGAGTTATTTATTTAATTTTCAGCCTTAAGTAAACCTCTACTAATATCATATTAACAATAAGCTGTTACATTATGATTTAAGTTATTTTAAGCTTAAATTCCAAATATTATTTTCAAGAGACCTTCATAATGCGAGATACATTCAAATCCATTTGGATGATGTCATCAATTGAGATTTTAAGTTCTTGTCTTGAAAATGTGCATGTACTCCATATCATTCTCGATTTTTAACCATTTCAGTCAGCACTAAGGATCATATTTGTTATTGGCTGAAATCGGGCCTGGAATAGGAGAGGGGTTAGGGGAGAGATTCGATATATATCCGAAATTATGATTCGGATCGTAAAATGTTGTATAACCAATCTTATTTAACTATTAATCGTCTACAATTGTAATTCTGTGCATTTTTTCGTACATCAAATATTAAGCGAGTTATTCATATTTTGTTGTTCACAAGTATATCTTACCAGCACAAGGGAAACAAGTTTAGTTCACGCAGTTCCTGGGCGGCGCTCTTTTTATCAACTTTGGGATATATAATATTTCATACAATTTCAGTATCTATTTGTAACCAGTCAAAGGAGTGGAAACTAATATCATCCATCCATTCATCAACCGAATAATTAATTTTCCAGATTATTTTTTTCTGATTAACAACAAAGCTCCCATTATCTGATTCTATAAGTATTCCAACCAATGCTTATCCAGAACATGGGTATTCTTTTTTAGATCTTAATTAACTGGGTGTAAATTGCAAAATTGAGACTTTAATAATATTTACAAATCCAGGATAACAAAATTGTCTTTTGCCCGTAGCGCGTGAAGTTTGTTTGTTTCGTATGGTTTTAGGGCGAAAAACTACAAGGTTATCATCGCCCTGTAATATTCATAACTAACGTTTTGGTATCCTCATCCATATCACCATTTTAACAATATAAACGAGGACACACAAAACTTTTAATTTTAATTTCTTTGTATAAATACGTAGTTTTCACAAAATTAAACAATTTATCTAGTTCTTTGGGGTTATCTCTAAGGGCCACTTCTACATCATTGGAAATATTGCATTTTTTTCGAATATATGTTTGCTTATGGCATTCCATTAATATGTGGTAGATAGTCATCACCTTGCTAAGCAGTCTGGATCTGGTCATATAACTGGAATCACTCAACTAAATAACTTATCTAAATCATGCAGAGTTGTCTTAAAACTATTAAAATATTAGGAGTATTGTAACCAATAAGGACGTTAGGAATCAACATAACAACTGGAACATAAACGTGAAATGTTCTAACGGAACAACGCACCTACAGCATATATGAACTTAGCCCCAAGTTCCTTTGACGGTTAGACATTTCCTCCAGAAAGGTAATATCACAGCTGTTCAATTGTATGATTCCGGCGGCTTGTGTAATTTAGAGAGATAATTATATAACGAAGAAGATAAAACTATTTCCTGCCAATACGTATTGTATGGTCATCGAACATCTAGAGAGTGATGTTATAGGCAAAGAGGAAGGGAGACTCAGGTAGCGTGCTGATGATAACTATATCAGTTTGGCAAGGCTGTACTTGGCAAGCAAGCTTTACACTGATAAGCCACATCCCAAACTTTGACTTGCATATATTGCTCAAGATTACACAACCCCGCACTACACTGCCATTACAACGGCTGCCTCATTCTAAAACTTATATTTGCAAAGCTCTATTCCCAGCTGTTATGCCTATTTCCAGGAGTTCTTATCCCCCCCCCCCAAAAAAAAGGCCGACACGCAGGGGGTGCGTTAAGTAAGCAGATTTCCCACGTGCGCCACGTATTTGCCTTTAACTCAAAACTTAAAAATTCAATGAGAACCAAATTTGGTATTTCATCTTCAAATAAAATGCTTCATAACATGATAGAATATTGTTAATATGAGATGAGTAGTAGTGGGGTTTACGGAAGACCGAAAACTAAAAAAAAGCTAATATCTCAGTTAATAATCAAGATTGAAAAAAATGTACATAACAGCATTTATAAAACAATACATTTTCTATAAGATTGGTTCTATACAATTTTTCGATCCGACGCATAATAACGAATATATTAAAAATATTCGAAATTCTTCCCCTCCACCCCTCCCCCTGGTCCGATTTCAGCCATTGACGAACTTGATCTTTCTTCTTGTATTAAACGATTATATATCAAGTTTGGTAACGATAAAACAAAAATTGCGACCGCTAGAGCGGTACCGGACACCATTCTTTGGTCTTAATCAAAACAAGCAGATTTAAATGGTAATACGTTATTTTATCCAATAAGTCTTTTTATACGACTACTCAAATTGTTAAGGATGTATATAGATTGATGCGTGTGCCATGTAAGAATAATAATTCCTACGCTGGGGAAAAAAGGTTTTCGAATCTCTGAGCCTTTTCACCATTCGTACACATTGATATGACCAATATCAGATTCGAAATACACTGATTACTATGAGCCAATTCCACAAAATCATCAATATAGTAGATGCATTTCTTTAAATGGTGTGCTGCCTTCACCTCCAGTGAGCTACAGAGAGAACAGTGAAGAAGCATTGAATAAAACATAACCGTATGTTTTTATTGGAAAGAAAGATGGCATTAATAAGATCATAATCATACTTTAAAGTATTCGATAGGCTCTCAGGAATTATTATGACTCTGTATATCTTTTAAAGTCGACTAAGGGCAGAATAAGGGTTCTGCTGTAGATTTCGTCAAACTTAGCGCTCACAAGTGGGGCAGTTGGGGATGCGTGGGGATAAGAATAAAATAATAAGTAATCATGGTGTGGTCCAGTATTAATCTAGCTAAAACAACCTCCTCCTATCAAGAATTGTGATTGGATTTCCCATTGGAGAACATTTTGCTTAACTCAAGATAAATGGGCTCTACACTGTTGTAGGCCATTGCATTATCCACATTGATGATACTCCATATTCCATATAATTAACAATGTCAATGGCAGTATCAATTTCTAAGGTAATGTCGATGTGGCATTCTTCTGAGGGTGCATTAACTTCCTCTAGATCGGACATTTCATTAAGAAGAATATTTCTACGGGTTGAAACCCAATACTGCTTTAGTCAATTTTCAAAGCAGTTTAAGCAAAATGCGATTTACCAGGGGTTTGGTGGATTCACAGTTTTGGATAGGTCTGTTGAAGTGATTATTTTTTCATTGCCGTTCTCTTCGGCTATTATAAAGCTTGTAAAACGTGAACACTCCTCTGAAAAATGTTATTCGCTGATTGTTAATTGAAGTGGGAGTGGACAGAACAATCAATTCTCACTGATTTAGAGTCGCTTGTAATAAGTTTGTTGCCATCCTGGTACTTCCTGATTTGTTCTTCAAAGGAGCTAGAAGATTACGCCGGAAGATTCGTTGTTCTTATAGCTAGCCAGTGACGAATTGATTATAGCTTCTAAGACTAACTTTTTCACTACCAAAAACGTCTGCTTGGTTCTTATTCCAATTTGGAATTATTTGACCCCTGTGTTGGAAGGTGTACTATAGGATTTACTATATGGAGAAATACAGTTGGTTCTCCACTTTATACGTAAAGGTGTCCACGACAGAAGTGGGAAAGGCTATTGTTGCCAATCTAAATTCTGCGTTGTCAACACTATCTAGCATTTTCTTACTAGATTTATCATGGTAAAAATATATTAATATTCATATACACATATATAGAGTTTGCTCAATTCAATTCAGGCATTCTCATAGAACGTGAATAAGTTCTATTTAATAACAGGAAGCTAAAAGTCAAAGTTTTTAAAGTCATAAATTGAAACTATGATCTAGAACTCGAAAATATCTAAACAGAATTTGTTATTTTTCTCTTTTTATATTTTCTTTTGATAATACCAATATTAACAAAGATATCGAATGATTTAGGTCTTGAATTCCAAGTAAATCTCCAATCTTGTACCTGATATAAAAGTATAATGTAACTCATAACCTTCCGATAAAACAGAACCCAGGTTTTGATAAAACAGATTATTGAAGATATTAATTAATATATATCTCAACTTAACCGTAAACCACCACTTTTGTCAGAGCTAGAAAAGCATAACACAGCCATATTATCAACTGGAGTTCCCTTAATACACATGAATAGATTATCACATTTCATTTTTGGCACTTTTATTGAATAGAAATAAATCCTGTTTGACAACCGGAAGTGAATATAATATTTTAAAATCATATAATATATTTAAACCTTTTCGAGGGAATAACACGTTCTAGCAACAATTCTTTCTTTCCATTTTTCCGATAATCAATATTACTAGTATTGGTCATCACTTTGACGAAAACCTCCACTTCTTTCATTCGGAGAAAAGGTTTCTGTTGACTATATTATTTCCGTTAGCACATTAAAAAAACAAAACAAAAAAACTTTGCAATATTACAAAACGGGGCCAATGGCCTTGTATTGCAATCTCTTTAGGCCCAGTTTTCCATTATATGCACATTTTCTTATGTACTTAAATATCAAAACTTTAATTATAATTATTTCCAGTTTTCAATTAGAAATCATTTCTAGTAATCCGGCTTATGAGTTGATGGCATTTTTCATGTATTTTACACCTAACTATTACATTTTTCTTTTGCTTTCCCTGTTTGTACGAATAATCAAAAACATATAAATATCTCGTGAAAGCACATGTATGCATTCAAAAGTTTTAATGTGATTGACATAGAATACATAAACAGAGTTAATAAAGAAATGGGAGACAATTCTGGACGAAGGGGAACACGAACGTATTCCTCACCAGTGTCCCCACCCCCCATTGGTTAATAAAGAAACCGCAATTTCATTATATAGAATAGAAAGAAAGAAAAAAATGTTTACTTTAAACAAAAAAAAAATATTTTGATGAAAAATGCATATCAATGAAATTGGAAATTAGGAACACCAGGTCGTTTGTCATAAGAGCTGGATGTTATATTGAACTTTCAAATGTAATGAAAAATTCTTCATTTCTTTTTCTGTTTTTGAGCATCATACGATACTGAGGAATGCACCCAATCTCTCTTCAATTGCTGTTATTTTAGAGTTTCTGTTCGTAAAACATTACACTCAGGTTTAAAGTCCTATACACACACATAATAGCATTTATATAGGTTAAAAAAAATAATCTATTCTTCCTGTTTATTTCTCCTTTTTTTTTATCGGAAACACAAATTTGCGTGCAAAGGTATGCAGCTAATGTAGAGCAAAGACCTGTTGGCTTCCTGTGTACTTGCCAATAGTTCACCCTTTGCTGAATTCTGTGTCCCCTTATAAGGGATTTTCAATTATAAGGAGGTTTTGCAGGATGAAAAAAGGATTGCCGAAGGTTGCAGGGAAGGATGTTGTTTTGTAAAACAATACAAAACTATTTAATCTATACTAACCTAATTTAAACCGACCAACAAAGTGTGTCCTAGTACATCTAAATTTCCTCTTAATGTCAGATATTCATTGATTAATTCGCAATCATTAGTGTTATAAGGCTTATAATTATTGTAGTCTGGTAAGAAGAACTTAAAATCTTCCTAAAATCCTAAAAAGAGCAACGAAAGTGATATGATATATTATTTGAACAGGATAATAGCGGTGAAGGAGTATTTGATTACTGTCATCTCTCACTGAGGTAGATAATGATTAGGGGAAATATAGAGAAAGTGGGCAATAGCCTGATCTAGATAGAGGGCATGATATTGATATTCAAGGGAGGTGGCTTTGATAAATAGCTCTAGAAAGCACCACGATTCTAGGTGCCAGCCTTGATGAATATATATTTATCACAGCTGTCTCTATGACAAACTGCATCTTATCTTGGCTCGCTTCTCAACTCTCCTACGTCTTATGATTTCGTATTATTCAATTAGAATGGGGTGAATACAATGTTTCCTCCATAATCATTTAGATGAGTATGTTAAGCAAGGGCAGACTATTATTAATTAAGAGTACACCTTTTTCCAGTTATGTGTATCAATTTCAAAAACTCGGAAGGATGGAAGGCATACGAGCAAAGAGCACTTACGTTGTGCAAGAACGAACGGTTCATACTCTTTTATATGTGGTTTGCTTTATGCGACAGGATAGCAGAGCTGTGCATTTACAAAACGGTCATGAGATGTATAATTAAGAATGGCGATCTAGATATTGGGGTCAAGGTATTGTATTTGCATGTAGAATGTGATTTCATCTGTGCTTTTAGGAAAAGTCAACTGGTTTTTGCCATTTTCACATAATAATACCCGGCAGTTCACAAAGGATTATGAATGGCACAAAATTATGAGCTTTGGGAAGAGCCAAGACGAAACTGGACTTTATGCACAATTGGATAATGGATAGGTGGCCAGGAATGCAGCTTTTATGCACAATTGTAAGATTGGATAGTTCAACTTTATGCACAATTTATGCCAACAATTGCACAATTGTATAATGGATAGGTGGCCAGGAATGCAGCTTTTATGCACAATTGGAAGATGGATAGGTGTTCAGGAGTTCAGACTTTATACACAATTGGATTATGGATAGGTTACCACGAGTCCAACCTTTATGCACAATTGGATAATGGATAGGTGGCCAGGAATGCAGCTTTTATGCACAATTGTAAGATTGATAGGTGTCCACGAGTTCAGACTTTATGCACAATTGGATTATGGATAGGTAACCACGAGTCCAACCTTTATGCACAATTGGATAATGGATAGGTGGCCAGGAATTCAGTCTTTATGCACAATTGCAAAATGAATAAGTGACCAGGAATTCAGCCTTTATTCACAATTGCAAAATGGATAGGTGACAGTTGTGAATAATCTAATATCACGGTAGACGCTTTCAATAGTTGTAGGGCCAAACAGTAAGTAAATACCACAATTTGATAGTTAGTACTGCTGTCAGACTCTTTGCTCTTAGTGCTGTACAGTTAATTACAATTCAACGTTCAATCAAATCCAGTCTAATGCAATCAAAACATTTTCTCACGCTCATACAAAGTTGTAGTGATACTTACAATTATGTTGTTAATACAATATATTATCTCGTTTTGTACAATAAATCTATTTATTTATTAATAATCAGGAATATAACTTTCTACATTTTATGTAACATTGATCTTAATTAACCATTTTAAGTGGCTCATTTTCGCCCGAGTGGTGAACTTAGGGGAGAAGTACATTTATTGACTTCACCGCCCTAATATATTGAACAATATTAAAGACATTTCATTTAGTGAATACGATTGGAACAGAGTAAACGGCTTCGAAATCTAATATCTCACATAAAATTAAAATAAACAATATTTTAAACATATAAGTGATTTAAGAGATTAGAGATTTAAATAGGAACATCTAATTTTCTGTCATAATGTGTGTGAATCTTAGTTTGGTCATTATATACTGAAACCTTGATCCTCCGCAAGGAAACAACTCCATGATTTCAAGAAGTAAAATGTTAGAAGTGAAAATATTATATGATTTCTGGTAGCAAGAGATCTCCAGTGGAACTACTACGTTGTTTCAACTTCAATTAGACCTTTAGACGTTTCTTAGAATTTATCATTATGAGCGTTGCTATATTTTTCATTATACTTCATCGTTAATGAAAGCAGTTATGCGTGTAGTTTATTGTTCATACAGTAACTATTTCCCGACATTAGCGTCTGTTGTCCAGAGCATAAATAATTTTGCAGCATCTTTCTTTTCCAGGAGCATGATAAATGTAATATTTAATTCAATTTGAACCATAATGTGGGTCGATGTAATATTTCCATAGTTGAAAAATGTCAACTTTTCCACTAGGTTTTAACTTAATTCCAGAGCTAGCTTTCGGGGGTCCATCCTCGTCATCACTGCTTTGTTAAATTTATAACACACAATTCAGAAAAATATGTAGCCAATGAAATAAAAAATAATAATAACATTAGTCATATTAATTAAAACATATATACAAAATTAACAATACCATTATACATAAGAATTTTATAAAAAAAGTAATAATCTCATATTTAACACTCCGTGACTGATTAGATGCTTATTTTACAGATGCGTCTTACTGACAAGCAAGATGAAACGTGGTAACGAAAATTAAAGCATTACCTAATGAACATTTTAGCAAAACAGAAAGAATGTTGAATTTAGTAGTAAATTTTCCATTGTTTACTTCAAGGTTAGTAATTAGAGGGATTCTAATTATTGAAATATATTTTAAGAAATAGATTTAATCTAATACCCTGGTGAATAAAATTAAAACAGCACAAGATTCGTCAAAAAATACATCTCCATTATTTAAAAAGAAAAACAAAACAAAAAAAAAATTTGAAAATGAGAAGTAGAAAAGGGTCACTAAAGAATAGAGTGCTAGTGTGAACAGAAGTTGTGATTGAGAGGGAAGGGATGTATGTGAGGGGGGAGAGTTTGTGGAAAAATCCAAACGATATCGGAAATTGAATAGGAATTGTATCAGTTGGTCGTCGATGCAATGAAATAAAGGAGGGGAAATTAGGTGCTTGTTGGATCAGTAACAGTCATGTGTGGGTCTTTTCAGATTTAATATCCGTTTCAAAAGCATCGCTCAGCTCCGCTCCCTTTTTTGTGTTTTATTTTTTTTTTTTTTTTAATCTGTTAAGGCGTCAGTTGGTGTGAGACGGGTCTGCAAAGTGGGTTCAATATTGCTTGTTCGTGACCTGAGCTGTTAAAGTACTTTCATAAACTCTATGCCATTTTACCCCTTTTTTTCTATTATTTTTACTTCCGGAGCAGTTTATATAAAATACATGTACTATAATATAATTCCATGGGGGTTTTATCTCTCATTTCTGGTCCATTAGAATAAAGTTACGATATACTCAGCTTTCTCAGAATGAAAGTTATTGTAGAAGAACAAAATGAAAAAATAACTATTGCTTTTTAATTATTTTGATAAAAATTCTTTAAACAAAATGCCAGGATTTTGATTTAACATGTATAATTTTTTGCTTCCTTTCTTTTCATTGGCCCTAATGGTATTTCCTATAAAGTAGTAGAGAGTGACCAAATGGATTAAACCACGATAGAATTTATCATATTTTTATTTAAATATTGTTCGTCAGTCTATACCCTTTTTGAAAATTGCTAACTGTCAATAGAGAACATATCTTAATATTGTATATATCTAGCCCTTATTCCTGTATTGTGAATATTACTATGGTTAAATTACGTGAAATAACCAACGAAAATAAAAAAATAATGTGGAAAGTTTAGAAAATAGTAGAAAAAAAACTTTAAGTTGCTTAGTTTCGTTAAATTTTTAATTGTTTTTAACAAATGATCTGAATATAGAAGGCGCGTGTTGATAGTTTTAGTAAACTATGTATATTTTTGTGAAGTGTACCTCCTTCAGTAATATAAAACGCCAGCTTTTTAGTATATTGTTGACTACAATGTAAGTCCGTTATGCCGTATGGTAGGCCTAAATCTTGTTTTTTTGACATTGCGAAAACAGGTATTTTACTGTGAAGCTTTCTATGTTTACTAAGTGGTCTGCCTGCTCATACCGAGTAATTCTAATTTTAGCAAACTTCCCTTAAGGGAAATTAGCTACTGAGGTCATACACATGCCGCGATTTTTGAATTTCCTCAAATGTCCATCGTTCCTACACAGGAGATGATGAAAATGAGGTCCGTTCAAAACTATATTATATATATTTGTCTGTTAACAATCTAGCGCCCGCAATTGTTGTTTAATCATTACCAAACTCGATATTTAAACGTTTAAAGCAACCCTAATGATTAAGTTCGTTAATGGCTGCAATCCAAGCATGGGAGATAGAGATAAGAGGGGGGAATTTCGAAAATTCATAATATCACAGTTATTATGCGTCGGATCGATTCTATAAATGTTCTATAAATTTTCTTATGTATGCTTTTTCAATATTATTAACCAAGATATTTGCAATTTTTAGTTTTCGGCCAACAGTAAACCCCCACTCCTACTCATGTCATAATAATGATGAGCTGTTATATTATGAAGCATGTTATTTCAAGCCTAAATACCAAAATCGTTCTCATTGAACTTTTACGTTTTGTGATAGGGGCAAATACGTGACGAACGTGGGAAGCCAGCTTAGTTTACGCTGCTCCTGCGTGACGGATTTTCCTTACAGGACAGTTCAAAAGGAGCTCCGCCGAAGTAAAATTTTTTGATGTATTAATGCCTTTTTTTACTACAAACTCGATTCTTATCCTTCACCTTCCAGGTCACAGTTTTTGGGTTGTAATCTTGTTTTAAACGAGTAGAAAACGAAATTTGATGTAACCTCAATTGCTCTCTCCTTGATCGACTCCATTAGTGGTTTACACCAGTGATTTATGGTGATTCAGGACTAAATACAATCCCTTGTTTCGTGTTCAACTGCAGTACATTCCATAAGATACTGCGAATGTTGGCCAGTTCGTAATAATTATACGAAGAATAACCTTTATGGAAATGTAATTTGGAACGTTTAATTAGAAGATTGCAATTAGTATCCTCCAAGCAATTAAATTGTTAGAATGTAATACAAGCTTTACCACAAGCTTTCAGCGGTAATATTTCCTAGTATCAGTTAATTGAAAGATTTCACCATTCAAAATACAATTTATTTACACTCTCATTTGATTCGATTTCCATCATTGCTTTAGCGTTATCAATGATTGGCTATGAATAATTACTCCTAAAAGTAATTAAGGTTATAGGCAATGCTCGACGTTTCTCATTGGATCGTTTCTAATTTTGACGGTTTATGTAAAACTAAAATTCTAGTTCACTAATGGATGAAATAGGACTAGGGACCTCTCCCTGGAGGGGAGGGGGATCAAAAATTCAATCTATCTCATTTATTATCATATGGCGCAGCCAATCTTGTTGCGAATTAAATTTCCTATATATGTTGTCTGCATTTCCAATATTAACGTAAATAATTCATTTTTTTTTTAGTATTTAGTCTTCAATAAACCCCAATATTAGTTATCTTAACTTAAAAATAAGCTGATACATCATGAGACGTTTTATTTTAAGGGTAGATATAATGTATTTAGAGTTATAATACAACAAATTGTCATTAAATAAACCTTGAATTAATGAGACAATTTATAAACTTAATAAAATGAGAAATTGAAACTGAAAACTTGAAAATTAAATAAGTAAAAAAATTAAGTTTAACGGTTTTATTGAACCAAATAAAAATTACGATGAAAATGTACTAAAAGCTAAAAAATAATCTTAAGTTCTGGATACCAGTCACCATACATACCACTCTCCTAATCAATCTGGGTATTGATAAGACAAATCGTGGGCCTTAGCGTTACCTGAATAAATACGTAAATAGCATTTATAATCATATCCAAGGTTGACTGTTGATAGAAGTTTCACTCACCCCACGGTTTTATTTATTTGTCAGATCAATACCTTAGACTGATGACAATTTCGGTGGGATGATTGTTACCTAGGACCAAGGATTGTAGTTTAGATTTTAATAGATTTTCGTTGTGTTTTTGTCAGTATTGTTTACAATAAAACCGTTTAACTAAAATAGTTTTTTTTAACTTATTTTATTTGAAGTTTATATCTTTGCTTCTTTTCTGTTTATATAAAACATTTCATTTCTTTTATTATACCCAAATCATTGCCCTTCGTTGTTCTATATAATTGCCTAATGTATGAAATTTCAAAAGCTGAAAACGATAATCCAAATAATATTACAAACTTAATTTGAAAGACTTATGAGAAAAGCAAGTAATTTCAACAATCCCAATGAGGAATTTTTCAATTTTCTCGTAAAAAATACAGACAGACTAAAACTTCGTTAATACTGATGAGACAGTATTCTTGGTCATAGGGCATTATGTGATGCGATTTTGAATTTACCAATTGCAAGCTTATCGCTTTGCATGGCATAGTTACAAATGAAGTTTGGTAAAGATAAAATAAAAAGTACAATACTCAAATGCCTTACGTCTCCATTAGTAGCCAGAATCACCACTAAAAGTCGATTTTGTTGTCTAATTATTTGAAATTAAATAATTCTTTGTTCATCCAACAAATTAGTCAGTTACTCAACGGTTAGGTTAGAAAAGGGTGGTAACCTGTAGATAACCCGTCCCGATTAGCCATAGTAGCATAAAGTGGACGTAAATAATAATAAACAAATCAACGCTAAGGTATTTATGGTACTGTGTAGGAAACCAGTTACTTCTTGGCTCGTGCCTCGGCAGTTCAATTGTTTTCATATCGTGTACAAACGGACTTTATATGTCTGATAGTATGTCTTTTCTTGTTATCTTCGAGAGTTTTGAGTCACTATGCTATGTAGAGTCTTTTATGGCTCTATGAACATTGGATTCAACAAATATATCGAGTGGTTTTTCGAAAAAAAAAACCGACAGTCCAAATGTCGAGCCATGCGTGAGTACACACTTTAGAAGGACACATGGTTACCGATAGTTATTGTTTGGCCAAGTTCAATAAGGTGGTCATAGATAGTCATTTCACTCCCTCCGAAGAATTTTAGTATCTTTGTCTGCTCTTGATTTATTAGAAAGCCCATCTCATATCATATTTCCTAGCAGTTCCGTCATTAATTTACCAAAAATAGTTCAATTCAGCTCAAACAGAAGCTTCTTCGAAGTCATTGAACAAGTCTATACTTTCAAACTCGAAGCTATGTATCTGATTAAAGAGAAAATACCATCGGTCCTCCCCTTTTTTAACCCCGGTCAATAATATTTAAGGCTCTTTCGCAGAACGAGAGTATTCTATAACGCATTCTGTAATCCAAAGCTTATAAAATGCATAAAAATATAGGAGAAAATACAGAAAAATGTTTACACTAATCGAAAAATTGTGAAAAAAACTAACCTGGTTCAGAACGCCCATCAAAATTTATTCACTGGCGACAACGGAAGTTACACCTGATTTTTGAGTGAGACGCCAATTCTTTATCCACCATGAATTTTGACGTCCCATCAACTACCAATGTCATTTACTGTCAAAGAGCCTGAATACATGCAATAATGCATTCCATAAACAGTTAATTTTAAAATCACTTTAATATCCCTTCTCGATAACATCCGTCATGCAGGGGCTAGGGGGTAAACTAAGCAGATTTCCCGCGGGAAGTTTAACAGTATATACATCTACATACCAACATACCACCGTGATTATTAAGTGAATAAATACAAACGATAATAAGAAGCCTCCCGACGGAAAGCACCTGAAATGTAAATAAACAGTTCTGCCAACTTCTTACTGGAAAGAAAAACAATTACTGTAATATACCTGAATATAACGTATTAATTTGACTGGAAACTATTTACTATATCTAGTATTGTAATTTAGAATGGATCAGAATAATTTTTATCTCAATCAATCAAATTTAAGTAGTCCAAAACCTTAGAAAGGGGGGGGGTCAACAGAACATATTTGCGTGTATCTAGTGCAATAAATGCCTCTTGAAAACAATATTTGGTGTGGGATTGAAAAAAATAAGTTGGTGGGGGTGAAAAAAAGAAGTGTGTTTTTGGTGAGGGCTGCCAACAGAAAAATCCAAATGTCTCGGTTAACGTTCAAGATAGAGTATAAATGTATATAACAATATTTATAGTACATTTAATTTGTAATACAATTAGTTCTATTCTATTTTCATTCCGACGTATAATAACGGAGATATTTCGAATTTTCGAAAATCCCCCTTCTAAATCCCCCTCACACTGGTCCGATTTCCGCCATTAACGAACTTGATCTGTCTTTTTACATAAAAGTTTGGTAACGATTAAACAACAATTGGGACCACTAGAGCGGTAACAGACAAATATATATATATATATATATATATATATATATATATATATATATATATATATATATACATACATACATACACACAGTTTTAAACGGACCTCATTTCTATCTCCTAGGTAGGATCGATGGGCATTTGAAGAAAATTTGGAAATCGCATCATGATTACGACCTCAATAGCTGATTTCACTTAAGGGAAATCTGCTAAAATGTATCATCGGTTCTCACGAGGACATTATAGTGAATCTCATGATAGAGGTTCAAGACCTAAAAGATGAACTGTCATAGTTTAGAAATCAGATCATGGAGTGGTTCATGAAACGTCCGTTCACGAAATAGTATAAATACTATAAAATATGTTAGAAAAAGCTAGAAACCAATTTGTGAAAGTAGGTACTTTTTATGACTTCGTTGATAGCTTCACACAGCCCAAAGCACACATAAATTTTTTTTAATATTATTTTATACGAAAATATTTTTGTATAACTGGATCACAAACATACAACTGTACAGCAAGAGCCAAAATCTTGTTTTATTGATGATAAGGATAAGAAACTGTACTAGATTTAAATGACATATGGCCGTTTAGTGGTATCCAGTCCTTAAAAATATTAAATTAAGAAATATATATCGCAAATAAATAAAAGTGGCAAACAGTTCTAAAACTGGTTCGTTTCTCTTCAATAAAAAATAACGTATTTGATCCGACTCAAAATAATGGAGATATTTCAATTTTTTTTATTTTACCCCTTCTAATCCCCCTCCTTCTTCTGGTCCAATAATGACCATCAAAAGATTATTCTTTATCTCTATAAGAATTGTTTTATTTTATTTTTAGTATATACAATAGTATCGACCAAGTCAAAATTAAGGTCTCTAAAAACTATTATCTTCTTCACACAGAATGATAAGAAAACCTCCGAGCAGAATACTTTTTTTTCTAATGCGGCCTCAGTATACACCATTATGGTTCTATATCTATGATTAAAATTGGAAACAAGGTAAAACTCATGAACTTTAAATTGTTTCAAGTGCATTGGGGCCAAAATTAACCTGTAGGCAGAGGGTTTATTGACAATTAGCATAATGTTTGCCTGACAGTGGGTAATCAGGAACCCTACTGATGAACATGGAGCAATTAATGCCCCTGTTACAACATATCCCTATCTATTTTATCTCGCAACTATGTAATTACACCTCTGATATGGTAATCTATTCATCCGACACCGAATACCCTCCCCTATCAAAACAAACTGAATATAACCGAACCTTGTGCCAGGAATTAATACTGAAATGAAATAGTCCGTGCTGCGTGATAGGAAAATTTTGGTAAAACTACTACAGAGCTCTTTTAAATTTGATGATTTTCCGTAAGTAAAATCTGCAATTGAGGTTGTAGTCGTCACGAACTTTTCAGAAAAGCCTCTTCAAAATTCATTCCGGAAAAATATGAGATCTATATATATATATATATATATATATATATATATATATATATATATATATATATATATATAGCTGAGTTCATAAGACATGAGACAGTGGCTAGGATGCGCAGTAGCAAAGAAGACTATTGCGCATGCTCCCGTTATCAGTCTGTTAACCACTCTCGTGAGCTACGGATATGTATCGGGCGTCCTGAAAACATTAGCCCTCAGTGTGTATGTAGTGTAGCTTGAAGCTAAAATCTAACCCTATCTTGGTTATGTAGGAAGAAATGTCGATATAAATCCCTGCAAGGTCTTGCTCTAACCTCAAGCTAATACGTTGCAACAATTATTTTTGTTTTTAAAAAAAGAAATCGGTTTTCGATACTTGAATTTTAATATCGAAATACCGATATATCGGGGGGGGGGGGATATCAAGTATTATTTAGATATTTTTTGGGGGAAATATTGATATTTTTTCACCATCCCTAGTGTACCTGTCAATAAGTCGCCATTTAAATTTAAATTGACAGTGATAGTGACATACATTCAAGCGGCGATGATAATGATGAGCCCTTAAGCGGCATTGAGGAGATGGGGTTGTCATTTGACCAATTTTAAAGCAATTATATATATATATATATATATATATATATATATATAAAAGTTAACTTGTTATATTTTATTTAACTTCTATTAATTTAGGTGGTAAATAAGTTATTTTGATATTTTTTGAAATGTAATTTTGGTAAGAAAATTATCTGTAGGTTTTTAAAAAGGTATTTGTAAGTTTTAAGTATCACAAATCATTGTGTAATTTATAAAAAAAAAATGATCTTTACATTTTTAAAAATATATCTTTAAGTATTAAAAATAATTATCTGTAAGCTTATAAATTATCTTTAAGTTTCTAAACAAATATCCATAAGTTTTAAGTATAAATAATTTTCTGCAAGTTTAAAAAAAAAATTAAATAATAATGTCAAAATATTATTTATGTAAACTATGCAAGTATATGCAATTCCACTAACTTTCTATTATCACTAATCAATAATAAATTACGTTTTTTGTGCATTAAATAAATTATTATTTTATTTTTTTATTCATGTTTGATTTTTAAAAATGTTTAATCAATGCTGCTTCTCATTTTCTGCACTATATTTTTATATAAATTAGGAAAAGTAGAACATATACTAGAGAAAGGTTAGACTGCAGGTACTCAGTATCCATACTTAAAGGGCTGGAGCAAGTGTACGACATGCTGGCAAATATGTTCAGCTTGGGTAGTACACGTCCTCTCATCCCCACCAAGCCTACCACCCATCCCCACCCCCATGCGCGGACTGTCTCATGTCTCATGAACTCAACTATACATATATATGTTTTAGTATTATATTATCATAACAATTAAACGTTAGTGGTAATGCCATTATGAAGATAAAATGGGTTTAAACTCTATATGATTGTTTAAAGTATTACTTAGGTTGCTGAGAAGGCTACGATCTCTTCTCCTTTTAGAGATAAATGAAATTATTTTTAGGGTACCTTTATTATTTAATTCCATTAAGTATATTAATTATTAAAATAGTATTTTTAATCAATAATTTAAGGAAAACAATATTGATAACTTTCATGCGGGAGCGGAAGTTGACGGGAGACTAAAACAGATAATTGAGTTTACTTATTTCCTGTGAAATGCTGACACTACTGGAAGTGGCTTCCACTGAGATTTACTATTACGAATATAATCCTATGTACAAAACTATGCTTGAACTATATGTGCTTGGATTGGTTTTTGAGAGGAAATACCATTATAGATAATTTTTAATTGGAATAAATGCGATCCATGATTAGGGTTTAAATTACTCAAAAAAGTGGAGAGAGATAGATTATGAACACATTTTCATTTATTCATCAAATTTAAAATTTCTATTCTATTAATCCCCAAAAGTTACTCTTTAGGATAGGCTATTTCGAAAAAACAGTTCGTCGTGGAGGGAAGTGTAATTTTACACATTAAAATCTTGCTATGAAAATACCATCATTAGTCAGTCAACATTGATCTCTCTATCTACAGTAGCTATTATATATATATATATATATATATATATATATATATATATATATATCTTTTTATATTAATCTGTTAAAGTTTAAGTAACCAAAATTTAATTTAATTGTCAAATTCTGAACAATGAACTCCTTTAACGGTTATTCTGACTTAACTATTGAGTCAAGAGTCAAAAGTTATCCCGCATTTAGGTAAACGAGTTGAGTGTAAAGTTTAAAGAGGTTAAACCCATCTACCAGGAGTAGTCTTAGAAGAAAGGCTTTCTATTAGATTTATGGCCATACAGTCATATAAACTATTAATTGTATATTTTGTAAAGCATCTGAATAGGTTGTAAGTGACGTGATGCATACAGTCCATAAAACCAGAAATTAGTTCAATTTTAACAGTAGTTTCAATTTGCCTAAATAATTGAATAGAATATTTTAATTCTGTGTGGCACCTTGGTGATAAAAGAGACATAAACTTTTCATCAAAACCTATTTTGATTAAAGTCATCGTTTTGATTCTATCATGAGTCTTGAATGCGAGTCCCACGAATTTATTTTGTCTTACTACAATCCTTATTCGCATCCACTCTGGACAATTATAGGTCCCTATAAGAATTCATCGATTACCATAGCGTTCTTGCTAATAAAGAACTGGTATTCCTGTTTACATATTGTTTCATTTAGTGGTTTTCGTACTTGACAAGGACAGTCCTCCTATTATCTCTGCTCTGCATTTCGTTACTTCAATTTTGAATAAGGCTGAATCATATAAATAATATCTCAAAAATGAAAACGTCTTGATATTAAGAAATCTGATCCAACCCAATAATTACGAATAATATTGTTTTTAAATTTACTATATTCTTCTAACTCGGGAGGACAATTCTACGATACGTTGCAGATTTTCTTTCGAAAACCACTTAGAAGATATATTTCGTTTTTGACCCTTACACAACTTAAACTCTAAGGCTATACATTAGACAAACATATTAACATTTCATTACATTTCCAATAACCTCGCCCTTCGACCGGAGAAAAACCCCCACTCCCGTTCGAACCTAAAAAATTTAGTATAGCTTATAACCATCGAAGAACTAATACTAATTCACATACCCAGTTTTGTTCAGTTCGGTTCAATCGTTGGTGCCCAATAAAATTGTTGGCCCCACTTTACTTTTTTAGTGTATATCTCGTTTATACTTTATTATACGACAAAAGTGAATGTGACAAAAGTTACTCCAAAAAACAACATAAACAACTCTTATCCTGTGCATATTTGCCGAAAAACCAATAGGAAACGAAATACGGCTATTTTCAATTTCGGGCCTCTCTCACGACCCCCTTTCCTGCTCCATCTGCCGGGCCGATCTGCGGCGCTAAACCGTACGGGGAGTCACCCGAACGCGTATTTATAAATTCAATCAAATCGGTCCAGCCGTCTAGGAGGAGTTCAGTGACATACACACGTACGCTAGAATTATATATATATAAAGATATATATATATATATATATATATATATTGCACATTGTTATTAGAGTGTAATAGATAGTGTTTGTGTTAATTTTACTTACCAAGACTAAAGATACTTAAAGATTATTGTACATCATTGTTGTTCCTTTGTTTACATTAGGAGTACTGAGTATAACCTCAAGTTTGTTATAAATGGCTTGGTCACTGCCTTATGTTTTGTATTACTACATTATATTGTTTTTTGTTTGTTGAACTATGTTATAACTATTGACGTGTTATAATAATTATTGTTATATTATTTTTTTATTAAAGCTATTTTTATGTAGTAATAAAATTGATATAATATTGTTATTTCACTATGTTTCATTTGTTATTGCTATATGTTATCACAGTTTTTGTTATATTATGTTAAAGCTATGTTCAAGTTATATTAAAGATACAATGTTATTATTGTTTAATTTATTATTATGCTACAACTAATTATTGTGTGTTGTTACAATTATTGCTATTATTATTAACACAAACACTATCTATTACATTCTAATAACAATGCGCAATATATATATAAAGTAGTACCTGTACTTTTTAGCCCTGAAGAAGATAAAATAAATATTCTCGAAGTATTGCAATGAACTAAGATTGTTTCACCAACACTGACCAAAACTCCAAAAAACAACAACACCATATATATATATATATATATATATATATATATATATATATATATATATATATATATATATAACCCAAATGAGAAGTACAATAAATTGAAATAAGGAAGCTTGGGCTGCACATGATTGCAGATCATTGATAGAGCAATTAACTTATGATCCGGAAGTGAACCAACATAGTCAGTACTTGAATGGGTGACAGTGGAGTTAGTCCCTCACAACACAACCAGAGTTCGCTAGTTTTACAGTTCTAGTGGAATGGTGGGAGTCTAGTCCGTAACAGCCCGTATATCGAAAGACTTTGACTCTCCAAGATTCCTTCAGTAGCTGCTCGTTGGTGATCTGATCACTGCTCATTCCCCGGGTATAACGAGGCTTGTCTGATACTGCAGCCACCCCATTCAAGGTTCTCATTGGTTAACGGAGACTGTGCATTAAATTAATCACTAATTACGAAAAACTCAGATCACATCATCTGAAATACATGATAATATATTATTATTATTTGTGTTATGGATATTCATTTAATCTGATTTTAAATTTTTTATTTGAATAGTAACCTGCTTTAACGAGACATCATGCCAGAACAAGAGCAGTAGTCGAAAAAGCTGTAGTCTGCTATTATACAACTGAAAAATTATACTTGGGTAGGCAGTCTTTCTTTTGAATTGCAAAACCTTTGCTTCCGCATCAGTTAAAATAAGGAAACATTCTTTTTGAAATAAGTAACGTGTCAGTATCCAATCAATTGAAGTACATTGGATTGTATTTAATGGGCGGAAGTATGTCACGCTATATATACCGTTAGTTTATTGACTCGGTTCGTGACCGAAGGCTGATGTTTGCCACGAAAATAGATTTTCAACTTCTTTCAATTAACACAAAAGTCTCAAGTTGATGCTCTTGATTTTAATGAAGACTCCATTGTTTGGATGTGTCTAGTCTTAGGATACTTA
The DNA here is from genome assembly GCA_019009955.1 of Riptortus pedestris. Lineage (NCBI taxonomy): Eukaryota > Metazoa > Arthropoda > Insecta > Hemiptera > Alydidae > Riptortus > Riptortus pedestris. The sequence goes on from CM032228.1 coordinate 169,444,257, forward strand.
GAATATCTTTACAAGCACGACGTGGAACCCATAGAGCTTATGAGTAAGTGATGAAATATTCACAAGTCCGTCACGCAGGGGCTGCGTAAACTAAACAGATTTCCCACGTGAAGTTTTACAGTAGAGAAATCTGCCCAATAACAACTGTAGTAGTAAGGGATCTCTAAACCTATTCACGAGGGACGAACAGTTACGGAAACGGCCACCAGAGCTCTCAGCGGAAAGTCTGAACATAGCCGACATCCTGCTGACCACACACAGAATTCAAATGCAAATATCTCGGTTAATATTCAAGATACAGAATTTTGATCCGACGTATGGTAACGGAGATATTTCGAATTTTCAAAAATCCCCTGTCTAAACCCCCCCCCCTCCCACTTGTCTGATTTCAGCCATTAACGAACTTGATCTGTCTTTTTGCATGAAACGTTTAAATATCGAGTTTGGTAACGATCAAACAAAAATTGCGACCGCTAGAGCGTTAACAGACATATATATATATATATATATATATATATATATATATATATATATATATATATATATATATAATTTTGAACAGACCTCATTTTCGTCATCTCCTGGGTAGGATCGATGGACATTTGAACAAATTTTCCGAAACTCCCGTCATGAGTACGATATTGAGAGATTTTCCTTAAGCGAAATCTGCTAAAAGAATTAGTGCAGTAAGTTGAGTACCATTTATACGTTTGTTCATGTATGTGATTTATGCGTTATATAAGTCAATTATAAGCAAACCAGGGATGCCAGAGCCTCAAGCACATAGTTACTCATTTTTACACCCAATTTATTACTTTTCTTTGGCACAGCAAAGATATTTAAATATTTTCTGTACTCGATTCCTTAAAATGTACGTATGAGTAAAAAACAGATGTCTGCGTTCAGTTTCTAATAGACATTTTTAAAAGATTTTGTTATATTATTTGTTCATATGGAGGTATAGTAGACGTTGATTCGGTTTGCTGAATAGGGCTAAAAATTTATTAATTAATTAATATCAATCATGAATTAATTACATAATAGTTTAGAAATTATTGTAAAAGCTAGTGACGGAAATCAAAGTATTCATATTGCATTATAAATTACTATTTTTTCCTTCTTAAGCGTTTTTAGCAGATTTCCCTTAAGGGAAATCAGCTATTGAGGTTGTACTCCTGTTTTCCACGCAGAGTATCCCTCTAACGTGGGAATTTATTTAAATGTTGTGTGCTCCATCCTTTGGATACTACACACATTTCAGCACATTATAATATTTCTTATATAATAATTGTAAACATTATACAACAATAAATTAATTAAATAAAAACAAAAATAAAGTAAAAAAAAATAAATAAATAAAATAAAACATATGTAACATTACATATGTGTACAACAATAGGTGTATATCTACAAAATGGTGTCCAAATCTTGAATAAATACATTAAATCCCCTGTTGAATTTGAGTAAAAGTTTCGGTTTGTCCGTCGGCCAAGTTCCGTTTTGTAAAGTAATATACTTGATGAGTTTTGTTCTTGGTCCGTCAAGTAATGTACAGTCATATAAGAGGTGGTCATATGTCTGTTCAGTCTCATTGGCACATTTACATGTATTTGTGTTTGTTAGTTTAAATTTGTACAAGTAACTCTTCGTAGGTCCATGTCCTGATATAAATTGTATTTGTTTAGAATTGCTAAGTGTTATTTTTTGTCTCTGGTATACAGTTGGTATGTACTTATGTAATTGTCGTCCTTTAGTAGTGTTTGTCCATCTTTCGTCCCATTTTTTATAAGATTCGTCTATCAAAATAGTTTTAATGGTCTGTTTAGTCAGTTTAGAGTATGTAATAGGTATCGTTTCGTCTCTTGAAGCTGTATTTGCAAGTTGGTCTGCTGTGTCATTTCCTAAATTTCCGGAGTGTCCCTTTATCCATGTTATTGCCACTATTACATTTTTCTGTCTACATAGTGTAATTAGTTTTCTTATCTGTTCAGTCTGTTCGTTATGGTTTTCGTTATTGTAAATGCGGTCTATGTTAATTTTGCTGTCCGTATAGATTATGCTAGTCTCTCTGTCACTTGAAATGTCGTGTAGTGTTTTGAGTGCCTCAGTAATTGCAAGGTTTTCTGCTTGATTGTTTGTACATAGTGGTGATAGTCTGTATTGTCCTCTCTGTATAATATTGCCGTCTTTTAAAATAATGTACGCACACCCAACGCCATCCTTGTTTTTACTTCCGTCAGTGTATATATGATATGTCCACGTTATGTCTAAGTTGTCTAATGGTCTAATGTAGTCCTTTGGGTGTAACCAGTAAGTATGTCTCACGTCTTTTTCTATTTCGTTTGATGTAATATTTTGTAATGTAAAGTCATGTGGGATTTCATTCAATTTCAATAACATATGTTGCCTTATCATTTGCTCAGCTTTGATGTAAATTGGCATAGTGTCTGCTAATACACATGAAGCCTCATAAGATAAAGTACGATATCCTTGTTTTGGGTGTGAATCCATATTGATTTGGGTGTAAAAGAGCATGTCTGTTTAGGTGAACAGAAAGCCTGGAATTAATAATTTTTTCTAGTATTTTACCTCCAACTGGAATAATACTAATCGGTCGATAAGTAAAATTTCCTAAATCTTTTGGATTTTTGGATACTGGAATTACTTTTGATATTTTCCATATATCAGGAAATATTCCGTTATCATAATATTTTTTATATAATGTTGTAATAAATTTTGGAAAATTTCAAATAGTTTTTGGAATATATCAACTGTTATTAAGTCTTGACCAGCTGCTTTGTTTGGATTTAGTTGTTCAATAATACTACTTATTTCAATGTCTGTTAAAGGTAGGTCATTTTCTGTATTAGGGAGTAAATTACTGTTCCGTCTCATTGTAGTGTGTACGTCAGAATCTGTGTTTGGGTCGTCTTCAATGAAGAAAGTAGTCATTAATTGTTGTATAGTTTCTCTTGTATCATTAGTAAATGTTCCGTCGCTTTTCTGAATCGTCCGTAGTTGTATGTTGGTTTTCAATTTATCTGTGGTATATCTATAAATCCATGTCCAAGGGTTAGTCTTATCAATTTGATCACAGAAACTTTTCCAAGATTTTAGTTTTTCTTCTTTTATCATTTTACCGTAAATATATTTAGATTGAATGTAATTAGTCTGTCTTTCCTTTCGTAATTCAGGGTCACTGGTCCTTTGGAATTTTCGTCTTAATTTATTAGTTGTATGTCTTAACTCAGTAAGTTTGTCAGTCCACCAAGGTGCTGATTTCTCTGCCTTGAATTTTTTATGACGCAGAAATAGAATATTGCAAGTTTTGATTAAACATTTGTTAAATCTATAAAGAGTTTGATTAATTCCAATTGTATTAAGTAAACCAATCAAAGATTCTTCAATTGTTTCATCATTGTTATCATTATTGAAAATTGTATTTTTTATTATACATATCAGCTTCTCTTGAAACATGATCCAGTCAGCATTTTTAGTTATGTATGCTTTTTCATTTGTAAGATACATTTTTTTAGGAAACGTTAGGCGTAATGAGTATGTCAGCAAGGAATGATCAGAAAAGTTTTCATCATCATGGTTAGTCCAGTCATGTACGTATTTCGCCATAATACCATTCGTTATTGTTAGATCAATATTACTTTTCCCATTGTTAGATGAGAAAGTAGGTTTTTGATCATTCTCGTTTATTACGAATAAGTTTTTAGATAGAATATAGTTTTCTAAACATCGACCTCTTTCATTCCTAATGCGATCATACCATAGAGGTGATCTGCAGTTGGTATCTGCTGCGATAAGAATGCCATAATTAGGATATCGACTTAATATATTATCTATTTTCCTTAAATCATCATCCAAATTTTTTGTGATATCAAAATACATATTTATTAAAATGAATTGAAAATTACCTACACTGAGTATAATAACGCATATATCATCATCTGATATGTCTGTTAAAAAGGTTGTACTCATGACGCGATTTTCGAAATTTTTCTTCAAATGTCCATCGATCCTACCCAGAAGATGACGAAAATGAGGTCCGTTCAAAACTGTATATATCTATCTATCTATCTATCTATCTATCTATCTATCTATCTATATATATATATATATATATATATATATATATATATATATATTTGTCTGTTACCGCTCTAGCGGTCGCAATTATTGTTTAATCCTTCCCAATCTCGATATTTAGTCGTTTTATGTAAAAAGAAAGATCAAGTTCGTTAACGGCTGAAATCGAACCAGGTGAAGGGGGGTTTAGAGGATTTTTGAAAATTCGAAATATCTCCGTTACTATACGTCGGATCGAAAAATTGTACAGTATCAATCTTATTGAAACTTAAATTTACAATGAATGTTGTTATGTACATTTATCCTCTATCTTGAATATTAACAGAGATATTTGCATTTTTATTAAATCTGGGCAGCTAACGGAAGAGAGTGACTTTTCCACCAAAAGCTAGGTCGGCCATTTCCTTAACTGCTCGGCTCTCGTGAAATTTCTCTGTTGTAAAACTTCACGTGGGAAATCTGCTTAGTTTACGCAGCCTCTGCGTGACGGACTTTTTTTTTGTATTCTGTTCAGCTCACTCTGAGTATGATCACTCAATGCAGAGTTCCCCGTACTGTGGCTACGCATGATTGCATTCTTTCTAGATGTATATCTCTGGTTCCATCCATGTGAGATGGGATTCTTTTGCATCATTTGAGTTTCAGGTAAAATAAACTCCATCATGTTGAAAGGATTCTTCAATCTCTCCATTTCACAGGAATGCCCTATTATTTTCGATTGCCACTCACAAGTGGGAACAAAATGGACAATATCTCAATTTATTGTGCGGCCTCCTCTCATTTACTCGATATCCATTCGATACCGGAGTATACACTGCTGTCATCCTCAAAGAAAAGCAGCAGGGTAATGGTTTTTTTTGTTGTTTTTTTTCGAAAAATAGGGATCTCTCTTTGAGAACATATTTGTCAGTAATGAAAAATTGTTTTCTTCCCTTTGTAAGACTATACTATCTATTGGATCAGTAAGCAATGATACAGGTATTAGTTCCTTCCGAAGTGTGTTTTATTCCTATTTCAACAATATACTTTTAGTTTAAAAATGTCCGATATGGGCGCCTCGTGAATTCCTTGTACTCCTATTACAAGAAATAAATTAACAATATGTTTGGTTCCACATCAATGAAGATTTTGGATGGGATATGAGATACTTAAGTTCCATTGTCAAAAAGTATCATAGTAGATAGATCATAGATCTTTGAAAGACATAAAAAAAAAAAAAAAAGATTCTGTACAGTATTTATCGTATCTCCGTTGTTATACGTACGAAGAAATCCTCATTTTTTTTAATAGTGCCCTCCCCGAAACCATTCGATTAAGACTTCTTAGTTGCCTCCAATCAAAAGTTTAGTAACACAACTACATCTGATATTAATCCCATATATAATCAAACGGGGAATGAACTCCCAGTAATCAAAAGGGGAATGAACCAAAAGGAGGTAAAACTAAACGCAAATGATTTTACTTAGTGTTGCTATATATACTTTTACTTTACAAAAAACGACTCTTACAATTAACTCATTATCTAATATTGATAACTTGTGTAAAAACATCTTATTTTTGCGGATCCCGAAAAAACGCCAATTTCAGCGAACATAGGCAACACTGTTGCTTTGATACGAGTGAGAAAATGTTGGATACTCACATATAAGGTACTGTAACAAATCCTTCATCCTTTTGCTGACAAAACTCAATCAGACAAAGTACATGATGTAATTCATCGTTACTTTATTGCAAAAATAGACGAAGAAAGAAAAACATTCAACAATATCAACCCATTGCTTATTAATAGATGGGTATGCTCCTTTTCCAAGGACATCGTCGTTAAAGAATTACAAAAACTGGATCACTTTTTCTTTACTGCCCTGACCAAATTGTAGCTTCAAGATTATCAAAGGCTAGCGACTTTTATAATTTTAAAATTTCTATACAACCCCACAAATCTTAAACTATTCTGAAGGGATTTTTAATTGTAACGACATAAAAGAAATGTCAGAAAAAGAAATTACAAAAGAACTATATGACCAGAATGTGATTGATGTAAAAAAAATAGGGGGAAACTCCCAAAGTTCTGGTTTTTTTCTTGCTACATTTAATTGCCCTGTCTTACCAAAACGGCTGTTCATTGGCTACATCTGTGTAGAGTTAAGGGAATACATACCTCGACCTCTTATCTGCTACAACTGTGGCCTCCATGGCCACCATAGAGCTTCTTGTAGCAAGGATCCTGTATGTCGAAGGGCTCCAACCCACTTCACGAAGGATAATGCACTCAAATTAAATGCTGGAGACCACATAACCTCTCCCAAAACTTGCGCTATATACGCTAGAGAATTCGAATTAAAAGCTTTAATGGTGCAGAAAAGAATTTCTTATCAGGAAGCAAAATTATTAATAACCAAAAAAAAAATGCACTAACATACGCCGCTATAGTAAAACAACAACAAGAACCTGACTTATTTCCAAAATTGGTTAGTCTAATTGATGGGATGTCTAAAAAGGAACCAAATGTTAGAAAACACCATACTACAGGTAATTAGTAACATCATACAACAAATTCTACCAGCCCCAATAAAAATAAATCAACTAATAACTTAGAACCTGAAAAGTCAACAAGTAGAACCGATGACAAAAAGAATGAAGAAAGTTTAAAACAAAAGACTGAAGACTCTGATCACGTAAGAGACGTTAATGAAAATCAGAAAAACAAAAGACCACGAAGAAATCAATCTAAAAAGAAGGAACCTAAAGTTACAAGGATTCACGGCTGTGATGAAGGAAAGAAGAAGTCATAATTTTATTTTTTTTATTATGATATTTCATTATTTTAATCTCTAAACATTTATTTTAATGTTTACTTTGTACTTGGTATTTTATTTTTATTTGGTCTTTTCAATTTTATTTCCTATTTTTTTTTTTTTCCATTTTCAGAAGAACAATGAAATTTTGGCACTGGAATATAAATGGAATTCAAAAGCACATAGGTGATCTACAGGGCATAATAAAGAAAAGCCCAAATTTTGTTGCTATTCAGGAAACACACCTAACACCTGGTAAGGAATTCAGCATACACGGTTACGATACGTACAGAAAAGATTACTTCTTGGGAGGTAGAGCGTGCTTCGAGGGGTAGCTATATTTGTTAGAGATAACACATATAACGAACCCAAACAGCTGAGAACAACACTGCAAGCAGTAGCAGTCTCAGTTCACGTCCCCTTCAGAGTTACAGTATGCTCAATTTATCTTCCACCAAAGGAACCTCTTGACTTACATGAAACACATAACTTACTGACACAATTACCTATTCCTTTGCTATTACTAGGAGACGAAAATGCTCTGTCCACTATGTGGAACTCTCCTCTAAGTAATAGTAAAGGACAACAATTGCAGATACTTTTCGAAAACTTTGACCTAATTGCACTCAATACTAACTCTCCAACACATTTATGCCCACGGACTGGAACACTGACCAACATTGACATTTCTCTTTCTTCTCCTTCCATAATTTCTCGACTTACATGAAACGTTGATCAAGATTCTTATGGAAGCGATCACTTCCCAATACAGATACTGACGAACAGACCTGACCCACTATTTAACAGCACACCGAGGTACAATACAAAAAAGGCTAATTGGAATACTCATCGAGACTACATAACAGCAAAACTAAGTGCTTCTAACCTTCAAAGTATAAAAGAGTTAACCTCACTGATATTAGAAACAGCTGAGATAAGTATTTCAAAAACCTCAAATATATACAAAAAAACACCGGTTCCTTGGTGGAATGAAGAATGCAATATAGCTGTAACTAATAGAAAAAGAGCTCTTAATTTATTCCGACGAAATCCATCATACATAAATCTTCAAAGCTATAGGTTAATGAAAGCAAAAGCCCAGTGGATAATTATTTTATTTATTTATTTATTTGTTACGTAGAGCTCCGCAACTATGGCGACTTTGCTCTTCTTAGACATGGGGGAAAACAAAACAAAAACAAAAAACAACTGTAGTAAAAAGTACTGTTGGATAGAATTTTTTTCGAGCATTAATCGACATTTATCAGCACAAGACATTTGGACAAAAAATAATCAAATAAATCACAAGAAATATAAGATGCCAATTACAGGACTAGAACAGAACAGAACTATCATAACTGACCAACACAAAATTGCCAAGATCTTAGCACACCATTTCAGTACTGTGTGTAGTTCAGAAAACTACTCAACAGAATTTTTAAAACAAAAAACTCACACTGATACTATAAAATTACCCATAATACTAACTGACCAACACCCACTTAATGATCCTTTCACCTTAAACGAACTAAAACTGTCATTATCATCTTTACGAAAAACTTCACCAGGACCAGACCTAATTACATACGATATGATACAAAATCTACCTAAACGAGGCTTGCTAGTTCTTCTTCATCTACTGAACGATGTTTACATTAGCGGCACGTACCCTCACAACTGGAATGAAGCAATAGTTATACCAGTACTCAAACCTGGAAAAGATAAAAGAAAGGCCACCAGTTACCGTCCAATATCATTAACCAGCTGTCTGTGCAAAGTCACAGAAAAAATGATGAACAAAAGGCTCCTGTGGTTTTTAGAGAGTTACTGCCTTTTATCTCCGTACCAATGCGCATTTAAGCCAAATCATTCAACAATGAGCCATATTGCGCGATTGGAGAGCGAAATCCTTAATGCTTTCCTTGGAAACAAATTAATGTTACCAATATCCCTCGATATGGAGAAAGCATATGACTGTGTCTGGAGAAGAGTCATTCTCTCCCAGTTGATCGAATGGGGTGTCCAAGGAAACATTATCAGATTTCTGGATAACTATTTGTCTGATCGAACTTTCAGAGTGAGGATAGGTGTTGCTATATCAGATCTTTTTTGTCAGAAGAATGGAGTGCCTAAGGGAGGTGTGCTGAGCACAACATCATTCAATATAGCTGTGAACTCTGAAGTAAAATATATCCCTAAAGAAGTATCTTATTGCCTATATGCTGATGACCTAATAATATACACTACATACTCATCACTTTCATACACACAAACATTAATACAAGACCCTCTTAATGAGCTTTATAAATGGTGTTCTGTAGTGGTTCCAAAATATCTAGTGAAAAAACTAAATATATTATTTTCACACGTAAAAGGAAATATGAACTACCTATACTTACACTGAACACGACTCTAATAAACAAGACGGACGAACTCAAATTTCTTGGACTGACTTTCGATAGAAAACTGACGTGGGTATTCCATTTAAAAGGACTCCTTGATAAGTGCAAAAAGAGTTTGAACTTATTGAGGATTCTTAGCAATACAAAATGGGGAGCAGACAGATGTTTAATTCTGACATTTTACCGTTGCTTTACCAGGTCTTTACTGGACTATGGGTGTATAGCATTTTAATCTGCCAGCTCAAATGCCCTTAAAATGTTAGACACTATCTACTACACAGGACTGAGAATAGCAACAGGGGCGTTCAGCAAGCCCTGCAGAAAGCCTATGTGTAGATGCTGGAGAGCCTTCATTAAAATATAGAAGGCGTGTAATCAATTTAAAATTTATTTTAAAATGTAAAGCTTTAGACAAACCTTGCATCCACACATTCTTAAACAATACACCACATTACAACAAATTCATAAAGAAAAATTGTAAACACAAACCACTTCTTATACGCACATTAGAAAATTCATCTGACTCAAACATTTTACAAACTCCTATGTACAACAATACTTTACTATCACTTCCTCCTTGGAGAGTAAATAACTTATATATTGATTTAACCTTAACAAAATTTAATAAAAATGATCCCCTTTCTTCAAAATTTTACATGACTGCATTTCACTCCATTGCTGTAAATAACCCAAACGCATTATACACATTCACGGACGGATCTAAGACTGACTTTGGAACAGCAGCTGCTGCACTCATTGACGACCACACATATACCAAAAGATTAAACTGCACATCAAGTATCTATTCAGCTGAACTACACGCTATACTCCTTTCTCTAGAGAACCTCCAAAATGTCAAAATCGCCAAATAATTTTATTTTCGGACTCTCTAAGTTCTTTACTCTCTTTAAAAAATATATATTCCACTCATCCTATTATAACAAACATTTTTGAACACATTCGTAATCAACAAAATCACATAACATTGGTGTGGCTACCAGGACATCAGAATATTGGACGAAGCACTGAAGTTGACATGCTCGAAAAACTAACGACAAAAAACACCAATACTGACATTAAAAAAATAACTTCGGACGACCTACAAAACTACATTAAAACTAACATACTCCAAGAATGGCAACAGGGCTGGTTATTAACAGACAACAAACTGAGACAAATTAAATCTACAGTTAAGACATGGATTGATAAATTTGAAGCATTTATTCGGAGAGACGAAGTAGTCCTTACGAGACTGCGTATAGGTCATTCTCTTCTAACCCATGGTCACCTATTTGAAAAGAAAAGAATGCCTAACTGCAATGTATGTAATGCTCCGCTTACAATAAGACACATACTAACAAACTGCAAAAGACGTGACCATCTAAAGATCACTCATGTCTTACACGACTTACTTACTGAAGGTAGCCAACACATACCCATAATACTCCAACATTTACATGACATTAACATATACTCACAAAATTTAAAATTGTTACATTTTAAAATCCTTCTTAAATTAAATATTTTAAATTCCAGCTAAACTGTTTTACTGTAAACGGAAGGATCAAAAAGTTCAAACACCTCCACTCTTAATACTTCTTTATTACAGACAAAGTACTTTCCGGGCGAACCGTCCCATCATCAGTGCTCTAGAGTTGGTCCCTATTGAGCCGACATCTCCGGCGAGACCCAGTGTTTTACTGTATGTTTGTGTGCGTGCGCGTGTGTGTGTGTGTGTGTGTGTGTGTATGTGTGTCTGTGTTTGTGTGAGTGTGTGTGCTTGCGCGCGTGTGTGTGTGCATGTTTGTATGTGTGATAAAGAAAGTGAGAGCATATAAATATTTTAGATATTAGAAATCTTCATTTTACTGTACATACTAATTTATATTTATTTGATTTTAGTTTAGTTTTTATCCATTGAAAGTATATAATTGTTTACGTAATTTTATTAGTCTTTATAGTTTTTAATTATCTAGTTTCCTTACAAGACTTTTTGTTTTTGAATTTAATGTTTTGTTTTTGTTTATTTATTTTGTTGTTTTTCGTTGTTTTATTATTTGATTGCGTTCTATTATTTAGTTGAGTTTTATTTAGTTGCGTTCCACTATTTAGTTGTGTTTTGTTATATTGTTGCGTTCTGTTATTTAGTTGAGTTTTATTTAGTTTCGTTCTGTTATTTAGTTGTGTTTTGTTATATTGTTACGTTCTGTTATTTAGTCGAGTTAAGTTATTTGTTTGCGTTCTTAGTTTGTATTATTTAATACAATAATAATAATAATTCCATATATGAAAGTTCAATACTCTTAAGGGATACTCATGGGGTCTGGTTCTAAGGCCCTTCAGGTCAACATCCAGGACATTAGGGTACTCCACATGATGCAGTGCGTCGAAAGAGCTCAGTAGCTTGAATAAATTGTTGTTATGGAAGTGTGGCTTTTTAATGAACTTGAAATGAAATGTTTAATTAAATTTAATAAATGGGATAAGTTGGCAAAGAACCCCTGAAGCGGTGGAATGAAGGTCAATTTTGAGTAAACTCCGAGGGGGGAAAAAGCAGTGACTATAATGGCGTCCCTTGCCACTAAACTATGAAGAACATATGTGAGACTATTGGACCCAGAATAAGAAGAGTAATGAATAATAATACATAAAAATGTATCGCAAATACTGTAGGAAATCTGAAATAAAAGGAATAAGTTTCGTTCCAAGTTTATAATAATTTTAAACTTAACTTAAACCCGTTTCTAGTCAGGAATGCGTCACCGTTTATTTAGTAAATGCGTCACTAAATAAATTCCTATTACTCACAACAGGTTTACGACCAAATGACTCAAATGGCTAACTTGAGCAACAGTATACTTAATAAAAATATATTTGTTTAAATACATATTTAATAATTATATAAAATAATTACATTTCGGAACAAACAGATAAACGTAAATATCAGTACTATTGCAGAAAGGAAAAGAGAGAGGCAAGGATTTTTATTTCAAATATTATTTTGTGAAAATGGTTAAAGAAACAATAATTAATAGTAAAAATGTACGTTTAATATATTTCTATCGACTGAAATTCCTAGCTAGGAACTAAACTTTGATATTGAAGTAACATGAAGAGATCAATAAACTAGATGCTAATGATATCTATTACAATTCAATAGAATTTTTTTACCGCGTACTATGTCCATAGAATCTATGAACGTGGTATGTTCAGGATCATATAGTGATGACCTTATATTTGTCTTAGATATCGAAAAGCATAAAATTAAATTTTCTAAATGCACGTCAAAGTGGATAGTGAAGAATAACTATGCGTTTAAGGATTTAGGCTTTAGTTTTAGAAATAAATTTTTATATCTGTTGTATATTTAGACATGCTAATACTTCTCTTGATATAAGAAACTAAACTAAATATACAAACCTTTGATAAATTTATAGTAGAATATTTCCTGTAAATTTATTGTCTTTACCAGTATTGCAGAAGTTTGTAGCGTCAGTGTGCAGTATTGACTGCAATACATAAAAATCCCTTCCTCCGAGGATTTATGAGCATTACATAAATTATATTTCTCCTCAATGGGTACCCCTTTTAAGGGAGGAGGCTCTTATCTTCCTTAGAATAGCTTTTAAAGTTTTGACAAAGTTTTAGCGTAGGAAGTGAGATAAGGGAGCTCTGTGTCTAACTTTTACATATGAATAATGAAGTTGTTTCTTGTAACGGCCTGCGATGGGGTGTGCCTATCACCTGTGTGATTTACATTATCCCACAGTCAAATATCTTATGCTTCCTTTAAATATATGACCCTTGAGAGCAGACCAGATTTCAATTTATTGTAAATTATAAAAAAAGAATAATATATTTATTTTAATTGGCGAATATTCAAATTTTCAAATAATTAAGTAAGTGTTATAGGAAGTAAATGATTTAAAAAAACATGTAATGTGAGTGAAGTAACAGAATGAAAATAACAGTAAAAACCTTAAATTCTTTCAATTAAATATCATTCCTGACCAAAATGAAAATATTGCAACCCTGAAACTATTATCGTTTAACGGAACTCATCAAACAATAACCGTATATAAATTGTTCTTGCTTTTTTTAATTACAAAATATACTTTTAGCTAGATGCTATAAAACATTCATTCAAGGCAACTCTATAGAATTGTATTTTTTATTGTATTATTTCAAAGGTTTGAGTATTATATTGTTTCAAAAATACATATATTTGCTTGTATCGATACCTTATTTCTAAATGTAATGTAATATATACTTTTTTTTCGGTTGACATTATTGATATTTAGGATTTTTGGCCAACCCGAGCGAAACTCGATAGATTCATGATTGTAGTTTTTTCTCAGTGAGTGATCAACTAGACGTACAACTCTCGTTAACCAAGTTGGGCCTGGAATGAGTTGCCTCCAGATGACTGCCCCATTGTACTGTGGCCAGTTCAGGCTGCCTGCCTGCCTATGGAAGAGATCTACGATAGTAATAATCATTAATCATCCCACTGACAGACGTATATTTCGATAGGCTCCCACTGATCCTTAAGCACTGACACACTAGCGCGCTATGTTAGCGAACTTGTTAATTAATTTTCTCTTTGTGGGGTTTTTTTTCCCATTGTCGTCCGTTCATTGCTATTTACTTAGTTGCGTGGGGGCTGGGGATGTAATATAGGTTCTATTTAGGTTCTGGCTATATTTAATTAGTTCTTTTCATTATTCCTCCAAGTCTGTACTAACTCTTTCTGGTCTTCGAGGTTTGCGGGCCTCTGTGCCATTTTTTCCGGTTCTGGATCGTAACTGCATCTTAAGTCTTACTGGGTCGTACCTGACATACGTACATCAGAAGCAGATGGATGGCGGTTCCTTCTACTTCACCGCAGGGACACATTGGACTCCTTCTATTTTTACATTTAGGTAAAAAAACGACAAACATTCCATGGCGAGACAGAAATTGGATCTGTTTCCAGCCAATCTTTATTTATCCTATCTTAGACAGTTCTGAGAATTAGCGTTCTATTCGTAGCTATCTATGGCAGTAGTTCTCCATGCTGTCTACCATTCTTTCAGCGCCCATTCCATTATTGCAGCCTTTATCCTTCTTATTTAGTCCTTTTTCTGGTGAGGTATTTGCAGATCCTCATGCAGTCGTCTGGGTGTTCAATCTGGGAGTGGCTATCCCTTTATTTTATACATTTCCGTCATCGTCTTCTTTAGGACATTATCTAAGGGTGCCACTCCAGCAATCATATTATTTGTCTCATATGAAATCTGTTTACAAGCCTTAGTTAGCGTGAACAGAAAAGTCGATGGGTCTTATCACTGACACTGACACTGCAAGAAGCAGTCCCCATCCAACAACTGGGAACTACTGGCAGGATTCACATCTACTCATTCCACTTTAGTTAAAGCAACTACAGTAAAATACATCCTCAGTCCAACTTAAATATCATGTACTTCGTTACATTGTTTTCTTATTATTGTAGAATTGCTGAATAGAATTTGGAAATATACGCAGCACCTGCATGACAGACTGCCCATTTCAAGAACCTTCTGATGGAACATCATTAAAAACAGTCATTATCAAATCTTGATACGTAATTGAGCAGATTATATCATATTTTGGACTTGGTCTTTTAATCTTGGTAACCGTCCTCGGTTGTACATATCAAACCTCCGTGAACTTTGTTGATTTCTGAAGCTGGCAATTCAAGCACTAAACAACCTGAACTGATGAAAAACCATATTTCTGAACAATCACTGAGACAAAAAAAATCAGTACAAGGAACATTGTTAATTTACAGAATTTTTATACAATGATAAGAGACACAGCTACAACCAGTTAGCAAAACATTTTCTCTTTCTAGATTCATCTAAACCATAAGTTTTCAAAGATTATCCAATCTTTTGGATTGATAGCGTCACTTTATATTAAATAGGGCTCCCTTACATATTTAATAAGTAAAGTACAATCATTCTATTTACTAATTACATTTAAGATATTCATTTATGTTGCAGATCTCCTTTCAAGGTGTATGTAGAACAATATGAAATTCAGAAAACACCTAAATTATCCGAAGAATACTAAAAAGAGTGACTCTCTAATTTTCTCGTTAATTATATTAAAGCCTGAATGGCATCAAAACGTTTTTTTCGAGAATTACATCCAGTACGTCTTCTTGAGGTATATAATAACGTGGCATCAAAGTTTTTAATGTTTTGGAAAAAATGGTAGAGCAATATGAATATAAATCGAATTATGAGGTATACTTGGGAAATATAGGTCATGCAAGGAAATTGGCTATTAAGGCTCGGCTGAAATTTCGCTGAGGAACAGAAATAAAATACAACATCAAAGGAAGAGATAATATGATTCCAAGAACTTAGGTGTTGGTGTCTTCCTGAATTTATTACCAGTTTACTAAGAGATTGTCAATCCACTTTTATGCCTACTTATTTTATTCAAAATAAGGTATTTCTCGGGAATTATTATCAACTTCCATTTGTATTTTCATCATAATATATTACTACTGAATGGTTTTATAAAATGCACAATTATTCAGAAGAATAACACACTTTTATGCGATTTTCCTTAAAGAAGAACACATTTTTATGTATATTCTAGCTTATTCACTCAGGTACGTCAGTTAAGGATTTGTGCTTTAAAAACTTAGTAAACCTAGAGCCATAGCATTCTTATGAAAGGCACGTTCACTACATGTTGCAAGCTGTTTGACATATTATATGTAGTCTATGAACATTAAGGTACTTCCTAAAATTAAACTCAAATAATATTGCTGTAATAGAAATTTAATTTACAAATTATTTTTTTTTCTTTTTATATGCGTATAGCCTACTTATAAATTTTCCAAATTTACTCGAAACACCAGGGACAATCTACAAAAAAACAAAACAAACCTTTTAGCAGATTTCCCTTGTAAACTGCTATTGAGGTCGTACTCATGACACGCTATTTGAAATATTATATTAAGTTCATCATCTCGTTGAAGTTGAATGGTATATATATATATATATATATATATATATATATATATATATATATAATTGTAACATCTATCTGTGCTTAGATTTTTTCTCAAAATTTCAGGATACTTTTTCCGTTTCACAAGCCATAGACACGATATCTGCAACTTGTGACTTTGGTGCTTGTTTTTTTTTTTTTTTTTTGTATTTATTAGTATGTTTGTTTGTTGACTTTACAAGCATAAACATCTGAACAGAAGTTTATGAAACTTGGTACGTATATTAAGATTAACCGAACTTAGACTGTAGGCTATACAAATATTCTAAGAGAACTTGCAAAAGTTGTTGTATTTGTTAATTTTTGTAATATATAATTTTGTCCTATAACGAAGTATAAACGAGATATACAAAAAAAAACTAACACGGGAATCAACAATTTCATTGGGCACTAACGCCTCCATGATTACAAGGAATAATACAACTTCTAGGATTGGCGGTTATAAGGGATACCTGAGATGTAAAAACAGGATATTTCGTTTCCTATTGGTATTTTGGCAAACATTCACAAATCAAAAGCTGTTTATTTTATTGTTTAGAGTATATTTTGATATATACACTTTTATCGCATACGAATGTATATACGAGATATAAACTAAAAACTAAAGCGGGAGTAAACCATTTTATTGGGCACTAACGATTGAATCAAACTTAACAAAACTCGGTATGTGAATTAACTTCTACATGATTATATGGTATATTAAAATTAGCTAACTTTTACCTGAACTGTGATACGCTAAAATTCAAGCATCTTATTTTGTACATACCATGTTTGTCGACGTCAACCAGCAGTAAAAGAGCCTTTAACGAATGCCAGCATTTAAAAGCGGTTAGCTGGGCACTGATGATGCGGCAAGTGCTCTGAAAGCGTTCTACCGATTGTAATATATATTTGTGAAGAAAGGAACCTTCGTCCTTGATTCCTACCTGGGAAACCTAAAGTGATTGTTAAGGTAATTGGTGAACGAACTTTCCGTCTCTTGGAATGTAAGCGATCGATGCTTCCTTCTACCCGTATCTTTTCTTTCTTTTAAATATTATTGTTGGTATTATATTGCTAGTTCCAGGTTTTTTATAATAAAAAACGATATTTACATAGAGATGAAAATACAAAACATGAATATGTATATTTTTTTTTCTTGAAATCATTAACTTAATTTTCAGGGAAATAAAAAGTGAAATTTAGAGGTGCCTATCATCTCTTGCTACAAAATGCAAAGTAATTATTTAATTTCTAATTATTACATTGGTCCCAAATCAGTTCTGGCAATGTTGAAGGATTAAAATCATGTACCTACCTATTTGTGCTCCTTTAACATCTTTTTAAAAGAAGTTGGATTCCTGAAAACACCAGTTCTCCTAACTTCCTACTAAATTATCAAGTCCCATCAATGTTGGAATAAATATAATATTTATAAGAACAACAGTAGCCCAAATGAAAAAAAAAATCTAAAAACGTAGAAGTACAATGTGTTTTTAGTTTTCATTATAAGAAGTGGCGAGAAATTTGGACCTTCATCAGGACCTTTCCATTGTATATTTACATCTGGAGGAAAATAAATGATTTCATTGTTGTTACATCGCATCATTCAATCATTCTTCCGAACTTTTTCAAACAATCGTTATGCAGACACAATATGAATGAAAGGTGATGACTGGTTACTCTATAGTTCCAATACCTGTGAACGAAAGTGTTACAGAGAACTAATGCAAAAAAATGATTTTTAAAGAAGACATTCGTTTCCTTCGTCCCAGGAGGAATCTCGCAAAAGAATCTTCAATGAATATACATAGCTCTTTCTCTTAAACCAAAATTGTGACCGCTAGAGCGGCAACAGACAAATATATATATATATATATATATATATATATATATATATATATACATATAATACACACACACACACACACACACACACACACAAATTTTGAACGGACCTCATTTTCGTCATCTACTAGGTAGGATCGATGGACATTTGAAAAAAAAAATATTTTAAAAATCGCGTCATGAGTATAAACTCAATAACTGATTCACCTTAAAGGAAATATGCTAAAATTAAAATTAAAGATGATGGCCATCACTGCTTACCAGAAATATGCTAGTTGGAGTAACAGAGAATTTCGGACCATCTCAATGGTTCAGGTTTGCACCTGGGTGTACAATGAGGCAGTCAAATTTGCAATGAAATTCAACATCGATTTACAAATGTAAGGAGTCTTATTCAAAATGACATCCTCAACTCAGAACGTCCTAAATAATTAAAAAAAATGAAAACAAACGAGATATTTGACTGTACTTATATGTTGTATCAAGGCTACGACTGTTAGTTCTTTCGGGCAACAGGGAATTTCATCTACTAGAGAGCATGCAATTAATGTAATAATAATCATAATGACATAAATTGATTCGAACTATGTTCTGCATGGGACTGTACAACAATATCGGCATCAAAATGAGTGATGATGATTCAAAAAAAGATCTATAACAGATGTGTCCTGTAATAGTATAAAGCCTACATAAGTTGACTATAGGAATTGAGTGAACATGTTACCGCCTAGTTTTACAATTAATTTATGTGAAAATCCCATGAGCAGAAGTAGGAGTTATCTAAACTCTTAACAAAAAATACATGACAAGTATATTTAATTTAAAGAAACAAATGTAAATCGAAGCAATCGTTGGATATTTAATTTAACCCGTTTGATTATATGACGTTTTTCCCATCTGACACAGAAAAAAGTACATACATTAAAAGTAATAGTCATTTAATTGTAATATTGGCTAATTATAATGCCAGTTGAAAATATGTACTTGTAAGGGAGAAACTATATGTTTATGTAATATAATATATAATGAAAAAAGTGTATATACTATTATTATACGGGATAAGTAAGTAAGTTACCAGTATTAAAAAATGTACAATAATTATTAATTATTGGCCAAATATAAAGGCAGTTAAAAATATTAAACCAGTAGTAAGAAGTGTAAATAGGTACAAATAGGTAACTCGTGTTGCTAGCACACATCTTTAAGTAAATATAAATAACTAAAAATGCATTTATAGATTTAGTTAAGAAATAATTGTATAGAACATTATTAAATTTAATTCCCTTAGGATATGAGAAGAGCGGTATTTACAATAAATTAGCTGCTATTATTTAAGACATAGAGTAAAACAGGGACTTGTAGACAGCATTATACATTATATTATAAGGACATAATAACCTTGTTGTTGATTCTCCAAATCATATTCATCCTAATCCATCTTACACAAAAAAATGAAATATTAGGCGAGTCATGATACATTACAATAATATGAGGTGAATAGTACTGGGAATTAACTAAAGAATGAAAACAAAAATAAATTCAAGTATGCCGGTTAATGTTCAAGTTCGGTATATCACAAACTTCAGACAGTCCGTTCAGGACCATGTCGCGAAGCGGTACCATCAATTATTCCTCATAGACTAGAAAATGGCAGGGGTGTGCTGAAAGGTTTAATGGAATAAAGTAAAATATTCACTGTAAGAAGACTTTTTCTTCATTCCTGTATTCGATAACTCTCACCTCTGGGATCTTAAACATCAAAGTCAATATATGTATGTTACGGTGAAACACTGAAATCTGGAGAATGTCGACATTCACCGGTGATTGTCAACATTCAAAAAGTCACATGGTGAATGTCCGAAATATTTGCTAAATACCCTTATTTCTGACTTACGCCAGTGAATGTCGACATTCACCATGGACTGATTGTCGACATACTCCGGTGAGGGACCGAATGTAATGAAATATTCGATCTTTCGCTGACGTATTCGGTGTTTGTCGACATTCACCGGTGAATATCAACATTTAAAAAGTCGCTTGGTGAAAGTCCGAAATATTTGCTAAATACCCTTATTTTTGACTTTCACCGGTGAATGTCGACATTCACCATGGACTGATTGTCGACATACTCCGGTGAGGGTCCGAATGTACAAGAATGTAATGAAATATTCGATCGTTCACTGACGTATTCGGTGTTTGTCGACATTCACCGGTGATAGTCAACATTCAAAAAGTCGCTTAGTGAATGTCCGAAATATTTGCTAAATACCCTTATTTCTGACTTTCACCGGTGAATGTCGACATTCACCATGGACTGATTGTCGACATACTCCGGTGAGGGACCGAATGTACAAGAATGTAATGAAATATTCCATCTTTCACTGACGTATTCGGTGTTTGTCGACATACACCGGTGAATGTCGACATTCTCTGATTTCGGTCTTTCACGGTAACATGTATATATACAATTTTGAGCGATCCTCATATTTGTCACCTGGTTGGGATCAATGACCATTTTTAGAAATTCTTGTCATGAGTACAGAACAAATGCTGATTTCCGATAGGGAAAGTGTGGTAATATTATTATATTGAAAATTATACTAAAACGTATTTTTTTTGTTTAAAAAAATCCGTCACGCAGGGGCTGCCTAAACAAAGCAGATTTCCCACGTGTGCCACGTATTTGCATTTATAATACAACTTAAAAGTTCAATGAGAACAATATATGGTATTTAAGCTTCAAATAATGTGCTTCATAACATAATAGAATATTGTTAATATGAGATAAGTAGGAGTGGGGCTTTACTAAAAACCGAAAACTAAAAACTGCAAATATCTCAGTTAATAACCAAGACAATGAAAAATGTACAGAATAACATGTATAGAACATTACATTTGCAATAAGATTGGCTCTATACAATTTTTCAATCCGACGCATAATAACGGATATATTAAGAATCTTCGGAAATCTCCCCCTCTACACCCCCTCCTCCTGGTCCGATTTCAACCGTTAACGAACTTGATCTTTCTTTTTGTATAAAACAATTATATATCAAGTTTGTTAATATATATATATATATATATATATATATATATATATATATATGTATGTATACGGCTTTAAACGGACCTCATTTTAGTCATCTCCTGGGTAGGATCGATGGACATTTGAAGAAATATTTCGAAAACAGCGTCATCAGGGAAATCTGCTAAAATGTGTATGGCGAAAATATAACCCCTATCTCTAATATTCCGAAATTCAATGAAATTAATGTTCATCTTAGTAAAGAAAGACCTTAAATTATGAGCGAAATATATTCAACAACAGCACTGGCCGGTGGATCATGCTGAGAAGCCGTTCAGCAAATATGTTTTGCATTGTTAAGAAAGTTATAAAGAGGAGAGGGAGGAGGAAGGAGAATAAAGAAGAGGAAGATGGTTGGACCACAGGTAGAAAGGAGGAGAGCAAATAGCTCATTAGCCTAACCAGCCCCCGACCTGTGTGTATGTGTGGGCGCAAATGCGCCTCTCCCCTCTTTACTATGTGCTCCCCAACGCCGGGAGTCAGCATTCGCTTTACCTCCAGTGTTTTATATTTAAAAAGGGTTAGACCGGTGGAAGAATGAATGTGAACAAATAAGGGACCGAACAAATGAAATTTGAATTACAAAATACAACTTTGCATTACATACAGCCATTAATTACGTCCCTTTCTGCGCCCCCCCAACTCTACGTTAGCTCGTACGAATCTTTTATAATAACAAAAAAATAAATCTTTGTTATTTTATTCTGCTCTTCCTATTCAATGCATAATACCCCCTTTTCTCTACTAACACAGTCATATCTTATATATCGAATAGTTCAAACAGACTCTTTTAATTGTAATTGAAAATGTATTATTTCAAAAAATGTGATCTAACTTCCTACGTTTTAGCCGGTTTCTCTTAATGGAAATAAACTATTGAGGTCGTACTCACGATGGGATTTTTGAAATTATTCTTCAAATCTCCATCGATCCTACCTATGATATGACGAAAATGAGATCCGTTCAAAATTTGTGTGTGTGTGTGTGTGTGTGTGTGTGTATTATATGTATATATATATATATATATATATATATATATATATATATATATATATATATATATATATATATATATATATATATATTTGTCTGTTGCCGCTCTAGCAGTCACAATTTTGGTTTAAGAGAAAGAGCTATGTTTATTCATTGAAGATTCTTTTGCGGGATTCCTCCTGGGACGAAGGAAACGAATGTCTTCTTTAAAAAACATTTTTTTGCATTAGTTCTCTGTAACACTTTCATTCACAGGTATTGGAACTATAGAGTAACCAGTCATCACCTTTCATTCATATTGTGTCTGCATTACGATTGTTTGAAAAAAAAAATATATATATATATATATATATATATGTGTGTGTGTGTGTGTGTGTGTGTGTGTGTGTGTGTCTGTTACCGCTCTAGCGGTTGTAATTATTTTTTGATCATTACCAAACTCGATATTTACTAGTTTCATGTAAAAAGACAGATCAAGTTCGTTAACGGCTAATCCGACCAGGGGGAGGGGAGGGGGGTTAGAGAGGGTGTATTTTTAAAATTCTCAATATCTCCGATATTATGCGTCGGATCGAAAAATTGTATAATACCAGTCTTAATAAAAATTCAATGTTCTATAAATGTTGTTATGAACAATTTTTCATTATCACGATTATTAAACGAGATATTTGTATTTTTTAGTTTTCGGCCTTCAGTAAACCCCCACTTATACTCATGTTACATAGACAATAAACTGTTATACGTTAAACCGAGTTATTTGAAGATTGAATAAAAAATATTGTTTTCAAGAGACCTTTAATTTACGAGATACATGAAAATATGTTTGGTGACCTCCCCCACCCGTCTTAAGTTCTTGGACTTCTAAAATTCGATTGATTGATGCAAAAATTATTCTGGTTCATTATAAAAATACAGTAATAGTAAATAGTTTTCAATAAAATTATTATGTAATTGTTTTTCTTTCCGGTGAGAACTTGGCATATGTTTGTTTGCATTTCAGACGCACCCCGTCGGGAATCTATTAAACTTAACTGAAATATTTCCTAAATTCAAACGTTAAGTATTCAACTTCTTGGCATAAAATTAAGGAATGTTACTGTTATTTTCAATACAAAAATAGGGCCCAATAAAAATCTTAGGTTCTTCTAATAGATACGGAAGATTTTGCTAAATTCTGGTTTTAATAACAAGAATTCAGAGTTCAATATGGTTGCATATTATCAATTGGCCAACATTATGATTCGTTAAGCATTGTATTCCCCCGCCTTGGGAGTTACGGAGATAGTCTCAATAACCTTGGTAAACCTAGAGTCCTGGGTTCGATTCCTATTTGGGTAGTGAAAATGTGTTTAGGATTTAAAAAAATACTCAGTTTACCTGGCTAGAAAAAGGTGGTAACCTGTCGATAATACGTCCTGAATAGCTGTAGTTGCATAAAATGGCCATAAATAAACAATAATCTTGCCCCATTAGCAGCTGAAAATATCCGAAAAGTCTGTCACCCCAGGGGCAGCGTTAACTAAGCAGATTTTCCTCTTCCATCACATATTTGCATTTATCGCAAAAAAAGATTATTTTTAATGAAAACAACATTTGATATTTAGGCTTTCAAAAAAGTGCTTCATATTATAACAAATTCTAGTTAATATACCACTGGTACGAGTGGGGGTCTACTGAAGGCCGAAAACTAAAAAATGCAAATAACTCGGTAAATAATCAAGATAATGAAATATTGTTCATAACAATATTTATGGAACATTAAATTTTTAATATAACTGGCTCTATACAATTTTTTGCTCCGACAAATAATAATAAGAGAGATATTGAGAATTGTAATAATTCACCCCCTCTAACCCTTCCCCCCCCCGGTCGGATTTTAGCTGTTAACGAACTTAACCTTCCTTTTTAAATAAAACTTTTAAATAACACGAACAGACAAAAATTGCGACAGCTATAGCGCGCACACACACACACACACACACACACACACACACACATATGTATATAAAATTTTGACGGAACTCATTTTCGTCATCTCATGGGTTGGGATGGACATTTGAGGACATCTTTCTAACATCCCGTAATGAGTACGACATCAATAACTAACTCTGGATTTGGGATGGCTGGTGGAGGTCCATCATCAACGGAAGGATCAAAAAGGTCAAACACCTCCACTCTTAATACTTCTTTATTACAGGCAAAGTACTTTCGGGGCGAACCGTCCCATCTTCAGTGCTCTTTGACACAACATTTATACTTTCAAAAACATGTAATATATATGAATAAATTAATAAATCAGTTAATAAATGTAAACGTCAACATAGTTTGTCAAATATTAAAAAAAAAATTAAAACAAAAGAAATATATAAAATACAATGCTACATCTCACTCTTGTTCTTGATTTTTACTAGAGTTAAAGATAAAGTAATAGGATCAAAATCAAAAACATAATATATACGAAATAAGTTGTAACACCTGCAATGAAACTTATATTGGTAAATCTACCCCACTGCTGAATGGTTATAGCAACACGTAAAAATTAATAGTAAAGGAATGATAACATCTATTAACATTGTGAAAATATTTACTATATTTATTTAGAAAATATATAATAAATAGACCAAAAGATGTTAACTACTCAGTGTAAGGATTCAAATTAATTATTCTTGTTAAACAGTAACAAATGTTAAAGCAATTATTCTTCTTCATTTACTCACGAAAACAGCATTCCAGGAAGGGATAAGATCATCCTATCTCAGTTGCTGAAATACTACGTGAACCAGGTAATATTCTCTAAATTATGCCGTCAAGAGTAGTACTTAGATTTTTGTAGATATATATTTTTTTTTTTTCAAAAATAAATATCTAATATTCTCTCGATACTTCATAATGCCGTGATATATTAATAGTCAGATGCAGAAAGCAAAGGGAAAACACAACTCTCACACAACGTTTGTCAATCTCTTATTCGTTACCGTGATAATGAGTAACTCCCGTTCACAGGTATAATTCATGAGTCAAGTAACAAGTAGATACAAGAAGGTAAACCAATAACTGAAAGTTAATGCTAAGCTGCAGAAGCTCTATAACTACTTGGATATACGTCTGAGAGTCTCTCCAAGTGTCAGCCTTCTTTCAGAAGTGATCAAGAGCACTTTGAGGCCAAAGACAATGGAGTGGACTAAGTTGGACTAGTCCATGAATTAGAGTCAGAATCTCCTTAAGCCCGTCTTGGCGTGCTCTCCTCAAAGTTGGCCTCCTCCTCAAAGGCAGCTAGTGTACTCCTTACTACATTATAATGGTCCTTTGTCCTTGTAACACCTTAACAGCTATACACGGAAATTAAAAAGAACTTTTGAAAAGTCAATGTTTTTAACTAAGGCATGTTTATATATATATATATATATATATATATATATATATATATATATATATATATATACATACATACATACATACATACATAAAATACATGTGTGTTAACATCTCTTTTAAGAAGCTCTAATATGGAGCTCTATAAGTCAATTGAACTGGGCATTGGATGTATTCTAAGACTTAAGAATTTTTTGTTCTCAGCTTTCACTAAAACCCCACTCATGAGATTATCACATTAACTTAAAGAGGATATAATTTGAGATAACCTCATTAGGTTACGGCGTGTAGCATTACTACGCATGAAAACTCAGCTTCATTTATACAGCCTACGTGGTAGAATTTTCCAAATTCATAAATTCTACCACTAATAAATATTAGTCAGCAAATTTTAAATAAGTGGTTCTGTCTATAGTAATAAGAAAGTTATGCAATAATAACGTGCCAGTAACACGCTTATATCAGTTCTATATCATTTAAGTTAAATACTTTTTTTTTGAACTGTTTACATTGAATATCAATCCGTTTACATAATTATATCTGTCAATGAGATCATTTATTTACGTTTTAGATTAATTTACATTTGTTTCGACATTAAATACATATTAAATACGAAGTTTAATGATAGTTTCCATTGTTTATTTAATCTGTACAAACCATGAAAATGAGCATAAGCCATGTATTTTAATTATTACAAACGTAATATTTTTATAAAAATAAAAAATTAAAACAGCTTCATTAAAAAATGTGATTTACTGAAAATAAACATCAAATTAAGAAGTTTAAAAAAACAATACATGTACAAGATAATTAGTAAAACATAATTTGTTACATGGTACAGGGAAAACGAAATTCTTTATTTAATTTTTAATTTTTTTATACTACATTCATCAGTTATAATAAGTATTCCACCTTTCAACTGCAGCGTAAACATGTTCTGCTTAAGACCTTACCTCATAATTTATTTCATAAAATATTCATATTCCTCGACTGGCCAATTTCCATTTAGTCTCTGCATACTGTGTATTTGTTCAGTCAGTTCTACAGTGAGTAATCTACAGTCGTAAATCAGATGTTGCAACTCAATGGAGTTAAGTAGTCACATGGACATGCATTTCTTCCTTTCCTCTAAATTAAAAGTTATTTGAATTAATATTAATGTCAATTAATAATAGTAAAGAAATAATAATAAGAGAATAGTAATAATAATAAAAATCGGTCGTGTGTTTTTTCCTTTTGGAATATGCTATGAACAAAAGTATAAAGTGAAATCTTTCATCAGTACTAGCTCAGCGTTGCTGCCATTTTTGTAGTATGTCTGTCTTTAAGAAATATTTTTGATGGGTTTCAGTTATTTTTTCGTAACGCTTGGCGAATTTCAAATCTTTAAAAGCAGGCTTAGCAGCACCATCTGCGATTTCATTTTCCAAATTCACAGTTACGTCTAATCCAGGTAATATACACGCTAATGTTTAAATGTTTTAGTTTTGTCTTCATGTCCCATATTGGCTCACTCTTATCAAAGGTTCATGTATTCCCTGGTTTTGAAGTTTTTGTATTTTCGACTCGCTGCCTATATATTGTATATATTCGTTTTTCTTTTCATTTAAATGTCTAATTGCTATTTATGTGCTTAAATGTGGTCAATTAATTTTCCATTTTCGGTATTTATCGATTATAGCGAGGCCACCCATTTAAAGGTGATTATTAAATCATAATTAAAGGGAAATTTAAATTTAACTTTATTATTTAAAATAACACTTCTAGAATTTATAAATGACAAAATGGTTATCGTGAGGCTAATAATTATTCACAGATAAAATATTTACTGTTTGGGATAACTTTTCGCTGTTACTGCTATCGCTTTAGACTGTTCATACTTGACTAGGTTATCTTAGTCATTCTGTTTCCTTTGTTATCAGAAAAGTAGTGTTCGTTTATTCACACCATTTGGTAATCGTTTATTATCACACCACGTGAACAGCTAACCCGAGTACATGTGACAGACGACGGCCGCGGATGACTCCTTTGTACAGCTTCTGCACGTCATCGACGAGTTTTGGGCTAACTTTGATTTAAAATTACATTTTATCAATCAAATAAATCTAAAAGTTTTATTTTAAATAATACAGTGTTTTTTATTATTATTATTTTTTTATTAATAATCGTGTTCAAATTGCTGGCCTCCCAATAAAAATTATTACGACACTAAAACAAAGTCTAACTTATACAACCTTTTAATAAATGTGTCTCTTAACTTGTTTCTGATGTTTGTTTCTTCAGATGATATTTTGTGTGAAGAGGTTGTTCTTTTTGTTTTTACTACGAAATAAAAAAACAATCGATTGCTTTAAAATAAATAAAAAATAACCATCAGTATATCTGGTGATTATGAAGAAAAATGATTAAACTTACTTGTACAGTATACTGATCTAACACACTCCAAAAGCACAGTTGCAAATGTACCAAGAAATCAAACGAAAGTAACTATTTTATTTCTTCACAGATTCACAGCAAGGTCTCCAATAAAAAAACATTTTTTCGGCGCTAACTTTTGTTTACTGCTTTTTTATTTGCTGTTCCTACGTCAGACGGCGGTACTAGTCCATTAGCCATTCAATGCTACATCCACATTTATAAACGTGCTGGAGATCCTGGAGAATTGTGTTCTATTTTTTTGGCGAATTTATGCCTAAGAAACCTATTATCTTTACTAACTTCCAGCATCATTCTGGATAATTTCCCGCTAAATATTATTCTACTGAATGTAAACAAAATAATATAATTTATAATGTTTTAATAAAAATTCGATAGCGGTTCTTACAAGATTTAAAAATATTTGATTAGTTATTAATATATAGAAAAATATATATAAAATATGATAAAATAGTAGTAGTTGATAGTAAAAATATATAAATACGTTTTAAATAAAAAAAAAACAATTATTCTTAAAAAAAACTAATATATAGAATACTAATATTAAAGTGCTAAAGAACATTTAAATTAATGATTTTAAATGGCACCCTATATATATATATATATATATATATATATATATATATATATATATATATATATATATCTATTGAAAGGATGTATATAGCCTTCATCTGCTAGACAAGGTCAATAGGAATTTGAGAAAGTACTGACAAATCGTTTTAGTTAATATCTGGCTATTCCGAAGGAAAGTCTACTAAGAGTTTCGTAACAATTTTTTGACAATGTAAAAACATTAAAAAACAAGAACAAGTGTGTACATAAGAAGCAATGACAGCGGTCCGTCTTAATGAAACCGTTTTATTATCAAACCTATTAGGTTAATAAAAATATGATAACTTCAAAGAAATTTCACTTAAGTAGCCGACAGTAGAAGTTAATATTCCTCAGTGCACTTGCATAACTCCCCCCCCCCCCACAACTATAAATTCCTTAAAATTAGTTTACCATTATAGAATTAGAAAAATTGACCTAGAGTTTGCTTTGACATTTAATTTACTACCAAATATCTTTATTAGGCAGTAATTACATCCAAATCACAATGTTCCCTTAATAATTTAACTAAATAAAGAATCCGTGTTTAACTAAATTAACACTTGGTGTTATTTTATTTGAAATATATATCCAATTAAGGAATTTTGGGAAGTCTTTTAAATGAATATCAATTGATAAAAGAGTTCATTTTTCCTGTAGCAGTTTTTCGGCGCTTCAGAAATTGTACAAGTCAATTAATAAAATTGGTTGTCAAATAAAATATTTATTGAGTGGTAACATTTTACAAGTAGAACCACATCCTGAAAATAAAATGCTCGATAAAAATTATCCGTTTATTTTTGGAAAAAAGAGTCATGAAATTATTATTATCTCAATGAGTAATCGCCCTTAAAAATTTTATCGTTTTTATAAAGCCATTTGAGCAGGCCACTGTTCTATATAAAACAAAATATAATGCGGGAGTAATAAAATTTCACGATTATTGCAGCAAGGGATCTAGAAAGATACAAACCGGAAATTACTGTTCTGAGTGATAAACGCGCCAAAATTACCCAATTTCCCCCTCGAAAGTGTGCTATATAAAAATCTCTTTAATATAGAACAGCTGAGCTTGGTGAAAGAATAGAGTCATTCCGGGAGGATTGTGTAAGGGAAGAGGATGGGGGCCTGTGAATACGTGAGCTTCCACTCGAAGCAGAGATAATAGGGGCGGTATCTGTAGGCGTGAGGGGTGGGGGACTTTTTGAGGCCCGGCCTGCCTGAAAGAAGGAGTATCCCCTCTATCGATTTTCTCTAGGCCCCAAGGGTGCCCTCCCTGTCTCCCCGCCGCAAGGGGGGACTGCCTCAATCTAGCCAAAATAAACTACTTCCAATGCCGTATGCCGTCTGGGCGTTTGACTTTGGAAAATACATCAGTCCCGTAGCGAGTCACTAGAACTACATCGCACGAGGCAACAATGTCCCTCACCAAACAGGTCTCCGGAGGGTTCGACAATATATTTATAAAATACATATATTTCTCTGCTCGGATCCTTTCAAGCAGAGGTTCATTTATTCAATATTCGATGGGTAATGAATGGAATATATTTTTCAAGGGACTCTCCATTAATCTGGCTAATTATCTCATCTGACAACTTATCGACTTCGCTTGATAGTTGCAATATATCTCAAATCAGCATAGTATATAAGAGACCTTTTGAATCCAAGTTTTATCTTCTCCCCTGATGTTTTGATTCAAAACCGCATAATTCTCCCTCAAAATAGCATTTAAAAGTCGGCTTTAAAATCAAAATCAACTTCAGTGACAAATCAATTCCTGCGATTCATAACATAAACCCACTAAAGCCCCGTAATGAAGATGCTAATAAAACATTTTGGCGATCAGTAGACTTCAAATCCTGGATTAGAATATTATTCGGTGCCCTTACAAAAAAAAAAGTTGATGAGGACAAACAGGAAGAAAGTCAATATGACCATGAAGGTCCAAATGAAAATGCTTTTGTTTGATTTTTTTATCAATCGTAAATATGTTAATTTTATATGGAAAAGTGAGAATACAATTTTTTTTTTATTTTTATGAGTATTATTTTGCCATATTTATTTCAATAAAACTCCTTTTAAAAAAAATTAAAGAATCAAAACCTACTAAGTCCAACATTCAAAACGTTATTATGGCGCCCCTGATCATTTTCAAAATTTTCTAGCTACATTTAATCAATCCAAAATAATAGGGAAATTTTGAACTCCTTTTTCTATATATAAATTTTAATGTTTTCTAATCCCCCAAAAAAATGAAAAAAGGACTTAGAAAAACGATTCAAAACGTTTCATATATGTGGGGGGGGGGCACCGGAAGCTCTAAGGCTTAAGGCGTGGGAAAATCTGCACAATCTGGGATGTAGGTTCGATTCCCACCAAAGGAGAAAATTAGCTCATGAGCTCATCAAAGCGTGATAGTGTCGCAACTCTTGAGGACTAGCAAGAGCCTAGTGAGTATAATCGCCTGAGAGCCCCTCGGGACGACTAGCTACAGTCTCTCTCATATTTCACGCCCACAAGCAAGCAATCTCAGGTGTCTGACCTCTGACCTCCCCGTTACAAATATACCACTCAGACCAAGCTCATTTCACGAATTCTTCGGTTAAAGGGGATAGTATGTTGAGTTGGTCACTCTCTTCAAATGTACTGATCGTGAATCCGCCTCAGGGGATGGAGGGGAGACTAAAATCTGAAAGTTTTACAATGCCAACGGGATATATATGATGTGTAAATAACGCCGCTACTATTAAATATTAATCTTCTAAAGGAAGGAATAAACCAATTTACAATTTATTCTGTCAAAAGCTCGAAATTTACAAAAAAAAAATGAAATACTGATAAACCATAAAAAAAGAAGAAAAAACATTGTTTAATTTGCGGGATTTGTCTGGGGTATGTCAAGGAGGATTGTTTAAAAAATAATTGTGTCCAGAAAAAAATAGCGGATCGACAAGGAATCACCAACGTGCAGAAATTCTCCTTTTGCTTAAAAAAAAATGTTAGGTTCAAGTAACGCTAACTTCGTATAAGTGAAGTATTATGCCAAGTAGAATACATGATTGGAACACTAAAAATACCTACAAATGAGGTGAAATTATTATATTATTTTTATTATAAGCAACACATGTACAGCTAGTTAAACTGAACTCCAGACATGAACATGAAAAGCTGCACATAAAGCAATACCGAAAGGCAGTAAAAGTAGGAGTAAGAAAAACAAACAGCAACTGCAAAATTTAATTGGCTCACAATTGTCAAATAAATAGTCATTTATACAACTGTGAACCAAAAAAAATAATGTACACACAAAAATTATGTGAATGAAGTATAATATAGATCTATAGTGTATATTTACAGAAATCGTAATTTATATAAAATACTCTAAAGTACCACACTACACACACACACACACACACACACACAAACAAAGGAGGTGAAGAAGTCCGCACGAATCAATCCCAGACGTATTGTGGTGACATTGCAGACCAACGAAAGTTAGTCACTAATCACCATATGCTGAGTTAGCACCTGAGGAAACGAATGAAATTTTTTTAAACCAATTAAGCAAATGTACAATGAAATTCCTAGCAACTGGGAACTTTAAGACAGAGAAACATTTTCCTCGTTTATTTTTCAACGCAATTCCCTCTATAAGAATAAATTGTGAACCAATCATTTTGATTATGTGTTTTCGAATTATCAACTTTTGGGCTGAACTCTAATTGGTTGTAGGCGTATACATGCAATTGCACTTCATCACTTGTGCTATACGTTTAAATGAAGTCAACCGGGGACCGTTTTAAAAAAAAAAACATCTAAACTTTTCTTCACTGAACTTAACATTACTCATTTATATTTACTTCCAAAAAAAGTCCAATTCTTCACAGGTTTTTTTTTTTTTATTTCAGCGCTAAGCGCTTTCGAAAACTACTGTTTCCATCTTCTGAGTGCCATACTTGAGCTTTTTTCTGATAGTGGTGTCTCTGATTATGTGATATGTTGATACTCCAACTGAAGCCTGACCTGCCATATTTTTTCACAGCAGTGTTGTTGGAAGTGAAGAATATTTTGTACTTTGAGAGGAAAAAAAAAACCTCCAATTCTTCACAAGTTTTTTTTTTTTTATATTTCAGCGCTAAGCGCTTTCAAATGCTACTGATTCCATCTTCAGAGCGTCATAATTAAAAATTTTCTGAACGTGCTGTCTCTAATTATGCAGTCATGCTAGAGTTGGAGTATCAACATACACTTTATTATTCTCAGGAGTATCATCGACTTTGATGACTCTTGTATATTGATTACAAGTTATTACATTTTGAAAGGCTATCTGTACATTATATTCAATGATTTAATGACGGATCCCAGGGCTATTATTATTAGTCAGAGATATTGTGTTAATATATTTTTTAATATTCTTGTTGAGTGATCAATTTATTTATTTATATTATTCTCGTAATAATATATATTTCTCGTAATTATGGTTAAGTAAATGAATCCATAAAAGGAAGCCATTTTTATTCTCAGAAAAGTACAGGAGGATATAAATTGGAGGAATTTAGGCTGAGAAAAACGCAGGAAGGAAGGAAGGAAGGACAAAGTGAATTTGCCACTTCCTGTTTAACTGCCTGACCCCGTCACCATCTTTCTTTAACATTTTTTCAAAGTTTTCCATTAAGCCTTAGAGGGCTCGCGTTAGCAATGTGTGTTAAGGTATTCGTCTTAATGATCTTGGTAAACGTTTAGCCACGGTTTCCATTGCATTTTTCGCATTAAGAATTAATTCAGGGACGCACTCACTAAATATAATTCTTAGTCTTAGTATTGGTAGAAAAGAGTGGTGACCTATAGATAGTCGGAAGCGATTAACCATGCCAATATAAAATGGACGTTAATAAATAACGCTTAAAACTTAAACTGATAAGCCTCATATGAACAAAAATATTTACACATTTTTGTAATTATTGATTTTAGGCTATTAATTCATTCATATAACAAATAGAGTCATTATAGCACTGTTATGAGTATGTGTATACAGGTACTTGTAATGTATTTTCTGAATTCTATCCATTTATGCAGAACTGACGTCTTGATCTCATGGTTTGTGTCATTTTGCACGAAATATTGTGGTTGTTTATTATAACATTCTTGGCTGTCTCTTGTCCAGAATAAAATTATTTAAAGCGCAAAATCGTCTTATTTCTAATTTCGAAGTTTAAATTGAAAGGCCATGAAATCTTACTAGATAATTTCATTTCAGAACGTATATGCATTTATTTGACATAGTAAAGGTCCGTTGAAAACTATATTTAATAATTAAGCTGTATACTGTAGCGCGAAATATTGGCTTATTTTTAACATACGATTACTATAATTAGGGGTTTCCTGAAGGCTGTAAATTAAAAAAAGGCAAATAACTCTTTAATTTATATCAAATACAATTTACAATAAGATTACTTATACACATTTTTTGATCGGACTCATAATAAAAAAATATATCTTGAATTTTTTATTTTCTCCCTTTTTCTTTTTTATTTCATTTAAATTAAAACATTACCTTTTTAAATATGATGGTTTGATTAGGAAAATTGAATCGAATTCATTCCAAAAGGAATAGTTTATCATCAAATTAAATAAACTTAATATTTTATTATTACTGGCATGTTTTGTTTTGTTCTGTTTTTCTTATGCAGTGAATAATATATTTCCAGTCATGGCTTACACAAAGTAGTAAACTTTTACTTCTGTAAAAACTTGTAGCAATAATCGTAAATATTTAATTTAATTAGACCAAAAATTGTCTTGTTATTTATTTGAAATATTAATTGAAATAGGCCCAACGTAGAAAATGAAAAAAAAGAAAATCAATAAACCTCCAACAACTGTTGCAGTAAAAAACAATCTGATAAAACTACACCCATGGCCGGAGAGATAAGAATAAAAGCTGTCTGTGGACATGGAGTAAAACCACATTCACCACAGGCAGCATTCCCAAACAACCATCAAAACTACACAATACGGCTTCCAACCTATACAACTCAATCAGAAATAATATTTCATATTTTTATATTCAATTCCATTAATCCCTCCACACGAAGTATTTTATTCTATTTTAAAACTAAATTGCTCAGTATATATTTCGAATTCTCCAAACATTTATAGCTTAAACCTTATATGTTAACGTGTATGATTTTCTCTTATTGTTTAATGCATAAATGTTCATTTTAGTAGTGAATATTTTGGTCAATTCCTAAATATTTATTCTCACATGGTAAATCAAGAATGGCGAGTTCGATTCCCACCAGGGCAAAGGAACTTATTTAGTGACGAAATTCATTAAATAAAATTCTCATTTCAACCTTGGCTAGAAAAGGGCGGTAACCTGTAGATAACCCGTCCCAATTAGTCTTAGTTGCAAAAACTGGACGTTAACAAATAATTTAATTTAAATATTTATTTAACGGTTAGCATTATAAATTTTTCAAATATTTTTCTTTATTATTTCCTTATCTACTTATGGGGCTCAGGTTAGCCATGCGAGTTCAAGCGTTGACGTTAATAAATAATTTATTTATCTACTTACTCACTGAATTTAACACCACTACATTCAGTAGTCAGTGTTGATGGTGGGAGCGTGGCAAGTATGATTCTTAGAGGTACACCGTTATTGAATCTGTAGTGTCCAAAAGAAAAGCTTACCTGTTTACGAGAAAGTAGTAGGAATGACGCATTTCTGATAGCTGAAATTAGAAAAATACAAGTATTTCGTATAATAACTGAGATAAGAAAAAAATATTTATAACAAAAATTAAATTTGCAACAGGATTAATGAAAAACTAACCATGGGATTTTCGAAAAATATCATCTTGGGGAAAATGGGATAACAAAAATGAAGTCCAAAAAAAAATAAATATATAAATAAAATACCCCATTTCCCCCAATATGATATTTTTCGAAAATTGCATCGTCAGTACCATCACTATAGCTATTCTAGTCAATATTTCATTTCCTTGAATAATTAGGAAACTGAGGAAAATTAATTAAATCAAGAATTTTCCTCTTGGGGAATTGGCTACTGAAGTTTTATTCATGATGCGACTTTAGTAAACGTTTTAAATTTCCTCACGAAAATTGGCGAAATGAACACTTTTCATATATACATACATTCATATATATATATATATATATATATATATATATATATATATATATATGAAGTCATTGTTTTTTAATCTATTTATAAGGTGTCATTTTAACTTGGATTAACACTCATGTATAGGCGGAATATGTATTTATCAGGAGTACAACATGCTAACCTTTCGTGCTTTGGGGTAGTGCGGCTTAATCTATTGCAGTAGCTTGAGAGGCGCCTCAATCACTAATTCCAGATGGGCAATCTCCTCATTGTTTATTCAGTTATGCCTTTTAGCAGATTTAGTAGTGAACAATTTAAGAGCCACTATATCAGAATCAGTAATTTATATAGTTTCATATCCTTACAGAAGCATTATTCTTTGCTATCAACAAAAGGTGGAAATATTCATTTCGTCGAATATACATATATTCGTTTCAATCATCAATTAGAGATTAACATCGTCAATTTTATTGTTTAGAAAGTACATGGGGATGAAGAGAAACATTTATGCGAATGAGTAAGAAATGAGTTAACAATGAGGAGGTGTGCTGCTGTTCTAGGAATTATATGTTGCCATATACCTCTTATGACACTATGAATTCCGAGAGTGGCGAACTATAATCGGGAACTAAGGAAGGAAGTGATGGAGTGTCCACAACTCCACTTACCGTACATGTAATTATCAACTGAAGTCAGGAGTCTAACCTTAAATGTATCCATGAGTACCAGTACTCACTCAGACATACTACAA
This sequence comes from Riptortus pedestris, assembly GCA_019009955.1. Lineage (NCBI taxonomy): Eukaryota > Metazoa > Arthropoda > Insecta > Hemiptera > Alydidae > Riptortus > Riptortus pedestris. The sequence goes on from CM032228.1 coordinate 169,480,789, forward strand.
ATATGAAATTAACGAAAACTTGAATTCACTAGAACATTTGATACGAGTGGGACGAAAGCAATAAATGCAAAGCATATGAGTTTTGATTAATTAGATGGAGCCTATCCAACTATTTAAAACTAATTCTTGTTTTTGGATAGAAAAAAAATTCTTTATCTCATTTATTCAAGAACGGGCTTACCATACGGCTTTGACTAGCCATTCTTATTGTAGAGGAAGAACAGAACAAACATAGAATTCTTCTTAATTCAGATAGCTGAAAAGTGACTGCCGGTGAAACAGACAGATACCAAAACTCAAAGCCAGGTGAGAACTAAATAAAATGAAATTAATTTTAAATATAAAGATTGCAATCGCCGGGCTTTCATCTTGGAAACAGTCGCGCATTCATTGCCGCTGGCCACCGCGGCAAGTTAACACCTCGTGCGTTGCAGAAACCTAAGGCTCACCAGACCGTGTAATGCGTTGGTCTCAAAGCAACCAACTAGAAGAGACTTGACAGAAATATCATCGCGCATAACAATTATAATACTTTAGCATTAAGATGAATTTATAATAATTTGTCAGTTTTGGAAAACAAATCCTATGTATTAAATTTAATATTATTGCTTGTTTCGTCATTACGCAATCATATGGATATTTCTTTTATTAAGTAGAAGAAACAAGAGTAGACACGAATAGAATTTAATTGAAATGATTATATTAGCTTAAAGTTAACATCATGAAAATGAATGTACATTCTAAAATGTAATATATTAAGTCCACTTTGTGCTACTACGGCTAATTGGGATGGGTCAAATACTGATTACCACACTTTTCTATCCAAGGTGGGACTAAGAATTTTATTTAATGAGTACGTCACTAAATAAATCCAGGCTGGAATCGAACTTGCCACTCTAGGTTTACGTTGTGAGATTAAGACTAACGCTATAACTCACATGGCGAACCTGAGCCTTAAATGTACAATTTAGGACTCAGCAATCAATGAGTTGAACACATTTTTAAGACTTGAAACTTCAATGGTACTCATGATTAAGGCAAAACAGCCTATAAAACGCATTGTAATACTGGTAAAATAAAAGATCATGATCGATACGTGCACTGAAAACATGAGAATTTAATATATACAGACATTTTCTATCTTCTTTCTGAATGTGAATTACACTGTGATGGCGGGAAACGCATACCAGCTTTTATTAGTTATTTATGGAATACGATATTTTCCACTTTGCCGTGGTATCATAAATTGACAGTTGTAAATAACTTAATGGTAATGTGACATTTTGTAACATTATGAAAGATCATATTTGACATAACCGAATATATTTACATTCAGATTTATGCTTGAGATTAAATGCATGTATGTTCTCTAGATATAAAACATATCACCCTAATAATGTGAAGTGAAGAGAAGTCAGTTGGATCTGCGGAAGGAGAACGGAAAGTTTTCTCTTTCCTTCATTAGAAGACTCATCACTTTCAGCAGTTCATGACACTTTCCACTTATATTCCATCGAGTTTTAGCTGCTGAAGTACTGCACCTGTAAATTTCAAACTTTATATTCTGCAATCCTTCTTAATGAGGCTAACTATTTGTCATCTACGCCAAAACGAAATATGCATAATTGATCACACTTTGGTGACACCATTTCCTAATAGGTATGGGGCGATGAGTATTGATAAGTTTTCCTTAACTTACTACTCTAAACGCCACTATACTTAAAATAACTTGGTAATTATTGTAATTTACTTTTGTCATACCTGTCGGTCTCCGGGACGGCGCCGGCCCTCCCCAAGGGCACCAGTACCAGCCCCCGCTGTGTAGCTCTTGGGTAGGGGAACCGTAGATCCATAGTCGGCTTTGCTGTTCCGGGCCGGGGATTATTCCGGCCTTAATGGAGGTAAGTTTCTAGTGGCTTACTCAATATGAACTACGGGCTGGGTGGAGGCTTGCCTTCACTGCCGGTCGTAGACGTAGTGGTCGTGGGTTCAAAGCCCGAAGACAGACAGGCCAGGAAACTGGTACATGTGTTCTTCGTGTGGGAGCTGGTTAGTAGAGATTGTCCCTTCCATAGGATCGCTAAACCATCGTAGCGAATCGTCAGTTCCAGAGAGGTGTCGGAAAGGTGTAGGCTGGATTAAGGCTGTAATGGCTAGGTGCCTCCTGCATTGTTGCCACATTTCGAATGGCTACACAATGTCATACCTGTCGGTGGAGACCGTCGTCACTGGCTGATGATTGAATACAGCTGACCAGCGCTTTATATGCGATGGCACCATCTTCCAGCATGTCAAAAGTTGTACTGAATTATATGTCCGTTAGTCAGTAGGTTTCATGTGTCTGTTCACCGTATTAGGTTGTTTACGTGTAAGTATTTATGTTATTAGGTTGCTTATGTGTTAGTCCAGGTCTGTTTACTTACCTCTAGATCTGTCAAACGAATGGTTTTAGCTAGTGTCCAAGTAAAGTGTGTCGTGTGGTGGGTAGTTGTCGTCATCGAAGTTGGGTTGTTTACGTTTCCAGAGTTTTTGTTTGTAAGTTGGTCTTGTATAGTTTGCTAATGTGTAGATACAGGTATAACATGATATGTGTACAGTTGGTGGTATACATCAAGGATGATCTCGTAATTAAATAGAATCTGGATCTACCTGCGTCGTCGCTTCGTCTGTTGATACTCCTGCTTGTGTAATTTACTTCTTTAACTCATTAATATTAGGATATACATATATTTTTTTTAAAATTATGGATGTAGTCTTTGTTAATTCGCAAATGTCATTACTGACGGTGCTGGAGAATAAAGACTAAACGCAACTGCCTGGTATGTTTCATTAACTGCAATAGCGGGAAGCATAATGAAGAAATGAAAAGTGCTATAAAGAATTTAAAGAAGTGGTACTTAGGTGGCCTTATAGTACTTACGGAAAGTCAACGGCGTTTCCAGTATGAAATGCAAAAACCTTTATAATCCCTTGTCCAAGGGTTTAGAGTTCTCGGTAACCTCTCCTAATCTTATTGTTAAGTTAAAGTGAGCTGTTTTGTATTCAGAGCAGACGGATGAACTTATAATAATAAGATTCCACTTTTTTTTTTTTTTAAGTTTTTATTTTGTTCCGTCTTAATATTCTCTTTTCTTTTCTCTTTATTCCTCGCTCATGCTCATTCTCTCTTTTCTTTTCCTTTTGTTATCCGAAGCTTAATTTTATTCCTTTAAACCCTGCTCGAACTCGAGAAAGCGGAAAAGGTTCAGGTTTATTAGCACTGAAGGGTGGAAGAGGATGGGGGAGGGGAGGGGTTAGCTGGAGGCGTTTGGGTTTAAAATTATGAATAAAGTTGATTCGATGTAAATGCTAGTTAGCGAACTGGTGCCGTTTCTTGTTTGAATTGGGTCGAATTAATTCGGTTCGCTAAGCATGGCCTATCTCCTCCCTTTGCTCCCTTCCATCTTGTGATGACCAGCCTCATTTTCTTACTCCTCATTACATTCAATTCATCATCGCTCACGTCCTCTTATCTCTCCGTCTTCAAACTAACTCCATCACAACTTGGAGGAGTGAATTATCTGTGACAACTATTTGTGAGATCGGTCAATCTCCGGGAAATTACTATCACCATCAACTGACTCATCGGAAATTGATATTGTTCAGAATTTTAAGCGAAATCAAATAGTTTAATAGTTTTTTTTATCTCGCTCTCACCAGGACTCATTTAATTTTGTCTTAAAACATTCCATATTATTTCATCCAATGGCCATAATTGCTTCAATTAATCATTTAGCTGTGCGATCTTCCACCCATTCTTGCCGCGATGGGCAATGAAACGACCGCGATGATCTTTGAACTAATATTGATATTTTTATTTATTTATTCTTACAGTAATCGCATTTCGCGTCTGGGGCGATTGAGCGACGTATCAGTTAAACTTTTTTTATTATCAGTCTATCACATTTACGCAAGTATGCTCATTTCTGTAAATATTTTCAGTATTGTCCTAGATAATATTTTTTTTGAAAATGTTCTTATGTTTCAAGTAGTCTATATACAGGCTACAGGGTCATGTAGTAATACAGTCAACGTGTATGGTAGGTCTGTGTGAGTCCTTAGATAGCAGTCAGTTAGTATATGTTTTATAGTAAGTCTAAAATTACAGTGTCGGCAGTAGGGTTCAACTTCTCCAGTAAGAAAGTGTGAGTCAGTCGTGAGTGGCCAATTCTTAACCTTTTTAAAACTACTTCTTCTCTTTAAAATAGCCTTTTTAGAAGCAGGTCATTCACGTAATATGTTTCATTACTCGATGATTAACAACACCATATTTAAGATTAAAATATTTAATTCAAATAGAAGAAATTACAAGAACCATCTTAAATAATCATTGCCGCCAGTGCGTAGGACCTAGAGAGATACAGCCAGGCTGAAAGCTGCCGATGCACTAAGGCCGAAGGGATCCGTCAAGCCATTCGGGAGGCTAGCCTGGACACGGAGGATGCGTTTGTGTCCAATTGCGCCCATTTTATTATTTGCTTCTCGAGTTTTAATTCCATACATTCCACCATGGCCTTAATTAACCCATAAATAAATCTCGAGAACGCCATGGTATTGTTAAAGGTTCTGTGGTTTTATGCACGATTTTTAAGGTACATTATAACCTCTTAAGACATTCTAATCACGTAACATTTAACTTCATTAAACATACTAATCACATAACATTTAACTTACCAAAACATTCTGATCAAATTACATCTAACTTCTTAAAACATTTTAATCACTCTACATATAACTTCTTACAGCATTATAATCGCATAACATTTAACTTCTTAAAACATTCTAATCACATAACATTTATCTTCTTCAAACATTGTAATCACATAACATTCAATTTCTTAAGTCATTCTAATCACGTAACATTTAACTTCTTAAAACATTCTAATCACATAACATTTATCTTCTTCAAACATTGTAATCACATAACATTTAACTTCTTAAGTCATTCTAATCACATAACATTTAACTTCTTAAAACATTCTAATCACATAACATTTAACTTCTTAAAATATTTTAATCACATAACATTTAACTTATTTAAACATTGTAATCATACAACATTTAACTTCATAAAAATCCTAATTGTGGTCTTCAATAACTAATAAGAATTAATTATTGAATATGTAGCAGTTGGGCCGCGTTGCCCCTAGTTACCACTTAACCTAACTCTTAAAATAAAGTTTAGACAGTAAGTTGCTAGTGTACTGCATGAGAAGACCGCTGTTTGTTGTTTTTAGCTTATTATATCTGCGAACTACAACAGCCGAGCACCACCTCATCATCATCAAGCCAGCAAAACTGAAAAGAAGCAGGATTGACCAAAAGATGTTTAAAAACATGAGGCGGTATCGTGAGTAAAAACAATTATATTTTACAGAGATACCGGCCTGCAAGAAAGCAATCCTTCCAAGTTTTTGTTTTCTGCTCCAACTCGGCCGGCAGGATAGCCTTACATTAACCTCTCACTTTAGTTGACCTACCGTCATTCATTTATATGTTCCTATATTCATAATTCTAAAGTTGCATTATTATTTTCTCTATTAACATTTATGATTTTATTTATTTATAGGGACACCTTTTGAATACTAAAATAACACTCCCTATAAAACTGGCGACTCATCACCACGGAAAGGTATCTGTTACTACCACAACCGCTTACAGGCTAAAGCTAGGAAATGCATCACACCCTGCAGCTGGAATCGGAAGCCTTTAAACTAGAAAGGGTGAAGCGGTCAAGGCTTCACTTCCTAGTTGATACAGGCGCAGCCATTTCTCTAATACCTGTAAAAAATACTACTGTTCTTAAGCACAAAAAAAAGGTTTAGATTCTTTAATCAGTATGTATCTCTTTGTTATTCAACTCATGACTGTTTAAGAACAAAAGCCTGTCTACAAACCATATGTTTCTACACTTAACCTATATCATAAAATTCCAAAGAGATATAAATATAAGACATGTATAAATCTTTCATTATATTATTCACTCCTTAACAACTACGGTTAGAATATCAGTAACTGAATACCAAAATATGGTTACTTAAAAGGAATTTAAAGAAATGAAGAGTTCCTCCTTATAAATTAATTATTGGAACAATGAACATTTCATGAAAAGCAAAAAAAAAATACAATGAAAAATGGAGTCAAACGATTAAGCAGATGGAATGGGTGACCTTCACATAGATTTTGTAAAAAAAGGGCAGGAGTAAGATTTGTAATCCAGTTAAACGTAATTTGTTTAATCAAACTAAAATTTCAATAATAAAGATGTCCCCAAAGGAATTAGGTAAATACTACAGTAAAATATAGAGAAAACCATGAATAAAACAATAGCCTTTACTTGATCCTTTAATCTCTAAAGAAATAGAGAGTGAATGCAATGTCGGCTTTGCTCCCCCTTTCTTTTAAGTTAAGGGTCAAACGAAGGACGCAAAAAGGAACAAAAAGACCGTAATCCTTGAGGATATTGTTTGTTTTTTTTCTCTTTTTCTTTTAGAGTCTGCGTCCCTATTCCAAACAATTCTTTGCGCCCACATCTGTCCATCATTAGAAAAAAATAAAAAAAATTGTATTCAATAATCAACAAATCTAGTCAAATATAAAGGATTTAGACATTTCCTTTACATCCATTTTTTTCCATATTTTTATTAATATACTGAAATGCTACTTCTACTAATATTTCTAATGCCTACTACGGATTGTTGATGGAATAGAAAAAAAGTATAGAAAAATATCCTTCTTTTAGAATATGTTCAGTTAATATTTCATTATGTTTGTTCAAAATACTTTTAAAAAATGATTGGCACAAAGAAAACGCAGTTCAATATAATTAAACAGGGAGAATAGTTTACAGAAATTTTATTGTTAAACTATTCTCTTCCATTGCCTGTCGTAAAAGTTTAAGCTGAAGAAGTTACTACTTCTAGAGTGCAGAGCGTGAACTAGGCAATATTCTGGCTGAGGATCTTGAAGAGCACTAAAAGTTATAGTTTAAACTTCGAGTAATAATGAAAGTTCTCTTTGGAGGAAAAATAATGCGGGCAAGCAAGGTGATAGGAAAAAAAAAATTACAATTTTCCTCTTTTTAGTAAATTTAGCCTCTGGGAAGTTGGCATTTGTTGTAAGTTGCGTGATAAATAATAGGACCCTAAGGAAGATAGGTTTTGCAGACGTACTCCCATCAGAGTTAGAAGATCACAATATAACGCATGTTGGCGAAATCCCCAAAGAAATATGGGTAAAATTACAAAATTTGCTTAAAGCATTTACTTACCCTCATTCCTTTCGATAATAGTAAAATATTAAAGTAGCCCACGCAGACAACATATATATTCTTGATACATACACCGAAAAGTTCACATTTCTACGCACTATATGTCTATATGTACTACTACTACTATACTATACTACTATACTAGTGAATTCTGTTTAGTGACTGGAAGTAGGAAGACAAAATTATGAAATTCGTAATTATAATAATAATAATTTTCCATCAAATGTATACTTATCATAGTTAGTTCTTTACATTTTTCCAATAAAATCTACATTGACGAATACGTGTTTCGCCATGAAAGGAAACCCTACTTCTGAAAATAATAGTATAGTATAAATATCGATCGATAACAGGATCCATTTGCTTAATAAATAACACAAGATAACAATCAAATCAGTATAGGCATTATCATGAATAACGAATAAAGTATGTGTGGCCCCCTGAAGTCGGAAATCAAAACATCAAAATGTTTAAAAGTAAATAACGTTTTCGATCATAATGCTTCCACTAGCAAACATAATTTGCTTTCTACAGTTTAAGGAGAAACCCTATAATAATGTAGATATTGACTAATATATGTTTTGACGTCGAAGCCAAGCCCTCTTTCGTTGTAGAAAATTCAAAATCTCATAAGCCTATGTTGTACCTTTGGATAGTTAACTTACAAAAATAAAAGTCCATTGAAATGGTCGGAGCCCTTCTTAAGTGATTCGTCAACAAATCGGCAGTCAGTCAGACCAACATACGAACAAGATTTTCAAATTAGATGCCTTTGCTATTAGAATGGTTTGAAACTTAGGAAACTTTTATCCCCGCCGAATTCAAAAAGAAAATCAGACCAAGAGTTTTATTTATCTATTTCTGTTTTCAGTCTTGTGGCTACAAATATCGTTTAACCCTCTCCAAGTTTGTCAGTTATAAAGAAATAAAGGGTGGAATCATAAAATCGAAATTTCCCCATCTTTGCGAGTTGAACAGAAAAATATTGTTAAATATTTAATTTCCTACTATTTTGTTTTGTACATTTATTTTTTAATAATATACCATTATTATTATTATTATTTTTAACAATATACCATTATACCTTAACGCTGATGGAATATGCTTTAAAACTAGAGAGTCACTTAGCAAAAAGCGGACTCCATTTAGATGACTGTTTAAATACAAACGAAATTTTATTCTACATAGGTTTAATTATGTTACTCTGTCATGTATATTGCGAGATGTTACATTCACAATGGCTACAACTTACAAAATGCAACTTTTTAATTACCCCATAAAAGAATTGTATTAGGATCTGCCGCGATATTAAACCGAATGTCACTCAATAGACATTCGTATACAAACCACATTTTTATAAAATGTTCAAGCATCAACAAACTCTTCACTAACGTTTGGCAATCCTGTCTTCAATCTTTTTGTATTAAAAATATAATGGATTAAGGAAATATTTGCCATTAAATGTTATATTTGATTAATACAATAAATGCAATTATCTCGCTTTCCTTTCTTTTTTTTATTTTAAGGGGCTCAATAAAAGCTTAGTGCGTTGCTTAATTCTCAAAAGGTATACATTGATCGAGCATTTAAAGCTAAACGGTCTGTCAAATTTTAAAACAAAGGAATTTGTTTAAATAAAACTACTAAAAAAAGTATTTCGTTAAGACGAAATAAGTTGAACAAGACCCACAACTAAAGTAGAAGAATATCAGTATAAATATCAGAGAGTAATAGAGTTGAGGTTTCCTTGGTAAGAAATAAGGAAGCCAGTAGTCCTAAAGTCGGGATCTCCAGTAGTATCAGAGATCCTTATCCAGTATTTGGTGTTATTTCTGTTGCCAAGTAGGAAGCAATACGGGATAGAGATGTCTTTACAACTTAAAATACTTCTCCTACTGTTCTGTGCTATGGTTGGACACAACCGCATTTAACGTTTTGCTTTTAAGGAGTCATCCAATCTATTTACTGTCTAGGAATAAATGATGCTCAGTCAGCTGTATTAGACATTAGGAGGGTGTCTGACCATCTACATTTTATTCCATTTGAGTACGTGAAAGAAAGAGGAATTAAATGATGCGTTTGAAATTATTCTTATGGTTAATTGGCATTAAAAGGATCTTTTATGGTCCATACCTAATACAAAGTTTATTGAAATCAACATTGTAATTCATTAATGAAAAATTTATGGAAATCAAAATTTCCCTCTCTCTGCGATTCATTTTTGAAATATTAATAAAATTTGCGTTTAGCGTCAGGAATTTCCAAACATTCGCCGACATTATACACTATATTCGAGAAAGAGAAGCTAATAATGGCACCCGAAGTGACCACGGCTAGAGCAAAAAGTCCGTCACGCAGGGGCTGCGTAAACTAAGCAGATTTTCCACGTGAAGTTTTACAATAGAGAAATTTCACGAGAGCCGAGCCAGTCAAGGAAACGGCCGAACTAGCTTTTGGCGGGAAAGTACCTCTCGTCCGTTAGGCTCCGAGATTAAATTAAAAACAATTCAATCTCAAAAATACAACAAGAACACAAAAGATGGACTTACCTTTAATGATAGCAGCGCTCTGAACACTTATTACACCAACACTAAATAGTACCACAGAATATCTATTATTTGTAAGACTTAATACTGCTGTGAATATTAAGTAAACAAATAAAGGGCAAGTCAAATGGTAAGAACCTTCCTGATAGCAAACAGTCTGAGTTGTAAACACTCAGGTTAGCCAGCTTTTACCGGAAATAAAAGCAATTACGGAAATATACTAGAATATAAGTTATAAATTTTATTCATAACTATTTATTATATCTAGTACTGTAATTAATAATAAACCTGAATAATTTTAATCACAACCATTCCAAATTTAGGAATCCGGGAAGAAAATAGAAAGGGGGGGGGCAAAATACGATTAAGACGGTTATGCGATTTTCACATGATTAAGGAACAAGCAGGTTAGCCAGCGAAGGTTTACAATAGATAAATATACATACAGGTAACACTTACAAACGGCAATGAGAAATCTTTCAGTGAATTAACAATTTAAGTTCATAGTCCCTACAACGTAATACGGCTGGATTGTAAAGAAACAGTTAAAAGGTAGTGAAAGTCAGAAGATCAGTTTTCTGAGAGTGTGTGTCTTCGAACTCACGGATTTATTATATATTTATACACTTAGCATGCTGATAGTTCCTGAAATGCTTTCTTATATGTATTGGAACGGAGATGTATACAATTTTTCAAATGATTGCTCCAAGAAATGATGAACATTTAATTTAATGGGAATGCAAGAAATTCGTAACAATACCCAAGCAGCACATTTATTTTAGTACCTCCGAAAATCATTTATCCTTTCGGTGGAGGCGGAAGGTGAAAATTGTAACTCGTATATCGAGGAAGCGTTGTCTCTCGAGCCGAAAGAGGCCACACTTTCAGTAACTCTACAACAAACTGACTTAATAATCTCTTTTGATGGATAGAAGAAAACTCATGACTTTGTGGAAAGAGAATTACACGTAAAGAGCCTTGCAGTCAGTTAAAGTTATATGAAAAGCGTCCCATTATCAACATTGAACTTTGTAGGCTTAATGAAACTTCCACATGGATTATTTGACAATATTTTTTATTTATTCCATGCAAAGTTTCGTCCCATCCCCTGTAGCCAAAATATGCCAAAACATACAATAAACTAAGTTATAATACCTATCAGTCAATCAGAAAACGAAACAAAAAACCTGTTTGTTATGTTATTATCAGAAACATTATCATTTCTCAAACTAATGAAAGATAATTAAACTGAATTAAGAATTTTATATATTTTTTTAATATACAATTTTTTCATTTAATTCCTAATTATTCCATACGTGCTCCAATGATTTCAGTTTTTTTTTTCATTACCATTTTATTCAAAGACTCGATTATTACTTTATTTAACTGTAATATAATGCAGTGAACGTTAATAAATAACTGCAAAAAAAAGTCTATTGAACTAAATTAAGAAACATAAAGTGCTTTATTAGGTTTACCCTAGAAGCCTGGTGGAAGTGTTGACCTTTTTTCAACCATGGATGCATTCATCGACCCCGCCAGCCAGGAGATCCAAGGGGAATAACGGAACCTTTAATACATTTATTATTTTTTATGCTGACATTTATTTGCAGGTATAGTCCTACAAAATTCCTAAATTACTCTTCAATAGCCACTAGAAACCAGAAAAGGATAAAAAAAAAAGCATGGCATTCATCCCAAGAAAAACAAATTTCTCCTGTTCTCAACCGGAATATTTTGTAATAGGGCTTTTAAACAGCTAAAAGGAAACGAAAGGGAACGCAATAAAAAAAAGAGCTGTTTAAAATAAGAAGAAAAATAAAAGCCCTATGTTGTAAGAACGATTGTCAAGCCAAAAGCGAGGTTATATTCGTTGCCATCAAGATAAGAAAATGTCGGCCCAAGACTCTGAGCTCGTACAAACGCTGCTGGCCCTGAAATCCTTCTAATTCCTTTTTTATTGCCCTCTTTGTTCGCTGAGGACACCAATGCTTTCATTATGGCCAGCTTTTCCTCCATTACCAGAATTCACTGGCGGATTCATATACAAATTACTATTAACTTTGCCTCCATTTATAAATGTCAATTCCTCCAAGCCAGAGAGATAGAGTGTGTTTTTAACTGTCTTGTTATCAGGAGAATTAGTATTATTAGTCTTACCGCTCTTACGTACACCAAACCAATTTTCTTTACAGAGGAACTGAAACGTAATTTAAAGGGGTTACATTTTTATAATTTATTTGTAGCCAGAATAATTTATTTTTTAGCAAACTAACTTTCGCCCACGTTTATATATTTACTGAGATTACAATGGTTGTATAGTTAGAAACTTAGTGCTCCTTGGCCGTCTTTAGAGGAAAAAATAATGTAATTTCGGTCATAATAATGACCTATTTAAAAGATTAACGTGAGACTAATATATATTGACATACACTATTATTAGTTATTTAAAATCTAAATTTAAACATTTAATCTGTGGGTTAGCCCCTGAAAAGTAATTGCACATACCCCCCCCACACACACACGCACACACACATAATCTATACAACCAACTTGCTTTCTTCTGTTAATAACGAAGAGAGTGAGAGACAGAGAATGAGACAGACTGACAGAGATAGAGGCAACTTGCTTACTTGAAATACAACAATCAGCTACGTAATACATACTTCCTCCCACTCACCCACAATCCTGATGATTAAGTTATAGTATATAAAATAAAAAATATTTTTACAGCCTAATGTGTTAGAAATAATAATAATAAGTAAATAAATAGTAAGTAAATTATTTATTTTAAAAAATTAAAAACTAAACGTGTATAAAATAAATTCAGAAGATGGTTCTATGTCCTCATAAATGTTGATAACCGATTATATTTATTCAGATGGCAGCTGTATCAGATGGAATATGATTTTTGACACCTGTTATTAAAAACAAAGAATATATACCAGAACTTCTTGCATTTATTAAGAAATACATTAATGGGGAAGACATGCTCTTTTTAAGTATGACCGTGTAATGTAATTAGTATACATGAATTTAGTGTTAGTTTTGATGCCTCTCCTACTGGCTATTTTCATTTTTGTTGAAAATCTGAAAAAAACTATAATCTAAGATACTAATTTATATCACTTGATCAACAGTTTTTTGCGAATATTCAAATTTTTCAATGTTCATTATGTGAGTGTGTATGAAGGTAAGAAAATAATCAGCCTACTAGCAGGAAGACACCCATAAAAGAATTATAATCTTAAGAGGATCTTCCGCGATATTAACCGGAGTGCCAGTTAGTATACACTCAGTGTCAAAATGTTAGACACACTTCAAAAATTGTTATCCCTACCCTCCCATCTTTGCAAATTACTTTTAAAACAGTAATAAAATAATCCATCACTCACTTGAAGTTAATCAGCAGCCTGCTTGTATTTGGGTTCTCAAGCCAAAAATATATACATTTTTTTTTAATGTTCGAATCAAGCTAAGGCCCGTCAAAATGTTAGACTCGCTCCCTGGTAAAAATAAATAAAACTCATTTTAATATTTTGTGGCCTTTCCACCACCATTTATTAATTCTGTTTGGTAATGAGTCGTACAATTATTTAATTGTTTCATGAGGTATTTCTTCCCATGAGCCAGAATTGCAGATTTCAACTCGCCGATTGTTCCGAACTGTCTTGACTCAGAGTACACCTTTTTTGAAAGAATTCCCCAAACGTTTTCGATAATGTTCAGGTCTGGGGAGACAGCAGGCCAGTCTAATTTGTGTTGCGAGTAAACCAGTCTTTAATAATTTTTGCTGAATGTATTGGGGCGTTATCCTGCTGGAAAACAGGTGTGCCTTCAGACATGTCATTAAAAGTCAACTTTTGTTCCTCTAACAAAGTTTTATACTCAGCTGAGTTTATTTTTGATGAAACAAATTTCCTTTTTTTTTGTAACCAATTGAAGCCCAAACCATAACTTTTCCTAACTAAGGATTTTATTTAATGGATTCCGTCACTAAATAAATTCCTATTGCCCATACGGAAATCGAACTGTAGGTTTACCATGATTAAGGCCAAAGCGTTCATTCGAATGGCTAACCTGAGCCCCCATTATTTAATGATAACAGAACTGTGAATGAATAGTAGAATTGAATGAATTTAATATTAAAATCTTAAATGAATAGTAGGTTGGTTGACGAAACTGAGTGTATGGAGGAGGGAACTTCCTATGTACATATAACCTTTGCCAACTCACAACTGAAAACTGGCTATTTAAGCTATTAGCTTCCCGTTACGATTACAAACTCTTTAACGCTCTGTGCGTTTGCATAAAACTTTTCGGTTCTATTACTGGGAGGATTTTAAGTGAGGAGGAATTGTGTTGTTAGCTGTGGAAATTAATCAACTCTCAGTTTATACTCGGGTTTATGTCAGACGAATTAAGGCGGGAACGAACAAATAGAGTTACAATCACTTTTGCCCGCCCCTCCAGAAACCTTGTGGGTTTATGTTGCCATGTTATTTGATGCTTATACTTTTATCTAATATATTGTTATCCTCTGAATTTGTTGGAATGTAATTAATAAATAATTTAAAAGGATGAATGAGGGGACTGGGAAGGTTTACCAAGTTATTTCTGGTATCTTTTAACACTGCTCCGTTAATATGCTATACATTATTGACTATTATAATATATTATGTACCATTATGAATTTTAAGGTTATTTTCCATGCATACAAAAATTATTTTGTAATAATGATTACTATGCACATAAATTAGTTGTCATCATTGTGTTTGAACCGTTTTTGGGCAAGGGAACTTTATTCAAAAAAAGTTTGTAATACAGAATACTTTCATGATTTTGAACTAAATGGTCCATGATGTTTTGAAAAAAAGATACATACTCAGATGACGAGATATTTAAAAATATTGTGGATAGTGAACCCTCACATAGCGAATACCTTTATTATTAATATATCCCGTGCAACCCCGGGTACCTTATCTAGCATATGTACATAATTTTGAACGAACCTCAGAACAGCTTTCAGAGTTGGAACTAGGAGAAATCTCGTTAGGCGTCTCCAGGGTGGTAAGGTCCCGGGGTAAACCAAGGACGAGACTCGGCTTATCCTCGCCTGAATTTTCTCCTAATAATTAAAATATCAATAAGAGTTTGAGCTTTCACTCCAAATTTAGTTCGAGCAAGTGAACTCCTGGTCTTTGGAGAAATATTTCTTAGCAGTTATGGCCCTGAGAATGGGAATATATTTAAGTATTCAGTACGTACAATAGTCCACTTGGATTATCAATTTCTTGTAAAATATGTTCTTTTATTAGATTACAATTAATATTATTCATTATCTTCAGATTAAGCTGTATACAAGGAATATAGAAAATAAATATAAGCACGTCTTGGGGAGATTTTGAATTTCCCTACTCAATTATGTCATGGCTAAAATCAGCAAGGAATAAAATATAAAACTAGTCGGAGCTCAGTTTTCTTAAAGAGCTGACAAGTAACCATCCCGAGGAAGATTATAATTAAATCTTAGTTTGGTATTTTTATATAAATTCCTTATTCCACCTTATCAATGTGTCTTCCGAGACATTTGGCGTAGCATTTTTAACTGGACACGTTCCTATTAACAGTACAGTAGTCACACCTCATGTGAGAGATGGCTTGGAGAGACTTTTTGAACTGCTGAGTAGAGGATAGAACCTGCACTCCTAGCTATCTTTCCCTCACCCCTAGAGCATTCCACCAGTACTGTTTCAACTCTTTTCTGTCTGCAAATGAACTTGAGGCATCTGTGAGATCCCGCGCGACTACCTTTATAAGTGCACTGTAAGTGCAGTGGCAGATTTTCAGGTAGCTTAAAAGTATAAAAAATAGGGAAATACATTCAAGCATCTTCGCTTATAGGAAGGAGGGCACCCTGGTTTCTTATGTCCCAAAAAATAAATCCAAAATTAGAAATGTATTGGCTATATCAAGTATGCATTTTGATGGAGAAATAAATGAGAGTGCAGGATAAAATAAAAAGCCTTCCATTATAATCAAACCAAGATAGGTGTGGACATATTGGATAAAATGTGTTCACTTTATAATGTAACGAGAAATGCCAGAAGGTGGCCTATGGTAGTATTTGTTTCTCTTCTAAATATTTCGGAGATCAATTCTCAAGTACTTTATTTAGGAAAAGGTCATATTCCACTTTATAAACCTACCTAACTATTATATTTTATTTTATAAACCTGACTGTATAATGTGTATGTATAACAAATGCATGTATCAATTATATATTGTGTAAGCCAAGATAATCTGTGAAATATTTTTTTGTCATATTATATAATCATAAATCAAGTATATTCTTCATATCATGAATCAATTATAACTTTTATTCATATATTAGTACAGACATAATTAAAACTAACCTTCTTACTTTAATACTTAAGGAAAGGTGGTAAGTCATCTGAGAGATGACGTGCGCCCACTCTTGTGCTGATGAGGGGCGCGACTACTGCAGTGTTATCAGCCAAATTAATATTTGAATTTATAAAGTGATGAATTCAGAAGAAACTATGCCATGTACACTAGTTTATAATGAAGATGAGTATTTTTATTCATTGAAAAGAACGATAATGGAGTTTTAAGATCAATGGGCGTCGATTATTTAATCTATAATTCGATAAGTATATCTTGATTATGTGTATGTAGACTACTAATATCCCTGGTCTGTATTCGGCACGATCCGTCAGTAGCAATCCAATTAAGCGGGTAGATAGTAGGTTCTAGTCGTAGGCTGATATTGCTAAATAATTACTGGGTTTGAATCTAGAGGGAGTGCTAGCTCTGCAGACCACACAGCCCAAAGCAGAGCAAACAGGAAGACTGGATATTAGCTGCTCCTCATCGCTGGCATAATTATCACTTAATATGCCTCCCAAGCCCACTAACCAAGTATTGTTTAATGTCTCATACCATACTCCTCGGGGAATTAAACCTTAATTGCACGCCATTCTCCAATATTGGAGTAGAGCGGTTGGCAATACACAAAGGCGGTTTATTCCAGAGCATGCAATAAATACTCAGTGAGCTCATTAATTAATCATTAAAATAATTCATTTACAGGAACAGAACCTCAAAAAGATATACCACGGAGAATAAAACAACATATTGCCTAGTGGCACACAACAAATAATCAGTGAACAAAAATCCATTCTGGGATACAACAGTAAATCAGAAAAAAATAGAAAACATGTCCCAAGAAAGCATATTCAAAGAGTTTCGTGCTTCAATAAATATTTTGACTATAATTGTCCTGCAGCTAGTCGCTTTATACATTTCATTTTGTTAATAAATATAATAAATAAGGTAATTCCTCCACAGTAGTTTATTCTACGTAACAAAGCGCTTTCAAATCATACGCTCCATCATCAGTGCCAGCTTATGTTGTGCCAATGTTGAACTCCAGATGTACTTGGCAACGTTCTGTCGCATAGAATAAACTACTGTGGAGAAACGAGGCCTTTCTATTCTTACCTGAGATTATAATTCCTTCACCATCCAGCAACTCAAAAATGGAAATATAATAAATTTTCTTTCGATTCTAACTCTTTACAGTTATCGTTGATATACTATGTTTGGTTGACAATAGACAATTATGATATAACTTTGGCCGAAAACGCTAAGCCTTTAAAAATATACCCATAAAAATGTGTTATTGATACCTCTATAATCATAATTTCTTTAACTAACATTTTTAGTTCCCTGCACGAAGTAAACGTTCTGTTTTCAGATTTTAATGTGATTATCCTTTCTGTTTTCGGATTCCTCTGAAACATTTGTCTAGATTTAGTGTGACGTATTTACGTATACACATGTATGTATCTCTCATTAAAAAAAGACGAATATACTCAGAGTGTTGAAATTTCGAATTAGGATTGCTGACCCGTAAACGTTTTACACCACCTTTATTTTTAAATGAAGTGGTTCCAATCATTTTCATAATTGAATTGAATTGGAGTACTAGAAAATCATGTGACTAAGTCAGATTTGTTTTCCTCCTTAGGCATTACAAATTCACCAAGGGCGAAAAAAAACAGAAAATGGATAAAAATTTAAATTACTATTCATGTACATACTTCGAACATATTACCCATCCCCTTATTTTCCTCCAAGATACTACAGCTTATGTGTTAACAGTCGCTATGTCACCTAGAAATTAGTAAACATGACAGGAAAGGATTCAGAGAACACACTGATGTAAAAATAAAAAAACTAAGGTCATTAAGTATCCAGTTGTAAAATGCCAGAAGGTTTTCGATCACTTTTTCTGTTAATTCTTGTCTTTAACACTTTCGCACTTTTCTTAATCAGTAATAAGGAGATCCATCCCCCTGGGAACAGACTTCCACAACTACTAATACAATTTAAAACGGCTACAGTGAGTCATAAGATTATAATCATAATACTGAGTAAACATTTGAAAATATTCCCCTAGGGCATTATAAACAACGACCTAGGCCTAAAATCAAAATCGCTGGTTATAAAGATTTATATCAATTTCTATTACACCGTATAAAAGGAACATTTTGCTCATGGTACTCGTCTTCTAAATTAATTCACTTTTAAAGTAAATTATTAATGTCAACTTTATGCTAATATGGCATATTTGGACGGTTTATGTAAAGGTCCGTGTAAATGTGCCAACACCTTTCTAGCCAGCCTAGAACTAAGAATATTATGTAGAGAGTATGCCATTAAATAAATTCAAATTGCCACACGACTAACCTGAGACCTCTAAACCAGTTTTAAGAAAATAAATTTTATGAATACTAATTAATTTAATTCTTTGAGATTGTTGATGTATTTAAACAAGATGGAGGTATCCAAAGGGTTTTAAATAAACCGTTAAAAATAAAACTTTTACACACACACACACAATTGTGTGTGAATGTGTAAATTTTTTACATATATATATATATATATATATATATATATATATATATATATATATGTATATATAATTAAATGGCTTTGCCTCGGTAGATGCTGGATGGATGTCTCTTGAAATACTACTCAATAACAGATCAATATTCTACCTTAACAACTCATTTTTCGTAATTACCTTCTACGAATATAACAACTAGTAATTATCCTGTTATTCTTAGAAAAATCTCTTATACTCGAGTCGACTAGTATAATAACCGGCGCCAAGACCAATAGTCACCGATGATCATACTTTAGAGTAAACTTTTCTAGGAGGAACTGCAATAATGAATGAGTCAGTTCCCAACTTTCATGAAAAAGAAATATAGGTTAGCTCATACGGCAAAAAGAACGAATCCTTTTAGGAAAGTTACACAGAATGCTATATAATCCTTGGAGAGAACTGAAAGAGAGGCCAATAAAATATTTGTTGTGCTCGGACTCGAGACAGGTGTGCCGTATTGTTTGCAAAATAAAATCTGTTGGATGGGAGCAGAACTACGCCGTCACTGGTCTCTGGGATTATTTATAGCAGATGTTTTCCGTTCAATAAAATGATTTATCGCAAGAACTGACCTTTGAGTTAGGAATTCTGTGAGATCCTCTCTATACACCTTGCAACTAACTTGTACCTATATAGTTCAATTTCAAGCTGACAAAACAAATTGCTTTAATATACGCTATGCTATAGAGAAATTGAACATTCAAAATCTTTAATTTTATACAAAAGCAAGTCTAAATAAAATATATGAACTTTAGAGTATTAGGGTTTTGATTTTAGGAGTAATAACATCCTACGGACTACTTTCTAACCGCTTGCTCGTTTTCCCCGGCATGGCTAACTCTGGCATTTCCAATGGAAAGGCATATTCATTTATTTATTTATTAACATCCACTTTTTTGCTACTAAGGCTAATTGGGACGGGTTATCTACAAGTTACCACTATTTTCTAGCGAGGGTGGAACTTAGGATTTTATTTAATGAATTTCGTCACTAAATAAATTCTCTTGCCCAGGCGAAAATCGAACTCGCCACTCATTTTTTTAATTCCTTTTTTAAAAAAGGCAACGCTTTAACTCGCATGGCTATTTTTAATGATTATTTCCATTTTGTTAGATGTGTTATTAAAAGTTTTCAACTAGCAATAATCGCACCTCAGTAGACCTTCATTGGTTACGATATTGCCTCACGCAAGAGTGGCGAGTTCGATTCTCGCCTGGGCAAAGGAAATTATTTAGTGACGGAATTCATTAAATAACATCCTTAAATCCCACCCTGGTCAGAGAAAGGGTGGTAACCTGTAGATAACCCGTCCCAGTTAGCCTGAGTTGCAAAAAGTGGACGTTAATAAATAATAATAATAGTGTTAATAAAAAATATGCTTTATTATATATAACCTAAAAGTGTTCCACGTGGTATTGTCATATGTGTTCTGTTATAGATAACCTTTGGTTTTTTGGGTTAGAATATTAATTTTATTTATTAACGTCCACTTTTTGCAACTTAGGCTAATCGGGACGGGTTATCTACAGGTTACCACCCTTTTCTAGCCAGGGTGGGATTTTAGGACGTTATTTAATGAATTTCGTCACTAAATAATTTCCTTTGCCCAGGCAAGAATCGAACTCGCCACTCTAGGTTTACCATGTGAGATAAAGTTCAACGCTTTAACTCGCATGGCTAACCTGAGCCCCTTGGGTTAGAATAAATGTAGTTGTCGCTTTTGTTTACATTGTGGTTCTAAATATCCTGCACATTTATCCTGGGGGGTTTATCCGTAAACTACATTTTTTACAGAGTAGTTTTTAATTACATTCTGAAAGAACCTGTGTATCGAAGACAACTTTGATTCATACTGAAGGTTAAAATTATCTTAAAAGTAAGAGCCTGTTCAAAATTTGAACTATTAACGGAGATGATGAGATTTGATTATCATACTTAACGCCTGTCATCTGAGCCCCTAAGCCTTGATGGAACTGAAATTATGATGACAGGTTATTTTATTTTATTATTTTTTTTTTTTTGTGATATTCAATTACAAAACGATTTTTCCTTTATATTTTCTTTTGATGTTCTACTCAGTAAATCGCCACTATTTTTCAAATGGATTTCCATTAGTAACTCAAAGAGGAAGTACTTAAAGAGCCCCATTCATGATTAATATTTTTCTCATAATTATGACTGATGGGGGAATAGATATAGCATTTACATGTATGTAAATCTATCTGGCCTGCTTTTTGGTCACTAATCCTTAGTGTTAACAATATTTGTATTCTGTAAACCAGAAGTGTCCGGTCTATAAACGAGCATGTTTTTTTAAATACAAAATAATTCATCCGTCACAGCACTTTATATTACAATATATACAGTCTATAACACATGACATTACTATAATACTCTGATTCATTAAGTTGTTTACTTTCCTTCAAAAACATTTAAAACACTCATCCTTTAATTATTCAGATTCTAGAAGAAATTTCAAAATTAAAGACAAAAGTGACAATGATGAGAATTCCAGAACATTAAAACATTGGACGTACAAACAACGTGGACAAATCCGCCAAACATGCAACCCAGCGACTATCTTCTGACTAACTTACTGAACCTACTAGAGTTACATTTATTACAGACAACACATAAATGAAATGACAAAAATGTTTGCATAGATCATCATAAAATCATGTTCGAGAAATGAAGCATTGCATAAGCGACTACACACCCAACAGACGGGACGAAGTTGTACTAACGAGTCTTAGAATAGGAGACTCACATTTAACACACTCATACTTCATGGCAAGAATAGAAAGACCTCTATATAGAATATGCCACGAACCATGAACCATTAAACACATACCGACTAACTGCATGAACATTGAATACTCAGGGACTCCACATATCATAGACAAGAAAACACATATCAACAGTATACAAAATCACCTTAAAAAATTTAAATTGTTTTGGCAATTTAACTTTTTTTCTTTTTGATTTTGACTTTATGAGAAATTTAATATAATTTTGAACAATTTTATTATTATTATTATTTATTAACGTCCACTTTTTGCAACTAAGGCTAATCGGGACGGGTTATCTACAGGTTACCACCCTTTTCTAGCCAGTGTGGGATTTTAGGATGTTATTTATTGAACAATTTTAAATAATTATTATTTATTTATTAACGTCCACTTTTTGCAACTTAGGCTAATCGGGACGGGTTATCTACAGATTACCACCCTTAATATTAATAAATGTACTAGCACATAGGAATAACATATGTTTTTTATTTTAAAAACCTTTTTAAATTAATGTCTTAAATACTAGTCTAATGTTTAATTTTTGCTTTATTACTTGTATTTAATGTTTATTTATCGTGTTTAATTCTTTTTGTTGGTTTAATTTTTTTTTATTTTTCTATAATTCTGTTTTTATTTTACATTGTTAAATTTTGAACCAAATCGCCTATTTGCGGGTGTCCCTGTATAAAAAAAAAACATATAAAAGTCCGTCACGCAGGGGCTGCGTAAACTAAGCAAATTGCCCCCGTGAACTTAAATAATAAATAAATCTAGATACTGGTAACATAACACCACCTTGAATGTCTGAAATGTAAACAAACAGGTCTGCCAATCCGACTCTCACCGGAAAGAAAAAGTCCTTCACGCAGGGGCTGCGTAAACTAAGCAGATTTCCCATGTGAAGTTATACAATAGAGAAATCTCCATACGAGAGCCAGAACAGTTATGTCAAAGGGCCGAACTAGCTTTTGGCGGGAAACTAGTCATCCGTTATCGGCCCACAATTAATAAAATGCAAATATCTCGGTTAATATTCAAGATAGAGAATAAATGTATAGAACAATAACTATAGTAAATTTAATTTACAATAAGATTGGTTTTATACAATCTTTTGATCCGAAGTATAGTAACGGAGATATTTTGAATTTTCGAAAATCCCCCCTTTAATCCCCCTCTCTCACTGGTCCGATTTCAGCCATTAACGAACTTGATCTGTCTTTTTGCATAAAACGTTTCAATATCGAGTTTGATAACGATCAAACAAAAATTGCGGCCACTAGAGTGTTAACAAACACACACACACACACACACATATATATATATATATAATTTTGAACGGACCTCATTTTCGTCATCTCCTTGGTAGGATCGATGGACATTTGAAGAAATTCTTTGAAAATCGCGTCATGAGTACGACCTCAATAGCTGATTTCCCTCAAGGGAAATCTGCTAAAACAATTACTTAAATATACCAGAATATAGCATATCAATTTGATTGAAAACTATTTACTATATCTAGTACTGTAATTTATAATGAATGAGAATAATTTTTATCTCAATCAATCAAATTTAAGTAATCCTAAACCTTAAGACAGGGGGTGGGGGAGGGGTCACCAGAGCATATTTGCATGCATTTCGTATAATACAGGTCTCTTGAAAACCATATTTGGTATTTAAGGTTCAAATAATGTGGTTTATTACATAACCGAGTATAGTTAGTTTAACATGAATAGAAGTGGGGGTTTGCTTAAGGCTGAAAACTATAAAAATCCAAATATCTCGGTTAACATTCAAGATACAGAAAATATTATAACAATGTTTATAGATCATTAAATCTTCATTAAGATTGGTTCTATACAAATTTTCGATCCGACTTATAGTAACGGAAATAGCTCGAATTTTCCACCCCTTTAAACCCTCCCTCCCACTAGTCTGATTTCAGCAATTAACGAACTCGATCTTCCTTATTACACATATGGAGTTTGGTAACAACCAAACAAAAATAGTGACCGCTAGAGTGTTAACAGACAAATATATATATATATATATATATATATATATATATATATATATATATATATATATAATTTTGAAAGGACCTCATTTTCGTCATATTCTGGGTAGGATCGAAGGAATTTGAGAAACTTTTTCAAAAATCGCGTAATGAGTACGACCTCAATAGCTGATTTTCCTTAACTAACCCCTTGACTATTAGGTATTCAGAGTATTTATATTCCCTCCTCGATTATTATAAAATATTGTTAATCCCTAAATGTTAGGAAATGTGGTATAGATATGGCAAGACTATTCTTTATTTATGAATAACGCCTAACTATAAGGGTGGTAGTAGTTAGTTAAAAGTAGGGCATAGTTGAAGAGGCAGAGGTTGCTATTGGGTGAGGGACAAACGGTCTCATAGCTCTGTCTCATATCTCTTGGTCACCAGCAGTGGCTCCCTGCATTAGTCACCCAACCAGCAGATAAACCTTATAAATTTCCCCTTCTCATCTCCAACAATTCGTCACAACTTTTCGTCATCTCACTAACAATTTGAATGACCTCCGTTATCCCGGCTTGGAATATTTTTTATTCCCTCTTTTCTCTCTCGCCAGACATCTCTCTCTCTCTCTCTCTCTCTCTCTCTCTCTCTCTCTCTCTCTCTCTCTCTCTCTCTCTCTCTCTCGCTCTCTCTCGCCCTCTCTCTCTCTCACTTTTATTCTTGGGATTAAATGGGGCAACGTCCCCTGGAAGCGAGGATCCGTGATTTATTGTGCAATTTATGCGAATCCCAACAGAGTAATTCAACAGTCTTTCATTTCTGTTTTATAATCTCATCATTCCTCGGCCGGTCGATTAAAAGAGGTTTCTATCTCTTCCAGCTGATGAATATTCTTCAACTATAATTTAGTTTCCTTTAAAATAAATATTCGAATCGCATCTGATGGTCTTATTTATTTTCATGTTATCAATGTGGCTTGTTCTCACTTTTATTAAAGTCCATTTCTCAGAAATATGTGTAATCGAAAAGTCTACACGTTGCCACCTCTTTTTATTCTGGGTGGGTGGAAGGATTTTATTTAGTTGGTTCATCACTGAATAAATTACTAGTCTTCTAGCGGGAATCAAACCCATATTTTAACAACTTTATCAAAACAAACGCCTTAACAATCAAAGGCATTTCAGAAGCTCCTTGAAGATTTCAAAAAATTATTTTACTTCGATTATCTTTTTTGACCACCGTCGGATCTTCCCTTCTTTTGGAGTAATTTTCCGTCAAGTAGTGTAAGACACTAGTCCAAATTTACAGGTAATATGTTTCAATAAAATATATAACCTTTTTCGAGGCATGATGTTTATTGCTGTCCCTCCCTGGATAGAAAAGGGTGGTAACCTGTAGATAACTCGTCCCAATTAGCCTTAGTTGTAAAAAGTGGACGTTAGTAAATAATTTAATTTTTGTTTCTTGCTATAGTGCTATGCATAAAACTTTGGGAATTTACATTACCTATATAACAGTTATCGTATATTTAACATATATCCCCCTTCGGACAAGGCCGGGGCAACGTATCCGTGTAATGTAAATATATATATAAAAGTATAGTCAGAATCTCGTAAATAATATATGGCTTATTCAAAAGATATCGTGTAAAACACAAACACGCGCGCACACAGAAATACACTCATAAATGTCAATGTATTTATACACAGGTTCACATTAAGATAAATCGATAAGGATCAATAAAAAGACCTTGTCCTCTACTATTGGTTTTAATTTTATGAAAAGTGCGCTTTCGAGGTCAGCGCTCGATTGTCAGTGCCTGCTGACGAACAAAAACCTTAAGTCTATCTAACAATCATAGCATGGCAAAGTGAAAAACAGCCACAAAAAATAAAAACATTAAAACCAAAATAAATCCAGGATAAAACCAATAGAATAGGATAGGAAAACTATATTAACGTATCACAGTTAGGAAAAACCCTGAAATGCCCACCAGAGGAACTGGAATACAAGAGACAACTAAAAAATAAATGAACCGCCATACCTCTCTATTATTTGTATATGGTGGTTCATTTACTTTTTATTATTTATAATTATTATTTTATTTTATTTTTTATGATTGTTAGATAGACTTTAGGTAGTTTTTGTTAGCAGGCACTGACGATGTAGCGTTGACTCCGAAAGTGCACTCTGCATAAAATTAAAAACAATAGTAGAGGCAATTGGTTCCTCTACCATCCAGCATATTCCAGAGATATTAAGATAAATCATCATCCTAGGTCTTGTTCTCACCGTGCAATGGACTGTAGTTTCTGCTTCCCTAGGAAGAATTTTCTCATAATGAATTCAAGCTTTATGCCGTTTGTATATTACTTCTACAACATTATGAGGCCTGTGTATCTCGGGAATGTGTAGCTTTGTTTATTT
Organism: Riptortus pedestris; assembly: GCA_019009955.1. Lineage (NCBI taxonomy): Eukaryota > Metazoa > Arthropoda > Insecta > Hemiptera > Alydidae > Riptortus > Riptortus pedestris. Next base: position 169,506,836 of record CM032228.1, read on the forward strand.
TGAGCAAACAGCGAAAGTATGGTTCCACGCGAGCGCCAATTACAAACTGTAAATTGCCATCGAATAAAACAGCAATGTGTCCATGGAAAGCTGTTATCAATTACATCAGGGGGAAACTCGTTTTGATAATTCAGTGACAATTTCTAATTAACTAAAATATGTTCAAGAATTCGTGAAAAAGGATAATATATCCTTCAATATACCTAGAAATCTAGTGGGGCTATATAGGCCCCTAATCCAGAATATTTCATTTCGTAACTTATTCCTTGACTCATGAGAGCATCAGTAGGGTTTAGCCTGGTAGCAAGTCTATAGGATCGCCCTACGCTCTGACGCTCTGAGGATGGGAATTTAGTCCCCGAAAGCGCTCAGCGTTTATAAGAAATGAAATTGGGAAGAGCCATAAAAAAGTTTTGTGATTAACCATTCATCACCCTCACCACCAGCTAAAAATAAATATGATTTCTTTTTGTATTTTGTAAACTAATACTATTCTAGACATAGTTTATTTTTATATATTATTTTGCTTTCTTTGAAACTCTCTCCTAGCTTTATCATTTGTTAAACCGAAATTCATAAGGTCCGTTTAATTTATTATTCCTTTCGACAATGGTTTTCTCGATCGAAGAATGCCCAAAATAAATACAGCCAAAAAGTAAATGAACAAGAGTTGAAATTTAATGGATTGAAACGATCATAAAGACTGTGAAGTGAAAATAATTTTGACGAATCAATAACACTGCTTATATTTCTAAAAATCATTGACCCAGAGCCTAGGAGAAGGGGAAATATGTACGCCAATGAAAGAATTAATCGAATTAGTCGTCATTAGCGTATGTGATAAGTTAATGTAGATTTGAATGTTGTACGAAGGAATCGTAGAATGCAGTGGTTAGTTTAATAATCAAGAGTTACCACAATTGTAGAAGAACAGAGCGATTTTCAGCCTTCAGGACCTTTGCCCAAGAGGTGTTGAAAACGAAGTAAAAATGTATTTATTTGTAAATTATATGTACATATGTATTGTTTATGTGAGTTTAGGTTAGTATTTAGGCTTTAGGTATGTAGGCTAGTTAATTAGGCTCTTGCTGCCACTTCTCTGAACAGAGGCAAAGGAGTCGCAGCTGCGGGTTCCCCTAGGACCTTTCGGACTTCAACTAAATCTCCCAAATATTGCACTTTTATGCTCTGCTCGGTGAGCTAGGCTAAGTTACCTGGCCCAATTTAGCTATTCAAAATTTGATATCTCTTAATAAATGGAGACCGCTGGTATGGGGAAACCCAAAGATATAGCGGGGGCAGAGGTGGAAAAAAAATTGTAGAAGAAGCCTTTGGTAACCAAAATAATACTAGTTCAATAGCTCGCTAAGCCGGGAATCATTAAGCAGCAAACTTTACACGTATCCATTCATCTAAAATGCAGTACACTCCATTTAATCAAATTTCTACAGGACGCCATACCTTTAACCCCATTCTGAAATTAGTTTATTTTATATCTTACGAATTTGCATTACTGGATTCGACTTACAGAATTAAATCCTTTCCCACGGTCAGATAATAAGAAATCTGAATAAAAAATAATTTTAACTATCCAAAACAAAGTCAGAGGATTAAATGTTCTGTGTTAAATTGTCTGCATTACATTCAGAGTGATGAACAATACACATCAGCAAGTTGTAAAAATCTGCCTCCTTCAATAATCTTACTTTCTTGTTTTCAGCCCTCTGTAACCCTCCCCCCACTCCTTCTACTCAGCAGTTTTGTACATGCAACTAGATAATATGAGGTGAGTTGAGGTAACAAGTATGCTATACCTGCAAGAGGCAAATCTGTTTAGTTTATGAAGCCCCTGTGTGACGGACTCCTTAACAATTCTTTGATGGCTGCAAATGTTTAGAAAATAAACCTTAATCACAAATAAGACCTAATTGGCGTAATTATACCATGTCCTTCCCTGCCTTTATTCAGTCCATTATTTCACATTCAGAATTTGGTGCGTATCCAATATTTCCATCAGTTCTTTCCTATAGATTCTAGGCTAAAGTAATAAATATTTAACAATATTTATATCTCTGATTTTAGATATATAAAAAACGAAGAAAAAAAAATCATTCAAACACAGACACACACAAGAAATGTACACTTTAATGGTTTTTCATTTCGGTCTTGTATACAGATTGGCTGGCCTGTTTTTTACAATTCAGACGCTTTCCGTTGTAGAGTTATTAACTTGTAACTGAAAGATTTATCATTACCATTTGTATTTATTCACTTAATATTTGCGGTGGTGTTACCAGTATGTATATTTATCTATTGTAAACCTTCGCTTGGGAAATCTGCTTAGTTTACTGAGGCCCCTGCGGGACGGTCTTTTTTTAGTTACGTGACAGGCTTGCCTTTTTTTTAGTAGCACTGAGGAGCGTTTCATATACATGCTCGTCCACAAAAACATGAGCTACAGTTGCTCGGCACTTTACACCAGTTTTCAGTTGCCAAATACAAACTTTATAAAAGAGAAATATCTTATTGCACGCTATAGTTTACATAACTAAGCAGAATGATATATGAACTAGACTGGCAAAGAAATAGAGTTACAAATCGCATACTGAATATGTTTGAGATTGAAGACACCATTAGATTGAGGGATATAAAAGAAGTAGACACCCCCTGGGGCACAATCTGAATAAACCCATTGGAATCGTACATGAAATAACATAGGCCTACTGGGTTCGCTCCTATCCTTCCTTCCTTCTATTCCATTTTCTATCTCTTCCATTCCCACTGGATTGATATTCCGAAATGGTCGGGAAAAGTAAACCAATTTCTTCCTAAGAGTTATGGGTGTTCCAATCGCTCTAACCCATTTCCGTTTTCACTCCCGCTTTAGAGTACTGACGATGAATTCTAAATCTGGTAGCCGGTCTCATTTAGTCACTTAATGCACAAGTTGGATACTTGGTGCTTTTCCCGTTGTTCTGAGACCTCAGAGTCACGAAGCAAAGCATTCAATTATAACTTTATATTTAACAATGCAAACTCATAAAACTTATTAGAACTATGTGTTGTTGATGTGCCAATCACCATTCATAAGAAATCACCATGCATGATGACCTTAATAGAATGTTTTCTGTTCTGTTCTACACAAACACACACACACACACACACACACACACACATAAAAATATATATACAAACAACAGAAATAATTGGATTTAATTCCCAATTTATGTCCACATTATAAATACTCAGCTATAAATATAATAAATACTGTGGGGCTTAAACTCTCCCCCTGCAGTAACTCAGAACTACGTAAATATTATTAGTTTAGATAAAAGAGGAAGAAAAATATAATGTCCATCACTGGTATTTAGGTTTTCGTATCGTATAGAGATTTAACCGATCTTATGAGCTCCTTAACAGTAGGTTCTCTTACACACACACACGTATATATATATATATATATATATATATATATATATATATATATATATATATATATATCCCATAATAATGGATATTGAATTTGAAAATTTCATTTGTCATTTCAAGTGGGTCTAAAAGCCGTAAATAGTTAAAATATTAAATTAGGAAAATATTTTGCTATTATGCTTTTAAGACGAAACTACTAATTTTCAATTAATCATTAGTATTCCTTCAATCATATAGCATATAAGATCATTTATATAGCTTATAAGATCAATAATCATCTACTAAACTTGTGCCCATACGCGGTATTTAGAATTCAGTCAATTTATCTTAGATAAGCAATAGAAAAAGAAAAAAAAAGAAAAAAAACTTTTTTAACTAATAAAAGTATATTTCTCATAGCTATTTACTTGATTAAACATTTGTCTCTGAGCAACAACCTATTTCATGAACATTAGTGTGAATATTTATTTCTTCTTATTCTAACAAAAACTCTAAACTACTTGTATGAACAGAAAGACCTCTCTACAGTGTACATCATCAACCATTAACTATTAAACTTTTACTGACAGACTGTAGGAACATTAAACACTTCACATAAAATTTTATTGATCATTTAAATATGTATTTAACAAATTAAACAATATCACATTTTTCAGAGTAAGACTGATTTAATAAGTTTTAAATAATTAAATTCAACGTTTTAATAAAACAATGTCTCTTACAAGGAGGACATATAATTCCTCAAAGCTCATTGGAGCTTCGAAAACTTAATTTAAGACAGAAAACGTAACCTCTCGTTCTTATCACCATTATTATAACCGTTTAGACATCTACTATAGTTATTTACGTTTTACAATGCAATTGTACATGACAAAATTTCTCTTCGTAAAAAAAAAATAACACTTGTTACATGCATTGTTCCCAAAATATGTCCCCCACGTAGGGCTAATATAAACACATTAGCCACGTTCTGGTAAGACGCACAACTGATCTCATCGCATCCTAAACTCCTAATTTCTGATTAGAAATCCGATGAGCAGAAGTGGGGCAAAGAACCGATGGCTGAAAGTACGAATAACTTGTTTAATATTTCAGTTATGAGGAAATATTGCAGGTCATCAGTAGTTTAACATTATTGGTTCTAAAACATTTTTCGATCTGGCTCTTAATAACGGGGATATTTTGAATTTGGAATGTCACCAATTATTGGAGTACTCAGATGTATTTGTATTTCATAGAGAATGCTGAGAATTGCTTACAACCGACGAGTACTTGAGTGGTTGGCGAATCCATAAAAATGCGGCTTAAACCCTTTGTATCCGGACAGGGCTTAAGCGCTCCGGAGGTTTAAGCCGTTAATTATTGAACTGTGCTGTAAAGTACTTTATCAATATTAAATGCCCTGCTCTTTATGAGCGCCGTTTAAGCGAGCTTTCCTCTGTTCCTCTACTGCTCTGTCTCCGTCTTCAACCTCTTCTTTCCCCTCTGCGTCTTCTTAGTCCCTTCTGAAAATTTAAAGAGATTTTTGTGAATCGATATTGGAGATTATGAGAGGTTGGACTTAAGTTTGGTGGAGCAAGTCAAGTCTGGAGGATGATGACTTAGAAGTAAAAAGAGCTTGGGTGGAGGATTCATAGTATTTGGATTCTCACCCTTTATAGAGCACCACCATAACCACCAAATTGCAGTGATAATGCAATGAATGTTTGTTTGTATATATATATATATATATATATATATATATATATATATAGAGAGAGAGAGAGAGAGAGAGAGAGAGAGAGAGAGAGAGAGAGAGAGCGAGGGGAACATTCATTTATAGTTTATTAATATCTTATGAACGAGGATAATGTCATCAGAACTACTTTCAGAAACCAAAGGGTATTTAGTAGCCAACCAAAAACATTTTATCTCGATCATAAAGACCTCTCGTACGGAAAGACAAAAGTATCATAGATGTAAAACGATAGAACATAGAAGTCTATATATAAAGAATATTGTAACGTGCGAAATTTTTGGGGCCCTGGTACATCTGAAGGAAGAGAGATAAATGTTAATAGTTTTAGCAATGTAATTATATTTTTGGATTCAATCTCTATACGACTGATGGGTAGATATAAATCCCCTTCCTTGGCAAAGGTGGAAGAAGTATTTGACTATTTCGAGAGAGGGCAGCACCTGCCAGAAAATAACAGCCGGATCTAGGTAATGAAGAAGAGTTGGCTGATATAGAAGCTTCAATAAAAAGGTACGCTTGCCTTGAGGAAGTTTAGGGATTCGGTGAGAAGAGTGAGATCTAATTCCCATGTGTTCGAAGTTTTTCATGTCCATGTGCTTTTACAATAAATTTATTTGTTGTCCGAATTTCTCACATTGGCGTAATTAGTATTTTTTTTTTCATTCATTAATAAAAAATGATATTATGTAAATAATTTCTTCAAGATTGCCTCATGTTTTCAGATGTGTGAGTAGACGTGTATAAACTAACACTTAACATATTATTGCATAAATAAATAAAACAGAGATTTTAGTGCAACTATGTTGGTCAATTAGAAAACGTGCAGGGATAAGCTGCGAAGAGTCGCATGATTGCTAAATACAAAAATAAATGATGAATGAAAAAAATGATGAAACAAAATTAATTACATTAATCAACCAAATTTATTGATTAGATATTAACCTGACTAATTCAGCTAAGGGTTTTCCTCTCTCTCTCTCTCTCTCTCTCTCTCTCTCTCTCTCTCTCTCTCTCTCTCTCTCTCTCTCTCTCTCTCTCTCTCTCTCTCTCTCTCTCTCTCTCTCTCTCTCTCTCTCTCTCTCTCTCTCTCTCTCTCTCTCTCTCTCTCTCTCTCTCTCTCTCTCTCTCTCTCTCTCTCTCTCTCTCTCTCTCTCTCTCTCTCCCCCTCTCCCTCTCCCTCTCCCTCTCTCAATCCCTCTCCCTCTCCCTCTCCCTCTCCCTCTCTCCCTCCATCTCCCTCTCCCTCTCCCTCTCTCAATCCCTCTCTCTCTACCTCTCCCTCTCCCTCTCCCTCTCACTCTCCCTCTCCCTCTCACTCTCCCTCTCCCTCTCCCTCTCCCTCTCCCTCTCCCTCTCTCTCTCTCTCTATATATATATATATATTCTGTTATTAATGCCTGTATTTGCATTAATTAATTAATTAGCAGTTGCCCAATTAATTGGCTAATGTGTATATTTTCTCTTTACCGCATTTACGGCAAAGGACTCCAGCTGTTCTTGATGGAGATCTGGGAAGAGGAGTGTAATTAATCATTGTTTCTAAAATATTTGCCAATTAACAAGTCGACAGGAATTAGCTTGTTTCAGATGTATTTGTTTACTATTGGCAACTGTTAAAGTTTTCTTCACCGATTCCTAGCCCCTGAGGATTTGGCAATTTCTAAGAATTGGAAGTTTCGCCCTTAAAGATATCTCTTTTATTATGAGTAGGTCCAAAGAACGTTAAATAACCAAGGTTATCGCCACTACGATATACTTACCTCGTTTTAGAACATAATTTTCTTGTATTAAGGTATAATTGAATCATTTGTAGTATATAATTTTTCTATTATCAGGTAACAATCTGTTCTTACTCATGTTATATTCGATGCAGCCCACGCAAAAAGATAGTCTTAACGTTTGGCTCATGGGTTTTATAGCTAAACAATACCATTAGAGGCTGTAACTGTCACCTTGGTAGGCATTCTAATAATATATTGTATGTTAATCTGAAATGTTTACACAATTACATTAAATAAAGGATATTTATAATGTTTGTGTATATTTTTACATTCATATTATGATACATGTAACATTTACTACCAACAAATGGGCCGGATTCTAGCCTAAGCATGTTACCTGCATATGCGAGCAGTATACTTCATACCTATTCTTGCTATATGATGGTGTAAATCAAATCGATCCAAGCACAACCTTGGCTCTCCTATGTCGTGTATACGTGCTGTACTTATGGAGGTGAGGCATCCATTTTTCATGCGGGTAAGACTTGTTAAGTTCTAGTTTTGCACCTGGTTTATTTTGTAATATTTGTTGTAGGTATATATATTTTTTTATAAGGAATGGTAATTCCAAGAAAAATGCATATGAGAGAAGAAAGAGAGGAATAACAAAAACAATCGACATTGAAGAACGACAAAATGAGCTTATCAACTAGTGATTCTTGACTGTGTATGGCGTTCATCCATTACGAACTCGGTAAAGAATATATTTGAATATTCCTTGTAAGTATTGCAAGGGAACTAAAAATGTTGGGCGGTGCCTACAGGGAAAGCTGCCCTTCACCTTATCGGCAAGTCAAATATTGACTTGTCAAAGTAGATGGTGAACACTGGGAGGGAAAATAGCGACTAGGAGCAGATCCAGCCAGCCCTCCCAACTAGGTCACAATAAACAAGGCCTTCTCACAAAATACTGAAACTTTCCAGCAAAGCTTTTAGTTCCGAGTGGCTTCATCAACAACAAAAATATCATCTTTTCTAAACCAAGTAGTTTCAAGACTAAATATGAAAACCGTATTATTTCTTTTAAGAGCTAGAGACAGATACCTTGAAATGATGTACGTAACCACAACATACTATGTTCCTATTAAATTGCTCAAGTTCCAACTAGAATCCACGTACATCAAAGTGTATATAGTATTGACATATGTACCGAAAATGTTCTAAGTTATTCGATGAACTATGTTTCTATTAAATTGCTCAAGTACCAACTAGAACCCACGTACATCAAAGTGTATATAGTATTGACATATGTACCGAAAATGTTCTAAGTTATTCGATGAACTATGTTTCTATTAAATTGCTCTAGTACCAAATAGAATCCACTTACATAAAAGTGTATATAGTATTGACATATGTACCGAAAATGTTCTAAGTTATTCGATGAACTATGTTTCTATTAAACTGCTCTAGTACCAAATAGAATCCACTTACATAAAAGTGTATATAGTATTGACATATGTACCGAAAATGTTCTAAGTTATTCGATGAACTATGTTTCTATTAAATTGCTCTAGTACCAAATAGAATCCACTTACATAAAAGTGTATTTAGTATTGACATAGGTACCGAAAATGTTCTAAGTTATTCGATGAACTATGTTTCTATTAAACTGCTCTAGTACCAAATAGAATCCACTTACATAAAAGTGTATTTAGTATTGACATAGGTAGCGAAAATGTTCTAAGTTATTCGACGTACTATGTTTCTTTAATATTCCTCAAGCAGTAAATAGAATCCACTCATGTCATCCAAAGTGTAACGAAGTGAAATGAAGAAACTTCAAGCGTTAGAAACCCAAGATCAAGGGACAGTTATTTGGCATGAAGGCTTGTCTGGTCATAGAGCCCTCCAGGTTAAATCCAAGATGATAGGTAGGATTAATCTCTCTTCTTTAAAGCTATTTATTTTCAGCTCATTTATAAGCATGAATTTTCTATTATTATATTTTGAGATTTAGTGTCCAGGTTAGGTATATGTGATTTTTTATGTTTTATGATTAAAGGAGTTTTTATTGAGCAGGGAATGTTGATTATGATAATGATAATTCCTTAAACTGTATCTAAAAGAAAAATTTTTATAGATAACTATATGTACGAAATATCAATTGAGGATAACCATACCAGAATTAATGAACTTTACTTTATGAATAATTTTCAAATCATAGTATTCCAATATAATTGTTTTTTATGTCTGGTGGTGATTCAATTCTAACACCAGAATAACTCTAAGGCCCATTTTTATTGATTTTGTGGGCACTATAATTTATTAAGCAATGCGATTAACTGCCTCATTGTTGTGAATTCTATCTGTATCCCTTCGGCTGCAAATGTAAGAGCGGCAGTGAAGTAGCAACAATAATACAAGTGCCAAACTCACGTCTCAAATTCCAATCATGGCAAACCTAGGGCAGACACTCGCCAATCAGAAACTCTCAAGCCAACATATTTTTTTTTTCAGCTTCTAGCTCATTGATCCTCTTTTTAAGGAACACTAAAGGAGTTTAAATTGACCCGAACGTATAATTTATAATTCTATTTTAAAAAGTTATTTTGTATTTACCTCACCATTAATCAGATATGGAAATTGTCAATTTGTTTTGCCTTTAGCGTTATTTCCGAGGCGGTTCAGCACTCTTGCATGAATGCCCTCCCAAAAGACCAATTTTGATGACACAGTTAATCATATAATATCTTTATTAATTACTGTTGAAAGGTCTAACAATGTGTGCACAACGCCAATCAGAATGCTATAATTGTAGGTTTTGATTATTTACCCAGCGACCTTAATTTTACAATTGACATAATGACCTTTATTAATGGGCTCTAAGGCATTTAAGGTCTCCAAGAATCTCCTACTGGACTTCAGGCATTCTCTAAATAAAAGGAACTTTTCCTTTTAAGAGGAAAATGGTCATTGTGCCGGATAAAGGTTGGGATTAGTTTTGAAGAGAGATTTAGTGCCGGAAGAAAAAGACTATAATTAATTAGTGACGTCACGTGTTAGCCTGGGGAGGCTCTGCCAACGATAATCTGGGAATTGAAAAGGAAGCCTTTGACGTAATTAATCAATTATACAATAAGACCTGTACGTTCACTTTCTCTCTCTCTCTCTCTCTCTCTCTCTCTCTCTCTCTCTCTCTCTCTCTCTCTCTCTCTCTCTCTCTCTCTCTCTCTCTCTCTCTCTCTCTCTCTCTCTCTCTCTCTCTCTCTCTCTCTCTCTCTCTCTCTCTCTCTCTCTCTCTCTCTCTCTCTCTCTCTCTCTCTCTCTCTCTCTCTCACTCTCACTCTCTCTCTCTCTCTCTCTCTCTCTCACTCTCACTCTCTCTCTCTCTCTCACTTTCTCTCTCTCACTCTCTCTCTCTCTCTCTCTCTCTCTCTCTCTCTCTCTCTCTCTCTCCCCCTCTTTTCTCTCCCCTCCCTGCCATTCCCTCTGACCTGGAGTCACTGAATGGAACTCAATAGTTAGGAAATTACTTCTGCAGAGTGAATAAAAACTCATTTCGTCACTCCTATATATAGGCACCATTTAAACACATAAAGGTTTTTTACGAAGTTCTGGATCAAAGTGCTTGAAACCACAGCAACAATTCTAATAGCAGTCCAAAAGGTAATAAATATTTATAAAACATAACAGGATTTTATAAAATATTAGACATCATTTTACTGAAGGTGTACAATAACTATAGAATATATAGATTTGGTAACAACCATAGTTGTGTGTGTGTGAATATATGTATCAAGAAAAATAAGATTTGAACTACATTATGTTATCCCGTACCGAATTGCTACTAACAAGAACTTGTTAGTAAAGAGCAATAACGAGAATTTGTTTTGAGAATTGAAGAAAAAATCCTAATCAATCAACATTTCAATCCCAATGGACAATATATATCATAATCATGGATATAATACCTCATTATTAAGTATCTCCTCACAAGTACACGTTATAATAATAATAATAATAATAATAATAGCTTTATTGACATCCTTTTTACAGGATAAAAGCCTCTCCCATTAGGAGGTATAATAAGGAGTCCATCCTAATTGTCATTGTTTTCCGATCATCCTCTTCCACCATTCTCTATCTCTCGCCACTCTCCACCAATTGTTGCCAACGACTGCACTAAGCTCGTCCCTCCATCTCAAGCACTGCTTCCTCTATTCCTGACCATGTCCCTTGGGATCCATTCTGGGCAGACCTTCGCCCATCGCTCGTCATTCATTCTAGCCAGATGACCGGCCCAGCCCCACTTCAATCGGTGTGCTTCAACTCTGAGGTTCTTCACTGGCACTCTTTTTAAAATATCCACATTTCTCTTCCTGTCCCTCTTTTTAACTCCTAGTATACTCCTGAGCATAGCTATCTGTGTCGAGTTCAGCTTGGAATCTGCTCTGGCTGTAAGCGCCCAGGTCTGGGCTCCGTAGAGTATGGAAGGATAAACACACATGCTCAGCACCTTGCTTTTCAACTTGTCACTGAGCGAGCTTTTGAAGATCTTCTTGAGTGACCAGTACTTAGACCATCCTATTTTGATTCTTCTCTGAAGCTCGTTTTCCATTCTTCCTTTAAAAGACACACACTGTCTGAGGTATATATATTCCTTTACATACTCGAATTCCTTCCCTTCAATTACAACTGATGGTTTTTATGCGTTTGTAATAATACAGGTTTTTTGGTGGTTAACTCTCAGGCCATATTTTGTGCTAACCTTCATAAGTTCTGTGAGCATTTTTAGTAGGTCTGCTATATTATCCGCAATCAGGCATAAGTCATCTGCGAAGCGGAGGTTGTTGAAGAAGCTACCGTTGATCACTAGGCCTAACTCTGTCCAGTTCAATTCACTGAAAATTTTGTCCAGGACGCAGTTGAATAGGAATGGAGATAGAGGGCATCCTTGTCTTACACCCCTGCCAATTTTGAAAGCACGGCCTCTTTTATCTAAAGACACGAATCCCACTGAGTCTTGGTACATTTCTTTTATTATGCCTATATAGAGGGAGTCAACTCCACTTTCTGCGAGAGCTTGCCAGATATATTCTCTTTTGATTGAGTCGAAGGCCTTTTCGTAATCCACAAAACAAAAATAAGTGTTCTTTTGGTATTCGGAACATTTTTCAATTATTTGGTTGAGGCTCTGTAAATGGTCCATGGTGCTATACTTTGGCCGAAAACCTGCTTGTTCTTCATTGTGATCTGCGTAGATGGATTTTATTATCCTCTCTCTCAGTATATTACAGAATAGTTTATATAGACATTGTGTGAGGGAGATAGGGCGATAGTTTCCAATGTTCTTTCTGCTGCCCTTTTTAAATAAAATAATCAATTTACTTTCTTTCCAGTCTTGAGGAATTTGACCTTTTTCCAATATTTTATTAAATAGAAGGGTCAGGGGTTCAATCAGTACATCTTTCCCCATCAGGATTAGTTCATTAGGAATGCCATCAGATCCTGCAGCTTTTTTCCGTTTCAGTTTCCTTATGGCTTTTTCAACTTCTTCTTTCATGATGCTGAGGTCTTCCATTTTCCTATTACTTTTGCTTTATCCCTCTATTTCTCTGTCATGTTCTGCCACTGTGTTGTTTTCAGTCTCTTTGTCACAGTAAAGTTTTTCATAATATTGTGTCACTGCTTCTACTATTTCTTCTCTCTTGGTAACTTCTCTTCCAGATGAAGACTTAATGCTGCTTATATATGATTTATTATATTTCCTATTTTTCTAAAAATTTCTTTAGTTGAACCATTTGTATCCAAGCATTCATTTATAATCTTCTCCTCGTATATCTTAATATCATGCTTGATCTTTTTCCGGGCCAGTTTTCTGAGTTCTACATGTTGGATTTTCTGCTGGGGGTTTTTATTACGATTCTATTTAACTGTTCTCTATGTTCAATAATTTCCTTGGTCTCATCTGACAGTTTGCAACTTCTTTTGGGTAAATTTATTTCTTTTTTGGGAACTTGTTGTAGCTCCTTGGCTGTTTTGATGCTTTCAAGAATTTTTGAGTATATCCTTTCAACCTCATTTCCTTCCTTTAAGTCAATTTTGGCAAACAAATTCCTGAGATTTTCTTCGAACTTTGGCAATATACCTTTAGATCTACTAGCGTGATTTCGAATAAAAAAACGTTTTTTCGGGACAATCAAGTAGCCGGCAACCAGTCTGTAGCAGAATCAAAATTAAAATTCCTGATAGGGCCAACACACTTCACTGATTTTTTATTGGGGTTAAGAATATAGTCTATTTCGTGAGTTTCATAATTAGGGCTCCTCCAAGTCCACTTTTTTCCCCCAAGACAGTTTATGGAAGCTATTAAGCAACTTCAGTTGATTCCTAAGGGCGAACTCCAATATTAGCTCTCCTCGTGAATTTCTAGGTCCTTTCCCATATTTTCCAACGGCTTCGCCATCTTCCACTTTTCTCCTGCCGACCTTCGCATTGAAATCACCTAACACGGTGCAGAATCTTCTGTTTTTATTTCCAGCTAGAACGGTTTCCAGTTCCTTGTAAAAATCAGTTATCTCATCCTCCGTGCTTGCAGAGGATGGGGCATGAACCTGTATGAAAGTGTGAAGGATTCCCCTGTGTTTGATACTTAACTTGGCTATTCTAGGAGATATGCTTTGAAACTCTGTCATATTCTTACTTAATCTATTATTAACAATGAATCCTGTTCCATAGTTTCCATTGACAGCTGCGCAATGAGCTAACAAGTTACCTCTTGATGTCTCCCCAATATATTCGAAATTGCGCCTTATTTCTGCTAGACCTATTATATCCCATTCTATCTTGTCAAGGGCCTCTTCTAATTTCGTCTGATCCCGTAGTTTTCTTGCATTTAGAGTGCCAATTCTTGCCAATTTTCCTTTCTTTATTTGCTATACGGTTTGTTTATTTTCCTTCTCTTGTTTCTTGTTCTTAGCTCTCTGAGGACTCACTCCCACCTGAGAGTTTGGAATATTTCCAGCTGTTTGTGTATTTAAAATTTCACCTTTGTCTTTTGAGTTTGAACTGTCTTCTTCCCGACCTTTCTGGTTTTTTCCAAAATATCTGTCAAGGCTACTAGGTCTCATTTTTAGTTTCTCAAAACTTTCCGCTCTCTTTCTAAACCCCCTTTTAGGTGATTCCTCCTCCTCACTTCTCTGTCTTTTTACAGCTCTACTTTCTCTTTCCTCTCACAGTTCCTCCAAAGAAAACAGCTTCCCATCCACTAGAAGTTTCTCATGTCTAATAGTTACTTTCTGTCCTTTCTTTTTCTTTTCAATGAAAAACGGAAAAAGCTCAGCTACACGTTATTAATTAAGTAAATATTCAGAATGAATAATAAAAGAATGTCATTTATAGCAAGGCTATACACAGGATAGTATTTCTTGTCTCCTGGAGGTAATGATGGGCGAAAAAAATTATAGAACAGTCCCAAAATACGCCTGACACAAACCATAAAAGACCGTCAAGCAGGGGCTCCGTAAACTAACCGGATTTTCCATGTGTGCCACTTATTTGAATTTATCTCAAAAAGTAAAATTTCAAAGAGAACAATATTTGGTGTTTATGCTTCAAATAATGTCCTTCATAATATTGCTGCTTATTATTGTTAATTTGACATGAATAGGAGGGTGCTGAAGCCAGAACACTATAATATTAAAATATATTTCGGCTATTAATCAAGATAGTGAAAATACGTTCATAACAACATTTATAAAATATTACATTTACAATAACATTGGTACTATATAATACTTCTAAAATAGAAGTACAAGTCGCATTAGAAAAAGTGAAATTATCACTCTCTCTCTCTCTCCCTCCCTCCCTCTCTCCCTCCCTCCCTCTCTCCCTCTCTCTCTCTCTCTCTCTCTCCCTCTCTCTCTCTCTCTCTCACTCTCTCTCTCTCTCTCTCTCTCTCTCTCTCTCTCTCTCTCTCTCTCTCTCTCTCTCTCTCTCTCTCTCTCTCTCTCTCTCTCTCTCTCTCTCTCTCGCTCTCTCTCTCTCTCTCTCTCTCTCTCTCTCTCTCTCTCTCTCTCTCTCTCTCTCTCTCTCTCTCCCTCTCTCTCTCTCTCTCAAAGTGTGTTTTGTTTGTCTGTATAGTAAAGGGTGTTTTCTAGATGGCCAATCGTCTTCAAACTAGCTTTAAAATATATTTAATAGGCTAAATGTTTTCTTTCAAAACCTTCATGGTCTATAATGTACAAAAAATAATAATAATCAACTGTAACGCAAGAAGTAAAGGTTTTTAACAGCATTAGTTATTTATAAATATTGATTTAGTCGATAATTAAATCTCAGAAATACTAACGTAGACTATTTGTTTTATACTTATTCTCATTTTCTTTCATCAGATTTTTTTTCTTGTATATAAGTTATTGTTCACTATTTTTCTCTAAGACTTAAAAAATAGGATTAGTGCAGGGCCCCCTCATTATTGCGATCAATCATGATATCGACGCTTTAAAAAAGTTTAAAAGAAGACAGGCTTGCATTCCCTGCGTGAGGTCAGAAAAAACAAAAAAGATTATTATTATCTGGAACCGTAATTACGATAATAAAATAAAAGAATTACTGGAAAACAGGAATGCACATAGGAAGATCGTGAGTGAAAATGAAATTACTAATCAGTGCAAAACATAGTCGTTGAGTTATACAGGAATAAAATATCAGACATAAGAACAAAAAAATATAATTATAAAATGTACAGAATTTTATATACAACTTAATGGTATACCCATGGGTCAAAACTTATCAGTACCACTCAGTGGTCTCGTTAGGAATATGCTCCTTTGACAAGAGATTTGGAATTCTGGTGTTAAATTAAAATTGATAAACAAATATGTCCATAGTGAAGAAAAAGAACGTATTTAGAATTTTGAATAAATTATATAACTACCGCCCTAATCTGAATTTCACACATAAAACAGAAAAGAAGTCGAGAATGAGATTTTTGGAGTATTTGATATTTCGGGAAGATGATATAATGAGCACAAGTAAGAGAAAACCGTCAGTAACAAAACGAAATTTCCTATCTCATCATCACCGGCATTAATATTTAAATATTAATACAAATTGTATTTTAACAAGTGTTACTGCTAGGAAATTTATAAAAGAAGTATCCTATTGGCTTAATCAGGAAATTGTGGTTTCAGAGTTTATATAAAAATCTAATAATGAAAAGGAATGACAGACCAATGGAACGTTTAAATTTAAGTCCTAGACATAGGTGTAGGGATGATCAGCCCTGCCCAACTTGCAAATAATATAATATATTCCTCCAACATTGAAAGTAGTTTATAAGGAAAAAATAGAGCTAAGAGGAAAGCCTTACACATGTCCATGAATATTGATAGATCACTTAATATTATAAGTGATGGGAATAATTTATAAACATATTAGTCTCAGTAATTAATCAATAGCCTCAATCAATAAATTCAATTACAAACTCATTCCAATACAGGAATGCATTGATAAATATAATGAAGACAATAATTGTTTCTGCCAATCTTAAATTATGATTAGGGAAAAGATGAATAAAGAATTTAATGAGAAAAAGTGTGTTTTTTTTTTCAATTGTCTGAAATTTATGAAACATTAGGCAACATAATAAATAGCATGACCATACATACCTCACCTACTTAAATGGATGAATACATGATTGTGTATGTTAATAAAGTTGCATAAAACATGAAAAAAAAAATTGTTAGTAAAATTTAAAGAAATGGAAAAAAATAGAAAACGTACAATTACCAATTTCATACTATGACGAAAAAAAAGTCTAAGTAGGCAATTCTGAATTTAATTTGTTGGCTTAATCAATTTTATCTTTCATATGAAAGGCTGAGGCAGTTAAAAACTTTCAACTGTGTTGAAAATGTTCGTTTTTATTTTTTTTATACATTGCTGGCTTTGAAAATGCCTTAAATAAATTCCGAACTTGATTGGGAGCCCGTTATCCATTCCTATTTACATAAATTATTTATGGTCGATGAGCTCAGGTAGCTTGTTAAGACTACCTCAATAAAAGATAAGCAGAAAAAAAGATTTACTGAAAGCAAACAGAGAATCAATGAACTTAGGAAGTGGAGACACAGCTGCAGCAACGCTTTAGGCATAAAATATGATGTCAAGGTGAGCGAGTTTTAGGTGGGGACAGTAATCTATTATGGGCGTGGCTATTGGCATGTTGGATCGTGATATATATGTCTAATCCAAATAAAATATGTAGTAATAAAGTAAGAACAAAGATATTCGTAAATTTAATCTTCGAGCAAATGCGTACAACGAACGTTTGTTGTTTCATTGTAATGCAAAAGTAGGGAGGGAAAAAATTGAAAGGATGGAATAATTACAACATTAATAATTATACTACGATGAGCGACGATTATAGTGAGGAGGAAGTGATGCAAGGATTTGGGACATACTGGACTCACGCGTTGCGCAGTGAGATCAATCAAATGAAGTGGTTGGTAGTGTTGCTCTATAGCATAAAATATCAAGAAGGGTTGGTAGTAATATCTAAAATACGTCCATTAAGTGATAATTCAGGGTTTTTATAGAACGGTTCTGAGGAATACATAATTAATAGCATTAATTAAACTAAAGCGTAGCGTAATAAAGTAAACAATAATTTAGATAATAAAGCGATGATAGATAATTGTTATGATGATCCACTTATTCATTTTTTATTTTACATAATTAAACTCTGTTAATATACAGGAATATTTGCAGTATTATATATATACATATATAAACACACACGCTCACTGCTCACATCTCCCAATAATATTGAGAATTTCTAAATTACTCTTGGCAGATCTTAGGCACGGGGTTTATTTTAAAAGAATGCATACTATATAGCAAATATACCTGTGTATATACTAAATTCTATATTTTAAAATAAAAAATTAAGAAGCTAATCAAAAAAACTATTGTCGTTGCGTTCTTCCAGTTTATTACACTGCGCTTTAAAACCTAGATCAATGATATAATGACATATGAGATAAGCCATTTTGAAATATATGTGCTCTGTTGATTTAAGAGTTCAGGAAAGTCACAAAGTAAGTATATGTTTTGCCTTAGTTGCCACTCATTTAGTTCTTTACAGCCCAGAAGCCATTTCAATACCGAAATATAGAATATATTGATTTCTTCACTGAGAGTTGGTCGGTCAGTCGAGTTGGTCCAATTCTTATCGGAATTAGCTCTATTTCTTCTCTTCAATTTTCTCAGTAGCCTGAATTATTGAGCTCAAAAAGTCAGTGAATACGGTAATGTGATTGCATAAATATGGAAATCTCTATCACAGCTCCTGAGCCAATTTTTGCGACATTTAAATCCATCAGTAATCCATCAACTCTCGAAGTCACATGGCAAACCTGAGCCCCTATTTAATTTAAAAGGAGTACAATGAAGTCAAGTTTTTCACATCGCATTTTTTAATGATAGATTTTTTCTTATATAAATTCCAACATTTTTTTTTTATTTATAATGTTGTATGTAGTAGTTTTTTAGCACTATAACAAGAGAATACTTAACAATAAATAAACTCTTTTTAGATAAATGCTCATATCAGAATGACGTTATTTATTATTTAGAGCTCCGCAACTGTGGCGACTTGGCTCTTCTTAAACAGGGGGGGGGGGGGCAAAACAAAAACAAAAAACAAGTAAGGAAAATAACAAAACAAAGTAATAAGAAATAATATCAAACAAACACAAGAAACACGAACACAACAAAATAACAAGAAACATGTAAACAAAATAACACAAAAGGAACAAGAAACACGAACACAACATAGAACTAAAAACAGGTGTTAAATAAAAAAGTGAAAAGAAAACTTGGTGACTTTGACACAAAATTATTCATAAAAACAGTAATAATGAATTTCAATAAAAATTTAAACACATCACACACACACACACACACACACACACACACACACACACACACACACACACACACATGCACTCACACACATTAACAAATTTTAAAATATGAAATTAAATATTCTCAAACTGCCCAATTGTTTTTAAATATGTCAGAATTGTGTTAATATGTGGGCTACCCTCAGTCAGTAGTTGGTTCAAGTCATGTGGAATGTTTAAGTAAGCTCGTAATCTGCATTCTGTTAGTAGGTGTTTTATAGTTAGTCCAGTGTTGCAATGAGTACAAGTAGGCTTGTCTTTTCTGTTCATTATGTAAGAATGTGTCAGGTATGTATGTCCAATACGTAATCTTGTGAGGACGACTTGGTCTCTTCTTGTATATACGTTCTGTTTCTTTGTCCATCCAGTAACATTGCGTTTTATTTCCAATAGTTTGTTGTCAGTGCGTAACCAGTGTTTTTGCCAGTCTTGGAGTATTTTTGTTTGTACAATCTTGTTGAGGTCTGTTGGTGTTAGTGTTGTTATGTCGGTAGTAGTCATTTTTGTTGCTAGTTTTGCATGTTTGTCAATATCAGTCATTTGTTTAATGTCCTTGTGTCCGGGTAACCACAACATTTTAAAATTGCAAGTGTTTAGTGCGTGTAATAGTTCTAGTATTTTTGTAATTAGTGGGTGATTAGAGTAGATGTTTCCCAAGGAAAGTAAAGAACTTAAAGAGTCTGTGCATAAAATTACTTGGTGAGATCTGTTTTCTAATTTTGAAAGTGCTAGTATGATAGCCTGTAGTTCTGCAGTATAAGTACTTGATTCGTCGTGTAATTTAACTTTGTAAGTTTTGTTTTGGATAGTGGCGGCTGAGCCCGTCCCGTGTTCTGTCTTAGATCCGTCTGTGAAAATGAATAAACTGTTAGGGTTTTGTGAAATTACAGCCTTGAAAGATGTCTGATAAAATTTTGAAGAAAGAGGGTTTGATTTTTGATATTGTGTTAGCTTTAAATCAATCTGATAGTTCTTTACTCTCCAAGGGGGGAGTGTAAGAGTAGTGTTATGGTACATTGGTGTTTGATAAAATTGATGAATGTTGTTATTTTGAAGGAGGCGGATTAAAAGCGGTTTATGTTTGGGACAGGTTTGAGAATATTTATTTAAAAACATGTTATTTAAAAATGTATTCACACATGGTTTGTCTAATGCCTTTGACTGGGATAAAAATTTAAAACTCAGCATTTGCCTTCTATACTCCAGGGGAGGTTCCTCAGCTTCAACACATAAGCTGTCAGTGGGACTTGATCTGAAAGCCCCTGTAGCGATTCTAAGTCCTGTGTAGTGAATGGTGTCAAGGAGTTTTAGTGCACTGCAGCTGGCAGAAGAATAAGCAATACAACCGTAATCCAGCAATGACCTGGTATAGGCACGATAGAGTGTAAGCATTAAAAATCTGTCAGCTCCCCACTGCGTATTGCTAAGTATCCTTAGCAAATTCAAGGATTTCTTGCATTTGTTAAGGATATTTTTTAAATGGGGTAACCATGTTAATTTTTTGTCTAGTGTGAGTCCTAAAAATTGTAAAATATTTGTGTATTTTATGTTAGTGTTATGGATATATAAATGTGGTGGAGTGATTGTTCTTTTTTTGGTGAAGATAATGCATTTTGTTTTCTCCTCTGAAAATTTGAAACCAGTATTTAAGCACCACTGCTCGAACGAATTAATAGATAGTTGTATATGGTGTTTTGCATTATCAATATTGGAGAATGTGTGGTAAATTAGCAAATCATCAGCATACAGGCAATAAGATACTTCTTTGGGTATACATGCAATGACTGAGTTTACAGCTATATTGAACAAAGTTGTACTCAGTACACCTCCTTGAGGCACTCCATTCTCCTGAGAGAATATCCCAGATAAAGCAGTACCAATCCTCACCCTGAAAGTTCGCTGAGAAAGGTAATTTTTAAGAAATAAAATAATTTTTCCTTGAACTCCCCATTTAATCAGTTGTGATATTATTAGTCTCCTCCATACTCTGTCATATGCCTTCTCGAGATCAAAGGATACAGCTATGACACTTTTTTTCATCACGAAAGCATTTAAAATCTCACTTTCAATTCTTGCTATGTGATGCATAGTAGAATGAGCTGGCCTAAAACCACATTGATAGGGAGCTAGGAGGTTATGCGTTTCAAGGAACCATAATAACCTTTTATTCAAAATTTTCTCAACGATCTTGCAGGTGCAGCTGGTCAAAGAGATCGGGCGATAGCTAGAAGCTTGTTTTTTATCTTTGCCAGGCTTTAATATTGGAATGACAATGGCTTCATTCCATGAATGAGGATAGGTACCACTTTCATACATCTTGTTAAGAAGGTCAAGAAAGACAGTAAGGCCAATTTCAGGTAGATTTTGAAGCATTTCATAAGTGATATTGTCTAGTCCTGGTGATGTCTTGCGTGTATTGCTTAAAGAATGTTTAAGTTCTTCTAAAGTAAATGGGTCATTTAATGGATGTTCGTGATTGTCAATTACTTGTATGTTTGTCTGTTCAGTGCGGGTTTTGTGTTCAAGGAATGATGAAGTGTAGTTTTGGTTACTGGATATGTTACTGAAGTGAATTCCGAAAATGTTAGATATCGTTAGTTGGTCGGTAATAATTTCGTTATTGTGTTCTAGTCCTGTCACTGGAGGTCGATATTTCTTATGTTTTATTAAGTTGACTTTACTCCAGATGTCAGTTATGGAAGAGTGTCTGTTAATACTTGTAACAAAATCTACCCAACATTGCTTCTTACTCTTTTTTATGACCCACTGTGCTTTCGCCTTCTTTCTTTTATAATCAATAAGATGAACATCCGTTGGTTCTCTCCGGAATAAATTGAGAGCTCTTTTCCTATCATTGACAGCTACTTTACATTCATCATTCCACCAGGGAACAGGGCATTTCTTGTATGTGGTCGGTGTTTTAGGAATGCTATTGTCAGCTGCTTTAATAATGATTGAGGTTAATTCGTCCATTGATTGTACTGTAATTGAATGTAGTTCGTAAGTAATATAATCCTTGAATGAGTTCCAGTCTGCTTTCTTGGTGTTGTATCTTGTTATAGTTCTGAATAATGGAGTATGGGTGTTAGTTTTTAAGTGAATTGGGAAGTGATCACTTCCATGTGTATCTTGATCAACTTCCCAAGAAAAATGTGAGTATAAAGAAGGTGTGCATAAGGTCACGTCAATGTTGGTAAGAGTTCCTGTCCTGGAGCATATATGAGTCGGTGAGTCGTTGTTAAGTGCGATTAAGTCGAATTGTTCAAAAATGTGTTGAAGTTGATTTCCTTTATGATTTGTTATTGGAGAATTCCACATTTGGGATAAGGCATTAACATCTCCTAGGATCACAAAGGGTGTTGGTAACTGTGTCAGTAAGTCTTGTATTTCATGTACGTCAATTGGTTCCCTAGGTGGAAGATAGATGGAGCATACTGTAAATCTAAATGGGAGGTGTACTGAGACTGCTACAGCTTGGAGTGTTGTTCTCAACTGTATAGGTTCACTATAGATGATAACTCTAACAAATATAGTTACCCCTCCGCATGCTCTACCTCCCAAGGAGTAATCTTTCCTATGAGTAGTATAGCCGTGTATGCTGAATTCTTCACCTAGTGTCAAATGGCTTTCTTTTATGGCAATAATGTTTGGCTTATGGTCGCTTATTAGGGACTTCAGACTGCAAATATGCCTTTTAACCCCATTTAGATTCCACTGGAGTATAGTTGACTGCAAATTAAAACAAAAGTGGTTTAATAATAAATAAAATGGATAAATCAATAAAAATAAGGATTGGGGGATTTGTTTTCATGAGCATGCTATTTCTTCTTCGTTTGACTTTTGCTAGTTTTTGGCGTTTTCTTCGTGGCATTTGTAGCTTCCATATTCCGCACATTTATCTTCTTCTCTTCAAACCTTCCTGTTTCAGTTTCTTTCAGGTTACCAGTATTATTTGATACTTTAGGTATGTTCTGGAGACTGGTAGCTGTAGTATCTGAAGTTAGTTTAGAAGGTTGTTTTTCCGGTTGTATAGGCAATGGAATAAATTTCTTCAAGATTAAATTTTCAATAACCTCCATTCGTTTACTCATTTGTGTAATGATTTCTACGAGTTGAGAATGAGTTTCATTAGTCAGCAGGTTAGAATTCAGTTTAGCTGCGTATGTGCTTTCATTTTCTTTATTTACGGCTTTCCTTGCTTCCTGGTAGCTGACTTTATATTGCACCATTATTTTCTTAATCTTGTACTCTTGGGCGTATATGGGGCACGTTTTTACCGTTGTTATGTGCATCTCATTACATAATCGGCACTGTGCTTTTTGGCATTCCCCTTCATGCTTAGGTTCTGAGCAATTCCTGCAGACAGCTGAAGATGAACACGAAGTCCTATGATGTCCCAATAAGCCACAGTTATAACAGATTAGCGGCTTTGGAATGTACAATCTTACTGGCACAGAAAGGTATCCTATAAATAGTCGCTCAGGAAGATTTGGAGTTTCAAATGTGGCGATAAATAAAGAAGATGTTTGCCCGTTTGCTCTTCTAATTCTTCTAATATTTACAACCTTCTGACTCACCAACTCGGAAACTATTTCATTATCGGGAAGGTCTTTAATTTCATCACAGAAGAACACTCCCTTAGTGTAATTCAATGTGCTATGAGGTTCAACAGCAATTGGAATATCATTAAAAGTTTTTTCTTTTAAGAGATTATTAGCTGTTGAGTCATTCGGACAATCCAGAAATAACATGCCATTACGGAGTTTCTTAACCTTTATCTGATTTGAGAAAGTACAGACCCACTTGTGAATCTGAAAAGGATTGATTTGGGTAAAGTTTTTACCTGTTTGAAGGGTTTTAACAATTAAGAAACGGGGAGTGCTTTTCAATGTTGATTTGGTTTCTTCATTGGACTCATACCAGTTTTTTGGTTTTCCCTGTTTATCTTCATTAAAAGTAGCATTTTGCACCATTTTGTGTGACCAATGTGATTCGCTGTAGCTGATATTCACTGATTTTTGTAGATCAAAGTTTTTATAGTAATTTTCACGCTTAGCTAACATATGTTCATATCAGAATGATATGATAATAAACTAGATAATGACAAAATTAAAAATTGTTTACTTAATTTACCGAACGAACTGATACTTTTATGGCTATGTCTTAATTATTTCTTATAGTATTCTAGTTGCTTTAGAACTACGATTTATGAACCTTAATCAGGCAAATAATGCATAGCCCTATGCATCAGTAATTAAATAAATATAATGTCATTATACTAAAGTATGCTAGCATATTTGCTTGTGTGATGTTGAGAAATAATGCCAAACGCAAACAGATTTAGTTGTCGCGAAATATCTAAATCAGGTGTGGAACCATTTGGTAGCTGGTAGGAGCATGGTTAAATTAACTATTCATAGAAGCGAAATAACTATTATTGGAGCCCTCTAAAGACTGACATGGCAGTATGAGGACATGAGACGAGTGCGATGCTAACCCTTGCTACCGCGTAGTGTTTGAATTGCAAATGGATGCCACATTATGGAACAGGAATCGTTTAAGTCATTTGTGCAACGTTTAGTTACGCCAGCTTAAACTGCACGGTCAGGAAGTTCACAGTCAAAATATTTCGGATCAACGAATCTCTTCCCTCATTAAAACGCAGTGCATTAATGGAATTAATTATTTACTGTAATGTATGAATCGGGTCTTTTTTACTTTACCTACACCAGTTACTTATTTCTAAAACAGGGATTTACGTTATCTTTAAATTGGTAAAAGTAATGAATATATGTTTGAAATAATGTATTTAACAAGTTTTAAATGTTATTATTATTATTTATTAACGTCCACTTTTTTTGCAACTTAGGCTAATTGGGACGGGTTATCTACAGGTTACCACCCTTTTCTAGCCATGATGGGATTTTAGGATGTTATTTAATGAATTTCATCACTAAATAATTTCCTTTGCCCAGGCGAGAATCGAACTCGTCACTCTAGGTTTACCATGTGACAAAATGTAAACAAAAATCATACTCCAATATACATTTCGTTGAATCATTCATTTAGGGGGGCAATATGCTTTTAACGATTTTAAAAAACACTCAAATATATCCTCGTTCTAGTATCTTTTTTTATGAAATATATTCCTCATGAAGTGTCCTGATCTAATTTCCTTGATTTATTCAATAATCCATACCTCTGCAAAGCTTTATATGCTATTTCTTCTTATTTAAGAACACGACTAAGTTGTATGAGAGTCATTATTACAAAAAAAAAACTTAATTTTTTTAAAAACCAACCATATTATAGCCAGGTAACCTCTTTCATGCATAAAATTCATATAGCTTAGAAACTGTTTGAATGAATTACTTCAACCTAACAACTAGAGTCTTTTTAATTTTCATATGATCACTGTTACATCAAAAAGTAACTAGTGCGGATAAAGTAAAAAAGGCCCAGTGTATCTTGACAGTTTAAAAATAGATAGAATTTGCCAACATAAAAGTATTTCATGATTACATAGTGTCCTGAAAAATGTTTTAGTCTCCAAGCTTCCACCACGTTTTGATATATTTAATTTCCACTATATTTAAAACTATTTGAATTAAGAGCTTTCATTTGTGTTATTTTAACAGTTAATAGGCTTTTATACAATATATTAACCTATAAAGGAGAATGAAAAGTTGTATTTTTTTTCATATCAATAAATAAGATTCTTCACAGTTTAATGGCAAGAGTCACTAATAAAAATACCTTCCTTTCTCCGCAAACTTTATTCACATTGCCATTCAGTTTTGATAACCCCTGAAAAATTGGTAGTTACGCCACAAAACATGTAGAGCAATGTGAATGAAATTTGTGGGGAATGAAAGGTGTTTTATTGGTGACCCTAGCGATTAAAATATGAAGAATATATAAGAATATTGGTTCCAGAAGAAGAAGAAAATAATATGATTTAAATTCAAGTTTCAAATTTCTTAGTTATTAACATATCTATCATTAAATTTGCAGTTGAATTTGCTCCAGAACTATATTGTAAATTTTGTCGAAGGTTTAGTATTTTTTTTTCATTCCCTTTTTGGCACATTTTACTAAAAGAACATGACATTAGAAATTCACAGAAATGCAGAAACTCCTATAACCAAAACCAAAAAATTGCAAACCGGAAGAACTCAGCTGGAATACAAAAATAAAAATATAGCCCCAAAGCCTGTCACATTTTTTATCACTAATTGAGAATCCGATCCCAATCAAGCTATTTGTTGTGGGGACAAAGCAAACAAACGGGGCCGTGGCATTCTTGTTTTGGGTCGGCGATCTATCTACATTTCTCTCGTTAGCCAGGTCGTTAGCTAGTCCATGTCTCTTCCCTACCACCAACAAAAACATACTTCTCTTTTTTGGCAGGTTCATTACTAAATACTGAAGGACCACAACAATAAGCAAACAATTTACTATTCATAACCAGCTGGCCTTTAATGTCCTTTTATTATACATGAAGAGGGTTTTATGATTTTTCCCCAGCTCATTTTAAGAAGACGTATCATATGAGCGATAAAACCACGCCAACTATCAATGAAATTAAAATAGGTTCAAGACTTGACCGTAGAGAAAAATCTGTAGTGATTGAAATTGTTTTGATGAATACACATAATAAGAATGCACTTAGAGAATGATGTCAATTTCTTTAGTAAAATATTACTGGATTGAACATTGACTTGTAACATCTCCCACCATTTAATACTTATAATTTTAAGAGATTTTTTAAGGGATTTAACTTTTGCTCTATCTTGAATGTCACAAAGCTTTTTATATATATATGTATATATATATATATATATATATATATATATATATATATATATATATATATATATATATATATATATTTGTTCTCCCATTCAGTAAATCCGAATCCTGATATTATCACTAACATTACTATCTATTTTTAAATGTAGATCCTTATATAGATAGATCGTCCTTAGTTATTGGACGTCATCTGTGCGCCATTCCAAAATATTGAAAGTATGTTTTTTTGGAGCTTCTCCCTAGTGAAGTGTTGTTTATAATGTGCAAATTCTCTCTTCCGGAGAGGAAAATAAAAGAGAATATACATAATTTATAAACTGAGAAAGTCCGTCACGCAGGGGCTGCGTACACTAAGCAGATTTCCCGCTTGAAGTTTAACAATACATACCACAAAACACCATGAGTAACAAAAAGTCCGTCACGCAGGGGCTGCGTAAACTAAGCAGATTTCCCACGGGAAGTTATACAATAGAGAAATCTCCATACGAGAGCCGAACAGTTACGGCAAAGGGCCGAAATAGCTTTTGGCGGGAAATTCAAAAATCCGTTATCGCCCCAAATTTAATAAAAATACAAATATCTCGGTTAATATTCAAGATAGAGAATAAATGTATATAACAATATTTATAGTAAATTTAATTTGCAATAAGATTGATTCTGTACAATTTTTCGATGCGACGTATAGTAACGGAGATAATTCGAATTTTCGAAAATCCTCCCGTCTAAACCCCCCCTCCCACTGGTCCGATTTCAGCCGTTAACAAACTTGATTTTTCTATTTACATAAAACGACTAAATATCGAGTTTGGTGACGATCAAACAAAAATTGCGACCGCTAGAGCGGTAACAGACAAATATATATATATATATATATATATATATATACAGTTTTGAACGGACCTCATTTTCGTCATCTACTAGGTAGGATCGATGGACATTTGAAGAAAAATTTCGAAAATTCCGTCATGAATACAACCTCAATAGCTGATTTCCCTTTAGGGAAATCTGCTAAAAACCACTATGAATATTAAGTGAATAAATACGAACTATAATAAGAAACCACCAGACGGAAAGCATCACAGTTTTCCCTACTTCTTACCGGAAAGAAAAACAGTTAATATCGGAATATAACGTAATATTAATTAATAAGATATTAATTAGATTGAAAACTATTTACTATATCTAGTACTGTAATTTATAATGAATCAGAATAATATTTATCTCAATTAATCAAATTTAAGTAGTCCAAAACTTAAGAAGAGGGGAGTCACCAGAACAAATTTGCATGTATAATAAATGTACCTTGAAAACAATATTTGGTAATTAAAATTCAATTGATGTGGTTTATTACATAACCGCGTATTGTTTATGTAACATGAGTACAAGTGGGGGTTTGCCTAAGGCTGAAAACTGAAAAATGCGAAAAATTCGGGTAACATTCAAGTCAGTAAATGTGTATAACAATATGTATAGTACATTTAATTTTCTATGGGATTAATTCTATACATTTTTTCGATCCGACGTATAGTAACGGAGATATTTCGAATTTTTGAAATTCTACCCCTTTAAAACCCCCTCTTCCTGGTCCGATTTCAGCCGTTAACAAACTTGATATTTCTTTTTAAATGAAACGACTAACTATCGACTTTGGTAACGATTAAATAAGAATTGCGACAGCTATATATATATATATATATATATATATATATATATATATATATATATATATATATACAGTTTTGAACGGACCTCATTTTCGTCATCTCCTAAGTAGGATCGATGGACATTTGAAGAAAAATTTCGAAATTTCGAGGTCATGAGTACGACCTCAATAGCTGATTTCCCTTGAGTGAAATCTGCTAAAAAGAAGATAAGAAAGCAGAGATTAAATATGGGGCTAATATGTTTTAATTTATTAGGCACTCTGAAGTAATGTTGATCAATTATAAATTTCTCCTTTCCTACTTAGGCTACACTTCCTTAGAGTTAATAGACATTTTGTTTCGTGACATATATTATTCAGCTGAATTCAGACAGCCATCCGATTGGCTCAGCTAGTGGGAGACCCTATGTTAAGATGTACCTGCTAGTTAATTACCTCTTAGCCTTGCATTTTCTCCTGAAGTTGTCATGTGGATGCAAATCTAGTAGATAAATAAATAAGCTTTTAATAAGCTTTTGAAGTTGTCCTTTTTTGTTGACCTTCATATTCTTGTTGAATATTTATTCCTGATTTAACACTTTAAATACATCTGAAAACGTAAAATATTAAAGAAGAGATATTAAATGAAATGAAAATGGGGGGAACGAGGCAATAACGATAATAACTTTATAAATAATCAATAAAAGGCCAGGAACAGCAAAGAAAATGTTAAAAATGCCAACATATGAACCTTACGAATAATAGTGTACTTTTTCTACTAATTCTGAAATTAATCATTCTTATTAAGATAAGAACAACTTTATCATATTCTTCACACACGTCTTTTAAAATTCAATTAATGCCATTATCCTTTTTCAAGTTCCTGTTTATTCTTTACACGTTTTCTGACCCCATTAAGGGTTGCCTTATTCCAACGGAATTTAAATGGGATCCAAAATCATGTAGCTCAACTCAAACGTATTGCTTCTAAAACGTAACTCAAGCCAAACAGTTAATGCAATAGCAGGAATTGAGTACACCCAGAGTACACCAGGAGGTCTTACAAAGTAACTGTTATGTTAACTCTAGGGAAAAAAACTTTAGGGGATGTATGGATCTACGTATTATATTACCTAAAGAAGCTGCTTGGCCATGTCATATGAAACTATTATTAAATATTACACCAAGGATACTCATTGTTTTAGTACATGCAATAACTTGGTAATTTATTTTTTATTAAAAGTCTGGGCTGTTACATTACACAAATATTTTTTGGGTGTCAAGAAGGAGCAAAATCTTTTCTTTTCTTTTTTTTTTCGTTCAAAGTTACCACATTATTAGCACACCACTAAGTCTGCGCTTATTCTTTTTTAAATTTCTTGTTCGTTTTTCAAAGAACCTGAATCCATTCATCATCTGTGAATAAGAGAATCTTGCCATGTAAGACACATGTTCTGACGTTAATGCACATTGAGAATAGTAGTGGCCTTAATTACAGATCCAGCACTCCTGTTCTGTTGATGGCCAAATCAGAAAAAAAAAAGTTTTATTAATTTAACATTTATTTTCTAGAATGATTTGATTTTTAACTTTTTACTTACGATTTTCTAAAAATGATGAGAGAAAGAGAGAGAGAGAGAGAGAGAGATAGATGGAGAGAGAGATGGTCCTCTAAAATGTCAGACACGCTCCGACACTGTTGATGGAATGCCCACGCAGAAGGCAAATAGCAACAACTACAAGTCTTAATGACCTTCTTTCTTCTCTTACTCATTTTCATTAAACTTAGAACATCCTCGGCCTCTACAAATCTTTACAATACAAATAGAACTTTCAGAAAGGAAGCTCCTTCATCAGTGATTGGTTAGAGACGGGCGGCCAGTCTTTAGCAAAGCAGCTGGGTGACTCAGACTTCACGACACTGATGATGGAGCTTGCTCTTTGAAAGAAAACATCTACTTGTAGAGGACGAGGCCTTTTTATTGATCCTGATTAATTGGTTTCTCTACCATGAGTCAAGGTGATTGAAAAGAGAATTTTTTGAAGAAGACTCATTAAAAATTTATAAACGATTTTTTTTAAGGAAGCAGTATATGAAAAATACATTATGGTTTTAATATTTTTTTTATTGGAATAATAAATATGGGGGTCAGACCACAAATATAATAACTTAAAGGACGTAGTGGGTGAGTGGGCTGTCATATGTAACGTGAGCAACTGCTGGTGCAGCAGAGTAAGCAACTCCAAGGAGGCCAGCTCTAGCAGCGAGTACTGGAGCATGGGCAACTCCTGGAGCAGCGTAGGCTACTGGAGCATGAGCAGCGTAGGCTACTGGAGCAGCTGCATAGGCGGGAGCCAACAGCCTAGCATCGTTGGTGATCCTAGTGTCAGTCTTGCGGACGCTAGAGAATGCAGTGTCAACAGCCTTGCTGTACTGGGAGATGGCGGAGGCACCGTCCAGGGATCTCAGAGTTGACTGGGAGCTGGTTCCAATAGCGGGGGATACGACACCTCCGTAGGCGAGTGGTGAGGCGTAGGAAGAGATGAGACCAGCTTGGGCACAAGCGGCAACAGCGGCGAGGATGAGGAACTACAATGAAGAAAATACATGTTCATGAATCATATATTTTTACTTCCTGGTATGAAGAAATAGGAAAAATCAACAGATTTATCATTTTTGGTCTCCCCAAACAGATAGAAATCTGGACGTACGTATCTTACACAACTCAAAACGACGATGTTGATAAAAGTCAGCCACGAAGGGGCTACCTAAACTAAACAGATTACTCACGGGGTTTGCTGAAGACTGGAAACGAGTAAGTACGAATAACTCGCTTAATATTAAGGTTGTAGTGCAACAATAGTTTGACAAGATTTGTTCAATAATGTTTTGGATCTGACTTAAAATAAAGGAGATATTTTCAATTTTCGATAAAACTAGAGAAAAAGAAAGAGAGATTTTTGAACAGACCTTATTTTTCTTCATCTCCAGAGTAGGATCGATGAACAATTATAGAAAATTTAGAAACTCATGTTATGAGTACCTCAATAGTTGACTTCCCTTATGGGAAATCAGCTAAAACGTCTTATTGAGACTGCTGTACCGACCACTTATGCAACTCCCCTTTTGGTCTAATTCAAACGGTAAGGGAATGCAGAACAGAAATAACAAATTTTTAGTTGGCTATTAGAGATACAAAAGATTTGTTTCAAACAATTCTTTTTTATCATAAAAAGATCTATATAATTATTTGATTAGAGCATGCTTTAAACGAAGATGTATATAGTTTTCAAATGAAGTAATTTAGAATGAAATTCGTCAAAGTACTTTTCTTTTTTAATTTAATATGATTAGAAAAAAATAGTGTGGAACCCTTATCAGATTATTTAGTTATATTGACAATGCATACAAGCACATTTAATTGAAACATTTTTCATATTAAGAAGGAAGGTGGCCTTTATGACTTTATTAAACCCAACTTATTTCCAATATGTTTCTTAAGTACAAAGAAAGTAAATGATCAGAAACATTTTTTT
Organism: Riptortus pedestris; assembly: GCA_019009955.1. Lineage (NCBI taxonomy): Eukaryota > Metazoa > Arthropoda > Insecta > Hemiptera > Alydidae > Riptortus > Riptortus pedestris. The sequence continues at coordinate 169,538,684 of CM032228.1, forward strand.
CGTCTATATATATATATATATATATATATATATATATATATATATATATATATATATATATATATACAACCAGAACAAGGTTTTATTAAATGAGAGGTGAGTCCACCATTGAACCAGCGTTAAAAATGCTCTGGTTAGCCATGTGAGTAAAGACGTTGGTCTTAATCTCGTATGGTAAACCTAGAATGGCGATTTCGATTCCTGCCTGGGCAATAGGAATTTATGTAGTGGTGGACTCATTAAATAAAATCCTTAGTCATAGCTTGAAAAGTATGGTAACCCGTAGGTACCCCGTCTCAATTAGCCATAGTAGCATAAAGTGGAAGTAAATAAATAAATCTATTTATAGTAGTACAGTATTAGAACCTTACAAGTAGATGACTAAATTGAAGTCTGTTCATATATTTTCTTTAAACTCTCTAGGGGCCATAGTTTTGTCCATTTCGAAACTACACATTTAAGCAGTAAATTTAAAAGTGAAGGTTGATTCTTGAGAAAATTTCACTGATTATTTCACAAACTTTTTCCATGAATGGTATCTGCCATTATAATTTTCTTTATTGCACTTCCAAAAGAAAATGTGGTATATCAACTAAGCTATTTCACTAATGACTAAACCCAAAAACTTCTCCCCTTCTCGAATGCGACAAATATTTTTGAATAACTATACACATTATTTAATGTTCATTGTCAGTACTTTTAGCTGTTAAAACCTTACTTCTGCAGAGGGGCATGTCGTTCTAGGACGTTGATACATATATTTGACTACAATAACTCTCAAAATGTAAAAACTGGAGAAAAACTAAGAAACCAACAGGATAAATGACATTACCACTAATCATTTCTACAAGAGGTCCCTATAAACTATTTTTAATCACACGGTATATTTCCTGTGTGTGTGTACAAAATATTCATGATATTGTACTTGAACACAATTATATGCACTTACAAATAATTAGGAGTACCTTTACAGTACAACTTTATAATACGGGTTATCAAAAATTAAATCGCGTTTCTTTCCTTTAATTAAAATATGGAATTTAGTTTTAAGGACTATATATATGAGGTAGTGAAGTAGTCCATCTCAGCATTATTTGTTACATAAATACTATTTCACAACTCTGAGAGAAAGGTGAGTGCGCGAATATAATATTTCAAGTGTATGTTAACATTGTAATATCTGTTCTAGAATATTAGCTAATAAAGAGCTTCAGAGGATTGATTGTTCGTTGATCCTGGTGATCATACCTTGTACATGATGGTTCGTTGGTTGTTCTGTTGAACTGAGTAGCTGTGAGGTGGTTGGGGCGCAATTTATACTCTGCCCAGAGGTTGGTGTACCATGGGTGGGCCAACCCATTCCTGGGTCTAGGTCGATCAACTGGCTTCGAAACTGGCTCCTGACCTTGCAAGGACACCTGTTCATGGCATATATCTGTCAGGCTGATTAAATAACTTTCCACTGATGGAATTTAGAACCAACCTATGAACTTTAAATCAATCAGAACGAGGTCATATTCTATATTGAGAGTATGTGCTGTAGTTTTATTCAAGTCATTCCATTCTTTTTTCGAAAGAGGCCTATGAATATAATGTTCATATTAGAGAGTCATATAATGTTTATATTAGAATAAAAATTGAAATTTTAGAATTTGGGAATCTTGGATTGAGCTGAATTTAGTCTAAGTAACAGAGCATTTATGGCATTAAAAACAAATATCATATAATGGAAATTTCAGGCAACATTTTCCATTAACATACTTAATTGTTTTCTGAACGACTGTTAATTACAATACTGCAACTAATGATATTAATAAATGTATTTACTGATATATAAATTAAGTTTATGTTTCTGGAAATAGAATGAATACATTCTACACTTTATGACAATTTGATAAATAATTAGACAAACATAAAACATGAAAAGAAATGGAATTCCCTTGTTACTACACGCAAGTGCAAGTTAATTTAATGGGAGCCAAAATCTCATAACTTAAGAGGTTAAGTTGTTAATGTTTTTCCCGATAATATTTTTATTGTTACCTTGTGTTCTAAGTTTTTTTTTTTCCAAGTGTATACTTTTTTCTTTATTTGAACAAATGCAGTCATGTCTCCACTTAAACCTTTGAGTTGAATACATTTAACGTCAAGAAGCCAATCGAAAAAAAGTGTAAATGTATCTTGTTATGCCTGTGCCATTGATGTCAAGGAATGAGTTCGTTATTTCAAATGAGTTCCAAGCGAAGAAGCCTAATGGCATATATTTTATTTACATTATTCCACCCTTTTACTTTCTTCATGCAATGTAGCATATAACACGAAGTTACTTAAAGAAAATAAATTTTGTTTTAGTTTTTAATGGAACAGGCCTCTATCAACTTCCTTATTAAGGAGTTTTTTTAAAAAAAATCAGTTCTTTTATCAAGGCATGAACTGTCAGTTAAGTAATAGGCCATAGCGTGACTCAACAACAATAATTATAGAATGTATAACCCATTGGCATGAAATATATAGTTAAAACCAGAATAAAGCCAGTAGAACAACACAGATCAACCTAATTAAAAACACAGTTTTAAAAAAAATCGAAATCATTAACAATTTAAAAAAAAAATATTTATTTCCAAATGTGAGGGCTGGTATAGTGACTCGACTATTTCATGATATTTATCTGAAGCGAAATACTTACCTTTTTTTTTTTTTTTTTAAATGAACATTACAGAAATCTTTGTCCAAGTGGATACCTAAGGCATTTAGTCACAACGAATACGAATAACTAACGAGTATCAAACAAAGAAATGCTGTCCTATTTCTTAATCTCTTCATAAAGCTACTCTCACCAATCTATAAAATAATTACAAGAGTATTGGGGCATGGTACTAGTAAACGATTTCACTTGTAAATTGTCATCAAAGCCTAATGTATGCAAACTAAGCTATAAAATTACTTTATGCCAGTTTTATGAAAAGAATTTTCCAAATTTAATTAGTGATGTTAATGACAAGTATGCGCTGGTGAGGGCTTAACAAGAGAATGGATTTCCCAGACTGCCTAGGAAATGTAGTGTACAGCCATAGTGGTGAGGACGAAGGTCATTCCCGGGGGGAAATAAATGAAATGAAGAGTCCTTTTTTCCATTAAATGTTATTTTGACATAATAGGATAAGTCAAATGGTTTTATTTTGTTTTGAATAAACAATATTCTAGTAGAATGACATTTAAGTTCTTTAAAAATTATTGAATTACATTTATGGTTATATAATACATTCGTCAAAGAATTAGGTCAAATTCTAAGAATAGATTGTATAAAATTGAAGATATATTTAGTATGGATAGCCTCGAAAAACTACACAAGATTTACTGCTTCATCAAATCAGCAATCAATACTCAGGAATCTATACGTGATGGACCACACTCCAGTTAAATGTTATATAAAGACGGAAAAGGGTTTATAAAATGCTTTTAGTTATCTTTTGTGTATTATATTTTACTATTTACATTAGGTATATTGTTTTTTTTGTTTTTTTTTGGTTTTTCTTTATTGTCATATTATTGTTGATCTCAAGAACTTGGATTTAATTATTTATATAAAAAGACAGAATTGTTATTTTTTTTTAATTCGTACAAGATGTAAATCATTAACAAATAAATAAATATATATATATATATACTTTGTAACCTCTGTCTCTACATTGATTTTTTTTTCGCGGATTTTCACAATAACTTTTCGTTTCACATGTCATAGTCACCATAACTGCATTTTGTTTCTTTCGTGTATGTTTTTCTCGCATAAACGGCTGAACCGAATGTTAGGAAACTTCGTATGTATATTACTACTGACCCAACTTAGACTTTAGGCTATATTAATATTCTCTCAAACGAACAGGAGTGGGGGTTATATGGGAGGCCTGAAATTAAAAATAGTGATATTTCTTTTCCTATTGGTTTTTCAACAAACATGCACATGACAAAAGTTGTTTATTTTGTTATTTTCAGTAACTTTTGTAATATTCACTTTTGTCGTATGCCGAAGTATAAATGAGTTATACACTAAAATCAAAAGCGGGAGCCAACAATTTTGTTGGGCACTAACGATTGAACCGAACTTAGCAAAACTCGATGTGTGAATTAGCATTAATTCTTCCATGATTATAAGCTATATTAAAAATTTTAGGTTCAAAGGGGAGTGGGGATTATAAGGGAGGCTGAGATGAAAAACTCGCTTTTTTAATTTTCTATTTGTTTTCCGGCAAACGTGCACATAACAAAAGTTGCTTAATTTGTTAATTAGAGTAACTTTTGTGTGCATTCACTTTTGTCGTAAAATGAGGTAAACACGGGATATACGCTAAACAGGAGTCAATAATTATATTAGTACTTATTTAAGAGGTTTTAATAAATGAATATTATGACAAATGATGTTATGTTTTCGTCTTATATGATAGTTCAAAGTATGATTCGGATTAGTGAGGTTATAAATCTTCGTCACCCCCTCCTCATTTATTTATTTTTCCTAGAAAATAACTTTTATATTTATTTCCAATAGAAATATAAGCTATAAGAGCATTTTCATTATTTAATTTGTATAATGTACCTTGATGTTATTGAAACAAATATGTAATATAATAACAATTAAACGTTAATGTTAATGTCATTATGACAAAAAACAATATGCGTTTAAACTCGATATGAAATTTTCAGGGTACCACTATTATTTAATTGCATCCGGTAGATAAGTTATAAGTATAAGATACAATAATATAAGTAGAAGAATGTTGAGAAGTATCATGCGGTAGCAGAAGATGACGGGAGCCATACCAGTTAATTGAGTTTACTTATTTCCCGTCTGGCATTACTGGAAGCGATTTCCAGTGAGATTCACTATTACAAATATAATCTTACGTGCAAAACTTTGCCTATACTATGTGAGCTCGGATTGGCTTTTGAAAGGAAATATGTTCATTATAGATGATATTTAATTGTAATAAATGCTACCCATGATTATGGTTTGAACTATTAAAAAACGGTAAGTCAAAAAGTGTAGAGGGATAGATTAAGAACACATTTTCATTAATCCTTCAAAAATAAAATTTCTATTCTATTAATCCCCAAACGTTACCCTTCAGGGTTGCCTATTTCGGAAAATCATTACGTCGTGGAGTGAAGTGTAATTGTACACATTGAAGTCTTACAATCAAAATAGCATCATTAGTCAGTCAAGAATGATTTCCCGGGCATCGCTGGGTACCTTAGCTAGTTCTATTCTATATTTTATATGCCTATAATCCCCTGTGCATTTTCTGGTGAATTGGATTGTTTCTGTTATTGGTGTAAAAATGTTCATCTAAAAACCGTGAACATTTAAAATGTTTGTTAAATCACACTCTTTTATATAATAAAGTCCGTCACGCAGCGGCTGCGTAAACTAAGCATATTTCCCTCGTGTGCCACGTACTTGCATTTATCTCCAAAAGTAAAAATTCAATGAGAACAATATTTAGTATTTATGTTTCAAATGATGTGCTTCAATGAATTAACAATCTAAATACAATTTTAAAAACGTACAATTTTTTTACAACTCTAAACCATACATTTTTTTTATTTGTTGACATGCAAATTTATTAAAGGATGACGAGGTTTAATAATTATGAGAAACTTGCCCCACCTGAAGGAGATATATGTACCTGATGTAGCAGGTCGATCTCAGGCAGGAAGTGCGGAAGCTGTAGAAGGCCATAGTTAAGGGCGGTACACGGTAAGGCAAATGCAAGAAAAAATAAATCAAATATCTTTTTTGGCAGTTTATTTTTATATTATTTTATCTTTGTATAACAACGGCTTGTAAGTCTATTCCCTTTTTCCTAAAAATGTAAATTTTCGTCTTGTTACATTAATCCAATTATTTTTGTACCTTTATTAGCAGAATTCAGCTATAAATCAATAATCACCTGTTGAGATGGTACTCATCACCGAAAATTTAAAGAAAAATTCATTTGTCCATCGATCTTAACTCTGGACTGGACGAAAATGAGGTGCGCTCAGAACAATAAATTTATTACCAAACTCGATACATAAAGATTTTATGCAAATCTAAACGTAGATCGCTAATGGCTAAATCAGACAAGGGGATGTAGGCGTTTAGAGGGAGGGGTGGTAGACAATTCAAGATATCTTCATTATTATGACTTGGATAGGCAAATTATATGAAGTCAGTCTTGTAAACATTTTTACTTTATAGTTTTCAGTATTCAACTAACCCGCATTCTTATAAGTTATATTGTATTAACAATATGCGATACATTATGAAACGTTTAATTTTAAGATTAACCCTCCGTTAGTCGCGGCGTCCTGACAGGTGCATCTTTGAGGTGTTTTTCCAATAACTTCTGATTTAATGGACTCAACGACTTCGGCCTTCAGCAATGCTTCTAGCTTCCCTTCCTCCTCAAAACAGTATAGGTTTGACCTTCAAAGTTTGTACATAGTGCGTTCCTTGAGCTATAAGCACCCCACAGGTGCACCGCGACCAAAATTGTAAGTTTTTCAATTTCTCTTATTTCTATATTTAATCTGTTTACCTTAGACATATTTATCATTTGACGTTTGTAGTGCCTTGATTGTTTTTGAATAGTTAAAAATACCTACAAAATAGGGAATTCACCTCTGAGGTGACCGCGACTAACAATGCATTTTTAAAATATTTTTCAGAAAAAATGGACCAGGAAATACGTATTTTTTGACTTGTGTAATCAAAATGACATTGAAAGACTCCACCACACATTACTCGATCCTTCCGAAGAAGACAATAACATACAGAACAACACAGATTCGGAATTTGAAGACGGCTTGGAAGAACGGAGTATTGACTAGTATTGAGACTGAACAAAGTGACGTGGAATGGGAAAGTGATGGGGAGGATGAGCAGTCACACGAAAAATATGTTGCATTGAAAAGTGTGGACAGAAAGACGGTTGACCGTTATGAGTGGAGGAAAAACCCTTTTCCTTTGCGTAAAATAGGAAAACAAAATGTATTGACACACCTTCCGGGAGTGAAAGGGGCGGCAAAGGAGGCTACTAATGAACTTGACTGCTGGTTCTGTCTCTTTGATGAGACGATTATTAGTAGTATTGTGCACCACACAAACGAATTTATAAAAATCGTTGAGCCAGAATTTTCTAGGCTTAGGGATGACAATGAGACGGACTTCACAGAAATAAAAGCCTATATAGGCCTTCCTTATTTATCTGGCACATGCAGAGGAGTGAGAATGAATTTAGAAGACATTATGTAAAACATGTTAGGCAAGAAACTCACCTGAGTTGAACTTGGAAGCAATAAAAGATTCGACGTGAAACGGTTTAATGTCCTTTTTTATCATAAATATGTTTTTGTATTTGCTATTCCTGCAGTAATCAAATGAATAAGTAGTTCTCAACTATTCTTATTGCACTTTTTTATATTATATATTTATATATATATATATTTTTCTAGTAGCTAAGTAAGTAGTATCTAAAGAATTCATTGTTCATAAATTGCTTCAGGTTACCTGACATGAATTCATATTTTTGATAGTTGTAAGATATATTCATGTATTACTTCGCTAACTTTTAAAATAAAATAGGTTTACTATTAGTTCAGATAAGTATTTATATTTGTTTAACTCTATTTTTACCCTAAGAAGCAGTTTTACCAAGATATTTCTCCATCGTCACCTCCTAGGTGACCCGCACCTAGAGTCATTTGGAAATGACCCGTGCTTAACGGAGGGTTAAATCGCCATTGTTGTTTTGGATGAACTTCACTACGTGAGATATACGCAAATATGTTCGGTGTGCTGTTGTCGTTTTAGATTTTACGACCTAAACTACATGAGTTTCCTTTGACCAATACCATACTCGACATATAACAGTTTCATGCGGTTAGAGAGTGTTTATAAGGGTGGAAGTGTCTCCGTAAATATGAGTTGCAACATACACTTGTATTTAATCAATGCTGTTAAAAGTTTAAATTTCTACAATTATCGATACATTATTATTTGTTTAGACTTTTCTCTTTAGTAAACTCTACTTACACTCATAGATTTTTTAAACATATATTATAATTCCGGTTTACATAGGATTCTTACTAGGGGTGATGATTTACAGATGATGAGATGAGATCTTTAGCGTTTCATATTCCGGCACGTAGGCAAACCTAACACATTGTATAACTAAATTGAGACATGATTACAGAAAAGGCTTTATCGCGCTTTAATTTCGGAGACTTATGCCTATAATCCAATGTGCATTTTTTGGTGAATTGGATTCTTTTTGTTATTGATTTTATTCCCCTAAAACGCGTAAACATTTCAAATGTTTGTTAAATCACACTCTTTTATATAATAAAGTCCGTCACGCAGCGGCTGCGTAAACTAAGCATATTTCCCTCGTGTGCCACGTACTTGCATTTATCTCCAAAATTAAAAGTTCAATGACAACAATATTTAGTATTTATGCTTCAAATGATGTTCTTCATTATATAACAGCTTCATTTTAATATGATATGAGTAGGAAGGAGGGTTACAGAAGGCCGATAACTATAAAATGCAAATATCTCGGTTAATATTCAAGACAATGAAAATACGAACATAACAACGTTCATAGAAAATTGCGTTTGCATTAAGATTGCTTCAAAACAATTATTGGATTCGACACAAAATAAAGGAGATATTAAGAATTTTCTAAAATCCTCCCTTCTACTGCTCGGATTTCAGCCATTAACGAACTTGATCATGAACACACAATAAATGATAATGAAAGTATTTTTACATAAAACGATTAAAAAACGAGTTTGGTAAATATTAAACCAAAACTAGAGCGGTAAAAGTCATATATATATATATATATATATATATATATATATATATATATATATATATATATACAGTTTTGAAAGGACCTAATTTTCGTCATCCCCCAGGTAGGATCGATGGATATTCCATGAAAAAATTCGAAAATCGCCACATGAGCTAATAAAGACGTGAATATATATAACACGTTTAAAATTTTCATTAGGCAAATGAAGTTAACGAGACCATGATTATTAAAAACATGAAAGCATTAGAGCACAGTATCTCCAAAGGATTTGATAAACCGATGAATACTGGAATTATTTGTTTAGACGAATTAATCCTTCGTTTACTCAAACAGTAAAGCTCAATCCCTTCTGACAGTGTTACATTTCTATTTCGTATTTGGTATTTGCTTTTTTAATATTTGGTATTTGCCTAATTTCACGTAATGGAAAACTCTTCCGCTCCTAATTATAGTAAGTAGTTTGTGTGATTATTTGATTAATATTATTTCGTCCAACCAGACGACCTTTGATCAGTTCATTTAGAAGTGAGTCCTCGTCTTTCTGGTGAAAAACCAAGTTTATTTTCCATCTAACATATGGTAAAATAGAGATCAGCCATTTGAAACGAAACTGTTTAAAAAAATAATTATGAAAATTCGGTTAAAATAAGATATATATATGAAAGAAAGAAATCAAAGGGATTGAGCGAGTCCCTCATAATGAATTTAATAAAAATGCAGGTTGGGACTTTATCCCCAGCTATGAAAAGAATAGAGCCACGGAAACTAAAGGTTCATGGACATTTAAGGATTTTTTTTTGAAAATGGCGTCGTAAGTACAACCTCAATAGCTTATTTCCCTTAAGAGACATCTACCGAAATCATGGCAAAGTCAATAGATTCAAATTGATTAGTTAAATTTGGGTTGTAAGAGTAATGAATATTTTAATCTTAGGTGCCGAAATTAAAACTACTATAGCACTTGTGGGCTGTAGTAATTAAAACATAAAAATAAAATTATAAATGATAATAAAAAAATCAAACCTAAAAGCTATTACAAAAAAAAAATTATCCTCTTGCAGTCTAAATGTAGTTTAAAATAAATTCAAATAAAGGGTTAGAACCGCCAATATAAATGATACTATTGTCATACCTCTCGGGTGAGACCGTCGTCACTGGCTGATGGTTGAGTACCGCTGGCAAGCGCTTTCGATGCGATGGCATCATCTTCAAGCCTGTTAATAGTTGTACTGAGTTGGTTGTCCGTCAGTCAGTGGGTTTTATGCTCTGTTCGCCGTATTAGTTGTTTACGTTTAGTCCAGATCTGTTTACTTACCACTAAGATCTGTCAAACGAGGGATGTTGATGCTCAGGTAAATTGTTTTCGTGTGGTAAATTGTCGATGTTCTTATTTATTATTATTATTATTTATTAACGCCCACTTTTTGCAACTCAGGCTAATAGGGACGGGTTATCTACAGGTTACCACCACCCTTTTCTAGCCAGGGTGGGATTTTAGGACGTTATTTAATGAATTTCGTCACTAAACAATTTCCTTTGCCCAGGCAAGAATCGAACTCGCCACTCTAGGTTTGCCATGTGAGATAAAGGTCAACGCTTTAACTCGCATGGCTAACCTGAGCCTGATGTTCTTATTTTCATTTTTAATTAAAATAAACCTAATACAATTCGATAAAACCATGAGTGTGCCAATATGATCGGCCACTTAGATGGACAGATAACATTACCGTAATTATATTAAAAGTTTTTTAATTGACCTAATATAAAATACAATAAATAGAAACCAATCTTAATATTATTGTTATTTAATAACGTCAACTTTGTGATCCTTTGGCTAGTTCAGAGGGTTTGTCCTACGGGTTACAATCCTTTTCTAACCTATAAAGTTGAGAGAGTTAGTGGGCACTAATTTATATTTTTTCTTGTAGTTATATGTTCTAAATCTAATACTTTTCATTCATTACGTACATGTATTTTTTTTAATTCAATAACAGCCTTTAAGACGTTTTCAATGGTTTATTTTTGCCAGCAGGGCACTCATGGAGCATTTGCTCAGAAAGCGCTCTGTCACATAGAATAAATAACATTTCATTATTGTCTTGGCTCTTCTTTGTTTGAATGAGATTTCATTCGAGTAGATTTAGACCAGCTTTTATGAAGAGAGTTCATACTGTGCAATAATTCACTTGATAAAAATTAGTTCAAAGGGTTTTTTAATAGCTTTTAGCGGGAGTAATGGATAGTTTAATTTATTTATTTAATTCAGCCGCTGGCGATTAGTTGCACAATAACTCGGAATGGCAAAGTCTTCTTTCTTTTTCCAATTTTAATGCCCAGCCATACTCATAAAGCTCTCAATAAACTGAAATCCAGAGTAAGAATATTTTGGGTTATCTTTCTTTAAATAGACCAAGAGTCCTCAAATATATACGCCATATTTAAATGGGCTACAGTCTGTTAATAATTCATTGAGATTTGTAGGTAGAGAAAATAGTAAAATTTGAAAATAGCCTTTATATAACATTTTATCTGACAGTGACGTATTTCATATTTTATATTTTGGCTCATCTGGTATAAGAAATGAGTGAGAAAGTCTAATGTGTGCAAGTCTAAGCTTCGAATGGTTTATGATTACCGCAGCGACTCAAAACCTACAAGGATTGTAGTTTCTAGAAGTTTATTTATTTGGTTTGTGCCCCACAGCGATGGTTATTGGCATAATTAGAATAATATATTTACTCCTTCATTAATCTTTGTTGCACTTTATTTTTATATTATGGAAAATATTTCTTTAATATCTGATTGTTTCTCATATCCGTGCTTTCTCTAATAGAATATAATAAATGTTAATCCTTTTAAATCTTTTTAAGTATGCTGTAGACCTATTCTATTTTATACTATTTGTTTTAGATATGTTAGTATTTGTACAAATATATAAGATTTTTCCCTGTTATGCATATTTATGAAATCAACAAATTGGCTGCCTTTTACTAGGTAGAGATTGTCTTCTTGTAGGTAGGACCGATAAATGTTTGAAGTGAGTTATCGAAAATCGAGCCATGAATCAGATCCTAAACATGATTCTTTTAGGGAAATGTACTAAAAAAGAAACATACAATGACTCATTCTTGTATATGTATATTAGAATGATGGGGTGGACATTTTACTATTGGGTTCCTTTCTCTGCGGAGGGGTAGCCTAGGTTAGGTTTGATAATAGGTAGGAGGTGGAAGGGGAAGGGGGAGGGGGGGGCTTAGATTCAGGATTTGACCCGCTAATTAATGGCTAGAGTATAATCGGTATAGTTGGGTGCTATCGGGCCCTGCACGCCATGCCACGCCCAACTCCCAGCCTCGTTATACAACACCACCGGAGGGTATACCACAGGAGCAAGTCCGAATCTATAACCAGCACCACAATTCTCAACTAACAGCCTCCCAAATACAGCTATCCAATGAGGGCACATGATGTCCCCAACTGAGACCATATCATGTTCCACACCAACTCGGGGGCTCCAATATCCAAGCGTACGGATCGCCCATTTAATTGTCTTCAGCGGCAGTCTTCTGAAGACTTTGTTCCAAGAGGGAAAGATAATCGGAATACAGAAAAGGTATAACAACTGCATATATACATTGTTTTTAGTAAAGGGAAAAGATATAATTTATATTTTTACTTCCCGATGTACCCGCTCCAAAACTAAAAAAAAAATCGATGTTATCTTGACAATATAACTGACACAACTAGGTATCTCTTGAAAACTAATGAGAAAATTTACTGTAGTAAAAATACAAACTTATATATATATAAATATATATATATATATATATATATATATATATATATATATATAAATAATAAATTTAACAAGAAAAGTTTTCAATAAACCTAAACCAAACCCCACTCCTCCTAAACACAATCTTTGCCACTGTTGTGAAAAAAGAATGGTCTCCGTGGGAAAAGAGTTGAAAAAGTCATGAAAACATGGAATATTGTCTTAAAAGTAGAAACGACTATTTGACAAAGATTATGATGAATCAGGTGGATAGCTCAAAGTTCTGAAAAATACGTTATTCGACGGAAATGTGTGGGTTCAGAAATAAAAAGTCCGTCACGCAGGGGCTGCGTAAACTAAGCAGATTTCCCACGTGAAGTTTTACTCTCATCCGTTATCCGCCCCGATTTCATAAAAATGCAAATATCTCGGTTAATATTCAAGATAGAGAATAAATGTATATAACAATATTTATAGTAAACTTAGTTCTGAATAAGATTGATTCTATACAATTTATCGATCCGACGTATAGTAACGGAAATATTTCGAATTTTAGAAAATCCTCCCTTCTAAACTCCCCCCCCCCACTGGTCCGATTTCAGCCATTAACGAACTTGATCTTTGGTTTTACATAAAACGACTAAATGTGGAGTTTGGTAACGATCAAACAAAAATTGCGACCGCTAGAGCGGTAACAGACAAATATATATATATATATATATATATATATATATATATATATATATATATATATATATATATATACAGTTTTGAACGGACCTCATTTTCGTCATCTACTAGGTAGGATCGATGGACATTTGAAGAAAAATTTCGAAAATTCCGTCATGAGTACAACCTCCATAGCTGATTTCCCTTAAGGGAAATCTGCTAAAACGTTGACTTTTCGAGTAAAATGGGGTTCTCTAGCCACTATTTTTATAATCATAGTTATAATAAAGTAATAAGCATTTATTTCATAAAGTAACAGTAATATTGCTTAGGGGATCAGGTTACCCGTGTGGTTTAAGGCATACGGCCTAAAACGGTCATGGGGCGATGAAAAAATTCGATTTTTTTCGTTCTTAAGGCCAGCCCAGAAATACCGACTGTTGTGGATTCAACAAGCAGAAGGAGTTTATTTATTGACGAACTCCCTAAATAAAATCCTTAGTCACAACTATAACTACGAAAGACTGGTAACCAGTGTGTAGCACCTGGTGACTAGTCATAGTAGCATGAACTGGTAACTATAAACAGCTTTTAGCAGATTTCCCTTAGGGGAAATCAGCTATTGAGGTTGTACTCATGATGCGATTTTAGAAATTTTTCTTCAAATGTCCATCCATCCTACCTAGGAAATGACGAAAATTAGGTCCGTTCAAAACTGTGTGTGTGTTTGTATATATATATATTTGTTTGTTACCACTCTAGCGGTCGCAATTATTGTTTGATTGTTACCAAACTCAATGTTTAGTCGTTTTATGTAAAAAGAAAGATCAAGTTCGCTAACGGCTGAAATCGAACCAGGAGAAGGGGGGAGGGAATTTTGAAAATTCGAAATATTTCCGTTACCTTAAGTTGGATCGTAAAAGTGTATAGAATGAATCTTATTGAAAATTAAATGTACTATAAATATTGTACATTTATTATCTATTTTCAATATAATCCAAGATATTTGCATTTTTCAGTTCTCAGCCTTTAGTAAACCCCCACTTTCACTCATGTTACATAAAAAATATTCTTTTATATAATCAACAACATTATTCGATGATTGAATACCAAATATCGTTTTCAAGATACCTTTATTATAGCAAATATGTTCTGGTGCCCCCAGCTTCTTAAGTTTTTGGACTACTTAAATTTCATTGATTGAGATAAAAACTATTCTGATTCATTATAAATTACAGTATAAGTAATAGTAAATAGTTTTAATTCAAAATAATACGTTATACCCAGATATACTTCAGTAATTGTTTTTCTTTTTTGTAGGAAGTTGGCAGAACTGTTTGTTAACATTTCAGACACTTCCCGTTGGGAGGTTTCTTATTATCATTTTATTTATTCACTTAATATTTAAGGTGGCGATGTGTTGCCAGTATTTATATTTATCTATAGTTAAACTTCACGCGGGAAATCTGCTTATTTTACCCATCCCCTGCGTGACAGACTTCTTTTGTTGTTTTCCAGTTTAGGTGTCCCAGTACGAGGATATTGTTACATCTCTGCTTGAGAGGATAAATAAGCCACTGCCTCCATGAGTGTTTCCCTACCTTGGGAATAATCCTTGGCCTGCTTATAAATCAGTTTTCCCTAGCTGGGGCGTGGATTAGATTATCGTAGCGTTGGGGTAGATAGGGTGTGAGAAGGAGGGGTAGCACCCCTTCCACTAGTACCTGGGCATCCAGGTCACGAAATCTGGCGGAAAATTGGGCTTGCCCAAACCCTCCAGTAATGACTTTATCTTTCGGCCCCAACACCGGATCTTATCGCTTATTGATGGTGAGTGGCAGAAAATTAAAGTCGTCCGGACCTGCTTTGGGTTAGAGTGGATTCGAATAAGCCACCGATGCCCTTTCAGTTATTCATTTTCCCATTTCTAATATGAATAACAGAAAAAAAAGAAGTAAGCACTTTAAAATAATACAATTCAATTCACACATACATAAACATGCTTGAATATATTATAAAACGCAAGTATTCTGTACAAATTCATTACAGTGTATCTTTTCATTATCAATTTTTCAATTTGAATAATGAAGTTATCAGAGTATTATCTCAGTGGTATTTAATTAATTCCTCAGATAATTAATAATGAGGCAGTAAAAATAAATGGGCTACATATACTAATTGATCTTTGTACAGCACTTTGAGTTTCCTTCATCTTTGCAGGAAAAATTGATTTCGTTATATAGGATATCAGGTTACTTCTATAATCCAAAATTGAATTTTATTAACGTCCACTTTTAGCAACTAAGGCTAATTAGGACGAGTTATCTACAGGTACCACCCTTTTCTAGCCAGGGTGTGACTAAGGTTTTATTTAATGAATTCCGTCACAAAATAAATACTATAATCCAAGAACATCGGAAGTATTTATTAATTTTATTTTTATTTTGGAAGAAAGTATAATATTTTTAATTAATGGAACTGTAATCTGAAAGGAATACTGTTAATATCGACTTGTTTATATATTTTATATATTATGATGTGTTTATCTTAAAATTTCTGCCCTAACTGATTTCTACCCTGTTGAGATCTCTAATCCTCCACTCATGGTTTAGTCAATATGTGTTAAACAACTCTTTAACAATCATTTGCAGTGGAATATATTATTAATTTTCATTTCCTCAAATCATATGCTTCATTTTTACATCGATTTACGCAGCTAAACATTATAAGTACTTTGATAAAAATTAAAAAAAAAAAAAAAAAAAAGTTGACACGCTACAAAAAAAATTAAAAATTAAAATACCTGTAATCGCTATTACAAGACACGGATAGAAAGCACTTTAGAATCGGGTGGCATTCATAGCCGAGTTAATTAAATTATTCACAGTTGCTTAGAGAAAGACTTTCTCTTGAAATTTAAACTTCTTGGCTCAACATAAATAAATTAGTATGATGCCTGGAAAAGTATTTTGAATTTCAAACTAGATGAGAATAAAATGGGGGGCAAAATGAATCACTTCGGTTGATGAGTGATACGTTGGTCTTCATGACAACACATGACTCACTGACTCATGACTATATATATATATATATAAAACTAAACGTAATATCCTGTTAAATATAGACATAAATCTATGTCATTTACAATTACTCGATTATGTTGAATCATATACACGAGAGTTCAAAGACGAATGTGCTCCAGTGCATCCAGTTGAGTTTCTAGACATAAACTTAAATACTTATACGGAATATATTTTCATAATTAGGAGTTAGAAAAAATCAGAATATCTGTGAACTCTAAAAAATTGTCCAGATACATATAAAATTTTATTTATTGCGATTATTACAACAGTTTATGTTATATGTTATGTTAAATTACACTTAATAGTCAGAGTTTTGATTATATCACGCTTTCTTCCATTGCGAGCAGGGAATATTTTTTTTTCCTATCCTCTCACATTTCAAAAAATAGCGAATATATACAGGTTGATTGATGTTCTCTCTCATGTGTATATATTTTCATTTTTTTTTTTCAGATGGACCCACGTTATTCTACCAAGTAATCATTTCTTTCTCACTGTGTGTTGATTAATTTTTTTTTAAAAACAAACTCATCTGTCGACAGGCACACAGAACGTAATTGAAAAATATTAAGGATCACAAACGGACCGACTTTAATTCCATTTTTTAATTAATATTGAAGGTTTTACTGAATCACCCTACTTTAGTAACATATTAAAAATAAGTCAACATGTCTTGATTATCTTGGTTTATAAATTGAGATCTGTATCTCGAAAATATCTTTTAATATTTAATAATAACATCTTTTAATATGCAAAAGCAATTTATAGAAAAATGTCCCAGTTCCACGAATGATGTCAGGGTTATCACTGTCAGTTCCTATAACGAGCAGGATTCTGATCCTATCTACATTGAAAGTCAGGCTATTCCGGAGTTTTCTACTTAATGGAGTTTTTGCTCTTCGTAGAATGAGAGGGTTTTAATAGTCTAAGGAGGTCTGTATTATTCTTATTCAAGCAAATCGCAAGTATTTCTGCTCCCCTTACTCTTAATAGGTCTTCTTGATTGATAAAGCATTTTCCCGTTGTAAATTATTCTGTGATTACTTTTACTGATATCATATATTTAAGTCAAGTTATCTGGTTATGTTCACATTTTATTTAACAGTCTTGTTGATACTTCCGTCTTTCCTTATATACTACATTTTCAGAGAGCTGTCCGGTAGGTAAAATATAACAATCTAATATACAAGATCGAAATCCTCTATTAACCCTACTCCAATAATCCATAGAACTTAAAAAAAAAGTATAGTAGATTTGCCTAATCACGTCCCAGAACCAGGCTAGACAAGTTTAAATACACTCGTAGACTTCCACGGTCCCAGTTAATGTTACAATCGAAGTCTTCGGGTATTAACATTTTCTTCATATTTTTGGCTGACGTTCTTCCAAGCATTCTTCTGCCTAACAAACGGCTCTCTCTGAGACTGAGATGGAACACAACTCTTGAAGATCTGAGGTAGCCCTGAGGAGTATAAAAGTCAGTCTAGCGAAATGAAAAAACGGCCAATACCCGTAGATCTCGATTGTAATAAAGTATAAGTACATTAAATATAACAGCTGCCCTCATTTTCTGCATAGATACACTTTAAGAATTGCTAGCAATTTGACTTGCACAACTTTTGTTATAAAAACAATTACACGGTCAATGCAAGGAGAACCCGATACCGATGACATGAACAGTGGAAGTCTAACAGAAAATAGTTGATTTCATTTTTGTGAAATGAATCATGATAAATCACCTAGTTTTGAGTTTCTCCTTACATCTTTCTTCCAAGTGATTGTTTTCACTTTTTTGATTAGCTCGTAGTTTAATGAAAAAGAATATAATACTAAGTATGATTTAGTGTAGATATGAGAAAATATTCTTCTATTATCCCATAAGCACCCAGTGTCCTCTTGTGAGAACCACCACTTTTATTGGACCATGTTCTAAATGAGCAGAACATCTCCTAATTTTCCCTCTCAGCTTCAGTCCCTTTCTGACGGAATATAAGATGGACTAATAGTGGTCTATTTGTCCTTATATCCTGTTCCTGTGCTGTTAAAGTGGACATTTCTTCTACAATTGCGACTGCACAGGCTTAGTTTACTATGGACCATTAAAAAAACAAAACAGAAATTTGAATTTATTAGTTACACTGTGACATCAAGTACCTCAGTAACATTGTGGATTCATTTATTAATTTATTCAGTTGAGGGCACTGGGCCCATAATGAACATTCAATAAACACATCTTACACGTATTTGAGGTGAAACGCAGTATTGGTGAATCTCCACCCGAATGGATGATATGACATTTCTAAATACTTATATTGTCCACAAAAGGGTAAATGACAAGATAAATGATATCCGAAGGTTTTCTGAGAGTTATTATCCACGCCTGGAGTATAATAGCTACGATTCGTGTGACCAACCATCCTTGTTCCATTCCTTAAGACAACTAATATCCCTAATTATCAAATCCAATGAAACGAAACGTTTTCTAAATGAGAGAGCCATTATTTTATTAATGCTGTGAATTAATAAAGTATTATATTCTATTTATTAATATTTCATTATTTTATCCTTTTTTTATTATTACATTCTATTATTTTAAATTTGATTATGTGGTAATAACCCATTGAATAATATATATTGTAAAAATGTATTTAAACATACACGTACATGTAGTATACCATGTGGCAATGGAACATGTACTCAATTAAATTACTTCTCATAGGGTTATAATGAGGAGAAAAAAAAATAAAATAAAGAAATAAGAGAGCCAATCATTGACGGTGTCAGATGACTGGTCATTCTGAGAAACCATGAATTAAGAAAAATGCAATGGTACATTATATGTAGGATGTTTACAAGTTTTTCATCCAAGATAAAGTGTCAGATTCAATTTTGACAAACCGAATTAATTTGTTTGTATTTTTATATTGTTAAATACCGTTTAGATGTTATTTTTCGTGTTTGGCTATATTAACGTTTATTCATTTCACTGATCTTCAATAGAAGATGACGAAAATGAGGTCCATCAAAACTCTATGTATGCTTATGTATGCATAAATATGAAATATAGTCTTTACCGCTCTAGCGGCCACAAAATTTGTTTGATCGTTAGAAACTCGATATATAAGCGATTCATGTAAAACTAAAGATCAATTTTATTAACGGCTAAAATCAGACGTGGAAGGAAGGGTTTAAAGGGAGGAAGTAGTACAACTTAAAAATACTCTTTTTTAATGAGTAAGATCGACACATTTTATGTAACCAATCTTTTTTTCGAATTCGATACACGATAAAAGTTATTCTATGGACTTTTCGGGTACCTTGAATATTAACCGAGGCATTTGAATTTTTCAACTATAGAAATTCAGTAGACGCCCATTTTCATTATTGTAGGTTATCTATAAGTCTTATATATACTGGAACTTATTCCCAGCTTAAATATCAAATGTTATTTTCAACGAATCTTTACTATGTAAGATACACCCAAATGCATTGTTTGATATAAACGTTTAAATATCGAGTTGGAGGCGATCAAACATAAATAGCGTCTTCTAGAACGTAAACAGATTTATATATATATATAGTTCTGAAAGGGCCTCACGGTATGATTGATGTCCACTTGATGAAATTTTCGGAAAATCGTAACATGAGTAGAATCTTGTTGCTTTAAGCTTCGAATGTACAATCTTAATAGTTGATTTCCTTAATAATCTTCTAATATATCTCCATGTAACTCCTTTATTATATATTTCAAATTTTGAGAGTTATATCGTCGTGATTAATCCACAAAAATATTTTTGTTATCAGTGCAAGTTAAAAGAGTAGTAAGCTAAAAATTAATTGTTATTTTCGCAAAATAAATTTTAAAGACGTTCAATATTTTGAAGTAAACTTGATTTCCAATTTTTTACCACCAAAAATAATGGTTACTTGTCAAGCACTACAATACCCTTTTCCGACGTTTGATGTTTCAAAATAAACGTTATTAGCAGATTTCCCTTAAGGGAAAACAGCTATTGAGGTTGTACTCATGACCGAATTTTCTACATTTTTCTAAAAATCTCCCTCTATCCCACTCATAATATGACGAAAATGAGGTCCGTTCAAAACTGTATATATATATATATATATATATATATATATATATATATAATCTATATATATATATATATATATCTATATATCTATCTATCTATATATTTGTCTGTTACCACTCTAGTGGTCGCAATTTTTGTTTGATCGTTACCAAACTCGATATGTAGTCGTTTTATGTAAAAAGAGAGATAAAGTTCGTTAACGGTTGAAATCGGACCAGTGGGAAGGGGGGTTTAGTGGGGAGGATTTTCGAAAATTCGAAATATTTCCGTTACTATACGTCAGATCGAAGAATTGTACAGAATCAATCTTATTGTAAATTTAATCTACTATAAATATTGTCATATACATTTATTCTCTATCTTAAATATTAACCGAGATATTTGCATTTTTATTAAATCTGGGCGGCTAACGGACGGACGGGTTACTTTCCCGCCAAAAGCTTGTTCGGCCGTTTCCTTAACTGCTCGACTCTCGTGAAATTTCTTTATTGTAAAACTTCACGTGGGAAATCTGCTTAATTTACGCAGCCCCTGCGTGACGGACTTTTTTTTTATAGAGTGAATAAAAATACGCAATCATTTTCAATGACAATAAAAGCCATAAGACTAATTGGTTAATGGCTAGTTAAACGTTTTAAATTAATTTGACAAAAAATGAATTATTATTTAATATTATTATTTGACTTTAATGTACTCTGAACAAAAAATGTTCCGGTGAATTTACCACACTCATATTACTCAGTTGACTTGAATCTTAAATAAAACTATTACACATTTTATACTTTTTACTGAAATAACCGAATAGTCATAGACGCCAAGTGTATTGTGCTATAGAAATACATTTATACAGCTTTCTTATTTTTCTCATTTATTTTTCGCCTTTTATTCATCATTATAACCAATCACGTGACTATTATTTTTGATGGCTGAATCATGAAAAAGGTGACCTTTTTTATCTTTTTTTTTTTATATCTAATTTTATTTTCCCCTCTTTTTATCTCCAGTCCGCTCTCATTGAGCCCTGATCACATTTCTATCATTTAATTTTTTTTTATTTATCACTAATATCTCGATTTACGGCACTTTTATTAAAATATAAAAATATCTGACCTTTCTGGACGAATTAATATATAATACTGGTTTTAATTATCAAAAAAAAGCTTGGAAACCAGCAAGTCGCAGATTAAAGAAAAATCTATAATATGATTGATATATCTGTTTCTTTAAACCCAATACATTTTAATCTCTACAGAAAATGTCTTGTAAAAATACTTGAATGATAAACATTTAACTAAATATTTTTACGTAGGGAAAAAAATTAAAATGATTTAAGATAACAGTTCAACCATAATAATCAATCTGAGGTTAATCCTGAATAAAGTGGTATGGAAGATGATAATTTTTCCCCGAGCCTGCTTCCATTCTACTCATTTGTTTTAATAAAGGCTTTATAGGATATGGCCCTAGTCAATTTCCGTCCTTGATTGGATATTTTTACCCTTATTAATATGCTTCGCTGAGCGGATTATCAAAACATAAATCGTATGGGAGCATGAATAATAAAATTACCTCATACTATAGACTGGGAAGTTTAATTTATTTTCGCTTAAATTACAAACTGAAGAAGTCATAGGAGTTTTAATATTCAAATTAATTATTTTCATAACCATAACGTTGCGGTTAAACAATTAACGATAATAAGTTAGTATAACATTTATAGTAAAATAATCAAATTAGTTATTAATGAATGATAAGGTTTCCTATAAAGGAATGGAGTGGTTTGTGATGGCCAATACAGGACATTACAAAGAGTACAAGTCGACAAATTGTATGCGGCCGATTTCTTTTTAACAACGAAAATTATTTTTAAAATTAATTAAATCTAAAAGTTATTTACGATTTTGATCAGGATAAAAAAAAAAGAGCTAGCCTTCGCAAATGGAAATTTATTAGTCAGAAATTACTCTTTTCTTGAGTGCTCCTTGTGACAACAACAATATAAAAATAAATCACAGATATTAATAGATTGTGTCAGGAATATTTAATATATTTGTAGTGGTATAAATGTATATAAGTGATGAGGGATATATTGGCTGAAGAAAAAAAAATGGCTTCGCTACGGTGAGAAATGGTCACTGTGTCTGTTAAAGAGATATACGCTCACACCACACCTAGTAAGAAATTTTCTCATTCTGAGACAGTGGTCAAGGAACAAATAATAGCTGGATGAAAGAAATATCAAAATTCCACTATAAAATATTTTTTAGGACAAGTTATTTTTCCGAAGGGATTCGGCTTTTCAAACGAACATCTTTGGCCTTTCACCAGAAGCCGCTTGATAGCAATGAAGGAAGAATAATAGAGTAGCTACCTTTAGAGATGATTCAACCTTGGATGAGCTTTATCAGGTGATGTGAGATATTTGGATGGATAAAACAATGCCAGTGGAATGGGAAGAACAAGTCATTGTGCTCGTTCCTAAAATGTGTTTTGTTCTTTATTAACGTCCATTGTATGCTACTATAGCTAATTGGGAACGGATATCTACAGTATAACACCCTTTTTAGGCCAGGGTCGACTAAATATTTTAATTGTGGAGCTCGTCAATAAATAATTGTCCACGTCGGAATCGAATCCACCATATGTTTACCAAGCTCAGCAAAACCTGTAACTTAATTCACGTGGCTTTCCTGAACTCCCTGTTCATAGCTTAGACAGCAAATTAAGAGTGAAAAATATATTATATGACTGCACTTCTGTTCTCAAGGAGATTATATATTACTCTTTTGGGTCATATGTAGTAGGTTGGATGGGAGAGCACAAGGATAGGTTTTTTCCATGAACAGTTTATTAGAACAGTTCATCTCTCCTCCACTGGGCAAATGTTTAAAATATCAAGGTGCATGATGCTGATCTGTACGACAGATATATGGATGTCAACAGGTTCATGTCAATAAAGCTGTCTGGGAATTAGTAAAAGGGGGGGGGGTTACGGGAAATACCTAACAAGGTTACCAGATTGACGAGTGGGACCTGAAAACGTCAATCTTACACCAACTGGTGATTTCAATACAATTGACATTTTCATAAACTCAGCTAGGAATGAAGTAGTTGACATTATACCTCTAAAAGTAAGGATATGCGGGCGATAATGCAACGACTAAAAGCTCAACACTTCAAACAAAAATCCTTAATGAAATCACTTACAACAAATAATCGATATAACTTTAAATATTAATAACTTCAAAAAGTTGGGTTTTTGATATTTTTTTACTACTTTATAATTTTTTTTCTGAATAATTAATGTTTGTGGAAGTACATTAGTTAGTAGTAAAATTAAAACCATTAAAAATGTATGTTTTATAATTATTCAAAACCTCCCCTTATATAAAAAAAAAACAAAAATATTTGTCGAAATAAAAAATGAATTTAAAAAAGAAAGTGCACACATATATAGAAGTATAGGTATTTTAGGTAAGTAAAAAAAACAATAAAAATATTTTTAAATGTACCATAAATAAAAAGTTAAAGGAAACACAAATATAGGCTGTGGGTCTGGATTGATTTTTTTAGTATAGGTCATGGGGTGCCTTAGTTTTCAATTATCTGTGATGCATGAAGCGTGATGCCAGAGAATTTTTATAATCAGTTGAGCAGTGATGGTGTCGTAGTAAATCCAACAATGAACTGCGTTCTAATAGTTTTCACGTGAACTGAAATTTTAAAGAATATTGGTAGTTAACTTATCAAGGTAGTTAACTCTATACCATGATGGTCATAGGGTACGTAGTTAATGAGGCATTGTCAGTACAGAGTAGTATGTCAGTTGGCAATATTAGGAAGGGATAAGTTACTCTTAAAAGGCTTATTCGTAGCTTTGGAGGTCGTCGCAAGGAATCGTATGCAGTTAAACTGTTGGAGAAAAGTAAAAGGCATTTCTCTCTTTACCCCTCCCCCATCTCCCACCACACGAATTCTCTAAACACAGAGGTTTGCATGAGTTCTCAATGGTCAATGACATGCAACCTAAGCAGGCTTTGTTTTGCGAAGGCCACGAACTGCATATAGTCAGAACCGAATTTAAAACATTTCTAACATAACCTTTATAACAATTGATGGCTCCCTCTAAAGAGTTTCCAGTCGCAAAATTTAATAAGGCATCTTCACTTCAAAGTTTATACTTTCTGAAGAAATTCAACATTTTGTCGGCCGATTTTCATTATTTGAAAATTTTACAAATTATTAATATTACTATACCAATTTTACTTATTTGTGAAAATTGCTTAAAATTGAAGTAGAACCTTTTACAAGATTGTCTATACAATCACTACCCAACTTCCAAAACTGCAACTATGTCACTGAAAATTTACTACAGAGGGGGGGGGGTATGTACTCATTAAATTTTATTTGATATAGACACATTATGACATTTTTCAACCTACATGATAGTTCTTATTATGATCGGATTAATAGGCTATAAATCTCCACAACCCTCTCCCCATTTCTTATTTTTTCACTAGAAAATAACATTATTATTTATTGCCAACGTTATTTATTTTTAATAGAAATTTAAACCATTAGAACATTCCGATTACTTAATTTTTAGAATATTTTATTTAAACAAAGTCATGCAGAACTTGTACAATGAGTGATAGCGGAAGGTGTACGGAATCAAACTCTTTATTCTGGTATGTATTATGTTATTTCCTTCAATAAGTTGACCATATAGAAACAAATATTTACTTTCTATTACTATTACATGTATCTTGATAATGTCATTATGACAATAGACATTATGAGTTTAAACTCAATATGATAGTTCAAATTTTATTCAGGCTACACGGAAGGCTCTTCCCCACACCTCACTTTTTCAATATTAATTAAATTATTTTTACGAATCATTGCTATTAATTTCATCACTGTTTTTTAATTTATTAATACTTAGAATGTTCATATTGTTTAATGTTTTGAATAAATAATTTAAGTAAACAATTGTTGATAACTCTCATGTGGGAGCGAGAGTTTTAGGGAGGCTAACACAGTTAATCCTTTTTTCTGTGAAATGTTGGCGATATCGGCATTACTTTTTACTCACATTTACCATCATGTATATAACTAAGGTTAAACAATGTGTACTCGGATTGGTTTTTGATAGTAAATACAGGTTATAGATAATTTTTAATTATAATAAATGCTATCCATTATTATGATTAGTATTATTCAGGGTGTATCAAACAGTAGAGAGGTGTTGGTTAGGAAATCCTTTTGGTTTATTCTTCAAAACTAAAACTTCTATTCTATAAGTTCCCTACAGTCACCTGACCTTTACGGCTAAACAATATGCTGATAAAGAGTAATTATACACATTGAAGCATTGCTGTAAAAAATACCATCATCATTCAGTCAGAAATGGTTTCCTAAGCTATAGCGGTGCCTTAGCCAGTCTCAGAATGTATTTTATATTTCTAAGTAAATATTCTACTACTACTTGTACTATATTATATATAGTGACAAGTTTACTGGGGTTTACTGAAGGTTGAAAACAAAAAAAAATCGAATAATTCTGTTAACCCTCCTCCCCTACCCTTGTATTCTATGACACATTTACTACCCCTGGGTCGTGTACGACCCATGGACCTGAAATTCATCTTGTCATATAAAAATAAGTCATTTAGGATTTAAAATGAAAAGTACAAAACTTATGAAGTATAGAAACATCATTTTTAATATTGAAAAGGCAAACAAAGGTAAAAAATAAATAACAAATTGTAAAAACAAAATTAATGAACAGGTAAATAATACATTACAAGAAATATTACATTACACTATGTTACAAGGAGAATTTAATCCTTCATATTTTAAATATTCTATTGGTGAATATTCAATCCCGCTTCGGTCAAACAAGATGGACAAATACTCATTTTGTGTTAACCACAAATAGATTTTTGGCAAAGCTGACAGCTGGGATTGCTTTTTCGATCCTTGTTCCAGGGACAGAATCTGCACCTAGCTCGTTTTGAAGTTTCTGAAGATTTTTTAGGCCCTGGTTCTACCATTTCCTTTTTTAAAAAATTGGTTATTGCCAATTTTAGACCTCCTGGAATGGGCTTGACATCCGTTGTTCTAGGTGCGGAGTGACGAGAGCGATGGCTAGGTTTTCAGAAATTGCGACCGATATTTGTTAGTATTTGGTAACTGGTTCAATAAGGCTCAGAACATATTGAGATGGTAGTAATAAATCAGGCCTAATTCTCAACTCTTTACCAATATATGGGATCCCGCCACAGGAATAAAATGTTTTCGCGTCGCACATGGATATAATTTTCAGGCCGTACTTGTCAGGCTTCAGAGGTATATGCATCCCGAATGGGTATCTGCCTCTAAAGCTCAGAAGAGACTCGACGATTGTAAGGTATTCGGAGGGAGTGTAGTGCATCTTACAATTATCATTTAATAAGTTCCATACATCTCTAAATGCAGCGAACTTCTCTTCTTCTCTTCTGGATGCTCGAGTGGTTTTTGAATCAAACCGAATGCAGTGTAAAAGAAATTCAAACCTGCACTGAGGCATTGAGCAGCGGAATATTGGAGGGCCTAGAGTGGTTGACAACAACTCATCTGTATACAATCCACCACTTTTTAGGACTCCTGTCATAAGCAGCAAGCCCAAGAGAGCTGAGATTTCGTTGTTGTCAGTCCGTCCAATAAAAGATTGTTTAGAGTTGAACTGAGCTGCCTTCGTATCAATCACTTCATTTGAATATTTTACAATGAGGTCTATCAGGTTCTCACTTATGAAGAGAGAAAATAATTTATTCTCGTCCACGAGCTCTTTAGCTTCCCCTTTTGGGCCTGGCAAATGAGTAATTATGTTTTTTTGGGAGTTCTGGAGTACTTAGTGCTTATAGGTTTGTTAGCCCAAATAGTTTCCAGATCCTTCCCGAGTACAAAATTTACTTCATTACTGTCTTCTCCAGAGGAAAAAGGTAAAACATCATCTCCCTGGTCGGAAGTATATTCTTCATCGTCAGCTACATCGTCATCATTGGCGATAATTTCGTCGTCAGGTTCACTAGACTCGCCGCTTGGGTCTAAACCGTCTTCCTCCATCTGCCGGGACAATTCCTCTCGAATTTCATCATCAGTAATTAAAAGGCGTCGTTCGGCCATCTTTACTGCAGAAGAAAACAAAATAATTAGACCAGACAGACGAAAACAGTTTAGAATATTCATGACACATAAGCTACCCCTGGGTCGTATGCGACCCACACTTGCAGATTTTTCTAGAAAAATACAAGAATAAAGGTTAAAAAAGCAACCACACTTACCTTATCGCTAGTACAGCTTCCAGAGGACTTACTGGGAGGGTAATTGACCCCTTCCCCCCTACCCACCTTGCACAGGTAAGTACAGGCGCCGATAAAGCAGCTCTGGGTCGCCCACGACCCAGTGGGTAGGAGAGGAGGGTTAATAATTTGAGCTTTGAAAAATTGTATATTACAACAATTTTAGAGCATCAATAGTTTAAGATTGGTACTATAATACTTTTCGTTACAGCCCGTGATAACAGAGTTATTATGAATTTTCCAATTTCAATTGTAAATATGTATAATTTTGGAAAGGACCTCATTTTCTTCATGTCCTAGGTTAACTTGACGGACTTTTTTCGATAACTGCATCATGAGTACAACCTCAATAGATGATTTCTCTTATGGTAAATCTGCTAAAATGTATTCATGGGGATTGAGCTATTTATGACGTATGTATTATGTAACTGCTATTAATAATATGTAATATATGACATAATGTTATTAATTTTTTATAGAAAACTAAAATATCTGGTGTTTTATTGCATTATGTTAACATTTAACTGAAATAAATAAATTTCATTTCATTTCAATGTTGATCTGCTACGTTTATGAAAGGATCCCCATATACAAAATTCTAACTACCATACTGTTGAAATAAAGGTGCATTTGATGATTAAATTAGCTATAAGACTTATCTTGTATGAGAGAATACAACAGGTCCTGGAAGAAGTGAGAAATAGGGTGAAGATTAGCGCCGTTAGAGTGAATTGGAAGGAGTAGGTGCTGGCTACCTTGAGCCTCTTCAAGCTTAGTGTTATCAAGGCTGAAAGGAGTAGTTAACCTAAACCACGGCTTGGATTGCGTCGTTTCGGCTTCCCTTCTTAATAGCTTCACCTCTCACCCAACGGCCGGCTTCTACAAAGGAATCTCAACGAGTCACATAGGCAATGGTTCCTCTTGGAAATTCCTATTGGTTAAAGTTAATCAGATATAAACCAGTCAACTCATTTTAATTCCATGCATTTAAAAGCTCTCAGCTACAAAAGTACAAAATAGGTCAAAGATTGAGTGAAATGGGAAAAACAATGGGGAAACACTCTGAGCCAAGGTCTTATATTGTACGAATGAATGATGGCTGCACGTTGAGACGTATGTTATCCTGTTAGGGGACTTTTACTTAACCCTCCAGAACTCGCGAGCAAAATACTCACACCCCGAAGAAAAAAGTTTTATTTATAATTATAGGTATTTGGTGACTTCTCTCTCTAGCTACACCTCATAACCTTCTCTTACCACCCTCGTTGACTCCCAATCATTAGTATCAGCTGACTGTCGCCAGGACAAAATCAATCAGCCGGAGTAAGTTAAGTGTGAGTGTTTTTCTCAGAGTGCGAGTTCTGGCGGAACATTTTTTTGGTTTATTGTGAGTGTTTTTCTCATCAAGCGAGTTCTGGTGGACCTTTTTTCTTTTTTAATACAAGAGTTCTTCTCATCAAGCGAGTGCTTTGGTTATTTACGGAAAACAGTTTTTCTTTTATTTTGTTTCATCGGATATCAAATTACTCTATTCCCGAGTAAGTTGTCGATGATCACTCACCATATTTTGAATAATATTTTTAATTTATATTAGTATTTGATTTTTATAATAAATAACAATTTTTTTTGTTGACAATTTTTTATTTACCAACTTTTTTTGAGGGGAAATAGGTACTGTGAGAAGAATTCTCACGGCCGAGTTCTGAGGCCACTCATTTTGACGTGAGTTAAGTTGAAGATGCTACGTTACAATAAGTGCGTACAGAGCGTACAATATGATTATTAAGCCTTATGACTATCAAGGCTAACCTCTAGGTTCTCAAAATCACAGTGCACTGCCAAGCCCTTTAAATCAGCGTTATACTTTTCAAACGGTTCTTTAAAGGTAAATAACTTAAATACATGCATTGCTCCATTTTCCTAGGAAGGCAAAGCTTACCTTCAACATCTAAGCAAGCCTGCACCGTCTCAAACTCAGGCTCCAGGTCTGTTATGGACTTGCACAGATTAAGCCTGTCTTGGCCCAAAAGATTCTCGAGAGGGGCAACTTGAAAGTCACTGCTATTTTTGCTGTTTTCATTTTCATCAAAGTAAATTAATACTCCTTCTAGAAAAAAAAATTTAAAATTTTCAGCTAGATCTCCATGTAATAGCTAAGACTATATAAAATCCATATTTATTCTCCAATTCCGCAACGCCAAGTTTACATGTATCTTAATAATAATAAGACTTGATAGCTAAAGTATATCGATTACAACTTGCTGGAACATAACTCATGATAACTGAAGAGGTGAGTCTTGTCATTCCTTAACCTAACTGGAATCTTAAGGAGTCACATAGGCAATGGCTTTCCTTGGGAATTCCCTATTGTTTAAAGTTAATTAGATATAAACCAGTCAAATCGTTTTAATTCTATTCATTTAAACGCTCTCCACTAGAAATACAATTGGCAATTGGCGGTGTAAAATTTGTATTCGTTCCATAATACCTCTCAGGGACGAAAATCATTGAAATCGGAACTTTAGTTTGTCCGAAAATCCACCCGTTTGCTTCCCAATGCCTTTGATGATTTATTTATTTTTATGTAATATTTTAATTGCAACTATCCCGATATCTAGCATATGTGATATGAGAATCGATATTTAAAATAGGATTGTGGGTTTACTAAGGCATTTTCTGTACATTTGATTTTTTTCTCCGATTTATGTAATTAATTCGTTTGGCTTAAAATATATATAACTACCCAAAAAATATGTTTTGAAGAACGGATATAATAAATAGAGTTCTGTACGCTAAACCGTGTTTTGAGACTCGTTGAGGGGATGAAAGTTAATAACCCATTAATCAGAGGTCAGTACTGCATCTAATAAGGCCTTTTAAGATAATTAACGAAAGCCAAAATATATTTTTTGTTTTACTAGCACCGACAGGAATTGGAGTTTACTAAAAGACGATATTTGAGCTACAATTGACGGCATTGAAAGAAAAAGTAAAGAATTAGAGGTATTTTGAATATATTAAGCATTTCTTTTTAAAGATGTAATTCTAAATTTGATCCATTTTTTTTTTTTTTCATTTTTCATTTTTATTTCACACATTTTAGCCTACAATATCCAGTTACCAATTAAACTTTCTATGGTATGACATGGCAATCTCTAAATATAATTTGGACAGATTTAGAATTTACAAAATACCTTTGATTAAATGAATTCATCAATTTCTTCGAAATGCCAATAATTCTGCCTGCTCTCAACAATGTGTAGCTAAAATTGTATGAAATATTCCTGCTAGTAAGCATTTTCATTTTTTTATATATGTATAAAATTTAAACACTAATAACAATACTTTATTGGATATATATTTAATCCATTCTATTCCGTGTGAGCTAAAATGACCATGATAGGAACTGAATGAAGTGACTCGTTCTAGAAAATAAAGGTTCTCCTAAAACATGGATAATATATTGATTATTATTACTATCATTATTCAATTTCTTTAATTAACACATGTTGTTTAACCTCTCTTAATTCTTTTCTTTTAACCTCCTAAGGTCTAATAAAAACTAGTTCACAGGTTTCCTATATCTCGATTATTTCAGTTGAACAACATCGTCGTGAAATATACTGTTATTTAGACATCGGTTGACCGTATAAATAATTATTTACATCTCCAACTTCCTTGTAGTCAAGCCCTCCATCATGCCATCTTACTCTTCAACCTGAGCCTGACCCCATCTTCCTACTCCACCTCCATTTTTTGTGCCCAAACGAATGCAAACTGTAGTTCTTAATAGAGGTTCATGATATATGATATTATACTATACACACGCCTCTATTAGTTCGGCGTTGCTTCTGTCTTTGTCAATAAAATGTAGCCAGTTTCACTGCAATAGTAAGAAACGAACCAAATCATTCTTTTCTACATATACAATACCCCTACTCAAAAAATCATCAAATTCGTCCAAAAATAGCTTGGATCCTATAAATTTACAGACCTCTTTCAAATTAGAATAACTGAAATATATAACTGTTGATTTAGGAAAATACTAACCATCATAGATGGAAAACTGTGCGTGTCACGTTCCGAATGAACGGAAAAAATTAAATTAAATTAAATCAATAAGGCAAAGTATTGTTACGGACTTTAGTATAACTCCAAATTTGCACTAGACATGCAACTTCAATGAGGTGAAATTGCAGCACTTAGTGTAATTGTCATCTAAATATACTCAGTCTACCAAGTGCCACTAAAGGGGAAATTATGTATTTAACTTGCACGACAGTATTCACCTGGCCCCTATATTTAATTCACATTTACCAAACAGTGTCATTTAACAATAATAGCTGTCCTAAAATGCAGCATAGAGATTGGTGTGATATACTATTATAGGATAACATTAAGACTTCGAGAGCTGGGCAAGACGTACTGAGAGAGTATCATCAGTTTACACATATGATAGAACTTTATTGCTAACGATATTCATCTTCTTAAAATGCTATGAAAATTAATGCGTATGTGCTTGCCAAATTCTTTTGTCGATTTCAGCACATTAGTACAATAATTTTCATCGCATTCTAAGAAGATGAATGTCTTTAACAATAAAGTTCTATCATAAGCTGGTGATACTCTTTCAGTACGTCTTGCCATGCTCAGAAATACATAACGGTATCCTATATAATAATATAATAATCCTATATAATATATCACACCAATCTCCACAGTACCATCTCGCCAATCTCTGGAATTATTCTTATTTCCACGTTGGAATTGGTACCAATACTAAAAGTTATCAGAATGAATTAATACTCATGCCACCAGTGTGTAAGATGACTTTATTCTGTTCTACCCATTGGGAATGATGGAGCGACGAGGACATTAATTCGAAAGTGGGAAGAAATGAGCAACAAATTATTTTATAAAGCAGATGTCCCTAGTACTGAAATGACGCACTAGTAATGTCATCTGATTAGTGAATTGGGGAGTACAATGAATTATTATGATCTTATTTACCTACTAATATATATGCACGAGAATAGATGACTTTGTGTTAACTTCTTGATATCTTAAAATAATACCACTCTAGCTTTGAGTTGATTTATCAGGACTTTAGTTTATTTGACTCAGACTAACTAGTAATACTATACCAAGATTGAATTTCTCGATTAATATATTTTCATTTTTCTGTAGGTGTTAAATATTTTTCTTGTTTTGGTATTTATTTTGTGAATAGTGCTCTGAAAACCAATTGAAGTGTTATTAAATATGTGAAGGAAACGTATTCAAACCTAAATAAACATTGTAAAGTGAAAGAATACGGATAATCAGATAACCCGTATTGATATTCTTAGCCCAGTACTGTGTAGTCTTTCTGAGAAATTTCAACCGAAATTTGCATCGAGCTGCAATTTTGATCCACTGTAATTTCGTCCTGAGGGAAGAAGGATAGAGTAAGGGAGAAGAGAATTAAAGGGAGAGGGAAGCCAGATGCGTAGGAACAGGTGGCCTTGATAGCTGCCTACATATATACTTAGCCTAAACTTGTCTACCAGCACCTTAAGGGCCAACTACAAGTCATACCTACTTACCCCGCATCCTTGGCTATGTTCTCCTACAGTATTAAAGTTAACTTAAGCTTATAAAGACATTATATCCACGTTAAGTGTGGCGCAACATATTGCCAATGTTATTCACTTAACTCTGCAGCCAACTTTGTATTTAACTGCTCAGTCTAGGGTTTCTAAGGCAAGCAAAGCCTTGTAAGTATTACCAATGTAGTCAATCTAGCATAGGGAGTTAATGTTTGTTGATTTTATTATTATTAATTAACGTCCAGTTTTTGAGACTATGACTAATTGCGACGGGTTATCTATAGGTGGGAACTTAGGATCTTATTTAATGAATTATTCAGTAAATAAATTACCATTTGCCCAAGAGTGAAAAAGTTTTCGGCAATAAGTAATAGTCGAACCAGGGTCTCCAGCATTTCGAGTCCAGCACTCTACCAATTGAGCTACTGGCTCGACTACCAAATGTTAAATTATTAGGGCTTACACAAAATATGATGTCACTTGTTTTTATTTAAATATTAAGAATATGTCTGGGCTCAGGTTAGCAATTTAAAGTATTTATCTCAATCTAACTTGGTAAACCTTGAGTTTACTTCTCACCTCGGCAATAGGAATTTATATATTGAAAACCTCATTAAATAAAGCCCTTAGTCCCACTCTTCCTAGAAAAGGGTGCTCACCTATGTATAATCCGTAGCAATTAGCATTGGTAACACAAAGTGGACAGTGTACTGGAAAAATAACATTTTTTTAACCCCCCACAATTCGCGCCGTGAGCAAAATACTCACACCCCGAAGAAAAAAGGCATATCTATTATTATACGTATTTGGTGAGGAAAATTCCATTTGTTCTGGTTCTAGTACCCAGGCGCAGTTTTGTGCCTATTGTTCGAGGATAAAAAACAAAATGTCAGAAAGAGTGGCCGAACATATAGAAAAGCAGTTTGTAATGAACATTCCTTTATGTATGTCATTCTTGGGGAGAACAAAATTTTAATTAGTTAGGTAGCTTTTTATGTTGCTTGACATAATGTTTCTTCAAAACATTCATTTTATGCTTATAATAAATAACAATTTTTTTTGTTGAAAATATTTTATTTACCAACTTTTTTTTAAGGAAATAGAGGTGTCAGAAAAATTCTCACGCAAGAATTCTCAGATCACTCATTTAGACGGGAGTTCTGGGGGGTTAAAATATATTTGTAATGTCGTAAATTCATTCATTATACATTTGTATGGTGCCCTTTCTGGTAGAAATATACGTGCCGAATATGAAAGTGCTATCGTTTTGAGGCATAGTTTTGGGGGAAAACATTCCTAACCATTGAGTATAATAAGAAACTAAATAATAAAAATAGTGAGTATAACTGAAAAAGTGGTTGGTCTGGGATTTACAAAGATCGGCCTTGGATTCCAGGCAAGTCCAGCCTAATTTTAATGCACTGATATTAGAGCGGTTACTCTGAAAGCGCTCCACCGATTTCAAAGAGTGATTTCCGTGGGAAGAAGGTCTTTTTTTCTTTTATTAAATAATAGATGGATAAAGCATGTTCATCTAAAATATCGTAGGGTGGACTAAATTTGTATCACATGTACATTTTGCAAATAAATATCATGTTATTGTACACTGATTTGTCTACACAATATAAACAAAATTATAATATAGTATGTAAGTTCAACTATTTCTATTAAAATATATTTAACATCAAGCATAGACGTAATAGATTCCTTATGTAGCAGTTTGCCCAGCTTAATAACAACTCTTAACCTACCCTCTACTAGCTGCCACCTGGTCTCAGTGACAGTGTTGCCATAGACAATTTAAATAAAAATAATTTCTCTAATTATATCTCTTATTCTTTAAAATGGGTACACTGCGAGCAACCTCACACTTATTTTTTAGTTGAAATTAATAGTGTACCCGCGAGGTTGTGTTTATTAGTGCTCTGTTGTGTATGTGTGAACTCTGATTCAAACCTTTTAACGTTATTTATTCAAAGACTATTGGTTATTATTTATTTTATTTTGTGTTCTTCATCCTTTTATTTTTCAACCAGCTGTAATTTATTTATTTATTTATAAATTATAGTGGACTTATTACTTTGAAGTTTTATTATTGTACGTTATAATAACCGTCGATTAAACTAGTATACTATTTCAGAGTACAACAATGTACAACAGCTTTTATTAATATGACGTGAGTAGTAGTTGGCATTTAGGGAATGCAGTAAAATTTGTATACACTATGAATTATATTTACTATAAGATTGGTTCTAAACAATTTTCTATCCGACGTGTAATAATGGGGATAATTACAGTTTTCGAAATTCTTTCCAATTTTAGCCTTTCCCCCGATTTTAGCCGTTAACGAACTTGATCTTTATTTTTACATGAGACGTTTAAATATCGAGTTGGGTAATTTAAAAAAAAAATTGTGACCTCTATATTGTTAACAGACATACATACACACACCCACACACACACACACACACACACACACGCACAAACATATATATATATATATATATATATATATATATACTATATATATATATATATATATATATATATAAACATATATATATAATTTTGAATGGAACTCAGGGTGGACATTTGAGGAAATTGTTCGAAAATCGCGTCATGAGTAAGACCTCAATAGATCCCCCCTTAAGAGAAATCTGCTAAATTGGGAACGTATAGGAAATATGTGGTGCGGAGTAAATTAATGTTGATTAATTTTATTAGATTCTTAATTTAATATCAATATCGGAATAATTGCACACATCTTCAACTCTAATAACGAACCTAGGTCAATCAATATTGTATCAGTTTGTTAATAATGTTTTGCGAGTGTGGGCGGAGGAAGGAAAAACAATATAATAGCCATTTGCAAACTTAAAAAGTTTAATCTCTTTCCAATAAAGAACATAGCAACGAGATATGAGATTGAGGAGCAATTTATAAAAAATTATTTTAGACTGGCTTCAGCCTAGAAGACCAAAGTTAGCAGATAAATATCGACCTATCTCAGGAAATTACATTAGGCATCGCTCCTTTAATATCCGCCTTGATCATTGAGATTAATAAGTTTGACTTTAGAAAGATTAGCTAAATTTAGGAAATCAGTGAAACGACCTTAATAACGATACTCCTCCCTGAAAATCATCGTTTTAACTTTTATTAAAGCATAAAGTCAAACTTTTTTCTTAATTCTCACTTTAAAATTTGGCATTATTTATTATAAAGTGAAATTGGTTTAAATGGAAATACAATGCATATATTTTGTTGATAGTGATCCCACCAGGATCAACTTCGTGAACAAAATACCAAGCCATTAACATTCACTGTTTTAAGCCACCATTTCGAAATTTAGGGTTTCATCTCACAATATTATATTTAAAAATAACGCTTAATATCATATTCCTTTAACCAAAATGAAACAGATTACTGCGGAAATTCTCCTGGATTCCTGTGAAAGCAGTAAAGTATCTTCTTCAAGTTCATACCCTCGAAATTGAGCTTTTTAAGCAAATGACAGCAGAGTGGAAAATCATTTTTATATTTCCGCTGCATAAGAACAGCATCGAACATTAATGTGCCAGTTATAAGAGAACATCTCTCTCTCGGTGGGTTATAAGATCATTTTGCTAGCAGAAACGTCAGCACCTCCTGTAGAATGGGTAACAGAATAAAGTCAATGTGAGCATTGATAGATCAGGTCAGCAATGGTCCACATTATTTTTATAAGAAGGATAGTGGAGATGATTAGAAAAGAAAATGTACATCTACTTTGTTTGTACGTATATTTTAGGATTGACTACTGAGTGTAATGCAAGGCTACGATTCTGTTTAGCTTGAAATTCTGCCACATAGGTGCTACGTAAGCTAATCAGATTTTCCACATTTGCTGCATAGGGTTCTTTGTATGGGCAATGAATAAATTAAATAATTTTCTGGTTTATCTCAAAAAAATGTGAAAATAAAAAAAGAAATGGAGATCATGATGAAGAAAAGGTTGGGAAGAGTAAGAAGGAAAATAAAAAAACGTTTGGACATATCGTGTACATACCTGGTCAACTGTATACAAAGGAATCACAAATTTGATGAGATGATAAGAAGTTCATGACATACGTTTCTAAAAAGGATACGAGGAGGATGAATCAGAAGTGTGGTCCAATCTGGTTAGAGGGTTTAGAAGAGAAGTACAACCAGCTCTGGAAAGCAATAGTAAAGGATTGGCGACCGGTGCTGACTAGCAGAAGTACAATACAACCTAACTAACTTAATTAATTAATTTCAATATATTGAACAGCGACCACGTCGTATCGTTATCGTCAAAACAGTAAACAAGGAAAAGTAGAAAAGAAAGATTGCTGGGACCAATAGAACAGTAATCATTTAGCTGGACCTAGTAAACGCAGAGCATTCCAAGAAACAGAAGCAGTTTCAATAATGACTGGATAAGGCAATGGTCTCAAAACACCAATGACACGCCACAGAATACAGAGAATGAACCTTGTCTTCTGGATGTATCAAAATCTGTCGGAACATTTGTTTGATGTCACACAAGAAAAGAGATTGGGAGTGTTGAAACAGACATAAAATGTCGGGAAAAACACCCATTATAGAGAATATCAATCAGTGAATAGTCTGATTTGGTTTTGACACTACCATTAAAAATTAAACAAGTATTGGAGATGGTTCCATTGATTTTGAAAATACCACGTTAATGAAGAAAATATGTTTGAGACTATTTTTTATTGGGATCATGTGTCCCTTATGCTGAGTATGAAGGGAGGGTTCACGCTAAAATTTAGGTTGAAGAGAGATGCTTCGTTTCGGGGAGATAGGAATCACCCAGGGAAAACTTAAAATTGTTTATGCCTAACTGGAGATTTTCAGAAGAGATGTAAAGAGTAGAAGAGTAGTATCCTCAAGGAAAGATTCACAGGAAATATCTTCAGAAGAAGAGAAGATAACCTCTTATATATAAATATAAGAAATATATCTGTTATTATGAGGCGGACTGGAAAACTGTATATTACAAATCTCATTGCAAATTGAAATATTTGTATTATTTAAATATTTCGTTTTATTAGTTTGAAGAGCTCTAAGTCCGGCAGTTTGCACGTATGGACATCCAATGAAGCTTGATTTCTCAACTTCTACTAGTTTATTAGCTCCCTGAAGTTTTGGTTCTCTATATCACAAAATTATACCGATAGAGAATGTTAAATATAGGAATTTTGATAACGTATTAGGGGTACTGGTCATTTTTGGGTCTTAGGCTGGAAAGAAATGCTATATAATGAAAGCATCACCTTGGTGGGGGGGGCTCCAAAGATATATTTTTTGGTTTTTATTTCTTAGGGATTGCGCTGCTGAAGTTTGGAATCCTCTTTGGTATGCCGAAGCAATCGGATGAAATTACAGACCAGACAGAGGAAAGAAAACAGTTCGACCAAGGAAGTCTGTTTCCCCTCCGCTTTCCAATAACCAATTCAAACCATTCCCCACTGCAAGGCCCTTCTAGACTTCCTTTCAATCTGCCGAATTATAATCGATTTTCGAGGGGGAAGTATTCAGAAATGACTTCAATAAAGTTCTTCATATTATAATCCGTATCAAAAATATAAATGAAATCCATTCGTCACTCCATATGTTACACACTACCTATCTGAGAAACATAGCAATCTAAATAATTAATTTATTAAATCTTTTAGAACGCGTTTTCCTGATTCCTCTTAGATCCACTTCATGGACAAATTCATAATTTGACATTTTTATACCAAATTTCTTTGTGTGAGAAAGCATAGAAGAATAGTGTTAGAATGCAAGTTTTTAATATACATGTATTCATATATAACTGATGACATAAAGATCCGTAGTACTGCCAAAAGAGCCATTATGTATATTAGCAGATTTCCCTTAATGGAAATCAGCTATTGAGGTCATACTCATGACGCGATTTTCGAAAAATTTCTTCAGACGTCCATCGATCCTACCCAGGAGATGATGAAAATGTGATCCGTTCAAAATTAAATATATATATATATATATATATATATATATATATATATATATATATTTGTCTCTTAGCGCTCTAGGGATTGATAGTTTGGTAACGATCAAAAATTGCGATTTGATCGTTACCAAACTTGATATTTACACGTTTTATGCAAAAATACTGATCAAGTTCGTTTATGGCTGAAATCGGACACGTGGGAGGGGGTGTTTAGAGGGGAGGATTTTCGAAAATTCGAAATATCTCCGTTACCATACGTCGGATCAAAAAATTGTATAGAACCAACCTTATTGCAAATTAAATTTACTATAAATATGGTATATATACATTTATTCTCTATCTTGAATATTAACCAAGATATTTGCATTTTTATTAAATGTGGGCCGATAACGAACGCGTGATTTTCCCGCCGAAAGCTAGTTCGGCCGTAAATTTCGGCTCTCGTATGGATATTTCTCTATTGTAAAACTTCACGTGGGAAATCTGCTTAGTTTACGCAGCCCCTGCGTGATGGACTTTTTTATTAGTGAGAAACTGAGCTAGAACGATTTAGAACCTAAAATAAAGTGTTCATCATACTTTAATGTCAAGGGTCACCAACAAAAACCCTTTTTATACGGAGACTTTATTAAAAAATGCCCTACACGTTTCATGGCCTATATTCCGCCTCTTCAGAGATTATTCCATTTAGTTATGAAGGGCTCATCCCCTCTTATACTAGTCAAAATGACTAGAGAGGTCTTTGATACACGTTTTTGTTGGTGACCTTTGCCATTAATGTACGAAGAATATATGAATATAGTCTCCAGAATAAGAAGAAAGATGAAATAAAGTGAGTATTGGGCTACGAAAAGTAAGTGCGGCTTTATTAAGGGCAGAAGCAATAGCTATGAAATCCAACAATATATATGAATCTCGGGTCGGAGATAGTAGACACAATAAATCAGGATTTATAAAACTAAATCCATACTCTGAGCCAGTTAGGTTTCTGGATTGAGATAAATCAGAGACAAACGTTAAAAGTGTTTTTTATCTGAAACACAGTTATATTTTATTTACTGTATTTTATTTTTTGGAAGTTCTTACTTAAAATTACTTAAACAGTTTTCATTTCCTGTTCCAACATTCAAATAATACTACACCAGTTATTTCTAAATATATAGTTTGGCTAAATTTACATTGGAAACAAATTGAACTTGAATTGAATCACCCCATTTACCGATTATCATTTATAAAATAATTAAGGGTAATACAGATTTTTGTGGAATTAGTGATCGAT
Organism: Riptortus pedestris; assembly: GCA_019009955.1. NCBI lineage: Eukaryota > Metazoa > Arthropoda > Insecta > Hemiptera > Alydidae > Riptortus > Riptortus pedestris. The sequence continues at coordinate 169,579,377 of CM032228.1, forward strand.
TTATTGAAACTCCTAAGTGTTAATTTATTTTTAGTTTTCCAATTAGTTTCTACTTATTTAAACTATTAAGAATGATATCACTATTAATTATTATGACTCCAGTATGTGAATGAAAATGTAACCGAGCGTTATTCAGATTCTATGACGATGGGTAACACATGTTGTATTCCATACCTCATTAAAATTTTCTGCCTCAGATGGCACGGCAGCAAAACATTGTTATCGTTCACCTTCCGCGGATATTCTAAGGCCTCGACTTATATTTTGTAGCACGAAAAAATATCACTCGGGTTACTCTTTTGAAATGTTGAAGGAAATAAAAAAATCAAAATGAGATGTACATTGAAAATGGTACCTATAGAATATATTCCAGGCTTCCTTACATTAATTTACAATATTTCAACAATTCTCTGGAAGGCTTTATTTTTTTAGATCTAGGAGTCTACTAAGTTGTCTTGTGACAAATTAGTTCTTCCGCTTTTCAAACTAATTGATAAATGACACGAGTTCAAATACGGAAATCTGACATAAAAGTAAATAAATAAACATTATTATTCATTATAATTTTTGAATAATAATGTTTATTTATTTATATTTCAGATTTTCGCATTTGAGCTCGTGTCATTTATCAATTAGTTTGAAAAGCGGAAGAACTAATTTGTAACAAGACTACTTACTTAGTAGACACCTAAATCTAAAAAAATAAAGCCTTCCAGAATATTGTTGAAATATTGTAAATTAATGTAAGGAAGCCTGGAATATATTCTATAGATTCCATTTTCAATATACATCTCATTTTTATTTTTTTATTTTGATTAACTCAAAGATCTTCTCTGAATGACCAGGGAGAATTTTCTGTATCCTTAGTATGGATACACTAATTAAAAAATGTGCGTAGCCTTGGTTATTAAAGTGAGCATTTTTATAAGTGCGTTACTCACTCAAGATTATTCAAAATGTGTTTTTTTAAACTTAAGACTTAAATATCTAAATTTGAAATGAATATATGCATGGCTTCATACAAATACAGTGTAATGCTTAGCAAGTCTTTTAATCACCCATTGAAGTATATTAAATAAAATGCAATGTTTACTACGTTCCTATGATTATCCCACTGTAAGCCGTTCATTGAATTACTCCCCCTCTTCTTTGGAAAAACGTGGGGCGTCATAGTTGGAGAATATGAGCAGAGCAAAGAGTTTCTCATGTGTGCCGTAGCTTCGGCAGTTGCTCAAAGACTGAGTACTGGAGTAGAAACACCCGAGATTTCCCGGTTCGACACCGATAGTGTATACATTTTTTAATGATTTACTGACACTGTACTCCATTCTAATTATCAATCTGATTTGGGGTTCTAATAAGTATTTTAAGCGACTAATAAATGAACCCACGCCGAGGCAAAATACATTTAAACTGATAAGAAATTCTTGATTTTCCCAGGTGGAAGAATGAAACTCTATAAGTTGCTGAAATGTTTTTTTCGCGAGGAGACACTATTGGGATGATATGTAAAGCAACATAAATAAAGATGCTTAAATGGCATTAAGTGGTGTATTTATCTTTAACTAGACATTATATTAGATAATTAATAAGATATGAGAAAATTAATTGGTGGTAATGAAGTTAATCAAATAAAGGGTTGGAAGCGCCGTTATAGATGATACTGTTGTCATATCTGTCAGTGGCCTAGAGCTGACAATAGTACAACTCTAGACGGCTTGAAGATGGTGCCTTTGCATCGAAAGCGCTTGCCAACTGTACTTGACCAGCAGCCAGTGATGACGGTCTTCACCGATAGATATGACAACGATAATAAAGTTGTTTATCATTCATGATAAGGACATATTGTATGCACATATATGTCCTTTCCCAATCTAACGACCCAGACAATACCTATCAAACGTTTTGAGCCGATAGTGGATCCTTAAGGAAAGGGAAGTTTGAGTTAGAAACGGAGCCCATTGGCAGAGAGAGTAGAGAAGTTGTTGAAGAGAGTTTTGGTTAAAGTTTTTAGGGGACAGGAGGAGCAGGCGAGAGTGGCGAGGCTCTAGTAATGAGCCAGCCCTTCATGAAACATTAATGCTCCACCCCTCTCTAAAGGGCCCCCACTCCCTTAGCTCACTCACTTCTCTCCCTCTTACACTCGTCCATGTATCATTCCTTTTTATATTTCATTTTATCCCCCGACAACCGTCCCCAAGGAAAAATGAGAGAATATTGTCATTAACGGGAAGATGGATGTCTTCTCAACTTAATGGACGGCGTTCGAATTCATCATTGCCCCCTGCAAGCCCCTGACCGTGCACTCAGATGAGGTTAAAAGGTATATGACCTGCATACCTTGTTTCTTGAAACTGAAAATTAAGCATATAATTTAGTATAAAATAAAATAAATTTCGTAGAACGACAATGAATTTTTCCATTTGTCTCCTTATCACTTTTGAAAAACGAATTATCAAATACACTCTAAAAACTTATTGAACATGTAAATGAGACTGCAAATTTTAGGAACTCAGAATCTGCATAAAGAATTCAAGCAAGTTCTTAAATTCTTTCGGTGGTTCCGGTTAGACATGAGTTGAAGCATTGGTCTTAATGAATTCGATACATATAGACTCGTGGATTAGATTCTCGAGTGGGCAATATTAGTTACGAACTGAGTAAATACAATGCTTAGTAGCGTACCATTAAGGAAAGGGTGGAAATTTAATACTATAAATAACATTTAAATGCTTTCATTTATGAATTAACTCTCTAATCCACTCTAATACATACAAATCAAAAAATGATTTTAAAATGAAACGCAAAAAGCTTTTGAGAGAGTAATATAATTGTTTTAACCTAAATTAACAGAATACATCTATAAAACCTATATTTTAAAAAAAAATTGAGTTAGTGATTTAAATTGAGCCACTTTCGAAATACAAGAAAACTAGGTGAGGGCTATTTGTTATTATGTTCATTATTTACTATGGGCGGTGACCTTTTTGTCGTAAAAATGAGTGTTTACTGAAAGTTACTATCAAGATGTACAGGAAACGGTATTCTTATTTACTCTCATTTTCGGGCATTACTTCAATTTAATAAAATTCAATATGACAACAAACTAACGCAATACAAATCTTGTGCAATACTGAGGCCATCTAAAAGACAGTAGCTACTTGCAAAGCAGTCCATCAAACTGATCTCGTACAACAGTCAAATTCCGTTTCGGAAATACATTGCTTATCATATCTAGGAGACTAGAGGGCTTCGCAAGGTTATGGAAGGGCCTACGGGATATTATTCATACAACTAGAAAAATTCTTATTTCAATTTTAATTACTTTGAAACGTTTATTAGTGGATTTCCTATGCCCTAAAAGTACTGTATTTCAGTATACTAATCTACTTATATTGATGGGAAATTACCTAAACATTCTCCCATCATGCACATTATAATTTCCTTACCATATGCACAACAATGCTCTCATACTTCAAAAGGACCATCTGTTAGAACAGAAACCCTACCATGTATTTTTCCTCCCAAGAAAGTCACCAATAAAAGTCCTGCTTTTATACATTCCCACCATAAATATGACAATATTATTCATTTTTTATTATATAAGAGATCCTGTTAACTCTGTTTAAACCAAAGTAATCAACATATTTGGAGAAAAAAGAAACGGTTAATCCTTAAATTTTTGGTCTTTACTTCTTGTTCTTCCTTCCCATTCCTCTCCTAATATTTGTTTGATTGTTACACAAAATAGATATTTAGGCATTGTAAAACTAAGTTTGTGAATGGTTGAAATTAGACGAGGTGAGGGGAGCAGGTTTCAGAGATGGGGGAAAAAATATTCGAAATATTTCCTCTGTTAAGTTGCTGATGGAGACTACTTGATCTTTCATATTACAAATTCGATTTCCTACAATTGTTGTCTTTATTGTATGTCTAATTATATATTAATCAAATTCAATATTTTTCATGTTTCAATCTTTACCCTTTAATAAACCTCCACCACTACCCATGTCACATTAACAATAAACCATTTTATCACAAAACTCCTTACGTCAACCTGATATAGCCTATTTTTTTCACGAAAAAGGAAGAGAGGGGGTGTTAAAGAAGGGGTAAAATAAATAAAATCCAAATGTTATTCTGAGTTGGGTGTAATAATGTTATATAACCGTTTTTAATTAACAGTTGTTGATCAGTGCAATTTTACTTTAACTCGAAAATTGATCGACATCGGTATTAGTGAAGAGATAGTATTCAGCCTTATGCAACACCCCTCCCTAACTTATGAAATTTTTACTTCGATATCCGTGCCTCTACACTTTCCAACTTAAAATGCATGCCCATTTTCCATATGTAGGTAGGTACAAGATAAATAGCGATTGGATGGGGTCAGTCAGTAAAATATCCGGCATGTGTGTTAAACATTTTTTTTATACTTCCCCAGCGTAATGGACGTTTTATTATGTCCAGAGGATACCTGTTCACGTTTTACATTTTTCCTGGGAAATCTTGTAATTGTCCGCGCATTTTCGTTAACACGTTTGCACCGGTGAGCTGGTCTTTTGTTAGAATCTAAAGAATGTACCTCTTACCTCTAGATACGTGCAAACAAGGAAGCGCTTAACATCTAAACATGCACAAAGTTGGTGTTATCAGTCACTAGCCGAGCATTGGACTAAATGAAAAGTGGAGCCAACCATGCACTTTACTGAATAAAACATACAAAAGGCTTGAAGCTGAGTCGTCGCATCGACAGAACATCTCGAATGTATTCGACGAAAAGCCTGTAATCACGGTGGCCACTGACTTTATAAACCCCTCACTGAAACTGATCCCCCATTGGATAATTTAGAATTTCCTGAAAGGCAGGCTTAAATAACTTGAAACTCAGACCTCAGATGATGCGTAACAAGATGCACATTGGAAGATACCCTTGGTCATTCTTAACATTACATTTTCTAGTACAATGCTTCCATTTCCATTGTTAGTTCTTTGAGTCCATAGCCTATCGCTTCATATGAGACTGAGTTCTCAGCAAGTGTTCAAATGTACACTCCACTTCTGTCCAAATTCTAATCGTTTTCTTGAAGATACAAGGGACCCATCTCCTTGGGGGTTCATTATTGTAGCAAGCCTCGCAAACTGCAGAATGCCATATCAGCTTCCATAGTAGCTCCTCCAGATCTTCAATCATAAATGCCTACCTGATTTCATGAAGGTTCTTTCATAATTTTAATGTATCCTAATTACTACTAGGATTACTAAAATTTTTCGTTGTATGTTTGTTCACTTTTTCTAACTTCTCACTTTTAACGAGTTTAATTTGTTAATAGTGAATTCTCCTGTATTTTTACTTTAAAAAATTATGTTCCTTTGTCTCATTAGATTTCTTTTATTTGGAGCAATACATCTGTGTTACAATTTATTTATGTTTTTTTTTTCAATTTCCAGACGTTAATACAAATTATAATACAATTGACATTTCTGTTACTTTCAACATTTAAACTCATTGAATCAGACAGCTGAAATCAATTGAAAAGTAATAAAGTACGCCATTATTTACAACTTCGTCGGATTATTTATACAAACTACCAAAAATCATGATTTGTCCATTTCGTTCACAACCCAATACTTAAAGGTTCCTTATTTGTTTCTTAAAATCCGCTATTTTTCCAAACATTTCAGGTGGAATATTCTCTTCAATTTGTCGACGACATCTCCGTTAAATCTTGTGCCTTTTGTGAACCTAGAAGGGGTTGGAGAGGAAGGGGTGAGTAAGATGCACTGTAAAGGTGGATTGGCGGTTAGATGAAGAGCTGTTCCTCCATCACTCATGTACTCCTTCCGATTAATCATGTTCCAGGCTGGAGAGGAGAACCACGATCGCCCATCGATTTTATGCCCCCCCCCCTACTCCAATCTCCCCTTTCCAGGTCTTCATTTCTAATACTCCTTCCATCTTAGAGCATTAATCCAAAAAATATATATCCTTTCTACAACTATAAATAATGTAATACATATGTCAATAGAAATAAATATTTCCCCGGACCAGTCAACAAAATATAGCGCCTGATTGCTATCTTGACTAGTTCTTTCTAGTTGAACATAATATAGTTTAATTTATGAAACAGGGTGTGTGTATGTAAAAATGTTGATCTTTATTTAGCTCAAATAATAAAATCAGATACAATAGGAAACATTTTTCAAAGCAACGTATAAAGCTTGCAATAAATCTTTTAAAATTAGAAGTTTCAAATACAAAAAAACTAAATCTATTCATAACCCGAAGCCATGTTGGGACGATTCATTATCTAAACTTAGAAAAGACTCAAATCAATTAAGAAGAATATATCAAAAGACTACTAAAGATGAAAGCTTATGTGAAATTAGAAAAGAAGCATACTTACTGAAAAAACGTGAATTTGAGAAAACAATGAGAGCTAACAAATTTAAGACATGGAAGGAATAGTGTAGTAGCACAACTCCTACAAATCCTTGGAGCTGTCCATACAAGTTTGCAAGTGGAAAGTTGCATACCTCATTTACGCCTAATTAATTCAATAAAAAAAGAAGACAGAACATACACGATTAATACAGAGGACACATACCAATATATACTAGACAAACTTGTACAAACTGACTGTATCTCAAATGACAAAGAAATACATACGACTATTCGTAACAACATACTAAATGATCTTAACACACTTGACGACCTACCACTAACAGACGATGAAATAGAATATGTTCGCGGAAGATTGAACTCTGCGAAGAGTGAAGCGGGCGCACGACATCGATGACGTCATCCACCGCCACTCATCCTTGCCCTGGACTGGGGACCTCGCTGCCAGCGTATGCCACGAGGGGGGACCGGCAGGAAAGGGCAAGAAGACGGGACAAGATGGAGCCTAGTGCGGCAGAAAGGAGCTCTATTATCATCGAGGTGAAAACCCCCCTCAAAATGCAAGAGTAAGCCTAAAAGGGCCCGTCGGGCGATGAAGCGGGGAAGAACCAAGTAGGGAAAGAAACAAGGGCAATAAAATAAAGTGAGTACTCACATTTATATCAAAATTCGTCGCACATCGAAGCCAACGGGCATTAACCCAACAATGGGCATCACCACAGCAACCAACTCCACCACAAGTTCCAATCAACCCACAGGAGCTCACCAATGGAACATTATTAGATTTTAAAAGATCAACAATTTCCTCATTATTTGTTTGTTATTATTGATATCACTTAATTATATTTTATTATATCCATCCATGCTTTATAATTTGCACCACCATACATACCCTTTCACCATACAGTCCACTTTCTCAAACACACAAAAAAAAAGGGGCGAAGGGGCATCTCCCTATACATCTTTTTATGGGAAGCCTCTTCGATCCCCAAACATGGTCCTCCGGGCCGGATTGACCCTCCAAACATGGTCACACCTACCAATTGACCTCCAAACATGGTCCAGTAAGACCTGATTGATAAAGCTTGATGCAAAATATTTCAATAATAAAAATCATACCATATTCACTGCCATCAAGCGCATATACATTGAATAATAATGACCATTCTGTATGTAACGCCATTAAGTGCATAACAGTAATTGATAATAATTCATAAACAAACAGCTGTTTTAATTAAAATAAATTAACTCCCCTTTTGATTTTGTGTGAAATTTAGCAAAGACAGAATTAAAATATCTACTTTATTAATCTAAAATTTTTAGAGAATCAGCTTTTGTTTACTTATTTTACATTATCTAATCAATTTACTATGATCTACCAGTGTGTTTTATGCATTTGTTCATCTTAATTCATTTTCAAAATCAATTTACATTATTATTAACATTGTCGATGCTCATTCAAGCATTATTCAATTTTAATTTAAATCTTATCTGACTTTAGCATTTAAATTGCATTTAGTAACTGTTGATATAAATTATTCTCAAAAATAGTATTGTTAGATTTGTTATTACTAAATCATATGTTCACTAACAACTGATCTTTGTTTACAATGTTCTATTGTGTTAATTAAAGCCTAGCTTCAGGTATAACAAAGCTTTTTATTTTAATTTAATTAACACAATTACATAATGGAGAAATTACTACGTCCAGAAAGATTAGCTATAGATCCTGAATCACAAACAGCTACAATCGAGTGGAATCATTGGTATCGAACTTTTCAGAACTTCATACTAACTTACCAAGTAAGTGATGCTGATTGGTTACGTATACTAATTAATCATGTATCCCCAGCGATTTATGAGTACATAATTGAATCTAAAACCTTTAATGATCCAATAAGTGTTTTAAAGAGCATTTTTCTAAAACCTGTTAATGAAGTATTCTCCAGATACAAGCTTGCAAACAGAAAACAGCAAGCAGGGGAGACCATTACCAGATACCTAGAATCTCTTAAGCTCTTAAGCAAGGAGTGTGGTTTCAAAGCTGACACAGCTGAACTAAATCGTGACGAATATATAAGGGATGCTTTCATAGCTAGATTGTTTGAGTCTACTATCCGGCAAAGACTCCTCGAGAGTTATAACCTCACTTTAAATGACGCATTCAGCCAGGCACGGTCTAGGGAATCTGCACTAGAGCAATCCCAGCATTACCGTGGTTCTGATGCTGTCAATGCTTTAGGCTGCAATCGACCTAACAAGTGTAAGTCTTCAGCTCCCTGTTCACATAATAGTAAAGAAGTTGATGAGGACACTGACTCCTCAGGGGAGATAGTCGCAGCTGCACAACGGAAATGCTACTTCTGTGGACTAAGTTATCACAAAAGAAGCGATTGTCCAGCGAAAGAAGCTACTTGCAGGGCCTGTTCCAAGGTTGGACATTATTCTAAGGTATGCAAGAGCTCTGGACGAGCTAAAGTTACTAAGCCATGTAAATGCAATACAATTGTCTCTGCTAACATTGCTGTACCTTCTGGCTTATCCAAGGCCACAACTGCCGTTCTTCTTAATGATTCTAAGGTACATGCACTGGTTGACACAGGCAGTTCAGCAAGTTTTATATCAGAAAGGAAGGCAAGGAAACTTAAGGTACCAATAAAGACAGGTAAAGGGATGACTGTCACTATGGCGTCAACATCATTTAGTTCTGCGATAAAAGGAATTGTGAAGGTAGACTTGAAATTGAATGAACACGAATATTGCGACGTTGCACTCAACGTCCTTCCAGACCTATGTTCAGATGTCATACTGGGTCATCACATTCTAGGACGACATTCGTCAATAGAAATACAATTCGGTGGCTCAAAAGAACCTCTAACCATTTGCAGTTTATCGTTAGCTAAGGTACCACCTGTCAGGCTATTTCGAAACTTATCTCCCAACCATACGCCTATAGCCACAAAGTCTAGACGACATTCAGCGTCAGATGCTAAATTCATTGAACTTGAAATTGAGAAATTACTAAAAGATGACATTATCGAAGAAAGTTTTTCTCCGTGGCGAGCCCAAGTATTAGTTACCCAAACGGAAAATCACAAACGCCGAATGGTGATAGACTACTCACAAACGATAAATCGTTATACTGAACCTGATGCTTATCCTCTACCGCGGATACAGGATATTGTCAATAAAGTGGCAAATTATGAAGTTTTTAGCTCCATAGATTTGCGAAGTGCCTACCACCAAGTGCCTATCAGCGAAGAGGATAAGCAGTGCACAGCTTTTGAAGCGTGTGGTAAGTTATGGCAATTCAAACGCATACCATTTGGTGTTCGCAATGGAGTTGCTTGCTTTCAGAGAACGATCGACTACATTATTGCCACTGAGAACTTTACAGGTGTATATGCATACTTAGACGATATTACTGTCTGTGGACGGAATCAAGAGGAACATGACAAAAACCTTCGGAAATTCATGGCAGCAGTAGATAAGTATGGACTGACAATTAATGAAGGTAAGAGTGTTTTTTTCATTGAGGTCGATTAAGTTGTTAGGCTATATCATAAGCGATAGGACGATACGCCCGGATCCGGAACGATTAAAAGCACTACGGGAGCTCCCTCTACCAACAGATGCTCATTCACTTCGAAGGGCAATAGGCATGTTTTCACATTTTTTCAAATTTCATACCTAAATTTTCACAGAAATTAATGACCTTACGAGTAAAAAGTTTTCCTTTACAGGACATAGCGAAAGAAACTTTGAACAACTCAAAAATGATATAGAAAAGGCACTTGTTTCTGCTGTAGATGAGGAAGCGGTATTTACTGTCGAGACTGATGCCTCTGATCAAGCAATAGGAGCAACCTTATCCCAGCATGGACGACCAGTGGCATTCTTTTCAAGAACACTTACTCATTCTGAACAACGACATCATTCAGTGGAGAAGGAAGCATATGCAATCATTGAGGCAGTAAAAAAGTGGAGGCACTATTTGATAGGAAGACACTTCCGCCTAGTTACAGACCAAAGGTCAGTTTCCTTATGTTTGACAACAAACAACAAGGTAAAATAAAAATGAGAAAATAATGCGCTGGAGACTAGATTTATCATGTTATGATTACGAAATTATTTATAGACCGGGGAAACGAAATGGAGCCGCTGATGCATTATCACGCATATGTTCAGCGATTGACTGCGCCACAACAAAACTGAAGGCTCTCCATGATGCCCTCTGCCATCCTGGGGTATCCCGAATGTATCACTGGGTGAAATCCAAAAATTTTCCCTATTCCTTAGAGGAAATAAAAAAAATGACCTCTACTTGTAAAATATGTGCAGAGTTAAAACCAAAATTTATGAAACGAGAAGGAACTCTTATTAAAGCAACACACCCGTTCGAGCATCTGAATATCGATTTCAAAGGTCCGCTGCCTACGAACACACGGAATCGCTACTTACTTATTCTTGTCGACGAGTATTCACGTTTCCCATTTGCTATCCCTACGTCAGATATGACTTCTTCAACTGTCATTGCGAAATTTAAGAAATTGTTTTCTATATTTGGAGTGCCATCTTATATACATTCGGATAGAGGTGCCTCTTTCATGACTCAGGAACTTAAAAACTATTTAACATCAGCCGGGGTAGCAACAAGCAGAACAACTCCGTATAATCCTCAAGGGAATGGCCAGGCAGAAAAGTATGTTGGTACTGTTTGGAAGACTATAGAATTAGCCCTAAGAACACGAGGTTTAGACAACCGGCACTGGGAAGAGGTTGTCGATGAAGTCCGCCATGCCATTCGTTCATTACTGTGTTCAACAACAAATGAAACGCCTCATGAACGATTATTTAAACATCAGCGAAAATCTAGTTGCGGTCCCTCAACACAATCGTGGTTAACTACTCCAGGACAGGTGTTGATGAGAAGACCGGTAAGACATTCCAAATATGAACCGCATGTCGATGAAGTCACCTTACTGGAAGTAAACCCGGAGTATGCTCACATAAGGCTGCCTGACGGCAAGGAGACTACGGTATCCACGAGAAACGTAGCGCCAACTGGAGAGGACTTTCATTGTAGGGAGGAGGACTGTTCAAAACAGGAAACCGCACAGTCTGATTATCCGGTAGAATTGATATTCAAATTCAAGTAGAAGGTAATGGCAAAACATTAGCAGATCCATCTTCTCCTGAGACACCCTCGCCTGCAGTTTCTCCAAGCCCAACCCCTACATCATCTGGTGAACTACGCAGAAGCTCTCGGGTCCGACAACGACCTGCCTACCTACAAGAAAACACTACCTAGGAGGGGATGAATGATATAAATTATTCTCAAAAATAGTATTGTTAGATTTGTTATTACTAAATCATATGTTCACTAACATCTGATCTTTGTTTACAATGTTCTATTGTGTTAATTAAAGCCTAGCTTCAGGTATAACAAAGCTTTTTATTTCAACTGTAATGTGAGTAGAACAGTTATTCACTAGAGAATATTTTTTTTTTTTTTTTCATAAAGCATATATCCAATCAATGCTCTCATGTATTAATATATACATTATTACTTAACTCAGTCACTTTACTCATAGATTTTATTTACTCATTGTACTATGATTTGCCAGTGTGTTTTATGCATTTATTTGTCTTTATTCATTTTCAAAATCAATTTACATTATTATTAACATTGTCGATACTCATTTAAGGATTATTCAATTTTAATTTAATTCTTATCTGACTTTAGCATTCAAATTGCATTTAATAACTGTAACATGAGTAGCACAGTTATTCAAGAGAGAATAATTATTTTATTTTCATAAAGCACATATATCTAACCAATGTTCTCATGTAATAATATATTCATTCTTATTTAACTCAGTTTTTCTACTCATAATTTCTTTATCACTACACAATGTGTATTTGTTTAAGCAATTTAATTGGCAATATGTTTATTTCGAATAACTCATACCTTACATTGACACTTATAAGAACTTGGCATGGATTCTACAAATGTAACCTCAAAATATTTCATTTGACTACTTTACTTTATTTTATTAATGAACTTTACATGTTGTTTAATCATTTTCAGTAAATCAATTATGTAAATGTGACTGATATTTCAGCATAGTGTTTACCTGTGACCAGAAAAGAATTTGTACACAATCTATTCAAACAAAACTGCATTTATTAAACACAGTAACATTATCAAATACATCATTCAAAGTACATCTAACAGTTAATCCAAGAGATCACTAACTCAAACATTGTTCACAATCTCATTCTTCCATCCAGATGAGATCCCTTATCTATAAAAGGTTTCAACATGGTTACAGCTCTTTCCCTGATACATAGAGCTCACTCACCTATTAAGAGCCATACATAGATCACTTGCCTAGACTAGATCACGGCTGTGACGTCATACACTCTTTGTGTACTCAACTCCCCTTCTTCGCTTAGTTACATTATCATTATATTAATCATGGGGCTCCCTTTGTTTATATTTTCTTCTTCGAATATGACTTCTTCTTGTTCTTCTCCTTTCTTGTATTCCCTTGTTTCCAGCTGTCGCTCGATTGGCTTGAAACTCATTATCGTTTATAAACAAATCATCTTTCTTTGATCTTTGATCAAAATGCACGAGTCAAATCCAGCCTTTGCTCATTCCATCGCTCGCCTAGAACGGCGATTAAAAAGGCTGAATCGTGACATGAAAAGAGTCACTGAAGCCTCCAAATTTAGCCTCGAAGATGACAATGCGACTCGACACTTCAAATCTGTTTTCAAAACTGCCCAAACCGAATGGACGGAGTTCCGAGAAGTTTGGAATGAAAGAGACGAATTGTTATTGTTAGAGGGTAGAGAAATCAACTTCTCTGACGTATGGTCGACACTGTACGACGCCACCAGACGCGTCATGATAGATGATGAAACCACTCACGCACGCATCCAAGAGCGCTTCAACCAAGAAACCATTGATGCAGCCCAACATCAAATCGGATTCGATTCCACGAATCGACAACAATCCTTAAACACAACACAGGTTTCAACCCCCAGGACGCACCTCCCTGTCATTGAAATCCCCAAATTCCATGGTGACTTGACAAAATGGAACCACTTCAAAGACACCTTCAAGTCCTTGGTCCATGACGAACCATCTATCACAAATGTTGAGTTGGGAAAAGCTTCTAAAACAATACGACAACCCTCGCGTATTTGGCTCATTGTACATCCAAAGAATGCTGGAATCCAACACCAGATCTCTCCCGACACCAACAAAGAGATATGAAGCTTATCTTCCTAATATCTGTGACAGCCTTGACGGCTTTCGTTCTCGGGATCTTGAAGACAAGGGAGAATTCGCATTGGCGATTCTCGCGCTTCGAGTATTAGACCCGGAAACGCGAAGAGGTTTTGAGTTAAGCCTTAAGAACAGCACGAGGTCACCGACTGCCGACGATGTAATAGAGTTTGTCAGACAGCGTCTAGGGGCCATCAAGTTTTCAAACGAATTTGGTTTTCAATCCAAAGGTCCTGCGAAAACACGACGCCAGAGTCCCTACAACACAAGATCCCGTGAGACTCCACCCAATCACTTCTCTCAGAGGTACTCCATCGTCAACCTTCACTCAACCTCAAGACCTCCAGAAGCTCGAACAGGAGCATCGACTGCCCGGTTCCAACGTCCGCACGCTCGGAGTACCTGCTTCAACCCCATCCTACCTAAATGCCCATTTTGCAAGGGAAAAAATTATCTCTTAAGGTGTCCTGAATTCATTAATATTCCCAGCCGGGAACGCATCGCATTCACTGAGGGATGGAAGGGCTGCAAGAATTGCTTGAGGGAAGATCATCCAACAGCGAAATGCCCCTCAAAGTACAACTGTCGGCGTTGCAACAAAAGGCACCACACCCTCATTCATAATGAAGAGGAAACGCCCATCCGCGCATCCTCTCCTTGACAACCTTCGAAAAAGGCGCAGGATACACCTGAAGGTAGTGGAATAACATTCACCGCTTACGGCTCAACAACCCAGCACACACCGGAAGGAACAAATGCGGTTCTCCTGGGGACGGTACAGATGATGACAAAGGGATCCAACGATCGTCTGTACAAGGTACAAGCACTCGTACCTTGATTGCGGGAGCCAGCACACATTCATCTCCAAGGCACTCGCCTATAAGATAGACCTCCCTTTTCGGCACTTCAAGCGCCGCATCGCCGGCTTAGGTAACACCACAACGGCAAGAAAAATGGGAATCATGCCCATCGAATTGAAGCCACTCAATATTGAGTCGTCACGACTGATCCCATCATTATCGACCAAGACCTTGACCCTAACATCTGCAAATCGTTTACAAATCTTCAACTGGCTCACACCACATTTGGACAGTCCGGAGCAGTTGACCTACTCATAGGTGCGGATCTCTATCCCCTAGTAGTCACGGGAGCTCCCTACGTCTCCGAAGAGCCTGGGTTCTTCCTCATTCCAATATATATATATATATATATATATATATATATATATATATATATATATATATATATATATATATATATATTTGGTTTGGTAGTCATGGGTAGGTCACAACACCACGGGTCTACTGAATCCTCATCATTTTCCACCATGTCTCCCGCTGACATTGTGGAACAACGGCAGTGCTTTCGGGAAGTTCAGAAACCTGCCCCAGTCAAGCGGGCCAATCCAGATGAGGAAGCATGCAAAGACCATTTCGACCGCACTTATGCCCGCACTCACAAAGGGCGTCATATCATGCGACCATGTAAGGCTGCACCTGCCGATATGGGAAACAACAGGAACATGCTGATGAAAAATTCTGCACCCTCGAGTACAAACTTCGCAAAGACCATGACCTCGCGTAAAATTACCGTGCGTTCATCCAAGAATCCATTAAGTTAGACCAGAGGGCTACATCTTCCACCTCATTGCCATACCACATATGGTAAACAACATCATGGCGTTTGGCAAGAGGCTCTATTGAGGAAGCCATACAACTTCCGACGGAACTGATCGCCTTATTTGCTCTAGGAAGCTTTCAACAGGGCAAGTTGGCGTCAACGGTCTCAACGCTTGTCCCGAACACCATGGAATCCGTCCAGACAGTCAACATGCTACCTTCAGGCGAAAATTATTTTAAGGTTCTGTTACTCAGCTGGGACTCAAAAAACGACACCTTCTGGTACCCATCTCACACAACCAGTGTCATCCCTCACGCCATTATTACACCCTGAAGGAAAGGATTCCTAGGGTGAAGATGAATTTCGACTTTATTTTTTGGAGATACATTTTTCTTCTTATCATTCTCTTCGAGATCACAAGGTTCCTTATTTCTTTCTTTATTTTTCCCACCCGTAAATAATTTTATTCTTAGAGAATCTTTATTTTTTATTCAATAACAGCTCCACACTCACTCACACAAAAACACAGACGCCACACAAACACACACCACAATTGGCTCTGTGCTATAGATCGTAAGTTATTTTTTAGTTTTTAATTAGCCCTAGCTAATTCAAGGTGGGTGGTTTGTTCGCGGAAGATTGAACTCTGCGAAGAGTGAAGCAGGCACACAACATCGATGACGTCATCCACCGCCACTCATCCTTGCCCTGGACTGGGGACCTCGCTGCCAGCGTATGCCACGAGGGGGGACCGGCAGGAGTGTAGGCCTAAAAGGGCCCGTCGGGCGATGAAGCGGGGAAGAAACAAGGAGGGAAAGAAACAAGGGCAATAAACTGAAGTGAGTACTCACATTTATTTCAATATTCGTCGCACATCGAAGCCAACGGGCATTAACCCAATAATGGGCATCACCACAGCAACCAGCTCCGCCACAAGTTCCAATCAACCCACAGCAGCTCACCAATAGAACATTATTAGATTTTAAAAGATCAACAATTTCCTTATCATTTGTTTGTTATTATTGATATCACTTAATTATATTTTATTATATCCATCCATTCTTTATAATTTGCACCACCCTACCCTTTCACCATACAGTCCACTTTCTCAACACACACAAAAAAAAAGGGGCGAAGGGGCATCTCCCTATACATCTTTATATGGGAAGCCTCTTCCCATAATTAAAAACTTAAAACGAAATATTTCACCAGGCATTGATGGTATAACTGGACATTTACAAACAAATATACTGATGTTTTCCAACATAAATAGTTTGTATAAAACATGTTTTCAAAGTGGTATATTTCCTAGAATATGGAAACGGTCAAAATTAGTACCCTTAAATAAACCTGGTAGGAATAAATGTGAAATCTCATCAATTAGACCAATTTCGTTGATCCCAACTGGTGGAAAAGTTTTAGAAAAAATTATAAATTCAAGATTATCATATTATTTGTATTCAAAATCATTAATGCATGAGATTCAGTTTGGATTCACACCTAAAAAATCTACGATTGAAGCATTGCGACATTTAATAAATTTTATTACCACCTCAAAACACAATAATTCACACACTATTCTCTTTTCACTGGATATTAAAGGTGCTTTTGATAATGCTTGGTGGCCATCAATTTTAAATGCACTTCAACAAATGGACTGTCCCAATAATATTTATAAATTAATCAACAACTATTTACATGACAGAATATCATACATCATCACACCTAACATTAAATTGGATAAATCACAAACACAAGGTTCACCGCAAAGGTCGGGAATCTCACCATTATTATGGAATCTCATAGTAAATGATTTACTACATAATAGATTACCAAATAATGCTGAGATACTGGCTTTTGCAGATGACATCATTATTCTGATAACATCTAAACTATTTGAACAACTACAGGTGTATATAAACATTATTACAGACATCATAGAAAAATGGGCACATTTACATAAACTATATTTTAATATTCAAAAATCTTCACACGCTATTTTTAATCATAAAAAATCACCTCCACCTTTTCATATACATATACAAGGACAAGAGATAAAAAACGTAAATTCAATTAAATATCTAGGTATAATCTTTGACAGTAAACTTAATTGGAATACTCATATAGACAAACTACAAGAACGATTAATAAAACTCATCAACACATTATCTATAGCAGCAAGAAACACCTGGGGACTGAAATCAGAAGCATTATACATATTACATAAAGGCGCTATCCTTCCTTCCCTCACGTATGGAATAAACATTTGGCACACTGGACTTAACAAACAACATAACTTAAAGAAATTACAAAGAGTACAAAAACTGATAGCAATCAAAATTATAAAGGGCTTTAAAACAATTTCGTATGATTCAGCCTGCGTTCTAGCTAAAATAGTCCCCATCGATTTATTAGCACATACTTTTGTTGATCAATATAACCTTCTTAAAAAGTCTATTAATTCAAACGATATTCAAGCAGAATTTTTTGAATCAGAATTGGAATACAAAAGATGGTATCACCCCGGCAAATTTCCAAATATATTAATATATCAAGGAAATGAACTTTTTAAAATGGAAATATCTACAGATGGGAGTAAAGATGGGAAAAATGTAGGCTGCACATGTGTAATATTCATTGATCAGGAATTGACAGAGATACATAAATTTAGACTGGGACAAAACTGCACAAACATTCAAGCAGAAAAATACGCTATACTGAAAACTTTACAAAAAATACAAACTGAACATACAAAACATAATAAATACACTTTGTATATACACCGACAGTAAAGTAACGATACAAAAACTAGAGAACCGTATAACCTACGACCCGTTAACAACACAAATCAGAGAACTTATAGCAGAATTAAATCATATTAACATATACTTTTCATGGGTTAAAGCACATTATGATAATTTTGGAAATGAATTGGCCGATAGAGCTGCTAAGTCTGATTCAAAAGATTCCTAATTACCAGAATGTTACAATAAAATCTCCAAAGCCCACGTAAAATATATTTTAAAAGCTCATCTAACTGAAAAGTGGCAACAACAATGGACTGTAACTAATAAAGGACAACATTTAAAACTTTTCATTCCAAACATTAACACATATTTCAACAGCAAATACATACAGACAGACTTTTACATTACACAACTAGTAATAGGACATGGTTCACTAAATTCTTACTACCAACGATTTAACCTAAAAGACAACAATACTTGCCCCGTGATTACTCAACTCCACAAACAAGTCAACACTTAATATACGATTGCAGACTACTGACTAACGAACGACAAAAACTAAAACAAGACATTGAACAAAAAAAAAAGCAAATATCCAATAGAAGAAGACAAGTTATTTTTAAAATATAATAATGCTTTTAAAATATTTGCAGAACATGCTTTTGATACAAGTAATCGGCTGAATACTTATTATAGCTGATACAACTACAATACATAAAATATTTATAGGCTATTCATTAAGCCCCATCGGAGGCTACTCATCGGATTTTGACACAAATATAGATCATATGTCATCTTACCACATTACTAATCCACCATTCCAGCAGATGGGAAATCTGCTTAAAGACCCTGCAAAAATGTCTTAGATATCTAATTTATCGCTGAGTTCATCCCAAAATGAATAATTCGGTTTAATTTAGTATATACGTTTAAAATCTTACTTCTTGAGGGAAGCGACAGGTACAGCATTGACAAATGGTAAGTAGAGGATTCAATCATTCGTAAAAACCTTTTTTGAAAAACATGTTTGATATTATTTTATTTAGTAAAAACCTTCAATAAATAAACATGGCAATGAAGCGTAGAAAAGAGTAGTGATCACTTTATTTCGTTAAAGACAATTCAATTTAGTAATTTAATAACTCTGGGCAAACAATATGTTAATTATCTTTATTTTATTTAATGGGGAAATTCATTTTACCTCAACATTGGGTTTATCGAAAGAAAACACTGTCAGGCTTGGAAACAATTACCTTCTCTACACCAAACATTGACAAGAAAAGTTTCTATTAAGTTTATCCATACTAACTTCTAAATGAAAATATGGAATTTCCTAATGAAAAGCTCCGTAGTATTTTAGAAGATAAGCAATCACGTTTTTATGCATGGACGTTTTTCCTGTTTCATGAAAATTGTTTTTTTCTTTTTTTTGTAATTCTATCAACAGAAAATTTGACTGAGGATATACATCGTTTGTATCTTTAAAAAGTTTTACGGTAGACTATTCTTAAAAGAAAAGATATTATCTAGAATAATTTACTAAATTACCCACTATAAGTCAAACATGAAGATTTATTAACAAAGTGTTTGTAGTTAACTAGGCTGAAAAGGAAACGCGGTTATTATTATAGTTGAAGGAAATATGCAGAATAACAATTATAGGGCATACTTTGATTATGTAAATCTTTTTGATACAATCTATACCAGAAATATACATTATTTAGTATTTCTACTATGGGATACTTGTATCAACATGGGCCATTAATGAAATTGATCCTTAGTTTTACAGGAACGATATTATTGATTAAAAAAACAAAAACAAAAAAAAATAACTTGGTATATATTTCAATTAGTGGAAATAATTTGAAGAATGTAGTTTCAACTGCAAAGAACTAGATTTAGATCATAAATAAAACCAATTTTCCTTTACTTTTTATGTAATAATTAAAAATCTCATGGTAAGTACCAGATGGTGCCTCTTCTACAATACGTACTTCACCACTGGTCCTGCTGTATTAACCCTAGAACTACCAAGGGGGGGCTCCTTGAGCCCACAACTTTTTGTTTTTGTTCCCTATCACCCAATTTTAATGGGATATTTTTGATATTTTATGTATTCCTCAGAAAAACATCCTAGAGTGAGGGCATAACAATAAAATTAAATAAAAAAATTTCTATGTTGAGAAAAATTTTTTTTTTTGACGTATGGGCTCGAGGAGCCCCCCCCCCTTGGTAATGCAAGGGGTAGTTATACACTTAAGTACCAAGGGGGGGGGGGCTCCTCGAGCCCACTGATATTTAATACTACTTTTAACTAGTAATTCAAGTGTTATTAATTATATTGCTCAAATAATAAATACTTTGATGTAATTTTAACATACACAAACCTTCTCAAGTTTTTTTTTCTCAAAAAAAAATATATATATTCTCCCCATATAATTTTTTTCCATATAAAAATATATTACTGAGATGGTTATAATTATTGCTCCTGATAGGTACTTTTTTAGAAAAGAGAAGATTTTCTAGGTTGTTCCCAACTAGGGGAACAGTTAGTCCATGCAGCATCCTGGATAAACACTCGAAAAAAAAATTATTGTGCAAAAGCACCGATAATTGCATTACGAATCTGATAATTATATTTTCGTAAATTATTATTCTATTATAATGTTATAATAACTTAGATATAGATAACTGTTTATTCTAACAATGTTTAGATATGTTCCTCCAGTAGAATAAAATTACATTTAATTTAAGGTCATCCTTTTTTCCCCATCCGAACTTTTTTTTTTAATTTATTTTTATTTTTGTATTTAATTTTTTTTTTTCACAGGTGTCATAAGAAACGTTCATTAAACATAATCCAATAGAAATAAAAAATTAAAAAAAATTATAGAACCAAAATAAAAGGTTTTTAAGGTTGTGGGCTCGAGGAGCCCCCCCCCCCTTGGTAATCCATGCGACCTGGGAGAGGTCGGTAATACTAGGGTTAATATGTCATCTTTTGAGGCAATGTATTTCACAAAAACATCTTCTCCTCTTTTTCTCTAAGGCTCTTCTAGAGCCACACTGCATATACTACTCTACTCATCCTAGCATAATAAAAACATTGTTCTGATATAGTTGAACAATCTTGGCAGTTTAACATTATGTTCCCTTTAATTGCGTCCAATTACTGAAGAATTGGAGTATTCCGAATTTGCCACTTTAAAATTTCCGTCAATATTTCTTCGTGCAGACATCAGACAACGATGTTTGTTAGTTCAGACGATTCTGAGAGTGGATAAGTGTTGGGTAGAATGTATTTTTATAGATCAAAATCATTGCTAACGGAAAGCAATTTTTTGCAACTTAACTTCCTTGTGTCAAATGCATTCCACAACAACAGCCTCAATGGACAAGATTAAATGTATTATTATGGGTCATATATTATCACACGAAACCCTCTATTTTCCAAATAGCCGAAGGCGAGAACATTTATTATATGAAAATAAATGAATTAAGTAGTTTACCCTTATTTTTTTTTCACCAATTACTTATCAAAATTTCAATATCATGGCTTCGTTCATGATAGAAATGAAATAAATAAATAAAAAAAACAAGAAACAGGAATCAACCCGTACGACTTTTGAAAAGGAAAATGTATCGAAGCTGCTCGTCAATGGATGGACCCTGGCTAGTTCATGGGACCAACAAAAGAAAGAATGGAATGTTTTATACACATATGTTTGTGTTGGGGAATAGCCTCATTCGGCTTGGGTCTTATTTTCTGAGTTGTATTGTGTTGTAGACTATTGTATTCGCTCCAGGCGGGACAGGGGATTCATACACGGGATAAAGGGACCAATCCTACTGAAATCTCTCTACTATAAGAGCAATACTCACGGCTTCATCGAATTTTCAACATAACGGGCATAAAAAACTTTCAACAGGTATCAAATAGGCTAAACAAGCAATGTATGAGAGTGCGCTCCACTTCTAGGCATATGCTATGTTGTTGCACTTAAAAAATAACTACATGCTTTGACAAATACGTAATTCTAATTTTTCTGCATATACCCTTTTAACGCATGTTTAAGAATATAATTGTATCAAGCAATAGGTCATCTACGTATATCATGAAAGTTGTGACTCTAAGTCAATGCTCAATTATAAAGAGAATAAATCAACAGAAGTCCACTTCGTAGAAATGTGTATGCATATATATATATATATATATATATATATATATATATATATATAAACACACACATGCAAACATTTTTACATATTTCACTCCAGAATTTCATGCATATCGTAAACTTATTGCATGTGTGTCATGTTAAAAAATATTTTGTCCAAATATTTTATTCCAGCCAACATATTAACAACTTTGTTTCCTATTAGAAGATTTTAATTAATGGGACTCTGCTACAATGGTCTAACTCATGGCGCAATTATTGAAAAAATGTCTACAACTGTCCATCGATCCTGTCTAGGAGATGATGATAATGAGTTCTGTTCAAAAGTCGCTCTAGCAGTCGTAATTTTTGTTTTATCGTTACCAAACTCGATTATGAATGTTTTATGTAAAACTAAAGATCAAGTACATTAACGGCTAAAATCCAATACTGGAAAAGGGTGGTTTAGAGGGGAGAATTTCGAAATCTCAAAATACCTCTGTTATTATAAATCGGAAAGAAAAATGATATAGAACCTATGAAATTAAAGGTCTATAAATGTTGTTATATACATGTTTTCTCTATCTTCAATATTAACAGAGATATGACATTTTTTAGATTTCTGCATTAAGTAAACCCCCACTTTTAGTCATCGAATGTTTAGAATAAGCTAATATATCATTAACCGTGTTATGTCAAGCTGAAATACCAAATATTGTGTTAAACAAAACTTTTATAAAAGAGATACAAGTAAATACGTTCTTTGATTAGTAAACAGTTTTCAATAAAAATAATATTTTATATTCGGGTCTATTATATTATATTTCAATATTTTTTCTTCTTTCCAAATCAAGAATATTTCTATCTATCTATTTGGCTCTGAGAGGTTGGTTAACCTGTTTGTTTACAATTCAGACGCTTCCTGTTGTAGAGATTTTTAAATTGACTAAATCATTTCTTATTATCAATTGTGTTTTTTCACTTAAATTACGGTGTTGTTGTGTTACCAGTATGTATATTTATCTATTGTAAAACTTCACTTGGTCAGTTTACACAGCCGTTGCGCGACGGACTGTCGGTATTGTCTTTCATTTTACGCTTAACAGTGATTCGTTCTTTGTTAATTTCTTTAGCAATACTTTGTGAAGTTTTTTTTTTTTTTTTTTTACTTTTATTTAACAGTGTTACAATTAAGGGGGTAATTAGTATATTTTAACTGTAATATAATAAGTTTTAACTGATTTATAAGTGCACGGCACATTTGAAAGGAAGTAGGAAAGTTTTTTTAGCAGATTTCCCTTAAGTTTTTTTGGTTTTTAAGGGTTATTTGATTGTACCTTTTGGAGCGGATATTAAATATTTTTTACAACTTTACTGTATTAGAACAATTTAAAAACTCAGTAAACATAGATATTCAACATAATTATCAGAGTTATAATTCGTTATAGAAAGTTTTACGCTTTCCATCAAAACTTCTTTTGACGCTTTTTCTGCGTTGAGCTTGTGGATCGTACCTCCTCAACCGTAATCGGCCAGCAATCGGCTATAATACTTGTATTCCGCCTACCTTCATATCTTTCTTGCCATTTCTTTAATGTCTTGATGAAATCTTTCCCCTTGATCGACTGAAACATTATCCAGAGTAGTGGGTGGAGTAGACACAGATATATCAGGCCCATGGGGTACTCGAAATTTTTATATAGCTTATAATCAGGGAGGTGTTAATACCAAATCACATGCGGAGTTTCGTTTAGTTCGGTTTTGTGCCATATAAAATTGTTGAATCCCACTATAGTTTGTAGCATACACGTCATTTATAATTCGGTATACAACAAAAGTGTATATAATAAAAGTTACTCTAAATAACAAAATAAACATTTTTTTATGTGCTAATTTGGTAATATGCCATTAGGAAAGGAAATATCGCTATTTTAAATTTCAATCCTCCCTTAACAATGTTCCCTATTCTAAGACGCATAATCGAGAAGGTCTTGGACGCAGAACTGAGGCAACAAGTAGGGTTCCATAAGTGCCAGAGGGGCTTTGTTAAAGTCATGCCCGGTTATCATATGAATGCCCGTATAAATAATGCGATCCTCAAAGACGCCAGGATGAATAGGAAGTCTGCTGTGGTCGCTTTCCTGGATGTGATTGGAGCATTTGACAATGTGGGTCCCTCTCATGTACTGCGTACATTGGAAGCGTGGTGTTCCGGGAGTTGTCTCAAAATCAGCGGATGTTGGACCCCTCTGTCGAAGGTGTGGCAGGGAGACTGAAACACCGGTCCATGTGGTCGGAAATTGTTCACATAACATGTTGCTGATCACAAGGCGACCTCACCTTGCCGGGTAAAGCATGCTATCCTGGAGCTCCTGAAAGCAAAGAATTTCACATGCTTTAAAGCATTCGCTTTCGATGACGCAGGGTCAACGAGGTACGTGGACATCATTGCCTTCAAAGAAAATTGTAAATATGCCTATATCCTGGACTCAACGATAAGGTACAAGAGTAACGACCCAGACCAAGCGGAGAAGATCCACGAGGAAAAGAAAAATATTTATGGGAAATTTATTAAATTTTACTCTGAGAAATTATGGGAAACATTTGGGGAGCGGATTTTCTAGTAATAGGCTTGTGGTTCAGTGCCCGAGGAACGGTTCCTAAGCGTAACCAGAATTTTTTTGACAAGGGAGTAGACAAGAAGGTTCTTCAAACCTTGGTAGAGGGTATCATTATTGATACTTTAGGGATTATTTGCCACCATATATTTTAACTTCAACTTTTACCAGTGATCTTATCATAGATCGACGGATCATGATATTCTAATAATAGAGTTTGTTAATTTATATCTAGTGACATACACCTTTTAGGTTGCTGGCCGTGTTAAAATATTTTAGTTATTTATCTGACTAGATACAATATGTAATGTTTTACTTAGTATCGGTATTGCTATAGGGATTGATTTTAGTTGCTGTGTGCTTCAGCATCTCAATGTAATTGAGCAGCAACTGTATATAACTTTATACAATAAAGTGATTCTCTCTCTAGTAAAATTTATGGAGAAAAAAAATAAGAACAAACTTGTTTTTTTTTTTCTCCTTAAATCCCACTATTCAGAGAATCACTTTATTGTATAAAGTTATATACAGTTTGTATAGGACAACTTAAAGAAAAGGGAAAAATCATTCGCTTTCAACCAATGAGGGGACATACCTAATCATAAATATTAGAACAATCATGATGTAAAAAAAATGAAAAAGGAACTAAGAAAGCACGTTAGGGTCCAAAGGTTTATGCTGAAATATCTTCGAGTTAATTTATATATAGTGACATACACCTTTTAGGTTGCTGACTGTGTTAAAAGATTTTAGTAATTAGCTGACTAGATAGAATATGTATTGTTTTACTTAGTATTGTCCTAGGGATTGACTTCAGTTGCTGTGTGCTTCAACATCTCAATGTAATTGAGCAGCCCCACAAACTGTATATAACTTTGTGCAATAAAGTGATTCTATATCTAAATGCGAAAATGGTAGGCTGACCTACTGTTATTCCAACATCTGATTAATTAGACGTTAGAAGCACAACTATCAATAATTGTTTCTCACGAAGAAACTTTCTAGATTTTGATACAAGAATTAAATTTAGATAACTCCTTTTGTTTGGAGGACGTCGGGGAGGAAATATAATTAAAACGGGCATAATGAAAAAGGATATCAAATGCTTTTAAAATTATAAATTGAGGTACTTCCTGGAACAATATTTACTGTATTTCAAACATACAGTAACGTTCATTTACTTTTCAAGGCTTGACACAAATTAATAACCTATAATCAATTAATTTACTTTAATTAATTTCAAACTCAATTACCACTTTTCGATTAAGTCGTTACTTTTAGAAGAGAATTTACAATAATTTCCATTACTCTAATCTATTAACGTTTTAATATGTAATGAATTTTCCGTTAAGAAATTTTCTCGGCGAGAACTTTGATTCGCCGGAACAAAGTAAATTATTTATCCTCTGTGAAGGGTGAGCATGTTTTATACGTGACTACTAATTCGAGGAAAACTTGATATTATTTATATATATTGTGCTTGAGTAAAGGGCTGGACAGGGCTATATTTCTGCCACTCATGCCCTAGCCAACCCTTGACTCAAGAACGAATAGCTGCTCCATTCGACCTGTTTGACTTACTCCCACTCGACCCCTTACAATTCTATATAGTATTTATATTAAAGCCCACTTGTTTCCGCCCCATAACATTTTGTCCTTTCTGCCTATTTCAACCCTTTACCACAAGTTACTATATTCAATAGGTTCCGTCATTTTTTTTATATTGGTACATGTTTTCAATTATGTAGTAGCAATGTATACCAGTGTTTAATACTGTTGTTTACTCTGGGTATCTTAAATATTTATTTATTTGTTCGTTTGGCATTATAGAATTTTGAGTTTTGACCCTCCCTTCCCCCCGATTGATACTCTAAGACATTCCTAAACTGAGTTTTTACGTAGTGAGTGACCAATTCGGCGTACAATCCCCGTTAACCAAAGAGGACCTGGAATGAGTTGTCTTCAGTAGACTGACAAGCCCCATTGTACCCAGGGAGACTGGCCAGAAGAAAAAAAGTCCGTCAAGCAGGGGCTGCGTAAACTAAGCAGATTTCCCACGTGAAGGTTTACAATAGATAAATATACATACAGGTAACACTACCGTGAATGCTCAGTAAATGTACAATACAAGGCTGAATTGTAAACAAGCAGGCAAGCCAACCTCGTAGTGCTGCATATATAGACCGGGAAGACAAACAATTAATGAAATATATCTGAATATAACATATTAATTTTATTGAAAACAATTTACTAAAGCTAGTGGTGTAATTTGTTATGAATCAGAATCAGTTTTATCTCAATCACTCAAATTTTAGTAATCCAAAAACAAAAGAAGGGGGGGGGGGTCAGCAGAATGTATTTGCATATATCTCACAAAGTAAAAGTTCAATGAAAACAATATTTGGCATTTAGGCTTCAATTAATATCTTTTATTATATAACAGAGCATTATTTATGCAACACTAGTAGAAGTGGGGGTTTACTGAAGGCTGAAAACTGAAAAATGTAAATATCTCGGTTAATATTCAAGATAGAGAATAAATGTATATAACATCATTTATAGTGTATTTAATTTTCAATAAGATTGATTTTATACACTTTTTCGATCCGACTTATAGTAACGGAGATATTTCGAATTTTCAAAATTCCCTCCCTCTAAACCCCCCCTCCCCCTGGTCCGATTTCAGCCGTTAACAAACTTGATCTTTCTTTTTACATAAAACGACTGAATATCGAGTTTGGTAACGATTACACAAAAATTGCGACCGCTAGAGCGGTAACAGACAAATATATAGATAGATAGATTGATGTATATATATATATATATATATATATATATATATATATATATATATATATATATACAGTTTTGAACGGACCTCATTTTCGTCATCTCCTAGGTAGGATCGATGGACATTTGAAGAAAAAAATCGAAAATTCCGTCATGATTACAACCTCAATAGCTGATTTCCCTGAAGGGAAATCTGCTAAAACCGCCAAGAAAAAAAAAAAAAGTCCTTCCGAAGTTTATATATTATAAATAACTTGGTTGGTTGTTTATAATATTTATGAGTGTGACCCAAATTAGTTACCCTTAAAATGGAGGCAGCTTGTTATTTGTTTGTTTTACGAATCTGACTATTACCGCTGTTGCCCTCGTAATTTTTGTTTCATCGTTACCGAATTCGGTATTTCAGCGTTTCATGTAAAATGAATGTTTATTTTCAGTTTACAGCTGATATCGGACGAGGGAGGTCGGAGTTTAAAGGGGGGGGGCGAACATTCCAAATATTTGTTGTAATGACACGATTTTCAAAAGTTGACTTCAAATGTCCACTGAACCTTCCAAGGAAATGACAGAAATGAGGTCTGGTCAAAATTATAATATATATATATCTCAATTTCAGATCTAGTGGTCGCAAATTTTGTTTGATCGTTAATAAACTCGACATTTAAACGTTTCATGTATTACTAAATATTAAGTTGGCAAAAATATCTGCCTCATCGAAAAACAATTATAGCACCAGCCTTCTTGTAAAGGCAATTCTCTGTAATTATTGTTCTATGCATTTTTATTGTATCCAGAATTGGGGGGGTTGTAATTGTGACTTAGTGCAAAAAATCTTTTGGAATGAGTCTTGCTAGACTTTTAATCCTGTACAACTGTTTTTTTCTTTATCTTTGTTTCAAATATTAAAGAAATTGTTAGTATGTTCTTGTTGCCAACCTCCACTAAACCCCACAAATGTTAATAATCATCAAATTTTTACTTTGAGTGAGTAAACCACTGTACCATCCTAAGTATTCTTCTTCCTAAGGGGAAAAATAGAGAATAGATTTTGAGATGAGATCACCAGTCCACCATTCCAGCACGTGAAAAATCGCTTTCCTTGCGTACCTGAATATGTTTTTTTAGTTTTTTGTCATCTATATACTTACTAATGTGATTTTCAATTCTTCCGTCTGAGTCACTAAACATTTCCAGCTTAATTTTCTAGTTCTGTCTACAAGGATTGTGTCACATCCGAACCGTGTTCAGATCTACTTAAGTCACCCGTGCGTGGTGGACTTTAGTGATTTTTGCTAATAGAATACGAGTAAGATAATTGAGTATTTCAAATGAATAGCTGTAAGGTCCTTGGAATAACTCAGGAACTACTCAATTAGTTAGCTCAACCAGTATGACGAAGTTATATAGGTCGGTATTAGACATTTATGACAAAATTAGACTATGCCCAGACAATATTGGCTAAGTGTACACACAGGCTCTTGGGATAACTTTAGTCTACCATCCAAGAGTAAAATGACTATAATAAGTATTGGGTGGTATATTTTCTGCAAATCCGAAGATTATTTTCCAATATTTCAATAATACTTAACTTTAATTATACTATATTTTTAGTTATAGAGTGGTTTAAAGGCAACAAATTATGAAATTATTGGAATGAATTATAGAATTGTTCCACGTTACTTTATTTGGACAAACTATGAGTAGAACTATAGAATGAACTATCGAACCATATATAAAAATAGCAATTGCATGAATACGTACCAGAATTAGAAAACATCTCTGCAATTACAAACTCGTACAATTTGTTCCTGGGCCCTACTAGGCGTTACTTACATAAATTTGAGCGTACACATGATAAATAATGTCACTTCCCAATAGAGTTAGTCACTCTGGAAAGTTAGACCGTACTCCCTTCGGGAAAAGCCTATAAAGAGTGAAACATAAGTTGTTTTCTAAATTCAAAGTATGTAAGCAATATTGTTTATTACTATATTTTTATTTTGTACCTTATAATCACGTATATATGAATTTTGTAAAACTTTATTTATTATTTTCATTTTACCCTTTATAATAAAGGCTAAATTAATTTATTCGTTCATTCATAATAAATAATGTAAATGCAACAGCCACACTGAGGAGATTTATGACAATCAACTTTATCCAAAAATCCTAGACAGAACAAGTGATAATTCAAAGTATACTAATGCAAGGAGGACTCAGGCCAATTAAGTTGAGAATAAATGTGATACATTATAAACTAGTCCGTCACGCAGGGCTGTGTAAACTAAGCAGATTTCCCACGTGATGTTATACAATTGAGAAATTTCCATACGAGAGCCGAATAGTTACGGAAACGGCCGAACTAGGTTTTGTCGGGAAACTCACTTGCCGGTTATTCGCCTACAATATAAATGCAAATATCTCGGTTAATATTCAAGATAGAGAATAAATGTATAGAACAATATTTATAGTAAATTTAATTTGAAATAAGATTGATTATATAACATTTTTTTGATCCTACGTATTGTAACGGAGATATTTCGAATTTTCGAAAATCCCCCCCTCTAAACCCACCCTCTCACTTGTCCGATTTCAGCCATCAACGAACTTGATCTGTCTTTTTGCATAAAACGTTTAAATATCGAGTTTGGTAACGATCAAACAAAAATTGCGACCGCTACAGCGTTAACAGACATATATATATATATATATATATATATATATATATATATATATAATTTTGAAAGGACCTCATTTTCGTCATCTCCTGGGTAGGATCGATGGACATTTGATGAATTTTTTCGAAAATCGCGAAA
This sequence comes from Riptortus pedestris, assembly GCA_019009955.1. Taxonomy (NCBI): domain Eukaryota; kingdom Metazoa; phylum Arthropoda; class Insecta; order Hemiptera; family Alydidae; genus Riptortus; species Riptortus pedestris. Next base: position 169,609,828 of record CM032228.1, read on the forward strand.
AACGAGAGTACGACCTCAATAGCTGATTTCCCTTAAGGGAAATCTGCTAATTAGTGGGCATTAATGTGTTATAAATGAGGTATTCACACTTCTCTGCATTTATATTTTGTTTACAACAAAAATACCTATAAATTAAATACTTTCAATTTTTTCGATCCAATGCATTGGAACGACAAAAATTGTAAATGAACGGAATAGTTATAAATCAAGTGCAACATAAAATTTTATTCGTTTAATTTAATGGGTGTTCATGACTTCCTTCATGTTGTGTCCACAACAAATTTTGTAATTATTTTCTTTACTCAACTTACATGCAATATTGATAATAATTTAGAGATTATTGTAAAAGAGGAAGAATCGAAGGATGGAGTTCATCGAGGACAAACAATTAATTAATTGAACAAAATATTTAAATCCACTTTTCTGAAGCGGAAGTAAATGATCAGAAAAAATATTAAAAATTAATTCTTAGTGTGGGATGGCAATGACGAGAGAGTTAAAACTACTCGTTGATAGGAAAAACGATACGAAGGAATTATAGGAATAGGAGTTACTTGATTTCTTGAGAAGTCGGCTGTGTATAAGTCCAGTCTCCATTCCACTCGAGAAGTACAAACATGCCTACCAACGGAAATTAGTGCTCGCAGTAAACATTTCTGGAAACATGAATGATAACAGCTACAAATAATGAAATAATAATTAATAAAATTATTTCTGAAAATAACACTTGAAATATGGACACTGGATAAATAAAAATTGGGGGGGGGGTCCCATCAGAGAGCACTATCACTTATGGCTTTTTATTATTTTCCTGTCCATAGTTTTAGCAGAATTCCCTTGAGGAATCGTTACCAAACACCGATATTTAATCGTTTTATGTAAAAAGAAAGATAAAGTTTGTTAATGGCTGAAATCGGCTAGTAGGAGGTGGGGGGGGTTTAGAGGGGAGGATTTTCGAAAATTCGTAATATCTCCGTTACTACACTTCGGTTCGAAAATGTGTGTAGAAAAAATTGTATTGCAAATTACATTTACTATAAATGTTGTTAATACATTTATTCTTTATCTTGAATATTAACCGAGATATTTGCATTTTTCAGTTTTCAGCCATCCTCCCTCAGTCCACTCATGTTACATAAACAATACTCTGTTATGTAATAAACCACATTATTCAAAGTTTAAATATCATAAATTGTTTTCCAAAAATCTATGTTATACGAGATAAATGCAAATATGTTATGGTGACCCCTCCCCCCTTCCTGAGTTCTAAAATTTGATTGATTGAGATAAAAATTAATCTGATCCATTATAAAATACAGTACTAGAGATAGTAAATAGTTTTCAATAAGATTATTTATTTATTTATTTTGGAGCGTTCGCAGCGAGGCGATATTGCTCATAAAAAAACAAAAAAAAAACTATTTATATAAACAAAATACAAAAATGAAAATAGAATTAAGAAAAAATTAAATAATACAAAGTAAGAACGCAAACAAATAACAAAACTCGACTAAATAACAGAACGCAACAATATAACAAAACACAACTAAATAACGGAACGCAACTAAATAGAACTCAACTAAATAATAGAACGGAATCAAATAACAAAACAACGAAAAACAACAATAAACACAAAACAACAAATAAAATAAATAAACAAAAACAAAACATTAAGTTCAAAAACAAAAAAATCTTGTAAGGAAATTAGATAATTAAAAACTATAGACTAATAAATTTTCTTAAACAATTATATAATTTCAATGGATAAAAACTAAACTAAAATCAAATAAATATAAATTAGTATGTACAAAAAAAATTAAGATTTCTAACATCTAAAATATTTACAATCATATGCTCTCAGTTTCTTTATCACACATACAAACATGCACACACACTCACGCGCGCACGCACACACACACGCACGCGCGCGCACACACACACGCGCATACACACAATAAAATTAGTATGTTATATTCTGATATATTTCAGTAATTGTTTTTCTTTAATGTTGGAAGTTGGCACACCTGTTTGTTTACGATTCAGATGATTCCCCTGGAGGTTTCTTATTATCGTTTTTATTTATTCACTAAATATTCGCGGTGGTGTTGTGTTACCAGAATGTAGATTTATCAATTGTTAAACATCACGAGGGAAATCTGTTTAGTTTACGCTGCGTGACGTACTTTTATTGTTTTCTGTCACTATGAGTTCCATATGTTTGAAAGACAAATCTTTTTATATATGATGTCATGTATAAATAAAAATGCAATGTATAGAGTATTTACGTCTTATTAGATAAACGAATATTTCTAAATTATGTATGACAGTTCATGTAAAATGGCATATTACCGAAAAGGAGTAACGTCACGTAGGAAATGAATAAGTAAATGTCTGAGCAATTTTTCTTAGTCTATTTCCACGTTATCATTAGAATTCTTGAATATATATATATATATATATATATATATATATATATATATATATATATATATATATATATATATGTTTGTGTTATCAGAGGTGTGTCCGGAAGAGAGGTGCATGACAGACGACCAGCATAAACATCCCCTCGGGCTCACGTTCCACCCCTAAACTCTATATCGTCTCTCTTACTAACTCAAACATTGTCTCACTCTTCATCCCTCTCTCCTCTCCGACCACAAACCAGCCCTTCCATCGACGGAGAGACTTTGTTGCTAATACAGCTCGACAGTGATTTAGAAATTACCGGTTCCTAATGAGGAGGATAACGCACACATTTAGCTGTTATCCGTTGTAGATGGGTTTAAATATATATATATAATTATATATATATATATATATATATATATATATATATATATGTGTGTGGTGTGTTGTTCTTTTCGGAGTTTTGGTCAATGTTGGTGAAATGAATCTTAGTTTATGTCGATATTTCGAGAATCTTTATTTTCTCTTCCTCAGGGCTGTAAAAATTACATGTACTACATTATAATATTGCACATTGTGGTTATACATTGTTATAAAAGGGTGTTTTTCCTTATTATTACTTACCAAGACTAAATATATTTATAGACTGTTATACATTCTTATTGCACTATAACTAGGGTTATAGTAACCTTCCTTGTTTTGTTTATTATCGGCATAAACTAAGATTCATTTCACCAACATTGACCAAAACTCCGAAAAGAACAACACACCACATATAAATAATACCTGGTCGAAAACATCAGCACAATATATATATATATATATATATATATATATATATATATATATATATATATATTCTTATAAAAATTAGTATAATAAACGACTATAAATTATGTTCTATTGCAGTTTAGCAGATTCTCCTTAAAAGAAATCAGTTATTGAGGTCGTACTCATGACGCGATTTCCGAAAAATGTCTTCGAAATTCCATCGATCCTACCCAAATATGACGAAAATGAAACCCTTTCAAAATGATATATATATTTATTTTTTGTTTTACCATCAATACACTTGATATTAAATCGTTTTATGTGAAAAGAAAGATCAAGTTCGTTAATGACTAAATTCGGACCAGTGGGATAGGGGGTTTAGAGGGAGGAATCCGAAATATCTCTGTTACTATACGTCGGATCTAAATATAATGATCTATAAACATTTGTCTACGCATATTTTCTGTAGCATGAATATTAACCATGATATATCAGATTTAATAATTTTCAGCTTTCAGTAAACCCCTACCCCTACTCATGTCATATTAAAAAGCTGTTATATCATGAACCACTTCATTCCAATGTTATACAAAATATTGTTTTCATTGAACTTTTAATTTTCTGTTGATTCCACCACCCCCGTCCCCCCATACTTTTGTTCTTTGATTACTAACATTTGAATGAGTGAGATAAAAATTATTCTTATTCATTATAAATTACAGCACTAGCTATAGTAAATAGTGTTCTAAAAATTAATATATAATATTCAGATATATTTCAGTAATTGTTTTTCTTTCCGGTCTAGACTACTTCTATCTATCTAATCAGCTCTGAGAGGTTGGCTGACCTGTTTGTTTACAATTCTGACGTTTTCCTTTGTGGAGGTTATTAAATGTAATTTGACTAAAAGATTTCTCATTACCGTTTGTATTTATTCACTTAATATTCACGGTGGTGTTACCAGTATGAAGGTTTATCCATTGTCAACCTTCACATGGGAAATCTGCTTAGTTTAAGCAGCCCCGCGTGAAGGACGTTTTCGACCCAATGCAGTGTAATGAATATATTATCAATCTCATTCGAATGAAATATTGTTAAATGAAATCCTACTCAAAATGTTGTTTATTATATTCAATAGGACAATAGGAAAGTTTGTTGTGCGCACATAAACTTTTTTATTTTTTAATGGAGCTTTGCTTTTATTTTGCATTGGAAAGTTATGTATTCAACAAAACTAGAATAAAAATATGAAGCAAATAATAGTAGAGAATATTCGATAAAAATTCCAATGTTCTGGGAAAAATAAGGTTAATTGAAATAAGTTATCCTGAGAGGAGTAAAGGAATAAATTTAGGATAATTGGTACCGTTGACTAACCCCATTATAGGCCCTGGGGCAGGGTAAGAAGTGGGGGTGATAAAATATAGAAGGCAGGTTTAACTACCCCTACATACAGATAAAAGCTAGCAAAACTTTCAATGGCTTTCCTCTTTCAGGGCTAATTTAGTATTTCTGATTGGCTACAGTCCAGCCTTCTAACCCTCTCACGCTACTATTTAATTTCCCTTTTTTTTCCATTATTATTTTTCTTTCATTAACACATGTTTCCATTCTGAAGGGTTTCTATCAGTATCAATATAAAACGTAACGAATTTGTAAACTGTATTAATTAATGTATACCTGTGAATTCACCTTTCCAGAAAACTGCGTGCATTGTTGTTTACATATTCTAAGTTACGATAATTTTCGTTATTAAAAGAAGCTCTAACACTAAAACAAAATACGCTTTCATGAAAATATTCTTACTAAAGCAATACACTAAATAATATTGAATTACTAAATGTTATCCTTTTTCTTACCAGAGGTTCATTACCACCTTTTCCATAATGTTCCAATTTCTGATTACATTGTCCACTTTTGCTGTTCCATGCCTACATCTATTCCCCGTTCCTCTCTCAGCTTACTTTTCCTTTCCATTGTCGACGTTGTTAACATGACAAAATACTTAACAATATCTTAAAATGATCGTAAATCAGCTGCCCAAAATAAGCTCTGCTTGAATTAAGAAATGTGATATCCATTTATCCGAGAATACAATGTTTGCTGGTATTCTGTTCAGGGGCTTAGGTTTATAAATATTCAACGGAAACTTTATTTATAGTTAGTTTTGATCAGAATAGGGAAAATGTGCTAAGAGGAAGGTCTACAAAATATACAAAGAAGATTTCTCAAAAATTTGATAGCGCTTGATGAAGTAGCTCATTCTTCTTAATTTAAATGATATAGTTTATTAAGTGATCTGATAAATATTTACGTACACAGAATTAGTCAAGAGTAAAAGAATCGCCCCCTAATTACTAGGCACAAACGGAAAATCACTTATTACAAAGGCGAAAAAAGACTTTCTAATGCTAAGGCAAAAACAACCTCTTTTCGAAAAAAAATATATTTATATGTTTATTTTAATAAATTAGCAAAATCACCTAAAAAAATGAAAATAAGGAATCTTAAATTTTCAATAAAAGGATTCCTTGGACACCATATATTAACATGTACCTATCAGCCTAAACATTCTAAGAGTTATTAGAACCACGAAATGAGGCCCACACTGAAAATAACTATAATGAATATCAACGGAAGAATATAAAAGGGCACACCTCTCCAATCTTAAAAAGTCCGTCACGCAGGGGCTGCGTTAACTAAGCAGATTTCCCACGAGCGCTACGTATTTGCATTTATTTCAAAACTTAAAAGTTTATTGAGAACAATATTTGGTATTAGGGCTTCAAAAAAAAATTGGTTCATAACATAATAGAATATTGTTAATACGAGATGAGTAGGAGGCCAAAAACTAAAAAATGCAAATATCTCAGTTAATAATCAAGATAATGAAGAAAAGTACACGACAACATTTATAGAACATTACTGTTCAGTCGTGTATTCCCTCTTACTTAGTTTATTAATCACTCGCTTCCAATATTTTCATTTAAACTCCTTCTATATATATATATATATATATATATATATATATATATATATATATATATATATATATATATATATATATAAAATTGTAACCTCTGTCTGTACATTGATTTTTTTCGCGAATTTTCACGATAACTTTTCGTTTCACATGTCATAGACACCATAACTGCATTTTGTTTCTTTCGTGTGTGTTTGTTTGTTTGTTACCTTTTCACGCATAAATGGCTGAACCGAATTTTATGAAACTTGGTATGTATATTACTACTAACCCAACTTAGACTCTAGGCAGTATTAATATCCTCTGAGACGAACAGGAGTGGGGGTTGTAAGGGAGGCCTGAATTTAAAATAGCGGTATTTCGTTTTCTATTCGTTTTTCGGCAAATATCAACATAACAAAAGTTGTTTATTTTGTTATTTAGAGTAACTTTTGTTATATTCGTTTTTGTCTTTTAACAAAGTATAAACGAGATATACACTATAAACTAAAGCGGGAGTCAACTATTGGGCGCTAACGATTGAACCGAACTTAACAAAACTCGGTATGTCAATTAGCATTAATTCTTCCATGATTATAAGCTATATTAAAATGTTTAGGTTAGAACGGGAGTGGGGGTTATAAGGGAGGCCTGAAATAAAAATTCGCGATATTTCATTGTCTATTTGTTTTTCGACAAACATGCACATAACAAAAGTTGTTTAATTTGTTATTTAGATTAACTTTTGTTTTATACATTTCTCCAGGAACAATGTGTGGAGCAAGTAATTTGCGTAGAAATATTGATATGCTCAACAATTCATTCCTATTTGAACTATCAGGTACCTAACCTGGAAAAATTAATTCAAATCAATGTTAATATTTTGTCCTTAATAGCTGAAATTTATGCATAATGCACAGGAGACAGGAATATGACAATTTGGAGGACAGTGAAGACTTACATAAAAAATTAATTTTATTATTAACAAATGCCAACAACGGGTATTAACCCTAAACACTGGAACGGGTAAATGTCAAAATATTGTGCAAAGTAAAGCCTTGCCAAAAAAATACCATCACCATTCAGCCTCACATCAATTCCCGGGCGAAACCGGGTGTCTGACCTAGTATATATATATATATATATATATATATATATATATATATATATATATATATACACATATATGTCTGTTACCGCTCTAGCGGTCGCAATTTTTGGTTGATCGTTAGCAAACTCGATATTTAGTCGTTTTATGTAAAAAGAAAGATCAAGTTCGTTAACGGCTGAAATCGGACCAAGGGGAGGGGGGGGTAAGAACGGGAGAATTTCTAAAATTCTTGAAATCTCCGTTAATATGCATCAAATCAAACCTTTTATGGAAACAATCTCATTGGAAATGTAATTGTTAGGGCGTGCGGTTAGCCTTTGTGTTAATAAGAAGAAAGCATTAGACTGAAATAAAATTAATAAAAGAGAATTTCCTCACCTTGATTATACCAAAGTATTCACTATTTTCTGGGAAAGATGAGGGTGAAATACAAGCCACTTTTTGAGTTCTCCAAAGAATCAAAATATATTCAATAAATTATAGTATATACACAAATTTTATATTAATGAACCTTCTGATAAGTTAGAACAAAATGATAATAATTTGAAACAATTGAAACCTGAAAAAGTCCGTCACGCAGGGGCTGCGTAAACTAAGCAGATTTCCCACGTGAAGTTTTACAATAGAGAAATCTGCCTAATAACAACTTTAGTAGTAAGAAACCTCTAAACCTAAAAAACATTGTTTAGGGCGTAATAACCCAGTAGTTTCTAGCCCAAAAAACAGTTAACCTAACCTCTAAACCTATTCACGAGGGACGATAGTTATGGCAACGGCCGCCAGAGCTCTCGTCAGAAACTCCGAACATAGCCTATTGGTGACCACACGCAGAATACAAATGCAAATATCTCGGTTAATATTCAAGATACAGAATAAAAGTATAAAACAATATTTATAGTAAATTTAATTTGCAATAAGATTGGTTATGTACAATTTTTCGATCCGACGTATAGTAACGGAGATATTTCGAAAATCCTCCCCTCTAAACCCCCCCTCCCACTGGTCCGATTTCAGCCGTTAACGAACTTGATCTTTCTTTTTACATAAAACTCTTAAATATGAAGTCTGGTAAGGATCAAACAAAAATTGCGACCGCTAGAGCGGTAACAGACAAATATATATATATATATATATATATATATATATATATATATATATATATATATATATATATAGATATATATATACAGTTTTGAACGGACCTCATTTTCGTCATCTACTAGGTAGGATCGATGGACATTTGAAGAAAAATGTCGAAAATTCCGTCATGAGTACAACCTCAATAGCTGATTTCCCTTAAGGGAAATCTGCTAAAAGAATACTAATCCAGGAACTAGCCTTAAAACTAATGAAATAAATATTAACACTTATTAATAAATCTGTTATAAAAACAAAGAAACTTTAACTTTAAAAAAAAAAGGGCTGTAAAACATAGAAAGAAAAATAATAGTTGCCCTTTATTAAGTTTGTAAACTTTAGCGGCATGCCAATACTTTATATGCACTAGATAATGAATGAAATTAATCATTTAAATGCACTAATAATAGCGGGAAACCTTTGATTGTCAATAGAAGAAAATAAAGTCACTTTTCAAAATGCTCTACACTACCCCTCGTAACACACAACAATGCCTATAATTAGAAATGCCCTTTATCATGAGTACTCATTCAATTGTCAACGTCGATAATGCTAGCATTATAGTAAAAGAAAGAAATATACTTTTTATCAGGCGGACTTTCCTTCCAGTGTTCTCTGTGTTCCACATCAGATTCCTTCTTCTAACTGGTGCAGAATGATAGCGGAGGCCTCTTTCATCGATGCGGAGAGATCCTTTCTGTGTAATATCGCTGTGAGAGCCGCTAAACATTCACTTTTGCGGAGCAGAAAAAAACCATGTGCGGACACAGAACCAACAATGGCTGCCCAGCCTAAAACGAGCGCTCAAACCTGTACACCAGTGCTGCAGTTTCCGCTCTTGGCCACCGCCTACAGCGACCTCCTGATGTACGGCCGGTTAGTGAACTACAAGCATTTAAAGAGACGGCGACCGCTATAGAAGGAGTTTAAATGAAAATATTGGAAGCGAGTGATTAATAAACTAAGAAAGCGGGAATACACGACTGAACAGTAATGTTCTATAAATGTTGTCGTGTACTTTTCTTCATTATCTTGATTATTAACTGAGATATTTGTATTTTTTAGTTTTCGGCCTCCTACTCATCTCATATTAACAACATTCTATTATGTTATGAACCAATTTTTTTTGAAGCCCTAATACCAAATAATGTTCTCAATGAACTTTTAAGTTTTGAAATAAATGCAAATACGTAGCGCTCGTGGGAAATCTGCTTAGTTAACGCAGCCCCTGCGTGACGGACTTTTTAAGATTGGAGAGGTGTGCCCTTTTATATTCTTCCGTTGATATTCATCATAGTTATTTTCAGTGTGGGCCTCATTTCGTGGTTCTAATAACTCTTAGAATGTTTAGGCTGATAGGTACATGTTAATATATGGTGTCCAAGGAATCTTTTTATTGAAAATTTAAGATTCCTTATTTTCATTTTTTAGGTGATTTTGCTAATTTATTAAAATAAACATATAAATATATTTTTTTTCGAAAAGAGGTTGTTTTTGCCTTAGCATTAGAAAGTCTTTTTTCGCCTTTGTAATAAGTGATTTTCCGTTTGTGCCTAGTAATTAGGGGGCGATTCTTTTACTCTTGACTAATTCTGTGTACGTAAATATTTATCAGATCACTTAATAAACTATATCATTTAAATTAAGAAGAATGAGCTACTTCATCAAGCGCTATCAAATTTTTGAGAAATCTTCTTTGTATATTTTGTAGACCTTCCTCTTAGCACATTTTCCCTATTCTGATCAAAACTAACTATAAATAAAGTTTCCGTTGAATATTTATAAACCTAAGCCCCTGAACAGAATACCAGCAAACATTGTATTCTCCGATAAATGGATATCACATTTCTTAATTCAAGCAGAGCTTATTTTGGGCAGCTGATTTACGATCATTTTAAAATATTGTTAAGTATTTTGTCATGTTAACAACGTCGACAACGGAAAGGAAAAGTAAGCTGAGAGAGGAACGGGGAATAGATGTAGGCATGGAACAGCAAAAGTGGACAATGTAATCAGAAATTGGAACATTATGGAAAAGGTGGTAATGAACCTCTGGTAAGAAAAAGGATAACATTTAGTAATTCAATATTATTTAGTGTATAGCTTTAGTAAGAATATTTTCATGAAAGCGAATTTTGTTTTAGTGTTAGAGCTTCTTTTAATAACGAAAATTATCGTAACTTAGAATATGTAAACAACAATGCACGCAGTTTTCTGGAAAGGTGAATTCACAGGTATACATTAATTAATACAGTTTACAAATTCGTTACGTTTTATTAGCAGATTTCCCTTAAGGGAAATCAGCTATTGAGGTTGTACTCATGATGCGATTTTCGAAATTTTTCTTCAAATGTCCATCGATCCTACCCAGGAGATGACGAAAATGAGGTCCGTTCAAAACTGTATATATATATCTATATATATATATATATATATATATATATATATATATATATATATATATATATATATATATATATATATATCTATCTATCTATCTATCTATATATTTGTCTGTTACCGCTCTAGCGGTCGCAATTTTTGTTTGATCGTTACCAAATTCGATATTTAGGCGTTTTATGTAAAAAGAAAGATTAAGTTCGTTAACGGCTGAAATCGGACCAGTGGGAGGGGGGGTTTAGAGGGGAGGATTTTTGAAAATTCGAAATATCTCCGTTACTATACGCCGGATCGAAAAAGTGTACAGAATCAATCTTATTGAAAATTAAATTTACTATAAATATTGTTATATACATTTATTCCCTATCTTGATTATTAACCGAGATATTTGCATTTTTATGAAATTTGGGCCGATAACGGATTTTTGAATTTCCCGCGAAAAGCTAGTTCGGCCCTTTGCCGTCGCCGTTTGGCTCTCCTATGGAGATTTCTCTACTGTATAACTTCACGTGGGAAATCTGCTTAGTTTACGCAGCCCCTGCGTGACGGACTTTTTTTTTTTTTTACTGATAGAAACCCTTCAGAATGGAAACATGTGTTAATGAAAGAAAAATAATAATGGAAAAAAAAGGGAAATTAAATAGTAGCGTGAGAGGGTTAGAAGGCTGGACTGTAGCCAATCAGAAATACTAAATTAGCCCTGAAAGAGGAAAGCCATTGAAAGTTTTGCTAGCTTTTATCTGTATGTAGGGATAGTTAAACCTGCCTAAAACTGCACTGTCTTAAACACGGCACTAACCTGTCTTAAACACGGCTCTAAACTGTTACTTACAGTCACGGCACAACACTGTTCTTCCTGTAAAAACACTTTACCGCACTGCACTAAGTCGCAATGTAGCACTGATGTGAACATCAAGACAGGTGAGAATAAAACTGACTCGCTCGCGGCTGGCCGGTTCTTTATATAGGTCGTCGGCATACATCAAAGGGGAATTGACTGGGCCATTTGACGCGGGTCTAGTAGGTTTAGACCCTTTGTCGGCTTCTTTGATCTATCTCACACTTCCGAAATACGCGACTCTCTGAAGGATTATTCATGTATTTAATTTTCGCAACAATATTATACTATACTAGATTTTTCTTTATAATAAATCATTTTTGTTTTCATCATGTCCATTTTTTTAGTTTAAATCAAGGTCATTGACTGACACAACTACGGTGAAGTGAGGATATTAATTGTTGTGGTTATTGCTAATGAACCTAACTGGATTAGATGTATCCTTTATAGACTTTGTTTATTTTCTTTAGCAGAATCATACATAAGGCAGACCAAGCGTTGAATAATCTCTACCCGGAATTCATCATTATAAATAAGAGTTTTGATTACCTAATAATGGTATTCAATCCACTGTGTGACGGCCTAGTTAACGTTAATTCCGATTTTGATAAATCAGCTCGGAAACAACTCAATTATTTTATGTTTACCATTGGTTTCCGCGTGTTCGAATTATATTGTGCAGACAAAATATTTCAAAAGAGCTGTTCTGCTGAAGTGTGAATATATTCGGTGTGAATCAATTGTCCAATAGTGAGAATTGTTTTTTTGTTGAACTTTTAATTGAATTTTTGGCGAGCAGAGTTGAATGGCAAAATAGTCTGATGCATTTCGAAGCTCTTTTTTTTTATTTTAAACCAATTCTTTTAGAAGTGAAAAACCTCGAATAAAAAACAATTAGTCTAGTGGAATTCCAGGTAATAGAAGAATGATGGAGCCCGGGTATCATGGAGAAAAGCTGAACAGTACTGGAGTCCCCTGGAGCAGGGTGGTTAGAGGAAGTGGCTGGATTTAGTAGCTCGGAAAACCGCCATCGATACAAACAGTACAATGCTCGTCACTTTCCGCGTCGTCACACCCCTCACCCTCCCATTTATTATCCGCAACTCATCGCCAGACCGCAATCTACAATGCATATACTCTTTTTTTAATCTATAATTTCATTGGAGGTTTGTTGAATTCATCCTACAATTAATCTTTCCACGAATGTTACTTGCAAAAGTGTTATAAATTCACAGAAGTTATGAACATCAGATGAATAACGGTCTATTTTCTGAAAGGGTCAGTTGGATAATTGGTGAAAATGCCTAAGGAATTTATTTGTCATTAGGACCAGTTATCAGGAAAATATATGACAATAATGAAACATAATTTACAAACTGTTTAGTTGCCATTGTAATACCCACAGGCAGAAAAATTAGAAGACACACATAAAGGAAAATGAAGCATTCAAATGGGATATCTGATCCAAAATATATAATATTATTTATAGCCGCTTAAAGTTAAATTTGAAAAGAGTCCGTCACGCAGGGGCTGCGTAAACTAAGCAGATTTCCCTCGTGAAGTTTAGTAATAGATAAATATACATACTGCTAACACAACACCATGAATAAATACAAACGGAAATAAGAAATGTTTCATCCAATTTCAATAGCCTGCCGACAGGAAGCGTTAGGTTAGAAATGTAAACAAACGGGTCCCGCCTCACACCGGAAAGAAAAACAATTACTGAAATATATCAGAATATAACACATTAATTTTATTGAGAACTATTTGCTATATCTAGTACTGTAATTAATAATGAGTCAGAATAATTGTTATCTCAATCAATAAAATTTTAGTAGTCCAAAACTTTAAGATGGGGGGGGGAGTCACCAGTGCATATTTGCATGTATCTCGTATAATAAAGGTCTCTTGAATACAATTTTTGGTATTTAAACTTCCAATAATGTGATTTATTATGTATCAGAGTATTGTTTACGTAACATGTGTAGAAGTGGCGGTTTGGTGAAAACTGAAAAATGCAAATATCTCGGTTAATATTCAAGATAGAGAATAAATGTATATAATAATCAACGGAAGGATCAAAAAGGTCAAACACCTCCACTCTTAATTAATTAAGAGTGGAGGTGTTTGACCTTTTTGATCCTTCCGTTGACGATGGACCTCCACCAGCCAGCCCAAATCCAGAGTGTATATAATAATATTTATAGTAAATTTAATTTGTAATAAGATTGATTCTGTATAATTTTTCGATCCGACGTATAGTAACGGAGATATTTCGAATTTTCGAAAATCCTCCCCTCTAAACCCCCCCTCCCACTGGTCCGATTTCAGCCGTTAACGAACTTGATCTTTCTTTTTACATAAAACGCTTAAATATGAAGTTTGGTAAGGATTAAACAAAAATTGCAACCGCTAGAGCGGTAACAGACAAATATATATATATATATATATATATATATATATATATATATATATATATATATATATATATATACAGTTTTGAACGGACCTCATTTTCGTCATCTACTAGGTAGGATCGATGGACATTTGAAGAAAAATGTCGAAAATTCCGTCATGAGTACAACCTCAATAGCTGATTTCCTTTAAGGGAAATCTGCTAACAAGACGATTAGGGAGGATTCTTTTGCGAACGATGTGTAATGCACTCTAGAATAGCATAGACCAGGTAATCACAAAACCAATACGAGCTGCATATTCCTTCTCTCTTCTTTGTAATGTTTTTCTATTTGCAGAATCTTTTAATTCCTAATTTTTTGTATATTATATTTTTACTTATTAAATTCTTGATGCCAAATGTTAATTTTAAGTACAATAAGGTGATTTTTGTATAGAATGATGTATAATGATTTTATCAAATATATACTCTAATAAGAGTTATTGACGTTGTTCTATTTTAATACCATCTTAAAAATTGATTCCTTAATTTTAGCAAAATTAATTTTGAATTGTTAATTTAATTAAATCTTACGTTGTCGTATGATGAGTCATTAGTAATTTCTTCCAATCGAGGTTCTCAATATGTACCTCGTTGGTCAATAAGGATTTATTTAATTAGGAACTGATAAAATAAAATCCTTAGTCCTAACCTGTCTAGAAAAATGTGTTAACCTGGTTATAGATAACCCATCCCAATTGCCCGTATTAGCACAAAGTTGGCGTTGAAAATCAATTCAAAATTTGAAGTAGAAATGAGCCTACACTGAACTCTTAGAATGACGACTGTAAAAATTCAATATATGACTTAACTATAAGCAACTACAACTCATAAAAGTAATTTTATGATATTTATGTCATTGAAAATTGAGCTGCCTAACTTACAATAATATATGGTATAGTGAATATAATATAATGTTATGTTTGAAATTCGGGTGTTGTGCACCTTTTTAGAATTTTTCTTTCTTACTGACCTCATTTTTAACAAATATTATTGCACTTCTCATTGACTTTAGGTGTATTTATTTATGCTTGAAAATCAGTTTTAAAAAATTCATCCGTTTTATGGATATTAAAAAAGTAACAATTCTATCTCCCTCAAAATAACTCTAAATTTATTAATATAAATGAAAGCCCTCACAAAAACAAGAAAATCGAATGTTGCTGGCAAAAACTGAGTTCCATACAATTTGCTTTTATTCTCCCATTTTAAGGGGGAAATTGAACTACATTGCAATTGCATGAATATGGAATAAAATACATTCTTCCTTATCATAAAATGATATTCTTAAAATTTGCCTTATTATGTTAAATAATTCTATTTTTGTGCAGTTAGTTCTGTTTGATAAACAAATATTGATTTTGCAAAATGGGCTTTTCTAAACAGAGTTTGACCCTCAATTACAGCAACAACTTCAGGTCTCATTATTTTTTGCAAGTTAATTACAGCTAGGCAGATGTTAACCTAATTACATTATATGTAGTACTAGCTCAGATACCCGGCTTCGCTCGGGAAGTGATTTGAGGATGAATGGTGTGGTATTTTTTTGGCAAGGCTTTACTTTGCACATTTTGACATTTACCCGTCCCAGTGTTTAGTTTAAATACCCGTCGTTTCTGTGGATTTGTTAATAATAAAATTATTTTTTTATGTAAGACTTCACTGTTCTCCATATTGTCATATTTCCCGTTTCCTGTGCATTATGCATAGATTTGAATTATTAAGCACAAAATATTAACATACATTTGAATTAGTTTTTCCCGGTGAGGTACCTTGTAGTTCCAAAGAATTGTTGAGCAAATTTCACTAAATAATAAAATAAACAACTTTGTTATGTGCATATTTGCCGAAACCCCTATAGGAGACGAAATATCACTATTTTTAATTTCAGGCCTCCCTTATAACCCCCACTCCTGCACGTCCCTAGAAATGTTAGTATGGCTTATTATAAGGAAGGCATTAGTGCTAATTCACATACCGAGTTTGGTTTAGTTCGGTTGAGTCTTTTGTGCCAAATAAAATTGTTAACTTCCGCTATCATTTTTAGCGTATAACGCCTTTATACTTAGGTATACGACAAAAGTGTATATAACAAAAGTTACTCTAAATAACACATTAAACAACTTTTGTTGTGTGCATAATTGTCGAAAATGCAATAGGAAACGAAATATCACTATTTTTAATTTCAGGCCTCCCTTATAACCCCCACTCCTGTTCGTCTCAGAGAATATTAACATAGCCTAAAGTCTAAGTTGGGTTAGTAGTAATATACATACCAAGTTTCATAAAATTCGGTTCAGCCGTTTATGCGTGAAAAGGTAACAAACAAACAAACATACACGAAAGAAACAAAATGCAGATATGGTGTCTATGACATGTGAAACGAAAAGTTATCGTGAAATTTCGCGAAAAAAATCAATGTACAGACAGAGGTTACAATTTTATATATATATATATATATATATATATATATATATAGATTATTGTATAATAGTAATATTTAAACCAATGATTTAAACTATTATCAAGCACTGAATATCGGATATTATTGAGGGGGAAATAAAATGATGTCGAAAATTTAGATGATATCCAGCCCTAAAAGCCTCAATTTCAGTTTTTTCTTAATCTTTTTTTTTTTTCAACTTTTCCCCATTGTTTCACATTCAATTTTACCTATAAAGCCTTTTCAAAGAGTCTCTCAATTACCTTTACCTGAAAGGGGTGTTGCTTTTACTCCGAATCAAAGCCACCTTTAATGCGAACAAGCTCCAGGCGCTAAACTGTAAAATGGAGCAGATGTTTCTCTTTTCTTTTAAGGGGCAGACAGAAAGAGCAATTTCACACTCACTTTATTAGAGTGCACTTTATGCAAGTCCTTGAGGGCGTTCTAGTTATTATTAAAGTTATATGTGGTTAACAAAACTGCCTTAAATCATAACAAAATTACTTTATTAATAGATTGAGGAGTTTCTGTTATTAAATTTAACAAATAATTTACCTGCCAGATGATAGTTACTAACCATAATAATTGCTATTCTCCAAGGGACACACCTGGAGCAGCATTAATTGTTGAGACTACAAGTGGATATAGTCTAAAATACAAATACAGACTTCATATTATACGCTCCATCAATAGAATCAAGCTGAGAAATATGCTGTTGTATAAGCTACTGAAAATATTATAAAATCATCATATAACGTACTCAAAAATTCGATCATACACATAGACAACACGACTCTCATTTACGCAATGCGTAACCCTACTATGCACGACCCGCTCACAGAAAATATCATAGAAAATATTTTGGAACTCATGCATTTAAATCTACTTATACACATAGACTGGGTAATATTCATTACTTACAGGCCCATTCAGGAAATACTGGAAACAAACAATCTGACCTGTTAGCAAAGAAAGCAGCTAAAGATACTAGACTAATCCCCGAACCGACACATTAAATAAATGGGAAAGAGAATGGAAAGCGTGTAACAAATATTACAGCTTTCACCAATACCCACGATCACAAATGCACACAATTTATAACAGAATATGGACAGATAGGGCATTATTTAACAAAATTTATAATTCAAGACAATGACAAATGTACTTGCGAAATGCAGACAACTTACACTTTTTACATATACTCAATGACTGCTCTACATTTAATCAACATAGATCAAATATTATAATGAAAAAAATTTTGAAAGGAGGTAATTGGCCAGAACCATCTCATACATTATTTAAGGAATATAATAAAGAATTCATTATGTTTATGATTTGTATGGCTAAGGATGTATCAAAAATTAATTTGAATGTAAAGTTGATTATGAGGAATGAGAATTATAATTCAATATATTTTTCTTAGACAGACTCGCAAATTAAAGTAGAGAAAAACCACAACATCGGTTGAATTTAAAAATAATTATTTTCATTTTCATTTATTAACTTCATTAGTAATTATCTTGCTTATTTCATAATTTCATTTAATTTTTTACATGCATTGTATTTAAATTTGTTGATATCCGGTTTTAATGAATCAGGTCAAGAAATATCGTAAGCTGATTTCGATGAGAATGTTCTGCAATTGTGATTCTAGAAATTTATCTCTAACTTGAACAGTAACAGAGGTACATGTTTTTTTTAAAATTTTCAGCCTCTTCTTTTCTGATATTTTTTTAACCCTGTCTGCAAAAATATATTACACTAACTACGTACTAATATTAATGATATGTACCCTATGATAGATTAAAATTTTTATATTACTAGCAATTCAGCAAATACAGTTGCAAACGAAATAGATAGTAAAAGCAGTATTGAAATAAATTCATGCTGCATTGAAAAATGAAAGAAATAAGAAAATTGTATATTGATTCAAACTCTGCAAGTAGTAAGTGGGCATTCTCGCTACATTTGTGTACTAAATTTTGGCTGCCAAATGCAACAAGATTGCCACTTACTACTAGTGCATTTACTTGGGCTTCCTGATGCTGAATTTCATGAACGAATCACTGTGAAACGACTAAACGAACAGCGAAATGTCTCACTCTCATAAAAAAAGTATAAAGTAAGGGCACAATAAGCTTTAGTTGGTCATGCAAACTTAGGAGACTCTTCAATTAGCTACGAGGTAACTTATAAACTATTAACAATAAAGGCAACTGATAAAATAATTTCAATGAGACGGCTGAGCGGTGAGATTGTGACGTACCTAATATGAAAGTAAATGTGGTGATTAAGGCTGCACGAAGTAGAAACTGTTTATAAGGGACAAAGTTACCGCAGTATAATTTAACTTTATGTAATCTGAGAATGGGTCAGGTTAATTGCTACTCGAATAATGAAGCAAAGGGCTGATAGACAAGTTCTCTGAAGCCCACCTTCAAGGTACATACTCAGAAGGACTGTTATGCAAATGACTTAACTTACTCAGACAATGTTGTCCTGGTTCCTAATTTCCACTATATCTCTCTACTTTACACAAAGCAATATTTGTCATACAGAAACGATTATTCAGCACCAACTTCCCCATATCTCTACTTTTCCCCTAGCTTCATTAGCCGTTCTACCCTTCGCATGAAAATTCATAGCTTACGGAGAACCTAGAAACAATATTAAAAGAGCTAAAGAGTGAATACACAGAGTAAATTCTTGCCCTCAACAAGACTACTGTCGAAAGTTTTTCGACTCGAAGTAAACACAATTTGAAATATTAAAAGGACTTGTCATTTGAAGGCTGAAAAAAGTACATCTAACTCTATCAATATAAGAGTTCAGTAAAATGTAAATTACAAACAATAGTAGCAAACAAGTTTGTTAACGATATTACTACATCATTTTCCGCCCAAGGAAATATAAAAAAAAAATGTATTCATATTAGACTACTCCTTTAATAAGGCTTATTATTAGTCATTATCAATACCAGTTTCATTTTAGTAGATTTCTCCCTCGCTCTTGTCTGTATACGGACGCACACGCACAAACACACGCACACGCACAAACACGCATACGCACACACTCAAACACACACCATGATTTCGTTGGCTAAAACGTTTATGTCGCAGCATTTTTCAATAAAACGTGCCGTTTCTGAAATAAAGATTTCTTCATTTTACGGCTAAAGGATGCGTCAACTCGAAAAATTCACTAACATGGACTCGTTTTAGAATTTGATTTTTTACAGAAAGAAAGACAAATTATTTTGGACCAATACCTAAGTATTATACACGAATGGATATTATTATACAAGATTTCTTACAAAATTAAGAGATTTTGGTACAAGCTCGGACGTAGTCGTCCTTCAGTCATTGCACCTAAATTATAATGAGTTGCTCCACTTGACACTGGAAGGCTACCATGATACTTCCTTAATACCTGTCGTTTCGGTGGATTTGTTAATAATAAAATTAATTTATTATTATTTTTTTAAGACTTTACTGTCCTCCATATTGTCATATGTCCCGTTTCCTGTGCATTAAGCATAGTTTTTAATTATTAAGGACAAAATGTTATAATAATATATTATAATTTGAATTATTTTTCCAGGTGAGGTACCTGGTAGTTGGTTATTAAAAAGAATTGTTGAGCAAATTTCCCTAAATAACAAAATAAACAACTTTTGTTATGTGCATATTTGCCGAAACCCCAATAGCAAACGAAATATCACTATTTTTAATTTCAGGCCTCCCTTATAACCCCCACTCCTGCCCGTTCCTAGAAAAGTTAGTATAGCTTATTATAAGGAAGGCGTTATTGCCAATACACATACCGATTGTTTTATTTAGTTCGGTTGAGTCTTTTATCCCAAATAAAATTGTTCACTTCCGCTATAGGTTTTAGCGTATATCTCGTTTATAATTCAGTATACGAAAAAAGTGTATATAACAAATGTTTCTCTAAATAACAAAATAAAAAACTTTTGTTATGTTCATATTTACCGAAAAACGAATAGAAAACGAAATACCGCTATTTTAAATTCAGGCCTCCCTTACAACCCCCACTCCTGCCCGTCCCTAGAAATGTTGGTATGGCTTATTAATATGAAAGGGTTAGTGCTAATACACATCCCGAGTTTTATTTATTTCGGTTGGGTTTTTTGTCCCAAATAAAATTGTTCACTTCCGCTATAGGTTTTAGCGTATATCTCGTTTATAATTAAGTATACGAAAAAAGTGTATATAACAAATGTTACTCTAAATAACACAATAAACAACTTTTGTTATGTACTTATTTGCCGAAAAACCAATAGGAAACGAAATATCGCTATTTTTAATATAAATATATATATATATATATATATATATAAATTTTATTCATAACTATTTATTATATCTACTACTGTAATCAATAATAAACCAGAATAATTTTTATCACAACCATTCCAAATTTAGGAATCCGGGAAAAAAATAGAAATGTGGGGAGACAAAATACGATTCAGACGGTTATGAGATTTTCACATGATTAAGGAACAAACAGGTTAGCCAGCGAAGATTTACAATAGATAAATATACATACACTTCCGTGAATATTAGTGAATAATTACAAACGGCAATGAGAAATCTTTCAGTGAATTTACAATATGAACGGTTTCACTTGTTATTGTCTCAAATCATTTCTAAATCTGAATCTCTTAATTCTTAACAATTGATGTATAGAATTTTATTTTCATATCATGAATATTAACCCTAGTATTACCGACCTCTCCCAGGTCACATGGATTACCAAGGGGGGGGGGGCTTCTTGAGCCCAAACCTTAAAAAACTTTTATTTTGGTTCTATAATTTTTTTAAAATTTTTATTTCCATTGGATTATGTTAAATGAACGTTTTTTAAGACACCTGTGGAAAAAAAATTAAATAAAGAATTAAAAAAAAAATTTTAAAAAAAAGTTCGGATGGGGAAAAAAGGATGACTTTAAATTAAAAATAATTTTATTCTACTAGAGGAACATATCTAAACATTGTTAGAATAAAAAGCTATCTATATCTAAGTTTAAAAGATAATTTAAGAAAATCTAATTATCAGATTCGTAATTGCAATTATCGGTGCTTTTGCACTATAATTTTTTTTCCGAGTGTTTGTTACACACTGAACGTTTACATTTGAAGTAACACTGCTTAGATTTTGATAGGTTGTTGTATTTTTCTTTTTTTTATTTGGCTTCTCTAACACAAGTGTAACACCTTAGCCTCCCACTTGATGAACCTTTTTCCTCCAATTGGGGATAAGTCAGTTCTCGCCCTAGAACATGCTCCATGGCCTTCACTTAAGATCTAGGAAAGCCCACACGATTTTCACTCCTTTCAGCAACACACAATTTTACTAAACTCTCAGATAGTTCCAATTAAAAGTACTTTCTTCGGCCAGCACTATTTCTTCTCCATGTTGTGTTTTTAAGAGTAAATACTGTATAAGAATTGAGGGCTGTTATGAGGGAGTAGAAAAGAGATAATGGCCACCTTCTTGTCCCCCTTTTACAAGAATATTGTCTTACCATGGAATCGATTGTATCTATTCCTCCCTTAGTATCATTATAAAATAGATTTATATCTGATTTTTTCTTAGGAGTTTGGGGGTCAATATGAGGGTCTTGATGTTGAGTGGATAGAAGCAGTAAATTCCTAGTTGGTCTAGTTCCGGTTATATACGATTGAAGTGTTCAGGGAGTTTGTTTGATTTTGGATCAGTGTATAAAAATAGGGAAGAATAGAGCTCTCTTCCCTTGACATATTTTAAAATGTCGGGAATATGTTTCCTTCTGCTTTGTAAAGTTCCTACGTAAGTCAAATTATAGTTTTTGTACAGATCTCTTTTCTAAAAAGTATCTATCAGGAGCAATAATTATATATTATGTATATTACCATTTCAGAAATATATTTTTATATGAAAAAAAAATTATATGGGGAGGATATATATATATTTTTTATTGGGGGAAAAAAACTTGAGAAGGTTTGTGTATGTTATAATTACATCAAAGTAATTATTATTTGAATATAATTAATAACACTTGAGTTACTAGTTAAAAGTAGTATTAAATATCATTGGGCTCAAGGAGCCCCCCCCCTTGGTACTTAAGTGTATAACTACCCCTTGCATTACCAAGGGGGGAGGGGCTCCTCTAGCCCATACGTCAAAAAAAAAATTGTTTTTTCAACATAGACATTTTTTTTATTTCATTTTGTTGTTATGCCCTCATTCTAGGATGTTTTTCTGAGGAATACATAAAATATCAAAAATATCCCATTAAAATTGGGTGATAGGGAACAAAAACAAAAAGTTGTGGGCTCAAGGAGCCCCTCCCCCCCTTGGTACTTCTAGGGTTAAGTGAGTTTTTTATGGCTTATATTGACTACTATGGGCCTTTCCTATGCGAGAAGCATCCAAATGTAATAAATTGAGGTTTTACGTTCTTGACTCAAGCCTTTTTATTTGATCATTAACGTAATTAATATATTTACATTTATATTAATATATATTCATTAATAGCTGAAATCGGTTGGAGATAAGGGGAGTTATTTAGGAAAAAACTGATACTACGAAAACCTTAAAAAAAAATATCATTATTATTAAAAAAAGCATAACTGAAAAATTATTTGAAAGCCTTAAAAAATGAAAAAAATAAAAAGCCTATTTAGACTACATTACAAAAATTTCAAGTTCAATAAAACCACTATTTCTAAAAAATAACTAAATAGAAAGATTTCAATTCTATTCAACTATCTAGATAGAAAAATTTTAATTAAAACAAATATTATACGAACCGAGTAATAAGCCGTATTTATTTATTAATGCCCCACATCAGTTGACAATCAGTTATTAGCATATCAAAACACCAAAGGAAAAAGCATGAAAACAATTTTAATTCTAACATAATAAATCCAAAGGGGGTGTTGATATAGAGGGTGCCGTTGTGGGGATGCCATTGTGGGAGATATTGCCATTGGGGAAGTATGGGGGGAAGTTTGAACCATGGGGTTTTTCAAATTCATTTATTGTTTATTGATACTTGTTCCTTAGCTTAGAAGAATGTAAGTAGCTTAAACCCACCGAAAACCTGCAGCAATATTAAGTATATGAGAGGCACTACTATGTTTTCTAAATACATTCAATCATTCGATTTTATTATTTTTATCATATCTAAAGATTCAATTCTGTTGTATTTCCAGTTTACTCAGGAGTTTTTAATTAACAAAGACACCCTATATAGTCCAAATTACCAACTCTATACTATAACTATCATGAATGAATGGTAATGGGAATAATTCTAATAGGTTTTAGAAATCAAATGTTCTATGGAAGCAGGGAATAATAGAAACAGGCTTACCGAATTCATGAAAAGGACCGTAGGCCTGTTAGAAGCTGCCATTTAGCACTGACTGTGTAATTCTATTAGAGGCACCATCAACGCTACTCACGTTTCCCCGCACAAATGCATTTACTCCATTTGCGTAGAAACCACCGTCGAGCGATGACGGCTAGTGTCACTCGCTGTCTCTCTCTATCTCTCTCCCGTCATCTACTTATGTCACCTCTACCGGCAGGCATTTTAATCAGACATGTCATAGTGATGAATACGCTCAACCATGTTATATTTTCAACTAGGCTCAAGCTTATGATCTGTCTTTTAATATTCTTTTATTTAGCAGCTTCAGAGGCCAAAAAGTCTCCCGTCACATCTAAATGGTGAATTCCACTGGCGTTTATAACCGAAGTGCAATTATAGAAAACCTAAGGCATGTAAAGTTCTATGATTTTTTTTTTTTTGGGATAGTTGTATAAAAATAATATATCATATACTAAAGCATATTCTACATTTAACAATGCCCATTTCCAATCTTTGTGTGTTGAAGGCCGTCCTTGGAGGTAAGACCGGTTTTCAAGTGCACAAGCTACCGCCCTCTATCGTTGATCTGGATATTGTGATGATAAAGGAAGTCCTCATCTATAATTGGGCTGCTTATGTAGGCCAGGAAGAATGTTGAACAGAGTAGGCGTCCAAGTCTGGCGTTCAAGGTCGTCTTGGCTTCCCTGTAGGTTTTAATGGACGGGGCATTTGCTACGAAGGGAGTGAAATTGGTGGGGTTTCTACGGACCCACTACAGTCCTGAGAGGACCTATATTGACACGCCTGTGTTGACCAAATATCGCACTCGACGAGTAATGGGCTGTGGTGGATATCAGCGACGGATTCTGCCTCCTCAATCGCCGAAATTAGTTTCCCATCGAGACAGCAAGGAAAGCCAAGATCGAATTCTATCTGTTATGTTGTTGGCTCTTACCTGCCCTCTCACAGAAACGGTGGTGGCAATAGCAGAATTTGCTGCCCTTTGCTTATTAAATTGGTTTTGGATTTGGAGAAGCACTACTACTGGTGTGATGTATTTCGTGTTAACCCTTAAGTGGTCTCGGGGCGTCTTTATAAGCCGATCACTTCTCAGAACTCCATTTTCGTGAAATGTAACTACTCTAATCCCTTGATACCCTCCTCTACCTTCCAAGTTCTTTTCCCACTATTGAGGTCGTACTCATGACGTGATTTTCGAAATTTTTCTTAAAATGTCCATCGATCCTACCCAGGAGATGACGAAAATGAGGTCCATATACATATATATATATATATATATATATATATATACATATATATATATATATATATATATATATATATATATAGATTATTTAGTTTTGAACGGAACTCATTTTAGTCATCTCCTAGGTAGGATCGATGGACATTTGAAGAACAATTTCGAAAATCACGCCATGATATATATATATATATATATATATATATATATATATATATATATATATATATTTGTCTGTTACCGCTCTAGCGGTCGCAATTATTGTTTAATCGTTACCAAACTCGATATTTAGTCGGTTTATGTAAAAAAAAAAGATCGAGTTCGTTAACGGCTAAAATCGGACCAAGGGGAGGGGGGGGGAGTTTAGAGGGGGGATTTTAGAAAATTCGAAATATCTCTGTTACTATACGTCGGATCGAAAACTTGTATAAAACCATTCTTAATGCAAATTAAATGACCTATAAATGTTGTTATGTACATGTTTTCATTATCTTTAATATTAACCGAGATATTTGCGTTTTTACTTTGTGGGTTGAAGTTTTATTAATTTGTTTTACGTTTATTAATATTCCTAATATTTTCAAGATTAATAATGACTTATATTATAATATAATAATATTTACAATAATTATAATCACTTCAACATTTCCGGATCAGATCAAAGTATTCTTAAACGTGTTTTTTAGATTGATAACGCCCTCATTACAACAGAAAATTAATTTTGGAAAGAGTATTATAGACAAGAACTAGAAGGTGATGAAGAAATTGTTGGTGTGACAGATTCTGAAAATGAAGACACGTTGGAAGTAAGTGACCATGATTCGGAAAGCGAGTTTGAAACGAATAACGCAATGAGCAACATCACATATGAGGAGTCTTTGTCTTATTATTTTTATAGTTAGAGACAAGAACTCTAAGTGGCGAAAGTTCCAGCGTAACAAAAACACACTTACTAGAAAGCATAATATAATATCTCATCTACCTGGTAGACAATTATATTCGAAACATATTAGTTGAGTAAAAGATTTTTTTTTCTTTTTCGATAACTTCATATTTGATTTAACAGTAGATAGCACTAGCGTATACATAAATAAAGTCAAAAAGAATTTTTTACGTGATCGAGATGCTAAAAATACAGATAGGGAAGAAATAGAAGCGTTTTTGGGTCTCTTTTTCTGGCAGGTTTACATAAAGTGGCTCCGTAAAATTAAGGCACAGTAAATTATGTTGATTTGTGGAATAGCATTGACATGATTTTTATTTTTGTGAAGATGTGTGCGTTTTGACAATATTGCTATGAGAATTGAAAGAAAAAATGATAAATTGGCACCCGTAAGATGTTTTATTACTCAACTAAACGAAAATTTTGAAAAGTCCGTCACGCAGGGGCTGCTTGAACTAAGCAGATTTCCCACGTGCACCACGTATTGGCATTTATCTCAAAATATTGTTAATATGAGATGAGTAGAGTGGGGCTTTACTGAAGACCAAAAAGTAAAAAATGCAAATATCTCAGTTAATAATAAAGATAGTGAAAAAATGTACATAACAACATTTATAGAACATTACATTTGCAATGAGATTGGTTCTATACAATTTTTCGATCCGACGCGTAATTACGGACATATTAAGAATTTTCGAAATTCTTCCCCTCAACCCCTCCCCCCCTGATCTGATTTCAGCCGTCAAAGAACTTGATCTTTCTTTTTGCATAAAACGATTATATATCAAGATTTGTAACGATAAGACAAAAATTGAGACCGCTAGAGTGATAACAGACGAATATATATATTTATATATGTCATGAGTACGACCTCAATAGCTAAAAAAGCATATCCTCCTATATAATATATTACAATTAACGAACAACTTATCCCTCTCAGAGGAAATTGTCCATATAGGCAATATTTGTCAAAGAAACCGAAAAACAAGGGAATAAAAGTGTTTGCTTTAGTTGACGTAAGAATGAACTATCTGAATTAATTTGAGGTATATCCTGGAAAACAGCCAAACGGACCTCAGCAGCTACCAAACACCCCTACGTCTATAGTTGAGGGTCTGGTAAAACCGATTGAAGGGTCAAATCTTAATGTGATTTTTGATAACTGTTAGACTAGTAAATCCCTAGCGTTGAGTCTTCAGCCGGATAAATATAGGGATGTCTATCCGAGTGAATTTAAGTGTACGGAAGAAATTACATTAGTATCATATGTTCCTTCTAAAAATAAATCAGTTTTCTGAATGCCACGATGCACCATGAAAACACGATCGATGCATTAACGGAAAGGATTCTCTATCATCTGGTCCAGAGATGTGGGACGTTTTGTTGGGAAATCGGAATTATAGTTGAACTGAAGAAGGACAGGACTGTTATGAGAAGAAAGGCCATCTAGTGTGAACGCTGAGGTAGGCATTCGGGAGAAACCTGAGGTAATGAAATTGTCTAATATATCAGGGAGTTTAGAAAGGTAAGTGGGCCAGTAGGTTGAAGAAGGAGTAAGGACATTAGAAGGAAAAGTCGAGAGGGCTTGGAAGAGCATGTCCACGAGTGTTAGATGCTCTGCAGCCCTGTTGAAATTGTTTAGGATAGTAGTATCCACTAGAGATAAATCGAGGTCCCAAGTATTTGAAGAAGTGTGGAAATAATTGTGCCGATATTGATTTGTTAAGAGGACAGTATACTGCCAAAACAGTGATAGGTAGTTGGGATGCAGATTGAAGGCTGTAGTGCTCAGGAAAGGATTAGAAGGGAACTTGTTAGAAAGCAGGTAGTGGAGTCATATTGGTCCTGATAAGCACAGCATTACCTACCTCCATGAGCTGTTCCATCCAGATGATCAGTCCTGTAAGTTTTGAATCCGTTAATGTAAAATGTTTGTCGGCTCGTAAGATGTGTTTCAGTCAGAGGTGCAATGTCTATGTTTTTGTCTTGAAGAAGTGTTGTCAGTTCGTTTTTATGATTGCACAGTCCATTGGAGTTCCAGAGAAGAAAGGAGAGAGATTTTAATTTTGGAGAAATCATAATTAAGGTGGGAAATTTGGATTTCGCTAAGTTTATGAAGAATTGCAGTCAAGGGGAGGGTCAGACTTTTTTAGGTCATGTAGTAAGGAGTGGAGGGAGGAAATAATAGTTGATAGGTCAGTGGATGTCGAGCAGGAGTCAATTCCTAAACTGTTAAAGAAGAAAATTAAAGTGCATATTGGAGAGGACCAACGCGGTAATACCAGGACCAAGCAAAAAAGTCCATCACGCAGGGGCTGCGTAAACTAAGCAGATTTCCCACGTGAAGTTATACAATAGAGAAATCTCCATAGGAGAGCCGAACGGTTACGGCAAAGGGTCGAACTAGCTTTTCGCGGGAAATTCAAAAATCCGGTATCGGCCCAAATTTCATAAAAATGCAAATATCTCGGTTAATATTCAAGATAAGGAATAAATGTATATAACAATATTTATAGTAAATTTAATTTGCAATAAGATTGATTCTGTACAATTTTTTGATCGACGTATAGTAACGGATATATTTCGATTTTTCGAAAATCCTCCCCTCTAAACCCCCCCCTCCCACTGGTCCGATTTCAGCCGTTAACGAACTTGATCTTTCTTTTTACATAAAACGACTAAATATCGAGTTTGGTAACGATCAAACAAAAATTGCGACCGCTAGAGCGGTAACAGACAAATATATATATATATATATATATATATATATATATATATATATATATATATATATATATATACAGTTTTGAACGGACCTCATTTTCGTCATCTCCTGGGTAGGATCGATGGACATTTGAAGAAAAATTTCAAATTCAAATTTCAAATTTCAATTTTCATTTTTTCCCCCTTAAGGGAAATCTGCTAAAACTGGCCGAGCGAGGTGTAAATTATGCCCTCCAACAAATGACAATGAATATCAGATATCATTTTCAAGACACGTACAATATTTTACTGCATAAAATGTTACAGTGGCCGTAAATAAGCAATTGTTACATAATTGTCAACATGTATACTATCTCTATAAAATATATAAGTGGATTTTTTTGTGTTATTTTCCATTAATTAATTGTTAAATAATAAATGATTAAAATCCATTTGGTGGACTTTTGTTATGCCCTTTATCTCACAATCATCGTGGTGTTTGTGTTTTTTTATATCACATCAGTCGTTTTAACAAATTTCCAGTTAGGGTCACTAAGAGCCCACGCCCTGTGTTTTTCAGTGCGCCTAGTAATTATATGATAATTATAGTCGCCTGACTATAGTAGTTGTTAATGATGTTCCAGAAGCTAGCGAGCCCATGAAATCAATTTTCAATTTTATTTTATTTTTTGGTAGGGATTTTATCAGAATGTCGATTTGAAAACTGAATTTCTTTTTACCTAATTTTTTTTTTTTTTTTTTTTTTTTTTTTTTTTTTTTTTTTTTAATCCAAGACCCAGTTTGATGTTTCAGTTAGTGTTAAGGTAGTGTGACCTACCGGGGGTAAGAATGATAGTTCCCCTTCTACTGAATATAGTTCCATTATAAAGGTAGTGGTAGTTGTGATGGGGTGTAATGGAACAATGAGGATAGGTGACCCGGTCTAATGTTAGATATGTGTTAAGTTTTTTTTACGACGGGTAGAAGAAAAGATTCTCATTTTTTCCGTAGGTGCTACAGCTCTAAGATCATATTCTGTGGCTACAGCGTTGGTCGTGAAATACTTGAGGAGAATGTTTGTAGGCACATCCGTCGTCAGCGTGATATCATTTGAGAGGAACTTGAATTACCCATAGAATTCGAATTATTGACTTCTTTCAACATTTTACAACTAATGACGCTAAACAACAAATGAGTTAAGGAGGATAGGAAATTAGCTGATCTCTTGTTTCCATTTTTTTTTACAGAAAATACTAGTTGAAACACTTACATAGACCAAAATAGACCTACAAAATTATGTTTTTAGCACTTTTCATCTGATGAGGATTTCCTCCTACCAGATTCCTTCTAATTTCCCACGATCCTACACCGGAGATGACCTACAATGGCGCCCTTTCACACACAAACACACACACACACCCACACACACACACGAATATGAATAGGTATATGCGTGTGTATGTATATGTATCAAAGAAACGTGTAATGAATATGTTCACAGTCTTAAGTATTGTCGAAACAAATTATACAACCAGTCTCATTGAAAGTGCTATTAGTACAATTGTTGTTCTAGGTTTTTTTTTCTTACTTAAATATTCTTGGAGTTTATTGTATTCTTGTGTTTTCTGCCTTCATTAACCCTCCCCTCCCCCTCCTACCCATGCGATTTGTATTTTAGTACCTTTTTCACTAAATATTTCACGTCCAGCTTCAGTTGAAACTGTTATTGGAATAGGGAGACATTGGGTGACGTAGTTTTTTTCACATGTGGAATCTGTTTAGTTTACTCATGCTCCGCGTGGCGACCTTTTTAGACCAATTTTTCTTAGGATCACTCCTTTATTAACCCTCCAGAACCCTCGCCGTGAGTAAAATACTCACACCCAAAGAAAAAAGGTATATCTATTACTATACAGCTTTGGCGATAGTGTTCCTCTCTCTAGCTACACCTGTAGCCTTCTCTTACCACCATCTTTGACTCCCAGTCATAAGTATCAGCTGACTGTCGCCAGGACGAGGTTAATCACCCGGAGTAGTTAATTGTGAGTGTTTTTCTCAGAGTGCGAGTTCTGGCGCAACGTTTTTTTGGTATATTTTGAGTGTTTTTCTCATCAAGCAAGTTCTGGTGGACCTTTTTTCTTTTTAATACAAGAGTTCTTCTCATCAAGCGAGTGCTTTGGTGATTTACCGAAAACTGTTTTTTGGCTCAGGAACTTATCAAGCCTGATCAACCGTTCAGATGACCTGACCGCCATGTCCCTATTAGAAAGAAACAAAATGAAGAAGATTGCTTGTGTAGAATAGGATAATCCCAAATGTCCTGGTTCCAGTACGTCATCGCAGTTTTGTGCCTATTGTCCGAGGAGAAAAAACAAAAAGTCAATGTATCTCATTCTTGTGAAGAACAAAATTTTAATTGGTTAGGTAGCTGTTTAAGTTGCTTGATATAATGTTCCTACAAACCAGAATACCTGTAAAATAAATTTTGAATAATACTATTATTTTCAATTAGTATTTGATGTTCATAATAAATAATAATAATAATAATAAATAAAAAATTGTTTTGTTGAAAATATTTTATATACAAATTTTTGGCGCGGGTTCTGGAGGGTTAAACTAACTATTTATGTCTTACAACCACTTCAAAAAGGTTAAATATCTATTCTCATTCATATAAGTCTGAAGTCGTAGGTAATACATTGCTATTAGCGAATTACCTATTCAATTATGGAAACATTATATTTAAAAAAAGAATATTTAAAATAATATTCTTCTTATATTTATATTTAAAATAAGAAAGTTTGATTACTTGGAATATAGAATTTTATTACTGCTACACTCCGTGACATGGTGGTCACTGAATAACACATATTCGGTAAGCAATACAAGTTTCCTTTAAACAATTATTCAAGCCCTTCAAGTGCACAATATAATGGTTTTTCAACCCCTTCGGACACATATGTCAATAATTGTCATAAGCTGTTATACACAAGTATAGCATTGTCAACGGCTCCCCAGGTCGAGTGTGAAAATGGCTGCCACCTAGAAATGGTAAGGGAGGAGGGAGGAGAGCTACCTAGCGCTACCTCTCAACCAGCTTAGAAACTAACGATTAATTTCCTACAACCCATAAATTGGGATGCAACTGTCTTCCAACAGCGTCATTTAATTATAAAACACCACCTATCCTAACTTTTTGGATAAAAACCATTAACAAGTGTTGCAAATATGATTTCTACCAATACTTTCTCTCAGGCGGTCTCTATCTGAATAACTTCCCAGTTCTGGAACCAATTCTAATGTGCGGTATATATACAGTTGGACCATTGGGGTAGTCCGTGGAGGTCCGGTGTGTCCGAGTGTCTTGAATCTACAAAATGATCATGAATCCACATAACGAATGCATATTCACAACAAGTTAATCAATTATCAAGAAGCTCTTGACGAGTTTCCCTACACTTAGGGCCGACTTTGACCTCCATTTTACAGAAATGGAACTTTTTTTTTTCTTTGTAAACAGATTTAGTAGAAACCATTACAAAAGCTGTTTACATTCCTTTTTTTCCAGTCTCAGCGTTCTCAATATTGGGTTTTAAACCATTTGGGATTTCGACGGTGGATAGACTTTTAAAAAATTCTACGGGTATTTATTTAATCTATGAAGGATTAGATATCGCAAATTTGTTTTTGAAAGTATTTCAATTCAATTTAAAAGAAGAAATAGTGGTTTGAAGTGTCTCTTTTCTCCATCAAAGTTTTCTAACCAATGTGGATCGTATCACAATGTCCTAGAAGAAAATCCGTCAAGTAGGTCTGCATTAACTAAGCATATTTCCTACTTTCTGAAATGACGCAATGGAAATTCTTTCACACCATCATTTCTCTACTTCTCCCGCAGTAAAAAGCTTATATAATAACAAATGAAATGTTGTGTAATGTTTAATGACTCAGTTACTCAAAGAAAAAAAATTCTGATAAGCAGAAGTGGGGCGTTTACAGGTGGCCTAAGACAAGAAAATACATAAAAACTTGCTTAATATTCAAGTTTTTTTTAAAAAAAAAAATGTATAGTA
Organism: Riptortus pedestris; assembly: GCA_019009955.1. Taxonomy (NCBI): domain Eukaryota; kingdom Metazoa; phylum Arthropoda; class Insecta; order Hemiptera; family Alydidae; genus Riptortus; species Riptortus pedestris. The sequence goes on from CM032228.1 coordinate 169,642,715, forward strand.
GAATAGATGAAGAGCATCAAAAGTTTTACAAGATTGCAGAAATTAAGGATCTTTAGTATTGGAAGATACTGTTAAATATCAAGTATGGTAATGGTATTGCTGTTAAATATCAAGTATGGTATTAGTATTGCTGTTAAATATCACGTATGGTATTGTTATTGCTGTTAAATATCAAGTATGGTATTGGTTTTGCTGTTAAATATCAAGTATGGTATTAGTATTGGTGTTAAATATCAAGTATGGTATTGGTATTGCTGCTAAATATCAAGTATGGTATTGGTATTGCTGTTAAATATCAAGTATGGTATTGGTTTTGCTGTTAAATATCAAGTATGGTATTAGTTTTGCTGTTAAATATCAAGTATGGTATTGGCAACGCTGTTAAATATCAAGTATGGTATTTGTATTGCTGTTAAATATCAAGTATGGTATTTGTATTGCTGTTAAATATCAAGTATGGTATTGGTATTGCTGTTAAATCTGTAACCCCAGTGAATAAGTGGTTAAGTCCACCAGTGAGTAAGGGGGACTTAACCACTTAGTCACTGGTACAACAGAAATATCAAGTATGGTATTGGTTTTGCTGTTAAATATCAAGTATGGTATTAGTTTTGATGTTAAATATCAAGTATGGTATTGGTAAAGCTGTTAAATATCAGTATGGTATTAGTATTGGTGTTAAATATCAAGTATGGTATTGGTATTGCTGTTAAATATCAAGTATGGTATTGGTATTGCTGTTAAATATCAAGTATGGTATTGGTAAAGCTGTTAAATATCAAGTATGGTATTAGTATTGGTGTTAAATATCAAGTATGGTATTGGTATTGCTGTTAAATATGAAGTATAATATTGGTATTGCTGTTAAATATCAAGTATGTTATTGGTAACGCTGTTAAATATCAAGTATGGTATTGGTATTGCTGTTAAATATCAAGTATGGTATTGGTATTGCTGTTAAATATCAAGTATGGGATTGGTATTGCTGTTAAATATCAAGTATGGTATTGGTATTGCTGTTAAATATCAAGTATGGTATTGGTATTGCTGTTAAATATCAAGTATGGTATTGGTATTGCTGTTAAATATCAAGTATGGTATTGGTATTGCTGTTAAATATAAGTATGTTATTTGTATTGGTGTTAAATATCAAGTATGTTATTGGTATTGCTGTTAAATATCAAGTATGGTATTGGTATTGCTGTTAAATATCAAGTATGGTATTGGTATTGCTGTTAAATATCAAGTATGGTATTGGTATTGCTGTTAAATATCAAGTATGGTATTGGTATTGCTGTTAAATATCAAGTATGGTATTGGTTTTGCTGTTAATTATCAAGTATGTTATTGGTAACGCTGTTAAATATCAAGTATGGTATTGGTATTGCTGTTAAATATCAAGTATGGTATTAGTATTGGTGTTAAATATCAAGTATGATATTGGTATTGCTGTTAAATATGAAGTATAATATTGGTATTGCTGTTAAATATCAAGTATGTTATTGGTAACGCTGTTAAATATCAAGTATGGTATTGGTATTGCTGTTAAATATCAAGTATGGTATTGGTATTGCTGTTAAATATCAAGTATGGTATTGGTAAAGCTGTTAAATATCAAGTATGGTATTAGTATTGGTGTTAAATATCAAGTATGGTATTGGTATTGCTGTTAAATATGAAGTATAATATTGGTATTGCTGTTAAATATCAAGTATGTTATTGGTAACGCTGTTAAATATCAAGTATTGTATTGGTATTGCTGTTAAATTTCAAGTATGGTATTGGTATTGCTGTTAAATATCAAGTATGGCATTGGTATTGCTGTTAAATATCAAGTATGGTATTGGTATTGCTGTTAAATATCAAGTATGGTATTGGTTTTGCTGTTAATTATCAAGTATGTTATTGGTAACGCTGTTAAATATCAAGTATGGTATTGGTATTGCTGTTAAATATCAAGTATGGTATTGGTAACGCTGTTAAATATCAAGTATGGTATTGGTATTGCTGTTAAATATCAAGTATGTTATTGGTATTGCTGTTAAATATCAAGTATGGTATTGGTATTGCTGTTAAATATCAAGTATGGTATTGGTATTGCTGTTAAATATCAAGTATAATATTGGTATTGGTGTTAAATATCAAGTATGGTATTGGTATTGCTGTTAAATATCAAGTATAATATTGGTATTGCTGTTAAATATCAAGTATAGTATTGGGTTTGCTTTTTAAATATCAAGCACTGTTGAGTCAGGAAGGTAAAATATTAATTGTTATCGTCACACAACATATTTTCATCCACCTCTAAAAGCTCGTTGAAAACATATATCATATTTATGTTGAGAATAACACGATTAATGGTTTATCAGCTTATTAGCAGACCACTTAAGGGAAATCAGCAATTGAGGCCGTACTCATGACGCGATTTTCGAAACACTTTCTCAAATGTCCATCAATCCAACCTAGGAGATAAAGTATTTTCTTTTCTTAGGTCATCTTTATTCCCCCTTCTTCTGTTTATCGGATTTTTTTTTCTTTGAGTAAATGAGTCATTAAACATCACGCGACATTTCATTCCTTATATTATAGGCTTCTTACTACGGGTGAAATTGAGAAAAGATGGTGTGAAAGAATCTCCATACTCCAGAAAGTAGGAAATATGCTTAGTTAATGCAGACCTACTTGACGGATTTTCATCTAAGACATTGTGATACGATCCACATTGGCTAGAAAACTTCAAACCACTATTTCTTCTTTTAAATTGAATTGAAATACCTTCATAAACAAATTTGCTATATCTAATACTTTATAGATTAAATAAATACCCCTAGAATTTTAGTAGATTTTCCTTAAGGGAAATCAGCTATTGAGGTCGTACTCATGACGCGATTTTCGAATATTTTCTTCAAATGTCCATCGATCCTACCCAGGAGATGACGAAAATGAGGTCCGTTCAAAATTATATATATATATATATATATATATATATATATATATATATATATATATATATATATATATATATATTTTGCGACAATTGAATGAGTGGGCGAATACACAAAGAGAGAGAGCCGCGTGAGAGGGGGAACAAAGACTAGTGGAACGAGAGAATCTAATTAGAGCCTTCCAGGAAGTTCTGGAACTTTTAGTCTAGACCTTCTTGCCTAGTCCCTTCTCCAGGCATTTATAAGAGACCCTGCCAGTACCTCGATTCAGTCATACGCTCGACGGTCTTCGAGGGATGTTCAGCGATACAGCGCGACTTAGTGCAGTGCGGTAAAGTGTTGTCCCGTGAAGAACAGTGTTGTGCCGTGACTGTAAGACAGTGCAGTGCCGCGAAGTAAAGGACAGTGCAGTGCCGTCGTTTTATGCGAATTTCAGTGACCGTGAGTGTAATATTGTGAGTAGTAATAATCAAGAGTATTGTGTAGTAGAAATAAATTGTGCAGTGATAAACTGTGAAACTTGTGTGTGTTTAATTTTGCAATCCAAAAGAATTCCTATTAACAACGTTTTATTAGCAGATTTCCCTTAAGGGAAATCAGCTATTGAGGTTGTACTCATGACGGAATTTTCGAAATTTTTCTTCAAATGTCCATCGATCCTACCTAGTAGATGACGAAAATGAAGACCGTTCGAAACTGTATATATATATTTGTATGTATATATATATATATATTTGTCTGTTACCGCTCTAGCGGTCGCAATTTTTCTTTGATCGTTACCAAACTCGGAATTTAATCGTTTTATGTAAAAAGGAAGATCAAGTCGGATCATGAAATCGGACCAGTGGGAGGGGGGTTTAGAGGGGAGGATTTTTGAAAAGTCGAAATATCTCCGTTATTATGCGTCGGATCGAAACATTGTATAGAATGAATCTTATTGCAAATTCAATTTACTATAAATATTGTTCAATACATTTATTCTGTATCTTGAATATTAACCGACATATTTGCAATTGTATTCAGCGTGTGGTCGGCTATGTTCGGCCTTTCCGCCGAGTGCTCTGACGGCCGTTTCTATAACTATTTGTCCCTCGTGAATAGGTTTAGAGGTTACTTACTACTACAGCTGTTATTAGACGGATTTCTCTATTCTAAAACTTCACGTGGGAAATCTGCTTAGTTTACGCAGCCCCTGCGTGACGGACTTTTACTGGTTTTAGCAGATTTCCCTTAAGGGAAATCAGCTATTGAGGTCGTACTCATGACGCGAGTTTCGGAAAATTTCTTCAAATGTCCATCGATCCTACCCAGGAGATGACGAAAATGAGGTCCGTTCAAAATTATATATATATATATATATATATATATATATATATATATATATATATATATATATATTGTAACGGTCGAGCCTGTGGTTCTCCGCTGTCTCTCTATATCTATGAGATCAGAGTGATTAGTACTAGGCTTTAAACGAGGTAGCAGCACCTGTCAAGGGACGGACAGCGGACCCCTGTGAGTCCAAGGGTCAATCTCGCGGGACAGGAACAGGCAGTCGACTCCCAAGATGCAAAGAGAGAGTAAGTGTTTCTTTAATTATCTAGTCTAATTGTGCTATATCTCTGATTAAATAGATAAATTAGCTCTTATAGCAGAGATGGTGGAAACGATAATGCTTGCCGTGCAATATATGACCCTGAGAAGTAGCCGGTACATAGATTAAATTTAAATAATAATAATTATAATTAACCTTTCATTATAATATATATATATATATATATATATATATATATATATATATATATATATATATATATATATTTGTCTGTTAACGCTCTAGCGGTCGCAAGTTTCGTTTGATCGTTACCAAACTCGATATTTAAACGTTTTATGCAAAAATAAAGATCAAGTTTGTTAATGGCTGAAATCGGATCAGTGGGAGGGGGGGTTTTAGAGGGGAGGATTTTCGAAATATCTCCGTTACTATATGTCGGATCGAAAATTTGTATAGAACCAATCTTATTAAAACTTTAATTTACTATAAATAATGTTATATACATTTATTCTGTATCTTGAATATTAACCGAGATATTTGCATTTTTCTGTTTTAAGCTTCTGAGATGAGATCGACTAACTTCGGGTCTAGTCGTGAGTTTCCGTCAAGAGCTAGTTCGGGCCGTTCTCGTAATTGTTTGACTTTCTATTCTGAAATTTCTCTATTCTAAAACTTCACGTGGGAAATCTGCTTAGTTTACGCAGCCCCTGCGTGATTGACTTTTGTAATAAAAACGTAACAATATATATTTGTCTGTTAACGCTCTGACGTTACCAAACTCGATATTTAAACGTTTTATGCAAAAAGACAAATCAAGTTCGTTAATGGCTGAAATCGGACCAGTGGGAGGGGGGGTTTAGAGGGGGGATTTTTGAAAATTCGAAATATCTCCGTTACCATACGTCGGATCACAAAAGTGTATAGAACCAATCTTATTGTAAATTAAATTTACTATAAATATTGTTATATACATGTATTCTCTATCTTGAATATTAACCGAAATATTGACATTTTTATTAAATTTGGGCCGATAACGTAGGACGGAGTTTCCCGCCAAAAGCTAGTTCGGCCCTTTGCCGTAACTGTTCGGCTCTCGTATGGAGATTTCTCTATTGTATAGCTTCACGTAGGAAATCTGCTTAGTTTACGCAGCCCCTGCGTGACGGACTTCTAAAAAGTCTATTCACCGTCGAAATCCCTAAAGGTTTAAAACCCAATATTGAAAACTCTGAGACTGAATAAAAAGAATGTAAACAGCCTTTGTATTGATTACTACTAAATAAATTTCAAAGAAAAAAAAATATTATTTTTGTAAAATGGAGGTCAAAGTCGGCCCTAAGTGTAGGGGAACTGGTCAAGAACCTCTCGACAATTGATTCACTTGTTGTGAATATGTTTGATTTGTAGTTTCATGACACTTGGGCTCACCGGACCTCCACGGACTACCTCAATGGTCCAACTGTATATATACCGCTCACTAGAATTTTGTTCCAGTACTGGGAAGTTATTCAGATAGAGACCGCCTGTGAGAAAGTATTAGTAGAAATCATATTTGCAACACTTTTTAATGTTTTTTTTTTCGAAAAAGTTAGGATAGCTGGTGTTTTAAAGTTAAATTACGCTGATGGAAGACAATTACATCCTATTTTATGGGTTGTAGGAAATTAAGCATTAGTTTCTCAGCTGGAAGAGAGGTAGCGCTAGGTAGCTCTCCACCCTCCTCCCTTACCATTTCAAGGTGGCAGCAATTTTCTCACTCCTCAAGAGCCGTTGACAATGCTTTACTTGTGTTTAACAGCTTTGTAACAGTGTCCTATGAAGCTCCGGCGTTTATTATTATTTTTTAAGATGGTATCCATGCGTTAAATGTTTGTGATATTTATGAATCTCAATCTTTATAGCTTTAAAAACTTAACGTCTTTTGTGTCAAAGCACATGTCCAACCCGAGTAGATGTCCCAAAACACAAATTGTTAGTCTACTTGAAGCATCGTTCAAGTATAATTATTCATTAATTATAAACTTGAACTAATTACTGAAATATTTTGGAAAATATTTGAGTTGTTTTTTTGTGGAACATATTTTAATTGAAATGTTAGAATTTAATATGCTTTTTTAGCAGATTATTTGTTTTGCTTTCAAGAGCTAGTGAAAACTAGCAAAGGCTTAGCACAACAAACAATAATCTTCCTGCATTAAACATTTAATGGAGGAAGACTATATCTTTCCTTTACGTATTTGCTAGATCCTGCAACATCCATCACTCCACATTATACAAACAATTGTATTCTTTATTCGCCACTCTCTAACAATAAAATGCTTTCTATAAAAAATACTTTAACTTTCTTCCTCAAGGTGAAATATAAGAATACATGCCACAAGGCTGTAAGCTCAAAACTGTTTTACTATTCAGATCTCAGATTCTTTTTGTTAATTAGTTATTTACAAGTTAAATAAAATAGGTATATTTTTATAAAACTTATGCAATATATTTTATTAGAAAACGACTTTGTATTTGGAATTAGGAACATAATATGAACTATCTCTTTTTTTTTTCTTTTATTAATTCATTTGATACTACAAGATGAGCAACCCCCCCCCAACAATTATTTTTAACTTGATTCACAGTTAATTCCCCCTTTGACTATTTTCCATCCACAGGAGGAATAATTTCATCGATGGAGTTAATAGTGGTGTATTTTCGAACATGACTTTTCTCCGAAGAGTCCATATTTCTTTTCTCAATATTTTATTAGTGCGAGAATAGCTTATCCCTTCCGTCATGTGCTGTGAAATTGTGTAGTCCACAAGTGAATGAAAATGGAGTGTAAGGGTACCTAGCAACCCTCTCTTAACGCCGAGCCTTAATGATGGCCATGGGATAATCTTACTACTCCAACAGACCCTCAGTTGTCTCATAATGATCTCATTAAATGAGACAATTATTGTCATATGTGACTGAGCCAATATTGTGTCCATGAAGGACTTGAATAATTGTTAAAAAGGAACTTGCATTGCTTACCGAAGATGTGTCATTCAGTGACCACCATGTCAAGAGGTGTAGCATTAATAAAATTCTCTATTCAAAGTCTATAAAACTTTCTTGTTTTTATAAAGTTTCCAATGATTGAATAGGTAATTCACTAATAGCAATGTATTGCCTACGATTTCAGACTGATATGAATGAGAGTAGACATTTAATTTTTTTGAAGTGTTGTTAAGACATAAATAGTCTGCTTAATAAAGGAGTGAACCTCAGAAAATTGGGTCTAAAAAGGTCGTCACGCAGAGCAAGAGTAAACTAAACAGATTCCACATGTGAAAAAAACTACGTCACCCAATGTCTCCCTATTCCAATAACAGTTTCAACTGAAGGCGGACGTGAAATATTTAGTGAAAAAGGTACTAAACTAAAAATCCAATGGGTAGGAGGTGGAAGGGAGGGGTAATGAAGGCAGAAAACACAAGAATACAATAAACTCCAAGAATATTTAAGTAAGAAAAAAAAAACCAAGAACAACAATTGTACTAGTAGCACTTTCAATGAGACTGGTTGTATAATTTTTCTCGACAATACTAAAGACTGTGAATATATTCATTACACGTTTCCTCCCCACTCCTCTTGTCATGACCCTTTGTACATATATATATATATATATATTAGTGTGTGTGGGTGTGTGTGAATGGACGTCATTGTTGGTCATGTAGGATCGTGGGAAATTTGTAGGAATCTGGTGGAAGGAAGTCCTCCTCAGATGAGAAGTGTTAAAAACATAATTTTGTAGGTCTATTTTGGGTAATCATAATTGTTTCAACTATTATTTTCTGTAAACCAAAATGGAAACGAGAGGTCAGCTAATTTCCTATCCTCCTTAACTCATTTGTTGTTTAGCGTCATTAGTTGTAAAATGTTGAAAGAAGTCAATAATTCGAATTCCATGGGTAATCCAAGTTCCTCTCAAATGATATCGTCCTGACGACGGATGTGCCTACAAACATTCTCCTCAAGTAATTCACGACCAACGCTGTAGCCACAGAATATGATCGAACTTAGAACTCTATCACCTACGGGAGAAATGATAATCAATTCTTCTACACGTCGTAAAAAGACTTGAGACTTGTAGGTGCACCGAAATTTAACATTAGGTAAAAAGAAATTCAGTTTTCAAATCGACATTCTAATAAAATCACTACAAAAAAAATTGGTTTCTTGGGCTCGCTAGCTTCTGGAACATCATTAACAACTACTTTAGTCAGGCGACTATAATCATCGTCATTTTCAAAATCTTAACCCTTAACTAGGCGCACCGAATCCACTTTCCTTTCAAATGATATGGCTCTGACTCCATCAGAATAGTGGAGGGAAATATAAGTATGGAATCAACCCAATACTGTATGCCACAGGTGTAAACATTATTATTAGGATTAGGATTAACTTAAGCTGTTTACTTGCTGGCATGCTAAACTTCTGCTTCTTAATCCGATGGGTTTCTATTCTTTGGACTTTAAGAGATTGGAATGTGTTTGTTCTTTTGTCTCAAGAGTGATTTGTTTCATCTTATTTAAAATTCGCCAAAAAAATAAAAACAAGACAGGCCACTTTAGTAATGACATGAGGCACGGGCAGCAAAATGGAGGTCGAAGCCGGTCCTAAGTGTAGGGGATAACTCATTATTGAGTGTCTTGATAATAGATTAACTTTACTTGTTGTGATAAAGGTATCATTGTCGTGGGTAGACGTTCATGTGGTTTCATGACACTTGGACACACCGGACCTCCACGCCTAACAGAGACCAACTTGTGTATATAAGTAAATTATTCAATTAACAGCTAAGCCCGAGAGCTTAATAGCTTTTCCAGCTTACATATTGAGCCACTATCGGAAATATAAATAATTGCTTTAAATGCATCAGCCGTAATGTTCTATTTAAAAATTCATGTATAATTACAATGGGTTTATTCGTAGATGTTGAAGGGATTTGAACGATTGCGACTGAGCAAACAACTGTTGTTTAGTTGTGGATCGAAGAGAAAGGCAGCGCTAGGTGGGCTCCAGCTCTACTAAATGCCGCCATTTTCAAACTCCTCCTACATGCCCTTGACGAGAGACAACATAAAGTTTCTATTTTCTATAATTAAATAAATAATTACAACACCAATAATTTGCTAGTTGTATTAGCGTAAATTATATTTTAAAAATCTATTGCTACTAGACTAGGTGAGTTTAAATGAAAACATAATCATGTCCATCATAAAATTTCTTCCTGATGTATACCTTAAATGAAGAATGAAGTCCTATGACAGCCTAGAATGTTCAAAAACAGCAAGAAGCAACATTAACAAGAAATCATATAAATAGTTTACTAAATTTATATTTTATAATATTTAGGTATGTAGTTAATTGTTTTATAAACATGTTTCACACACTGGAACTTGCTTTGAAACATAAATCATATGCAATCATCTTCCTGTAAAAATTAAAATAAAAACTACTATCAACATCCTCAATAGAAAAACATATTAATTAATCTTTTCTAACAAAAAAAAATACATTAATGAAAACAAAATTTTTGAGAAAAATTAAATTCCTTCGGAGCATTATTAACAAGGTAATAATTTTGGCGATGCTGTAGAACACTGACATTAGACAGTGATAACTCAAAAGAGAGTGATAGAAATCTCTAGACAAATGGATTTCTGATGATTAGTTGTATGTATTCGAGGATCCTTGAATGATGCATTGCATTATAAATTTTTATATTTGTTATTGAATACATATTTTTAAGTGGCCAACATGACTAGATTATTTATTTTATTATGGCCACAAGAAAATTTTTTGTTTCAAAGAGTGAGAGAATGAGAGAGAGAGAAATATTACCATAATTTTTATTCATGTAACAAAAATAAATAAATAAATTTAAGCAATTTAAGATTAGGAGGAAGTTTTTCGAGTGAGGGGGTTCACTAGTCTTGCTATGAAGATAGGAAAATTAACTTTGAAATTAAGTTCATGTGGTTGTCAATTTCTATTTATCACCACCCTGTATGTTTATGGTATTTGATTAGCGTGATAATAAATTGCTATATAAATAAATATTAAATTTCCCATTATTTACTTCATTTTTTCTCCAGGTATATATTTTTGTAAGTACTAAAAAAAAAATAAGGTCGCACAAAGTTCACTGAGAAAGGTTGAGGAAACTTACACTGAATAGAAGCAAATTCCCAGAATAGTGATTTATTTATATTGAAGTAAATTAAAGTATAAATTGCTTCAAACATCTTTTGTGCCAGAGCTTTTCATGGCAGTGAATATATAATGAAACTCATTAGGTGAGGTAATTCATAAAATAAAACTTTTAACTTTTTGATCAAATCAATTTTCTCTAGAACTAAAAGCATAAATTTGACAAATTATGAATACAATTTCTAATTTAATAAATAAAGGAAATCGTAATAATGGAATGCACCGTTTGAAATGAACGCATTATTTCATATAAAATATAGTTAATTCTCATTACTGCATTCATATTTTCCTTACTAAGTTGAGCATACAATTTGAAGATAATTTTCTTTTTTTATGTCAGTAAATCTAAGAACCCTGGTATCAATAGATTATTATAGCCATTATACAATGCTATATTTTTCATTTGTATCAATAATCTAATGAGTTTATTCGTTTTTGATTAGGTTACTGTAGTCCTTCATGCTGCTAGAAATTTGTAAGAATATATCTTTAAAACCAATTAGTTATCAAAGGCAAATATCTTTAAATGCCGCGTAGAACAAAGACTGTTTTTATTGCTTATGCGTTTAAACATGAAATTGTGATTACATAGCGTATAATATTACTTTTCTCCTTACGTATATTAACTAATGGCTCCATGGAATATGAATGGTCAAGGCTAATGTCCTCACAAAAGAGTATAGAGGCGACAACATGATGATGGTAAACAATTTAGACAAATAGTTGACATTACCTACTTCATATTTTTTTTTTTTTTTTTAAATGGTGCGTCCATAGACCTACAAAAATGTGTTTTGCGATGTTGAAAATAGTTGACACAACCTCTTGAGAGTGTTTGCACTCAATACTTGACATATATTTTTTTAGCCAATTTAACCTTACAAAATTTGTATAAAGTCATTGGTACCTGGAAATGATAAATGCACACACATGTTTTCATATCTAGCAAAAAATCAAAAATAAGGAAAATAACATCCAATAAATGAAAATTAAAAAAAAAATAAAGGAATAAAGAATTAAAACGAATGAAAAATGAAATATACCAGGGATGTTCTAGTTATGCTTGTGATTTGTGTGCTGTGATCTGTCCTGAAAAATTGTAACCTTCTTTTCATACACTTGTCTCATGTGTTACTCCTTTCGAGAACAACAATAATTTTAACAAAACCAAGTTGGACGTTGATAACTTCTGCAGTTTCTTTTTATCCTAAACTACCAAGCATTGAATAAGTTACTTTCATATTCAAATCTTAGTTAATGTATATTCAAATCTACCTTAACTCAAGTGAGACCTTAAAGAGGTGGCAATAAAATAAAACTAATACATATGTTTGACGATTGTTTGTATGTTGATATATTCACAATAAAGTGAAATTATTTTTTCAGGTTGAAACGAAATTTTTCTCTTCACAACTAAATTATGTATTCCTTATAAGATTCCTAAGATTGAGCTTTGTTTGAACGATGATGAAACCATTAATAGCAACTAGTAACGGGCCAACCAATGATGGTCTAGGACCATTGAAAACATTTTCTCATGGGAAGACAATAAATTTGACATAATGATTTAAATATTTCATTGAAAACAGAAAAGTTGACGTATCTTTTCATTTCAATAGTGATTGAGAAAATGTATAATTACTCTACCTTTTAAATGTGATAATTATAGCAGCATACAATGTTTCTCAGGCCCGTGGGGCAATCAAGTATAATTACTGTAACCAATATTAAGAACTAATCAAATTAAACAAGGTTTCACTTGAGGTCAATAAATAAGAATAATATAAATAATCTAAGGTACAGACTAGGCTGCTTTATCCACAATCAAACACACTTTTCTAATAGCATTATTATTTTTTAAATATTTTTATTGTCCATATTTTATCATGGAAGGAGCTTAACGTCAGTGTTAATCGATATTTTGTTCTGAGTATTTGAAAAATTGATGGGGCTGATAAAGTATATTTTATGAAATAGACATTCGATTTATAGCAAGAATCGATAAATAAAAAATACATTAATGGCTATCATAAAATAATTGATAAAGTTAAATCGAAACTTTAGCTAGCTTTTAGAGTGTTTCTTATGATCACAATAGAGGAACATAAAATATGTTCAAATTCATGTATGTGTTAACATCATAATGGAAGCTCACATGGAAGCTCACTAGTCCCAGTAATATAATTTTGGAGAATTTTCTTCAATGGAATAATAAAGACAAACCAAGGAGGGTGCAAAGAACTTCATGGACAAAAAGCTCGTGAAATCAACGAAAATACAATCTTAGATTTGAATTTAATCTTTTAATGTTGGTTGATCTCCAGGACATTGATTAAAAAATAATGAAGAAATTTGATGAGGCCAATTTTGTTTTCTCCTCGTAATAACCCTATGAGGAGTTATTTATTTGAATACATGTTCCATTGCCACATGACATATTTCATGTATCATTATGTTTAAATACATTTTTATTTTACAATATATACATGCTAATCAACTATCTACTCAAATATAATATAAAAAAATAATAATCATAAAATAAAATATTAATATAAGTAAGATAATTACAAAATTAATAAATGAAATGAAAAAAATAAATAAATAAAATAAGAACAAAAAAAAAACAACACATCAATTAAAGTTAAACACAACCAATGTTTAATTTGCTAGTCTATGTAAGGTAAATATATTCAATTATAATTCCCATTCCTCATAATCAACTTTACATTCTAATGTATTTTTGCTACATCCATATCTATACTTTTGACAAACTTTATAAGTTCTTTATTATAATTGTTAAATATAATATCAGGTGGTTCTGGCCAATTACCTTGTTTTAAAATTATGTTCATTATTAAATTTGATCTATTTTGATTAAATGTTGAACAGTCATAGAGTATATGTAAAAAACGTTTGTGTTGTCTGTGAGTCGCGAGTACATTTGTCCAGCTTGTAAATATCACTGTTATTACCCCTAACTACCCCTCTGTTATTTTATGTTTGACAGAAAAATGTTATATAATCATCTTTTTGATAGCACAATTGATTGTTCTGTTCATTCTTCTCTAATTGAAGCATTAATACGGTTATTTACATATTTTATTTTACTCCTAATTTTCACTCTAAGCTATGATAATTATAAAGATCACATGATCAATTTGAATTTCAAGTCTCATTTAGTACTTACTAGAGAAGAATAATTGAATAAGAAGTGAAGATGGCATCATCAATCCTGCAGGTGACAAATAAGCGTAGAAGTGTAAGAAACAGAAACAGCTCAAAGGGCCTGCATTAAGACCTTTTATGATTACTTCTGTCTTTCACAATTTTTCTGATAATCATTTACCATTATTTTCTGATATATTTCTGTGAGTTATTTTCAAATTATTTTTTAAAAAAATAGTTAATAACGATTTTCTTCAGCTTAACTAAGTAAGCTGCCTTCGTCATTATCGTTGTCTTATTAAATTTTTATTATTTAGTGGATTTGAAAATTCAAATATTTTACTAGTTGTTATATATTTTAGCGCTTCCCTAGAAATAACTTTTTTTAATTTAATTAACAATAATTCTGAGTAAATCAATTCATTTTCTTAGGCCTGTACAGGAGCAGTTTTATTTTTCCAATTTATTTCTTAAGCTTTTTATAACATAGTAAAAAATATAAGTTCATCCTTGTTTTTAAGATAGTTTTCTGTAAAGATTTAGAATTGTGGAAGTTATATTATTAATTCAAAAATATTTACATGTATTTTAATTGTCATAAGTTTTTATTAATTTGATGATTTTGACAGATTTCTAAAGTTGCTCCTGGGTCATAAAAAATAATATGTAGTTTAGGCATGAAGCTTATAGTGGTAAGAAACAGGTATTAACTGGTGTAGTATTTCAGGTGTAGCATCTCTGTAAAAAAAAAAAAATTGTTTTGTTAAAACCCGTTTTTTTTTTTTTTTTTTTTTTTTACTCCACAATATCACATCATGTGAGTAAAAATTTGTTATTTGAAATTTTTTATTTAGATAATTAGGGGATGTTTGAGTAATTTGTAAGACCATGCCTGAGGACCATCCATGTATATTCGACAGTTGCCTTAGCACTAAAGTGAAGATTGATATTGACAAACCTTTCCAAAAGTTGGTAGAGCTTAGTTTAATTTTCAAAGTTTTTTTTTTCCTTAGTTTTAGTTCTTATAAATATGTATTGTCCTTTTAGAATTATGGATGAGTGTTATTTTTACCTCTTAAAATATTTAAGAAGGATTAATGTATCCAAAGTACCCTATTATAATTTTCCAAAATCATTTATATATTTAATAATAAAAAATATATATATATATTTTAAATTGTATTGTATATTATATATTATTGTATTATAGATAAGTATAAGACAAACTACACCCACATAACAAACCTAACATATATTATTTATTATTCAAATTTATAATTAAACCTAACATTTTTCATCTTTTTCATTTATTTTTTTCTCGATATTTCCTTCTATTTTTAATAAGCAGTGATATCTTTTTTGTCCTTTACTCCCAAAATTTTTCTATATTTTATCCATAAATTTTAATAATCCAGGTTCTTCATTAAACATATTTTTATAAAACATACTATAAAATTAATAACTTTTTTATTAGTGCCTTATTTTATTTATGTTTTTCCCTTCTACTCACTTAAATTATTTATTTATTTATATCAATGTCATGTTTTAATTTCTTAGGGTATCGCTTCATAATAGATTAGGTTCTGCCTGTTTTTAAGGTCCTTCTTTTTATAACACAGAATTTACTAAATACTTTTTATAAGTATTTATTAAAAAAAAAAATCATTTAACACTCTTTTATTTCATTAAAATAAACATTTTAAAAACAAAACCTAGAATCTTGAAAATTAAGGAATTAAATTGATAAAAATAGACCTACCATTGTTTAAGTTATAAAGGTTTGGAAGAAGTAATTTCATTGTGGATTATTAGAAAAAAAGGGAAGATTGTATGGTAAAGATGATGTGAAAATGTGAGGAACTAGAGAATCATCAGTGTTCTGTTGTAAAATAATTACACATTTGAATATTTATATTCTATATAATACTCAGATCATGTATGCTGTCAAGGTGAATCAACCATCAAGTAAAAAAAAAAAAAAAAAAAAAAAAAAAAATTAATAAATCCTACGAACAACCCAAGAAATATTTATACCTGTAGGGAAAATAAAGAAAGGCAGGCTGAAACAAAGGTAGCTTGATGGACAAATGAATACTGACTAAGGACCAGCAGAGAGCCAGGTCCTACAATAAGTAATAAGCTGAATGAAATAAGCATTGATAACTACTTTTATGATCTTTGAAAGTCTTATTACATATCCGTTTCTGAAGTTTAATTTATTTTGTGGAATGCTTCTACTAGAGGTACATATTTATATTAAAAAATTCAAAAAATAAGTAATCAAATATTTAAATCAAATTACTAAGCTTATGGCTTTAATAATATCCATGGTGAAATTAAAATGTGAGGAATGGAATCCACTAATCAGTTATAACATCCATCAAATATCTTTTAATTACCGTTTCTGCCAGAAGTAAAATAGTGAATTATTTAATACAATTTAAAGAAAAGAATAAAATTAATCAGTGGAAGATAAGAGATAATGAGATAATTGAACTCTGATAAAATGCTTCTCGTAATTACAATAAATTAAAAAAAAACGCGTATTATAGAGATTTTAAACTTATATCAATTATTATATTTTAATGTATTATGTTTATATATAATTGATACATATAATTGATATATTCTATATATAATTTTCATTATTTTCTCTGATTAGAAAATAGCTACATAATAAATGGTGTATACTTCTGACATAAAAAATAATTTTTCATTACAATTGATAATTTCATAAGCAATTGGAATGATGATCCTAACTTTACTGATTATTTTTGAGAATTTATTTGTTCCAATTGCTCAAACTATATTAAAAAAAAATAAAAAAATAAAAACTGAAAGGGAGATAACAAACTAATTTCAAAGGGGATTATTGAAATTCTATTTATTGTGTTAATACCAATACTGTACTCCAATTTGTCCTCTTACATTTATTTTGATCAAAAAATATTCTGTTAGCTCTAAAGATAGCAACATTCATTTTGTTCCACTTTATCAGATTTTTTAAAAATAATCCTACTGATAATTTCTATTTTCTACCTACAAATTGAATGTAACAATTTTGGTGAACAGAAATCAAAATAAATTGATTTTGTGTGTGAGTGACAACAGATGCCAACAGGTGAACTACCTGTTGATTTCCTGTCCCAATACTCACTTGTACGACAAATTCATTGGTAATCTAATACATTCTGAAGGAGATTTCATGTATTTTAGAGCTATTAAACACATGTAATTTATCTACATAAATGATTATTATTATTACCAATTAATAATAACACTAACTATAATGTTTGTTCATTTAACATAAGAAAAAATGAACTTATTATTCTTATTTTTTTTTCATTTATGAATATTAATATCATTTGATTTTTTTTTTGTTTATTTTAGATTTTCTTAAACTGAATACTTATGTTTAATAATAAAAAAATGATGTACCTACAGTAAAAGACATCAATAACATGTATGCAGGTATATATATATATAGGAATCATCAATTGAAAGAGCTAATAGAGAGTTTTATTTCATAATTGATGGATGGTTGAAAAGTCAATCCATGAAAAAAACAAAAAACAGTTTCTATAATAATAATAGCATTGTACAGCACAACCATAAAAATAAAAAAAATTGTACAGAAGCCATTGTAATTATAATATATTTGATAAAAATAATAATAATTTTCATTTTAATAAACTTGACTGTAAATATTAAAAACACATTCCGTCATAACACTTTTTTTCAGACTAGAACATGAAACAAAAATTAAAATATTAGTCTTAATAGAAGCTATCAATCACTATAAATAGACAGCGAATTCTTCTGAAAAGTTTATTAATATTTCTTTTTTCCGTTGGTTGAAAGGTCAAAAATATCAGACCTGTAGCAGTGGTATGTTATGAAATGCTGATCCTAGAAACCAATAAACTACTGGAGTAAGTCTGGCAGTCTTACCTAGTTATTCTGTTTATATTTTCTTTCTATCTTTTTCTTTTACTTTTTTTACCCTAAATTTATGAAATATACCTCTTGTGGTGCTAGAAATAAGCATTTATATAATATATGCTTCAAGACAAAATGTCTAATGAGAAATTAGAAATAAATATTGGAATTAACAAAATGAATACTTCATACATGGTATCAGAATGAGTAATTTCTTTATAATATTTATTTATTTTTTATTATATATAGAGGTGAGTTTGATCAGTTTTAGATATGTTTAGCTATTTCTAAGATATACGATTCTAATTCTAATTCTTTAAAAAGAAACAATCATTTTCCCAAGCTTTTACAGAAATTGTTATTAATTGAATTCATGTTCAGAAATATCTCTCTGTTACACCTGTGTTAATAAATAATTAAAAAACCTTTACTGGATGTACAGAAAAAAAACAAAAAAACTATCCTACTAAGGAGATTGTGTTCAGTCCAGTATGACCTAGGGTAGTGAAATAAGGAAGAGTCCACAGGAAAATACTTGCTAATATTTTCATATTTGTGAAATTTTTAGCTCTAAGCATTTTCATTTTTTTTTTTTTTATATGTCATCAATATAGAAAATACATTTTTTCGGTGATGCTGTAAGCTATTTAGTTATGAATATTTATCAATGATATCTAAATTTCAATCTATATTTGAGAGAATACATTAATTTAAGTAACTGTTGTTATATGTTTTAATAAAGTGAAGATGATTTTCACAATATCTCTTGAATGGGAGTCTGACGTTTAAATGGTCTCAACACAGGGAAACCAAAGTATTCTACTACCTGAGCTATATCAAAATTTTTGTTCTAAAAACGGAGTATAATTAAAAAAAAAAAAAAAAAAACCATAAACCGATTTATAAACACAAAAACCATCCGCCAGTGATAAAACAAACTTCCAAGGAAAACAGTTTTATCTAAATTCCCCCTAAAAGCCCAAATTACAAAGTTTTAATTGGAATATTTTCAAATGAGCAGGTTATTAGAGGGTGACTGATTTTGGAGATCATGAAAATTATTTTTATATTTTTAAACCTCTAATTAAAGTATTTTTATATAGATATGCTCTCTTGTCACGTGTTTTGGCAAAATCAGAAAATATTATTTGTTAGTAGAGTGCATATAATACTGAGTGCAATCATCACACATTTATTTTTGGCTAGAATTTTCTTTTAAAAAAGTATGTACATTACTTTCCATAACATATTTTACATATTATCAAATTTTGTGATAATAAGTCCACTGATTTTATTCATTATTTTTTTTTTATCCAGACCGATTTTGTTATCTGTCATTGAGGAGAGGACAACACTCTTTAAAAGGGTATGCTATGCTATTGGATTAAAAAACAAACATTAAAATTAGTGGGGTATTTATTTCAGCAACTTTTATTTGGGCTATTTTTTTTTAACTGTCAAGGAATGCCCTTATCCTCCTTTCATAGGAACTGAAATACCCAATAACTATTCTTCCTATTATTTAGAAAAATCACGTCTCGTTGTGAGAAAGCAGGGCATAAGATAGGTCATTGAAGGCATCATGGGCATCTGATGATCACAAGAACATAGTAGGATTTTTATTTTAACAATTTCAATTATTATATGATTCCTTGACAGCTGTTTTCCAGCATTACTTAGGTAGGAAAATAACTATTTGAAGTCATTTCGAAACTCTTTAAATTCATAAATTTGATTTTTAGTAAGATAGATTAGATTTGAAGGCAGCAAAGACTGTATCTTGACGTCAACATTGAAAATGGCTGGTAGCTGGAGTTGGGAAGGAGCTCCCTCTAGCTAGCGCTATCTCGCTTCTAGTACTGAAACTACAGGAATCTACGACAAAGAAAGTATCGTTAGTTGTTTTTTTCATTTATATTTACGAATTCCATTATCCGCATGTTATAAAAAATTGAACGAATTTGACATAATTAAGCCTGTAACGTTTCGTTGGTCGATTGGTAAGCAACAAATTACATTTTAATTAAATGTACTCCAAAACTCCCGAATAAAGAGATTACTCCAGTGAACAGTATTAATACCGGTAGAATGGGGACAATTCCCGTGGAGGTCCGGTGAGTCCGTGTGTCATGAAACCTCATGAACCCCACTACATGGAATTCGCATTCATCCATGAAATCATGATCATCAATGAATTCGTATTCTCTACCCATCAAAATACATCAACTTGCACTCATGATGAGTATACCCTACACTCAGGACCGGCTTTGACCTCCATTTTGAGTCCTTGAATAATATTTTATTTACTCCAATTTCATATCTTACAATCGATTTTTGTCAACAAATCCACAAAAAACAACATATGACGGCTTACAGAATATTAAAAAGAATAATGTTTTTCTAAGATGATTGAAATTTTCATTGCCATTGAATCAAAACCATTATGACAATCATATTGATATGACAATAATGCAATGAGTAATAGAAAATAACTGCTTGTTTTACTAATTTAAAGTAATTTTATTTTATACATTCCTATTGAGTGTATTTTGCAGAGATTATTTCTGTATTATACCATCCCGTAGATTTTGAACTTTAGAATTCCTTAACACAGCAGTAGTCGCACGTCATCTGAGGGATGACTTGGAGAGACTTTTTGAACTGCTGAGTAGAAGATAGAACCTGGAAGCCCCCCACCCTAGCTACCATCTCCTCATCCCTGTTTCAACCCTTTTCTGATTCTCCAGTACTGCACATGACCTTGAGGCATCTGTGAGATCCCGCGCGACTACCTTTGTAAGTAGTGCAGTGGCAGATTTACAGGGAGCTTAAAAGTATAAAAAATAGGGAAATAAATTCAAGCATCTTCGCTAATAGGAACGAGTGCACCCTGGTTTCCTATGTCCCAAAAAATAAGTCCAAAATTAGAAATGTATTGGCTATATCAAGTATGCATTTTGATGGAGAAATAAATTAGAGAACAGGAGAAAAGAAAAAAACCTTCCATTATAACACATTATAGTCCAATCAAAGTAGGGTTGGACATATTGGATAAAATGTGTTCACTTTATAATGTATCGAGAAATACCAGAAGGTCTATGGTAGTATTTTTTTCTCTTCTGAATATTTCGGAGATCAATTCTCAAGTAATTTATTTAGGAAATAGCCATATTTCATTTTATAAACCTACCTAACTATTTTATTTTATTTTAAAAACCAGACTATATAATGTGTATGTATATATAAATTTTATCTCAGGTAAGAAAAAACGCCTCGTTCCTTCACTATTCTTTCTTACCTGTGATAATAATTCCTCACCATCCAGCACCTCAAAAATGGATATAAATTTTATATTGTGTAAGCCAAGATAATGTGTGAAATATTTTTTTTTCATATTATATAATTATAAATCATGTATATTCTTCATATAATGTATCAATTATAACTTTTATAAATATATTAGTACAGGCATAATTCAAACTAACCTTCCTACTTTAATACATAAGGAAAGGTAGTAAGTCATCTGAGAGATGACGTGTGCCCACTCCTGTACTGACTACTGCAGTGTTAGTGGTGAATCTGTTACATAGATTGTTCTGAAGACGCGATTTATTAAAACTTTTTTTCCAGTATTCACCAATTCAAAGAAGTTGATGAAGTATATAAGTCCTGGTCAAAAGAGAGACTACGTGCGTGTTAGTGTGTGTGTATACATGCGCGTCCTTGACTGGTTACGTTCGTGTGTGCCAAATTTTGAAATTACTTACTGGGACACAGTTTTACGCTTATAGAAGAAAAAAGAATACCCACAGGCGTAATCTAGGTACATCTTATAATCGACTTATCGGTAATGGCTCTTTAATTTACAGTTAATCATTCATCTGGATTTCCTACTTACTCGTTTCCACACTCGTAAATATGAAAATCTTTGGTATTAGATCTTCTCTTTTGGGGGGGGGGGCTGCCCCACGGTGGCTGCTGTATTTTGCTGGCTATGCAGGCAAATAAATAACAAAATTATAGAATAACAGTTGTAAAACATTACTTCGTCGAGAAATTAAAGTTTTTCTATTCAAAGCATTAGAGTTTTGGAAATTAACGAACTTTTGTTTTAGTTAAGAAATCAAATGTCGAGTTTTGGGGATTTAATTCAATCGCGGGTACTGGAGCATTTGCAGTCACACTCCAGCACATATATGTTCTTGTATTAAACAGTATTGGACGTTTTTTAATGTTTACCAATTGTAGTTGAGAATATATATAAGAATTAGTTCGGCTTGTGGCGTTAACTCTAGTTGTAAAATACTATACAATTCTAAAGAATATTGTTATTTATTAACGTCCACTTTTTGCAACTGAGGCTAATTGGGACAGGTTATCTACAGGTTGCCACCGTTTCCTAGCCAGGGTGGGACTTAGGATATTATTTAATGCATTCCTTCACTAAATAATTTCCTTTTCCCAAGCGAGAATCGAACTCGTCACTCTAGGTTTACCATGTGAAATTGAGGTCAACGCTTTAACTGACATGGCTAACCTGAGCCCCTTATTCTGAAGAATAGTAGATATGAGTACTAAATATTATTAAATACTTGCCGAGAACTCAATAAAAATAACTCATTATTTGTGTAACTATACTTAATTCTTGTATCAGTTTTATGAACCTGAAGAAAATTCGTTTGCCTTTAATAATATGTTGGATTTTGAAAGCTTCTTATTTTTACTTAACTGCGACGATAATAATTTACAAATTTATGTTAAGT
This sequence comes from Riptortus pedestris, assembly GCA_019009955.1. Lineage (NCBI taxonomy): Eukaryota > Metazoa > Arthropoda > Insecta > Hemiptera > Alydidae > Riptortus > Riptortus pedestris. The sequence continues at coordinate 169,665,328 of CM032228.1, forward strand.
AGAAAACATTCCAGGCTTTGAAGGGAATCCAGAAAGTTTATCTGTATAATTTGAGTAAAGGGAAACTTTTGTTGCTGGATTGACGAAGTTTATTTGGGGGGTGAACGACCACCGTTCTCGCTCCGTTGAAATATCGGCAACTACTTCCCTCCCCCACCCTTCCATTGGGTATATAATAAGAAGGGCGAGTATACATCAACGTCTGAGAGTTAGCTCATTAGCGGCTGAGAGATGGATTATCAGCCGCATTAGTCTGCTCCATTTATCTGATAGTGAGGTGTCGCCTCCCGGAGATTCTACTGACGGATTAATCAGCCGACAGTTCTGCCAGCCTGATAACGCTGATAGAAGATGTGGATGTGGGGGTGGGCCTCTCAGGGGAATAGCAGCATGAAAGGCCTCTTACACACCCACCTTCCAGAACAGTTATATCTTCAGTTATGATGTATGCCTTTCCTGTTAGTCACTAAATATTAATGCTCAGATGTAAGATGAAAATGTTTATGATGAGGTGTACAACTAATAAGTTCATGTTGAGGTGTAAAATTAAAGTACACATTTGCCCAGGCAAGAATTTATTTAGTGACGAACTAGTTAAAAATCCTTATTCTCACCCTGGCTAGAAAAGAATGGTATACTGTAGATAACCCGTCTCAATTAATTAGCCATAGTAGCAAAAAGTGGACGCTAATAAATATTAATAAATACAATTAAAGTATTGAGGCTGAAGTGTATAACTAAAGTATTAATCTTGTCGTGAACAATTAAAGTATTGATACTAAAGTGTATAATTAAAGTATTGATCTTGTTGTGAACAATTGAAGTATTGATGCTAAAATGTATAATTAAAGAATTGATCTTATCGTGAAGAATTAAAGTATTGATACTAAAGTGTATAATTAAAGTATTGATCTTGTTGTGAACAATTGAAGTATTGATGCTAAAATGTATAATTAAAGAATTGATCTTATCGTGAAGAATTAAAGTATTGATGGTAAAGTGTATAATTAAATATTGATCTTGTTGTGAACAATTGAAGTATTGAGGCTAAAGTGTATAATTAAAAAATCGATTCTAAAATGTATAATTAAAGTATTGATGTTGTCGTGAAGAATTGAAATATTGATGCTAAAGTGCTTAATTAAAGTATTGATGTTGTGAACAATTCAAGTATGGATGCTGAAGGCAGGTCGCCAGGTCAGCAAATGCCGAGGGCCCACGGGCCTCAAATGAACAAAAACAAATTAGAAAGGCATTAATTTTTTTTTACCCCACATAATATTTATTTACAATTGTAAATACAGCCCTGATACATATTTCTATTATCAAATGTAACTATTGCATTTTACACTTTATGCTATTCTTTTAGTTTGTCCAAGCCCTATTCTAGTAACTTCTTTTTCTTCAAATACTGGTCAAAATCTTATTGTAGTACCATTTTACTCGTCGCCATTGTTGATTTCATAAATAAATATACATATTAATAACACGAATATAATTTGGTTATTCATTTTAATTCTAAATGTAAACAACAGAAAACAATTCGTAGAGTAAAATAATAATAATATAACCACAGAACCAATTATATATATAATTTGAAAATGAGATAGGCACCTTTTATTGATATAAAGGGGACACTTATGTCTACTTAAACTAAATAACAAGGAAAGAACTTAGCTGGTTTCTAGTAGTCCTTTAAGATCAGACTCTGCCATGTGAGAATGTACAGGCTTGCGAAGTGCAAACTGAGGATCGGCAAGCTGAGAAGATGCAGATTGAACACAGAAGGAATTAACGAGATGTCACCGACAAGTGTCACCACTCCAGAGAATCGGAGCTATGACTGTCCTAATCCCTTTGCGAGATAACCTTTTTATAGCCTTAGCCCACGATGTACATTGCCCCCGCCGATGAAATATGCTCAGAAATACTAGTAAAAGCAATTCAATTATCGGAATTCATCTCGAATATTGATCAATCTCTCGACTTTAAGATCATTGAATGTTTTTATAAAAGTCTACCGGCGTTACCTACTAAAATGCCGGAGCACATGGGGACTTAACTCCAAATTGGATGAAACTCTAATTTACAGGTATAGACTCTAAATTTAAATACTCAAAAATAATAATCCAAATGAGCTTTGTGCTGGAAATACTCAAAATATAAAATATATGGTCATTTATAATAGGTTCATGTAATGCAATCAGATTCATAACAGAGTGCATCAAGTTACGACCTCTTAATCCACTTTCCATTCCCGTTTGGCAGGCACAGCATGAGCTGTTTATTGCACGATTTTAATTTTTGTTTATATTTATATTTGACTCGACTTTATTGTCTTCACCTACCAGGATGTTTTGATGAACATTTGAAGAATGAGGCAACCTCAAAAGCTGGTTTTATCTATTTATCATCTGCTAGAGGAAAAAAAAAATGTGCAAAATAAATGGAAATGTTCGTTATACGAGATTGAGAATCAGAATAATCTAAATTCACAATTAGGTCACTAGACTTTGCATAAATATTACAATTAAAGAGATAATCTTATAAATTATGAAAGGACCAGCCTTTGTGCTACTGTTTTAATGTTAGACAAGAGAAATGGTTTATGAAAGTGTTTTAAGACTTGAGAGCATTCCACTTGAACAGTCATTTAAGTTAATGAGGAAAGTCTGATGACAATAATAAACGGAGATGGTTTGTGTCTTCTGTCCTTTATTACCCTCTAGAATAATCAGCTGACCCGATTCTCTGATGGTATTATTACCCGACAGCCTTTCTTGTCATTGATTCAATTTCATGTGCGTTACTCTACAAAATGACGTGTACTGTAATAAGTATTATTATTATTATTATTTATTAACGTCCACTTTTTGCAACTTATGCTAATCGGGACGGGTTATCTACAGGTTACCACCCTGTAATAAGTATTAATGCTTTATAAACTCTATGGATTTATGTTTTAATTCATATTCTTCATCACTCAAATAAAAGGAATAATTTGATTTAAATTTTATTTTAATTCAGTACACTGTCATTCATGTCCATGCTCGGTGAACGTGATGTACCTGAGATTTGATTTTGAGTTTCAGGTTACTTACGACTAATGGCATAAGAGTTGAAATACATCTCTGCCCAACTGGGTACTACAGAAAAAACCGCCAATCGTCTCAAGGGTACATGTGAATTATCATTTTTCTGTGTCAATTATTCCAAAATATAAAATAAGATACATGGCAATAGTTATTTTCATCACTAGTACCAAAAGCGGGTCTTTTCGGTGCGAGGTCTAGTTTTACGAGCGAGGCGAAGCCGAGCTTGGAAATTGGACCGAGTACCGAAAGGACACTTTTGGTACGTGTTATGAACAATACTTTTCATTATACTGCTCATACTTAAAACCCTTTTATATTTCATTAATAACTTAAAGATACAATATAAGAAATTAAAGTGACACATTATTTTATTTGTGATATAAAACATCTGTTTATTAACCTATAATAGAAGAAAAGTACTTATATAAGAAATTAAATTGACACATTATTTTATTTGGAAAAAACATCTGTTTATCAACCCATAATAGAAATTACAGATTTACATTAATATTTATAGTACAATTTGCATTGCCTTTTGGAATACAGTTAACTTTTGATTAAAGGAATTATTTTCCAGTTCGGGCTCATCTCTAAAAAGGTCGTCAACAGTCCAAACATCTTCTTCCTCTGCAGACGTTGACTGTTTTACAGATAAATCAGAAGACCCTCCAGAACTTTTTTTTCGGGAGTCCCCAAACAGCTTCCGGGACACTTCAATTTTTCGGGCAGTTGATTCTTCTATATAACCTTCGGCTACACTGGAAGACTGCCATCCCCCTTGTCTTCTTAACGTGAGAACATTAAGCATAACCTCATCACACACAACCCGAACATTTCTTCTTTCTAACCAGTCACGAAATTTATTGTATCCGGTTTCATATAAAGCTCGAGATTTAGGTGGAAGTAGTCCGTTTAAAGCTTCTTGGGCTTCTTCTAAAACATCTTCTGGTATATCCATGTTGTCTGGCACTTTATTATTATTATTATTTATTAACGTCCACTTTTTGCAACTTAGGCTAATCGGGACGGGTTATCTAAAGGTTACCACCCTATTCTAGCCAGGGTAGGATTTTAGGATGTTATTTAATGAATTTCGTCACTAAATAATTTCCTTTGCCCAGGCAAGAATCGAACTCGCCACTCTAGGTTTACCATGTGAGATAAAGGTTAACGCTTTAACTCGCATGGCTAACCTGAGCCCCTAAACACACTAAATCTGGCACTTTAAACACACTACTTATTATAAGTAAGCAAATATTAGAATGAATATAACCTCCTTCAAACACATGTTATTAGTAACAGGTAAGGTTAGCGCACCGAAAAGATTTTTCAGTACTAGTCCCGAAAAGAGCTATTTTACGGACTCAGACCTAGTATTGAAAACACATGTTTTTTGACGCAGTATAATGAAAAACAATTTTTCAACCTGGAGTAGTGGTTACTTCAATTTCAAAACATAAACTTTTTGCTAGTGCTTTAATGATGAACAAAAAAAACATGTAAACTTTAAATTGTTTTTAGAATATTATTATATAATATAAATAAGTATAGAATATAATATTCCTTTAAGGGAAATCTGCTAATAGAGCGCTCTGGTGGCGATGTGATGAGCTCAATTTCTCTTTTGGCTGAGACCAAACATACGCCAATTCTTCGAACTTAAACCCTCAGCTTACGGCCTCTACTCACGCCTTAACACGCATTAAGCCATCAGTGCACGTATTGGCAAAATAGCTTAATGAGAAATCGAATGGGCTGGAAAAGAGGTTTACCAAAATCTGAAAACGCATCAAATTAACAGTTACAATTCGAATAACTCAACTTCAATAATAACGAAAATTTATTGAAAATAAAATTGAAATAAATAACCTGTCTAGCAAGGTAAATCATATAATAATATTACGTTTATTACGAAATCAGTAATAAACGTTGTTTATTAGAGTTCTTTTGGATTGCAAAATTAAACACACAAGCTATAGAGTTTTTATCCCTGCTCAATTTATTTAACAATGCACTTCATGCTTGGTTAATTATTGTTAACTACTACTCACAGTATGCACTGATAGCTCCACTGTTCTTCTTCTTCAACAAGACTGAATACTGGAGAGGAAGTTTCACACTACGAAAAGAGGCTAAAGCAACAAAGAAATAGTGGCGCGTCGCTCGAAGGTGAGTCGTTCGTTATAAAGAAGGAGTAGTTAGCCTCACAGTAAAAAAAAAAAAATAATACCGGATGTTTTAGCAGATTTCCCTTAAGAGAAATCAGCTATTGAGGTTGTACCTAGTAGATGACGAAAATGAGGTCCGTTCAAAACTGTATATATATTTGTCTGTTACCGCTCTAGCGGTCGCAATTTTTGTTTGATCGTTACCAAACTCCATATTTAGTCGTTTTATGTAAAAAGAAAGATCAAGTTCGTTAACGGCTGAAATCGGACAACGGGGAGAGGTGGTTTAGAAGAGAGGATTTTCGAAAATTCGAAATATCTACGTTACTATTCGTCGGATCGAAAGACTGTTCAAAATCAATCTTATTACAAATTAAATTTACTATAAATATTGTTATATACATTTATTCTCTATCTTGAATATTAACCGAGATATTTGAATTTTTATTAAATCTGGGCAGCTAACGGACGAAGTGTCTTTCCCGCCAAAAGCTAGTTCGGCCGTTTCATTAACTGCTCGGCTCTCGTGAAATTTCTCTATTGTAAAACTTCACGTGGGAAATCTGCTTAGTTTCCGCAGCCCCTGCGTGATGGATTTATTTGAATATACATGTGTAGTTAAAAAGTCCGTCACGCAGGGGCCGCGTAAACTAAGCAGATTTCCCACGTGAAGTTTTACAATAGAGAAATCTGCCTAATAACAACTGTAGTAGTAAGAAACCTCTAAACCTAAAACATTATTTAGGGCGTAATAACCCAGTAGTTTCCAGCCCCAAAAAACAGTTAACCTAACCTCTAAACCTATTCACGAAGGACGAATAGTTAAGGAAACGCCCGCCAGAGCTCTCGGCGGAAAGTCCGAACATAGCCTACTGGTGACCACACGCAGAATACAAATGCAAATATCTCGGTTAATTTTCAAGATACAGAATAAATGTGTAGAACAATATTTATAGTAAATTTAATTTGCAATAAGATTTATTCTAAACAATTTTTCGATCCGACGCATAATAACGGAGATATTTTGAATTTTCAAAAATACCCCCTCTAAACCCCCCCCCTCCCCCTCGTCCAATTATATATATATAGATATATATATATATATATATATATATATATAATTTTGAACGGATCTCATTTTCGTCATCTCCTGGGTAGGATCGATGGACATTTGAAGAAATTTTTCGAAACTCGCATCATGAGTATGACCTCAATAGCTGATTTCCCTTAAGGGAAATCTGCTAAAACGTTTATTACTGGTCTTGGTAATAAAAAAAAGGTAACAATATGAATGAAATAGTTCTCAGAAATAGTCTTCAACATGATCGATGTTACTCAATGACCTATAAAATGGATTAGAGGATGACCGAAAAGCGGATTCAATATCAATATATGGCATGATGTTATTGCAAGTTTATTTCAAGTTTAAAAACTCCATAAATCATGAAAATCTATGCTCCTCAATTTTTCTTATAGAGAAATGGCCTAGTTCAATAGAATTCTTTTGAAAGATCGAATTTTGTTACTTAAAAATTGTATTGGCAAATATTCATTGCAATCATTAATTGACATGTAGGTTTCGTAGGATACGACTTGCATTTTCTTGATGCCCTAGAAAAAAAAAGTCCGTCACGCAGGGGCTGCGTAAACTTAGCAGATTTCCCACGTGAAGTTTTACAATAGAGAAATCTGCTCAATAACAACTGTTGTAGTAAGGTATCTCTAAGCCTATTCAAGAGGGACGAGTAGTTATGGAACGTCCCGAACATAGCCGACCCCTGCCCATCACATACAGAATACAAATGCAAATATCTCGGTGAATATTCAAGATAGAGAATAAATGTATAGAACAATATTTATAGTAAATTGCATTTGCAATAAGATTGGTTTAATACGATTTTTCGATCCGACGTATAATAACGGAGATATTTCGAATTTTCGATAGTCCTCCCCTCTAAACCCCCGACCAAAAAAAAATTGCGACCGCTAGAGCGGTAACAGGCAAATATATATATATATATATATATATATATATATATATATATATATATATATACTAGCTCAGATACCCGGCTTCGCTCGGGAATTCATTTGAGGCTAAATGGTGATGGTATTTTTTTGGCAAGGCATTAATTTGCACAATATTTTGATATTTACCCGTTCCAGTGTTTAGGGTTAATTCCCGTTTTTGGCATTTGTTAATAATAAAATTAATTTTTTATGTAAGTCTTCACTGTCCTCCAAATTGTCATATTTCCCGTAGACAAATAGACAATGAAATATCACGGATTTTTATTTCAGGCCTCCCTTATAACCCCCACTCCCGTTCAAACCTAAAAATTTTAATTTAGCTTATAATCATGGAAGAATTAATGCTAATTGACATACCGAGTTTTTGAAAGTTTGGTTTACTCGTTTGCGCTCAATGAAATCGTTGACTCCCGCTTTAGTTTATAGTGTATATCTCGTTTATACTTTGTTGAATGACAAAAATGAATATGACAAAAGTTACTCTAAATAACAAAATAAACAACTTTTGTTATGTTCATATTTGCCGAAAATGCAATAAGAAACGAAATACCGCTATTTTTAATTTCAGGCATTCCTTATAACCCCCACTCCTGCCCGTGCCTAGAAATGTTGATATGGTTTGTTATAATGAAAGCGTTAGTGCTAATACACATACCGAGTTTTATTTATTTCGGTTGGGTCTATTGTCCCAAATAAAATTGTTCACTTCCGCTATAGGTTTTAGCGTATATCTCGTTTATTATTCGGTATACGAAAAAAGTGTATATAGCAAATGTTACTCTAAATAACAAAGTAAACAACTTTTGTTATGTTCATATTTACCGAAAAACCAATAGGAAACGAAATATCGCTATTTTTAAATTCAGGCCTTCCTTATAACCCATACTCCTGCTCGTCCCTAGAAATGTTAGTATGGCTTATTATAAGGAAGGCGGTAGTGCAAATTCACATACCGAGTTTGGTTTAGTTCGGTTGAGTCTTTTGTGCCAAATAAAATTGTGGACTCCCGGTATAGTTTTTAGCGTATAACTCATTTATACTTCCGTATACGGCAAAAGTGTATATAACAAAAGTTACTGTAAATAACAAAATAAACAACTTTTTTAATGGGCATATTTGTTGAATAAGCAATAGGAAACGAAATATCCCTGTTTTTAATTTCAGGCCTCCCTTATAACCCCCACTCCTGCCCGTCCCTAGAAATGTTAGTATGGCTTATTATAAGGAAAGCGTTAGTACTAATTCACATACCGAGTTTGGTTTAGTTCGGTTTAGTCTTTTGTGCCTAATAAATTGTTGACTCCCGCTATAGTTGTTAGCGTATAACTCATTTATACTTCCGTATACGGCAAAAGTGCTTATAATAAAAGTTACTCTAAATTACAAAATAAACAACTTTTGTTATGGGCATATTTGCTGAAAAAGCAATAGGAAACGAAATATCGCTATTTTTAATTTCAGGCCTCCCTTATAACCCCCACTCCTGTTTGTCTTAGAGAATATTAATATAGCTTAAAGTCTAAGTTGGGCTAGTAGTAATACACATACCAAGTTTCATAAAATTCGGTTCAGCCGTTTATGCGTGAAAAGGTAACAAACAAACAAACAAACAAACAAATAAACAAACAAACAGACACCAAAGAAACAAAATGCAGTTATGGTGTCTATGACATGTGAAACGAAAAGTTATAGTGAAATATCGCGAAAATAAAACTCTACAGACAGAGGTTACAATTTTATATATATATATATATATATATATATATATATATATATATATATAGATATATATATACTAGCTCAGATACCCGGCTTCGCCCGGAAATTCATTTGAGGCTGGATGGTGATGGTATTTTTTAGCAGGCTTTACATTGCACAATATTTTGACATTTACCCGTCCCAGTGTTTAGGATTGATACCCGTCATTGCCGTGGATTTGCTAATAATAGAATTATTTGTTCGATAAGGCTTCACAGTCTTCGATATTTTTATATTTCCCGTCACTTATAGATGTTTATGGTGAATTTTTATTTCAGGCCACCCTTATAACCCCCCTCCCGTTCGAACCTAAAAATTTTAATATGACTTATAATCATGGAAGAATTAATGCTAATTGACATACCGAGTTTTGTTAAGTTCGTTTCAGCCGTTAGTGCCCGCTAAAGTTTTAACGTATAACTCATTTATACTTAGGTATACGACAAAAGTGTATATAACAAAAATTACTTCAAATAACAAAATAAACAACTTTTGTTATGTTCATATTTGCGGAAAAACCAATAGGAAACGAAATATCACTATTTTTAATTTCAGGCTTCCCTTATAACCCCCACTCCTGCCCGTCCATAGAAATGTTGGTATGCCTTATTATAATGAAGGCCTCACTGCTAATACGCATACCGAGTTTTATTTAGTTCGGTTTAGTCTTTTTTGGCAAATAATATTTTTGACTCCCGCTATAATTTTTAGCGTATAACGCATTTAAACATCGGTATACGACAAAAGTGTATATAACAAAAGTTACTCTAAATAACAAAATAAACACCTTTTGTTATGTGCATATTTGCCGAAAACCCAATAGAAAACGAAATATCGCTATTTTTAATTTCAGGCTTCCCTTATAACCCCCACTCCTGTTCGTCTCAGAGAAAATTAATATAGCCTAAAGTCTAAGTTGGGTTAGTAGTAATATACATACTAAGTTTCATAAAATTCGGTTCAGCCGTTTATGCGTGAAAAAGTAACAAACAAACAAACAAACAAACAAACAAACAAACAAACAAACATACACGAAAGAAACAAAATGCAGATATGGTGTCTATGACATGTGAAACGAAAAGTTATCGTGAAATTTCGCGAGAAAAATCAATGTACAGACAGAGGTTACAATTTTATATATATATAGATACAGTTTTGAATGGACCTCATTTTCGTCATATACTAGGTAGGATCGATGGACATTTGAAGAAAAATGTCGAAAATTTCGTCATGAGTAGGACCTCAATAGCTGATTTCCCTTAAGGGAAATCTGCTAAAAAGGTTAATTACAAGTGCTAATGCTCCGGTTATATGTTGTGAGTTAGCTGAAAACTCCCTGTACATAGTATACATTTATAATGTAGGTTAGGGTACTTGTGCTAAGAGGTCTGTTCTAGCAATATATTTTTAAAATGAAAATATGTAAAGTTAAGTCTATTAAAATGAGTATTATTTTTTTCCCCCTTTTTGTTTGTTTGTTGAATTTTGGGGAAAAAACATCAAGGTCATGAATGCCCAATTCTCTTCAGACAGTATTTGAGTTCCGCGATCATGGGAAATCACAGAACGCACGGTAGGTCGACTTTTTATATAATTAACATTTTTCTTTTACTTTATACTATTTTTTTCACTAACTATTAAAACAACAACTTAAAACAAGTATGCAAATAAGTTTCCATAAATTTATTTTTCTAAAGTGCTGATATACAATCTTATTTTCTTCATATGATATACTTCATTCATAATAATTGTCGTAAATTTACTTTCCTGTGAATTAATTCCTTTAGAATATTCGTGATTAAATATCATTAAGTTACTATGAATTTCAGCTAATTTCTCACAAGGAAAATCAATTCAAGTACTTCTGACGCACTTTTCAAAAAACATTGTTGGAATCTTGGAGACAATGTTCATTCTTAATGTCTGTTTCCGCACTAATGGTCGTCATTTTTGTTTGATCTTTATCAAACTCTACTCATAAGCGTTTTATGTGAAACAAAAGATCAGGTTTGTCAATGGCTGAAATCGTACCGGAGGAGGAGGGGGTGAGGGCGTGGGGGGGAGAGAGGGTGAGAGAGGGTGGCGAGAAGGGGAGAGAGGGAGAGAGAGGGTGAGAGAGAGAGAGAGAGAGAGAGAGAGAGAGAGAGAGAGAGGGAGAGAGAGGGGGAGAGAGAGAGAGAGAGAGAGAGAGAGAGAGAGAGAGAGAGAGAGAGAGAGAGAGAGAGAGAGAGAGAGAGAGAGAGAGAGAGAGAGAGAGAGAGAGAGAGAGAGAGAGAGAGAGAGAGAGAGAGAGAGAGAGAGAGAGAGAGAGAGAGAGAGAGAGAGAGGGAGTGAGAGGGGGAGAGAGAGGGAGATAGAGAGGGAGATAGAGAGAGAGGTTTAGTCAGCTAGGATGTGATTAGGGTGGTTTGGAGGAGATTGCAGCCTCCAAGAGTTTGGCCGAGACTTATTGGCTGTCGTTGAGTTTTTGCCAGCTTAAAGCTGGTGCTTCATTATACAGCTCATCGCCCGGTCTGGGGACACTTCTTTCCAACTTTTCTTTCGGAGCCATCCATTGTCAGCGGAATTATTGTGTCCTTCATGATAATTCAGGGAAAGGACATCTGAGTACCCTGTAACCCGGCTCAACAAAAAAAAAGCTCGTCACGCAGCTTAAGCTAAGCAGATTTCCCAAGTTCTGCTATGACACACGTGATCATACCTTAACACGTATTCCCTATTTCTATGGAGAAAAAAAGTCCGTCACACAGGGGCTGCATTAAGCAGATTTCCCACGTGGTGTTTAACAATAGATAAATCTATATAATGGTAACAAAATAGCATAATCAATATCAAGTGAATAAATACAAACGATAATAAGAAACCTCCAAACAGGAACAATAACTGAAACATACCATACATATTTGCATGTATCTCGTATAATAAAGGTCTCTTCAAGCAATATTTTGTATTTAAGCTTCGAATAGTGTGGTTTATTATTTAACAGAGTACTGATCATGTAACACGAGTAGAATTGGGGGTTTAGTGAATGCTGAAAACTGAAAATGCAAATATCTCGGTTAATATTCAAGATAAAGAATAAATCTACATAACAATATTTATAGTACATTTAATTTTCAATAAGATTGGTTCTATACAAAATTTTGATCTACCGTAAAGTAACGGAGATATCATGAATTTTCAAAAATTCCCCCTTTAAACACCCCGTTCCACTGTTTCGATTTCAGCCATTATATATATACACGTATATATACATATATTATATATATATATACGATTATATATCAAGTTTGGTAACGATCTAACCAAAATTGCGACCGCTAGAACGTTAACAGACAAATATTTATACTGTATACATAAATAATTTTCAACGGATTCATTTTCGTCATCTCCTGGGTAGGATCGATGAACATTTAGAGAAAAATTTCGAAAATTGCGTCATGAGTAGAACCTCAATAGCTGATTTCCCTTAAGGAAAATCAGCTAAAACGATGAGTAGGAGGAGGGGGGGGGGTTACTAAAGGCTGGAAATAAGAATGGACGAATGACATGCTTAGTACTGGAGTTACGAAAACATGCATGGCACAACAATTGTAGAACCTTTTCTCTAAACCCCCACGGTTCCTGGCTCGATTTTCGCTAATCACAGATATGATCTTTAATATTGTATAAAACAGTATAAAATCGGGTACAGATCACATGAACGTTTTCGAAACAAGAACGCGAACCTGCAATTGATTCCTTATCTTATGTATCGAGTTGAAATGTTGTAAATTCTTAACCCTAAAATGGTAGTGAACGTAAAAAATAACGTATGATCTGGTTTGAACTTTTATCAAAGGGCCGTTAACAACCCCACCATCCTCACCCCTCAGCTATGATCCCTCCAGACAGTTCGGACTTGACCTCCGCCAAGTGAACCTTACCACTCATCCAATACTATTTTTTCAAATAAAAACGACACATAATATTTACGTATCAATACTATTAACCGCAACTTTTTGGCACGTAAAAGTTACGTATCGCTACTAATAACCGGGTTTTATGCCATAACTTAGTTAATATTATTCTCAATTTATTTTCTTCCAATTTATTTTTATATTCTAATTTGTTTTCTCATAATGTTTTTAACTTTTATTTTTGAATATAAAAAAGACAAAGATGTATAGAAAGAATATAAATAATCTGTTTATAGTTTCGGAAAAATGGAGAAAAAATATTCAATGGATGAAGAAATCAGAAATTTGTTGAAATGACTCTCCGATGAGTCAGATGGGGAAAAGGACCATTATGAAATAAATGGATATGGATACGACAGCGATGATGAACCGGAGTATTGTCCAAGAGATGAAGGAGGTTGAGCCTTCAGAAATGGTTGCGACTCAGATTAGGCTAGATAGCGATGAGAGTGAGAAAATTTTAGAAAACATCAAGGCAACTGAAGAAAGAGAAGAAACACAGGGGCAAAAAAAAAACCTAAAACCTCTCAACCACACAATATTTACAGATCAGTCACAATAAATGTAGAAGGTGGGGTTGTGCTTGGTAAGAATGGATATGAATGGAGCACACAACCTCCGGAACGTGTTTCGAACAAAGCGCCTGACAGGAATGCCGTGCACATTATTACATATTGACATAGATATAAGTTAAAGATCAGTGTATGTTTTAATAAATTAAAAAAATAGTCACAAACATTAACAAATTTTGAATAATTTCACCAATTACCAGTTGCACACGTAAAATTTACGTATCAATACCATTAAGTGGGAAATAATATCACTACCATTCTAGGGTTAATCAATCTAAATAATAATATCATTAAAAATGAAATATATAATTAAAACGCTATTCCAATAAAAAAAACAGAAAAAAAAAACTAAACAAGGAACAATTACCAACTATAATTATACTAAAGCCACGGCTGGGAAACAATAACCCCTTAAAAAAAAACAATTAAATCGGTAGACTAGTTAGTTTCAAATAGGAAATATTAGATATTGTTGTAGTTCTTGTAATCTATGAAATATCTACTTGATTATATGAGTGTAGATTGTCTTCTCCATGTGTGCTACCACATCACACACAGAATGAAAAGATTTAGTTTATGGCACGCTCCATAATTCTTTCCTGTAGTTTAAGACATTGTGTAAACATTAACAAACCTACTTTTTTTTATTTGTTTCCACAATTTTATTTCATTAATATTTCCTTCCCTTAACATTTTTTGGACGAAGTTAAGGAATTATTATAAAAGCAAGATTTTTAATATTCATTTTTCAACGAAATTATCCCTTTTTACCCATGACGACTATTTTCGATCTGACATCTGTACATATCTTGCAAATCTCAATAAATGACTAGCAGAATGCAAGTTTAAAGAAACCAAAGTGCTAAATTATGGGATGTTTGAAGCTGTGTAGGGAGACCAGAGGAAATCACCAGGTCAATTTGCTCCATAGAGTATTTGGTGGACTTGGTGGAATATCTGGAAATAAAACTGGAGGAAGGAAATAACGAAATGATTGCAAATGTGCAGACGGACACAAATGCATCACTCGTATCCATACTGGTCTCTGCCCCCTCCCTAGCGGCTTGGACAGATACCTTCGGCCTTACTGCATCGGCAGAGTTTATCCCTCATACATTTCTTTAGGCAGGTCTTACGCTCTGATGGTAGGTTCAATTTTAGCTGTAATGATAAAATCTTTGATTATTATTATCATTATTCATTCCATACTAAATAAATATATTTTTTTTATCGTTAAATATTCTGATGTTAAATTTGCCACTGTTATAGGATTTTTTGTCAAAAGTTGAGTTGTTTTAAAATTTTTTAGCTCTATGGCAATGCAAATTGCTGAAAGTGCCAAGCGCTTATAAATCCATTGTGATGATCCACAAAAGCGGGTACTTGATAAACCTCATTTATCACCCTCAACACCAGCAAAAATAATGAGGGGAATAATAATTAATGGAAGTCAAAATACGACTCGATCTCCATTGTAGTATGGCGATAATATATATATATATATATATATATATATATATATATATATATATATATATATATATATATATATATATATATATATATATATATATATATATATTAAAATTCAACTCAGTTCACTCAGTTTCTCAAGAAAGAGGGTTTCCAAGTAAACACAGTCAGTAGAAAAGCTCAAATTACGAATAGCATTGCGTATTAAGAAGTTTCCTTCGGGGTACAGCTCCCTCTTCAGGTACTTTCAGAATCCTTTCAGAATGAGATTCCGCACTACCCCTCTGAAAGTGAATTCGAAATGAACCAGTACGAAAGAAGGAAAAAAGTGGAAGAATAAAATTAAAAGAAGCCAGATAAGGGTTGTGAGATGAATTGAAAAGGGAAGTTTTCCATACCTACCTCGGAAAGAGGTCTCAAGCTCAGAATGCTTTAATTTAGACTCACTCAGATTTCAACTCTCGAAGCATCTCTGGAATTCTGGCTAAGATTTTTTAATTCCTTCGCTCAACAAACTTTGACGTTAGTTGATATTCAGTATTCTTAAACTTTTGAATCATTTTGTTAAATTGAATCCCATTGCGTGGTGAGGACATTAATCATGTTTCCCTCTAATGTTTTACTCTAAAAGCTTGGCTACTTCAAAGAAGAGTGAAGATTAGTCCTGCTGAAACGAATATCGAGATAATAGCACTTTCATACTTTAATTATTAAAATGGAAATAATATAAACCTGTACTAGGACGTTGCATTTCACGGACAGTTAATCCAAGGATTTTAATTATTAATGCCCTAATGTATAACAAATTATTTAAGTAAATAAACAAAATACATCGCTCCCCCGGACGCGATGAAGACCGTCAGCATACTGGAGATGTTTTATTTCAGGCCATCCATGGTTAAAGGGGTTATAAGTTGGGGATAATAGCCCGACAACGAAAAAATAACTATTACGAATCCAAATACTAACTTGTATAAATAACCAACTAGTTTAGACATTGTAGCTTATATTAGGAGCCGCTCAAACGGTGGTTAATGATATCAAGAAGTATACCATTGAAATTGCAGCATTCAAGAATCGAGGTGGCCCAATAATGGTGAAATCACTATTGACGGGTGCACGATTTTCTACAGTGAATAGAGTAAACTTGACCACACTAGCTTCACTTTTGTTGTTCTAGAGCCAGGAACTCTTAAGTTTCAAGCCCTTCAATAACTGAATTAGTGTACTAAGAATAAAATGTGTTGGCTTAATCTATCGACCAGAAACAGTTATGTATAAGGTCCAGCATTGGAAGCTGCCACGAGATGCAAAGAACCACCAGATGAAACCGACTAGAAAATAGGAGATATAATGTGGGTAATACTACTCGATAGCATTAGTGCCGCTGGAGACACGCCGTAATCGACATTCGAAAAAATGTTCCCAGTGATTAACTTCAAAAATACATAAAATATGCAAACAATAATGTTTAAACTAACTTTACAATAGTAAAAGTGAATCTGTAAATAATAAATATTTAAGGGGAAACTATCATTTTCGATTATTTATTTTATGACAGCGAGTATTAAAGAATTTACATGGATTTAAATAGTTCAAAGTGTGATAGTTTTTCAAGGTGATGTACCAGGTACGTGGTTTAATAATCTACTCATTAGAAAGAATATTTGAATATAAGTGTATTTCTGTTTTAAACTATTTAAGACCCAAATGTATGTGACTAAAGTTACTCTAAATAACAGAGTAAGCACTCTTTGGACAAAATGGAATAGAGAATGAAATATTACCCTTATTCGTTTCTGGCATCCATAACAAACCTCACTTCTGTTCTACCAAAGAACGTAAACGTAGCTTATAACCTCTATTATCTTATAATTACTGAAGTATTGATTTTGCCTAGTTTCGTGTAGTTAATTGTACCCTTTAAATGGTTGACCCCTTGTATAATATTTATAGTATATATTGTTTATAATGCGTTATACTGCAAATTGCATGCAGCAAAACTTACTCTAAATTTCAAAATAAACACGTTTAGACATGTGCACGTTTGCGAAAAACCGAGAGAAAAAAAATATCACGATTTTTCATTTCAGTTCTCCCTATAATCCTGTACACCTGTAATAACCTAAGTTTTTTTGTTTTTTTTTTTAATAATCCTTTATTGAATAACAAGAATTTTACAAGATAATTCATAGTATTCCTTCTGACCACTGCAATTTACAAAAAGAAACATAAAATAAAAATTTCTATTTAAGAAGAGGGTTGTTGAAATGCAATTGACTAATAGTAGGCAGTCATATTGCAACTTAGTGAATAACAGTTATTTTAAATATTTACAAATTTAAGAGATCTTATGAGCTAATAATACTAACAAGTGCAGACTTTCTTATGATTATTTAATATGATTAGAGGTAAAATAGGGATTAAAATAAAGGTGTTACATGTCTTTAGCCTAGCCTGCTGGGTATTGATTCAGTTAGTTTCTTGTGTTAGAGTAAAATGTGCTTCGTTCGTTTGTGCACGTACCTTGCAGTGCTTTGTTTGTTATAATTACCTATTTCATTGATGAGTGGGTTGTTTTTGTGTTTGCAAGATTTGAAAAATTTAGTGGTCAGTTTACAGAAATATGTCTTTACCATTGGTAAGTTTGAAATGTGATGTAATTTTCTTATTCTTGTCTGATAGGGAAAATTATACAGAATTCTCAGGCATTTGTTTTGAAATTTTTGTAGTTTTCTTAAATTAGTGTTTGATATATAGCTCCATGCGGGGCAAGCATATGTTAATACTGATCAGATGCAGGCTTTGTATAACATTAGTTTATTCACAGGGCTCAGTTTTGATTTACGATTAAAGTATGGGTAAATCTGGCAAATAACTTTGTTAGCTTTATCACACGTTTTATTTATGTGTTCTGTGAATGTTAGACCTTTGTCTAACGTCGCCCCTAACTATTTAATATATTTCGTCCATGATATAGGATTATTGTCAAAGTTGGATTACTCTGGAATTTTTGGTCTTCTTTTTGTAAAAATAATAGCTTGTGTATTAGCTTTATTGACTTTGATTCTCCACTTAGTAAAAAATTTGGATAATTTGTTGAAGCTACTATGGAGTCGATTAATTATTGTATCTATTCTGTAGGAAGACGTGTTTACGTATGCCCGTGTGGTCTGCAAACAGGGATAAAGTAGTATTTATAGTTTTAGGAATGTCGTTGATATAAATAATAAAGAGAACTGCACTAAGTGCAGATCCTTGAGGTAGGCCCGCCTCCATTTTTTTGGTCGATGAATAGGAGTTATTTATTTTGACACAAAATGTTCTATTGGTGATATATGAGTTAATAAGTTTTATCAAATAAGGGGGGAACTTTAATTCATTTAATTTGTATATAAGCCCTTCATGCCAGACTGTATCAAACGCTTTCTCAATGTCTAGTACCAAGAGTCCTGTATGTTTTTTATTATTATAGCCTTCGGTAATGGCGTCTATTAGTCTTGCTAATTGTTTAGTTGTGCTGTGTTTACTTCTGAAACCAAACTGTTCATTTTGTATAATGTTGTTTTGGGTTAGGTGTTTGTTTATCCTGGCTAATATTATTTTTTCTATGGTTTTTCCAATTGTGCTTAGAAGACTGATGGGCCTGAAGCTCTGAGCTTCATGTGGATTCTTTCCTGGTTTGCATATTGCTTTTATCACTGCGTGTTTCCAGTTATTAGGGAAGTGGCCAAGGGTTAGAACAGAGTTCGCTATTTTTTGGAGGGATTTAATTCCTTCGGGTGGCAAATTCTTTAGATGGGTATTTTTAATATTGTCTTCTCCTGGTGATTTGCGGGGTTTGGATTTTTTAATTGTTATGTATATTTCTGAGTAGGTAGTTAAAGCTTCTTTAGGGCTATTGGTAGATAAGGTATTATTTACGATTTTTTTTGAGCGTTTTATAATTTTGTTCGTCATATATTTACTATTAAGATTTACATTTTGCTTGTGTACGGACTCAAAATAATTAGCTATAAGATTAGCTTTACCTTCTGCGGTAATTTCAGTTTTATTAAGGTAGGTGATAGGGGGGAGATATCTTTTTTCTTTATTTTTAAAAATTTTATGAAGGTCCCACAATTTAGTTCTGCAATTTATTTTAGCTAAGTGGTAATTGAAGTTTTGGTTTTTATTTTTCCACAGATAATTGCCAATTGCCTTAGAGAAAGCTTTTTCGAATGTATTATATACTTTGTTACCTGTTTTTTGAAACAATCTTCTGAATTTATTCCAAAATTTAAAAATCATGTCAATGACGGGATTCGTATGAGTACTTTTGCTTTTCTTTTTTTGTGTGTCGATTGATCTTTTAGCTGATTGAGTTATTGCTTTGGTTAGGGACTCAATATACTGTTCTAAAGAATCCGGAGAATTAATTTCTGTATTAATAGTGATATTTTGGGAGAAGAATGTACGAAATTTGGGCCAGTTTATTGTTTGGTGTTCAGTTTCTTTTGGTATTTTTGCAGCGTCAAAATTTAATCAGAAGCTAATTGGATTGTGGTCGGATGACAGATTTGGTATAGATAGGACTTTGGAAGTTGTTTTTGTATTTTTTGTGAGTAGAATGTCTAATATGTCAGGCATCTTTCTTGTATAGGATGAATAGTAGGTCGGTGTATCTGGAGATTTTAGATCTATATTTTTATTTAAAATATAATTTAACCCTCCAAGTCCTACAGTTGATTTTGATTCATATAAAGATATGGATCCCATGCAATTATTTGAGTTGTTTTTTGATGTTGAGCTATTGGAACTAATTTCAATAGAATCACGGCGATATGCACAATATGGAGGATTTCTGGACCCACAAATTTCTATTGAAGAAATAAAATGTTTTTTGGCCATCCTTATTTTGTCAGGCTATTGCGTATTGCCAGGAAAACGGTTTTATTGGGATTCTGTAAATGATATGCATAATGGCATGGTTTCTGACGCAATGAGACGAGATAGATTCATCAATATAATGAAATTTTTGCATTTTGTAGATAACACATGTTTGGACATGACAGATAGGTTTTGCAAATTGCGACCCCTCATGAATTTGCTTCAGAAAAATTTCTTAAAACATTTCGTACCTACTCAACAGTTAAGCTATGATGAGAGTATGATTGAATATTTTGGCAAACACCCATGTAAGCAATGCATAAGGAACAAACCGATTAGGTTTGGCTATAAGACGTGGGCACTAAGTACAACAAATGGTTACTTAGCAAATTTTGAATTGTACCAAGGAAAAAGTCTTAGGCCTAATTCAGATTATGAAATACTGTTTGGCAAGGCTTCAGCACCACTATTACGAATGTTGGATGACATACCACAGGCATTACAAAATTTACCTTATCATATATTTTGTGATAATTTGTTCACCGGATTCAACTTGCTCAAACACCTCAAAGATAGGGGTTATTGGGCCACTGGTACAATTAGGGATAACAGAATTCCCAAAAGCTGTCCCCTTAAAACAAAAAAGGAAATGCTAAAAGAGCGGAGGGGAACTATGGACTACATAATAGAAAAAAATGATGGGATATTTCTTGTAAGATGGAAGGACAACAGTGTCGTGACAATGGCGTCAACATGTTATGGCATAGAACCGCTAAGTTCAGCAAGAAGATATTCCCACCAGGATAAAAAAATTATTCAAGTCCCCCAACCGCATATAATACAGCAATATAACACGTTTATGGGAGGATGTGACCGAATGAACCAAGATATCAACACATTCAGGGTATCAATTAGGGGAAAAAAATATTATTGGCCTATTTTTACTTGGCTTTTAGACGCTGCCGTCAACAATGCTTGGAACATTTGTAAGGCATCAGGAAAAAAAATGACAAAATTACAATTTCGACGGGAATTAGCACAGACCTACCTAATAAAATACAAGACAGAGAGGCGAACCCCAGGTCCGACAGCATCCAGATTTTCCCTTGTTCAACCAGGTCGTCAAAACGAAGAAATAAAGTGTGACAGGCTTGATCACTTAGTTGGACCGATTGAGAAGAAAAGACGATGTGGGTTTACTTCATGCAAATCCATAATCAGAACAAAATGCATAAAGTGTGACGTTGGACTTTGTATACCTCACTTTGCCGCCTACCATAAAAAATAATATAAAAATATGTAATTTTTTTAGAATATGCATTTACATTAGTCTGTATTATATGTAAATAAATTTAAATGTATATATTAAAGTGTTTTATTATGGAATTCCAATTTTCAATATTTACAGGTTTTTTGTCTTCAGGAGCCTACTGTTGCCATACGGCAACAGGGCTTATCTCATAATCCATCAGTACTAAATTTCAGTATTTGGTATAAATGTATATATTATATTCCAATAAACTTAAAAATGCCAAAATAATCAAAAATTTCAACAGAAAAAAATTCTAGGCTTTGGAGGGTTAAAAGTATTTTTCCATTCTTATTATTTTTTCAACAGTTCCATGCAATATTTTTTGAATTCAGATCGCCCATTATTATAACTCTTTGGCCTGAATTAAATAATTTATCAAGATCAGTAATTAATAGTTCCTTATCTGGTGGCAAATATGTAGCAATTAAAGTGTAATATTGAGAGTTTGTTTCTATTTTGATTCCTATTGCTTCAATGTTAGATAAATTTAGTAATTTTATGGGAGTGTGTTTTATATTGTTATAACCTAATTTCTTTTACTGTTAAGTAACCAACAAACTAAGATAATCAAACAGACTCCAAGACCAAAAGTTGATGATTTCGTTTTAATTACATGTGAAACGAACAAGTAGTATGAAAATGAATGTATAGGCATAGGTTACAATTTAAATATATTATATATATATATATATATATATATATATATATATATATATATATATACGCACATAAAAAATGTTTGCTCCATACATGACAGGATATATGTAATTAAGCCATGCTGATAGCTTCAATATCCAATATCTTGGTCCTAAGTAATTAATTTAGTCATATGAATAATAAATTGATTATATAACCAACATTTGTGGTGTCTATCTCTCATGTCACTTCACTTTTTGAATTAAGAGACAGTTCATTCATTTATCTCAAATTAACTGTTCATTAGAAAAATTAAGAATTTTTACAGATTATCTACACATTTGTATATAAATAATAATAAAATTAAATATAATTGTGTTTGTCTGAAAATTGATTTTTTTCGTTGCAATTGAATGTCCAAAGTTTTTAGCGTTGGTACCTGTTTGTTTGTGGTTTGCCATTTCCAAAACTACGTAACCGAAGTTTACGGAACTTGGTACGAGTAAATCTCCTAACCCAACTTAGAGTTTATACTTATATTCTCAGAGGCGAACAGGAGTGGAGATATAAAGGCCTGAAATATGATAAATAAATAATAAAAAGCGATATTTCGTTTCTTATTCAATATGCTCATTACAAAAGTTGATTATTTTGTTTTTTAGAGTAATTTCTGTAATATAAACGTTTGTCGTATAACGAAGTATAAACGAGATATGCCCTAAAAACTGTAGCGGGAGTCAATCATTTTATTGGTCACTAATGACTCAACCAAACTAAACAAAACTAGGTATGTGAATTAGCGTTAGCTCTTTCATGATTATAAATTATATTAATATGATGAACGTGAGTGGAGGGTTTTAAGAGAGATCCGAAATCATAAATTCCCATAACTCGTTTAAATTCGTTCAGTGTAAACAAGATAAACAGTATTGCAGTTTATTTGTTATAGACACATTATAAAAAATGATACTATATTCTTAGATTTATATGATAGTTAAAAGTATGATTCGGATTAGTGGGGTTATAAACCCCTCCCCCATTTTTTTTATTTATTTCACTAGAAAATAACATCATAATAATTATTTATTTTTAATATAAATGTAAATTATAAGGACATTTCTATTATTTAAATTTTAGAATATATAATTTAAGCAGTTTTACTCCGATATGTTGATATTATTGAAATAACTATGGAATATCCATAACTATTAAATATTACTTGCTAATGTCATTATGAGAAAAGTAATGTGACTATTCAAAGTGTAATTCAGGTCGCAGGGTGGAAGTGTTAAAATAATTAAATTTAATTATTTGTACACTACCACTGTTATTTATATCCACAAAGTTTAAAAATTATTAGAATATTTGAAATAAATAATTTAAGTAAAACAATATTGTCAACCCTCTAGAGGGAGTGAAAGTCGTTGGTAGGCTAACACAGTTAAATGATTTTACTTATATTATTTCCTGTGAAATGTTGCATAAATGGAATTACATTCAGCTCATATTTACTATTACGTATATAATGTTATGTATACAACTATACTTAGGCAATGTGTGCTGGGATGGGGTTTTGACCAGAAATATATATCGATTATTGACGATATTTAATTATAACAAATAATATACATGATTATGATTTGAATTCTTTAGTGTGTCAAACAGAGGAAAGGGATTAATCAGGACCTCATTTTCATTTGTTCTTCGAAACTAAAATTTCTATTCTACGAGACCTCTACATTTACTTGGCCCTTACGAAAAAGCAATACACTTAGACGGGAAATGTAATTGTACACGTTTAAGCCTTGCTATAAAAATGCAATCATAATTCACTCACCAATGCTTTCCCGGGCACCTTAGCTAATTAGTTCTAAATCGATATGTCTAATTTCAGTTGGAATACAATTATCAGATGATTAGAAATAAGAAATTGTTTCGACATAAGCAAATTAATTATGCTAATATTCATCATTATTTAAAACTGGCACACTAAAGGATTTAGAGCTGGCAATAAGTATTACATGATTAATACTATTCAATGCCCAACCGAGGATTCAGTCCTCTTGGGGACAATTATTTATTGAAGAAGACAGCGGTGCTTGAGTATGCGTGTGTTGTTCTGCACTCTGGGAGCAGAAAAACCCTACAACAGTATAACCTTCTGAGCCGCTAATTTGATAAGAGTTACCACCCATCTCTTAAATGTTGCTTCCCCCGTGATGGCCGATATCCTGTCCTTTTTTTTTTAACTTCCATCATTCGCCTCGCAGAAAAAAATAAGTTAGCCAAATCCACTTTCGAAAGGTGTTACAATTAGAAGGCACAACAAACGATCGGTTTTCACGTCTCCAGCGGAGCAATTCTATTTCAGAGTCAATTTGTATTTATCAGTATAAGGTTAAATCGCATCTACACACCATGTTTCTGTTGAATAATAGCTTGTCCTTTTTTAGCAGATTTCCCTTAAGGGAAATCAGCTATTGAGGTTTTACTCATGACGGAATTTTCGACATTTTTCTTCAAATGTCCATCGATCCTACCTAGTAGATGACGAAAATGAGGTCCGTTCAAAACTGTATCTATCTATCTATCTATCAATCTCTCTCTCTCTCTCTCTCTCTCTCTATATATATATATATATATATATATATATATATATATATATATTTGTCTGTTGCCGCTCTAGCGGTCGCAATTCTTGTTTGATCGTTACCAAACTCGATATTTAGTCGTTTTATGTAAAAAAAAGAAAGATCAAGTTCGTTAACGGCCGAAATCAGACCACGGGGAGGGGTGGGGGGTTTAGATGGGAGGATTTTCGGAAATTCAAAATATCTACGTTACTATTCGTCGGATCGAAAAATTGTTCAGAATCAATCTTATTACAAATTAAATTTACTATAAATATTGTTATATACATTTATTCTCTATCTTGAATATTAACCGAGATATTTGATTTTTTATGAAATCGGGGCGGATAACGGATGAGAACAAAACTTCACGTGGGAAGTCTGCTTAGTTTACGCAGCCCCTGCGTGACGGCCTTTTATTGTTTATCCGCATCCAGACCTAAAAGTAGCAAGAGTATTTTACATAACTAGTAATTTTACGCAGCTAATAACGACTGTGATGAATACGCATCTATATAATTAGCGAGAAAATTCCAATCTGAATAAACAGAACAATGAATGTATAAATATTTCGTCAGCTCATTCAATAATAACTCACTTTCTTGCGGTAGCGACCTGTTAAATAGACAAATAGAAAATGGCGAAAAATGGAGTGTTCCACATTTCAAGTTTACTCAAGGCCTAGAGTTGCATATCTCCTTCAGATTATAATAATTCCATCAGTATAATAACATATTCTAAATTGAAATATTTCCATGCTTCGTTCATTTTTCGGTGTCACCGTACGGCTGGTTTAGTTTAGGCTGGTACGCGCCTAATCGTTTAGGTAGGTACCAAGTAAGAGATTTAAGAAGTTTTCAACTTAGGCCACCTCAGATTACAATCTCTAAACGTGCCTCGGAAGGCTCTTAATATTAAACTATCTAAGGGTGTAAATCAATTGGATATCTGTAAACCAAGAAAATTTCAAAGCATCCATTAAGGAGGAGTGCATTCAGGTCATATGTTATTTTAAAATTTTAAGGGTAAAATATGTGAGTTTAAATTTTAGTTGATCTAAGAAAGATAACTTCATGGGTTCGCTGTACAAAATGGTGTCTATGTGCTAAGTAAAAACTATGAGTCCATCTAATAAACTCCGCTGATATACAATCAGCTAAGTGGGATCGAAAGACATTTCAAAAATATTTTAGAAAACACGCCATGAGTATGGCAAAAATAGCATATTTTCCTAAAGGAATCTGGAAAATAGATAAAAACATTTAAGAATGTAAGTTTGAGACTAGCTGCGTGATTTAACATAATAGTTGTCTATGGAGCTAATTTTATTTATCCTATCTAGCGAATAATTCATTGGAATTCTATTAGCTACCTACTATGTTTAACATAAGTAGTTTGCATGTTAAAGTTTTTAGAAAACTTTTTTCAAATGCCCATCAATCCAGACAGTCTCTCTTTCTCTCTCTCTCTCTCTCTCTCTCTCTCTCTCTCTCTCTCTCTCTCCATATATATATATATATATATATATATATATATATATATATATATATATATAAGAGTGTGGTGTATGTTTTGTGTGCCTGTTAACGCACTTTATCCATAATCTTAGATAGAACGTGAAATTAAAACATTTCACGGAAAACTATTGATGACGTTCGTCAATGGCTGAATTTCGGCAGAAGTGGGTAGATGAGGAGGGTAAATTTGTAATAGGAATTATGTGTGTATAGTTATTTGGAATTTTAGGTTTTTAGCCCTCAGTAAACTCTCTCTCGGACAATTTAGGATGTTATATCATTTAATATCTTAAGTAAAAAAGGAAATTGGATTACGGGTATTGTATGTAAAACATTATATTCTACCAATTAATAGATGAAAAAAAAAATGGAAATTCATTAAAATGTGAAGATCAGTTCAAGATAATTTTATTCAAAAAGTGCATCACTCTGCCAGCTACTGAACCGGCTCTGGATGTTCAGTCTCAAATTTTCTCTACTAATTAAGTTAAACAATGAATGGCTCAGTTAAAAACATTTAATTCCCTCGTTCATTATGAAAGGAGCTACTGGCGGCGTAAGATTGCACCAGTAATCCCCAACATGTTGTTTTCTCTTTGAGCATTAAACTGAAAATGTTGGATAATGGTCAAACAGAAAGGGGGTCTGAGGAAACTTAAGAGCCCATAAATATTTCCAAATATCTTCCCCAACGTTCTTATCCGAATGTTCTATAATTGAATAAATTGTGGGAATAAAATGATCATTTGCACGTTCATGACTTTCAATGGGGTTTAGAGTTCGAATACACAAACAAAATTATAAAAAAAAAGAAGAAGAACCATATGAATTGCAGTTATATTGTAAATTTCATTTAATCCTCTTCCTTTCATCAAATGGTTCATACATGTTTCTCGGCAATTCCTATTTCAAATTCAAATTTCTAAAAAGCGTCAAAGATAAACTGGAGTTAGAAACGACGTGACTCGGGTGTTGATTCATGTAATGGTGATAGAGAGAGAGAGGTGGCAGAAAGAGCTTTGCAATCTTGAAGGCAGACCACTCGAGCCTATAAAAGTCTTTGGGGATTGTCCGGGCCTCCCTCTCCTTTGCCTTTTCCTACCCTACCTTGAAATTGGAATCCGAGCCACACTTTTGTCTCAAAGGAAAAATTCCAGCATGGAAATGCTTATTTGCTTTTCAATATCACCCCTCTTTTTCATGAGGCTTTATGAGCTCAGAGGGATAAATCCTTCCGCTCTTACAAGTACTCATTACAACAACAAGTCCTACCTTTCGAATAAAATTTCGGTAAAGACCTTGTATAGAATAAAATGCCTTTAATGTTATTATAAAATGCCTCGACATTGAAATTCAAATGAATTAACATTTCGAGTTCTCAATCCCTGTTTTTTCTTCTTTTTTTTTTTTTTTTCTTCTAGGAATTAAGTATATATTAAACTTTTCGGGAGTTTGTGTCTTTTAGACGAGCAGAGCCTCCAACGAGTTTGATTAGTACACAGACATACAGAATTGCATTGCAGCAAGAAAACTATCTCTGTGCAAAGAACAATTCATACAAAAAAAATGACAGCTTACATTAAATTTATCCTTAATTCTAATTATGTATTGAACTGACTCGAAGACCAATAATTTCTTTAAGCCTATTAGTCTTGGAGAGCTTATTGTTATTAAAGTAAGTCCTAGGGTGCGTCTAACTTGAAACCATGACTGAACTGATTTAAAAATGTTTTGAGTGCATTTTGAATCACATTATCAGTTATATTCGTTTCCAGGTGTTTAGCACTGATTTTGAAAAGTATGAAACTCAGGAAAAGGTAATATGTTCCTTTAGTGACATAATTGCAGATTAAATGCTCCCTTTGATATATATTGCCAACGTAAAGACATCCAACAGTAAATAAATCCTAAACAAAACGACAAAACTTACATTAATAAAAAGGACTTGGCACTACTGTCCTTGTATGGGCTCTGGCAACAATATTTTCGAATGACCTACCTCTGCAAGTCCTATTCCAGGTCTTAATGCATGGGCCTATGTTTTATTTACTCCCTCATGGTGTACCATGTAGCATCCTGCCGGTTCCCATTCTTTGAAGAAAGCACGAATACTGCAGTCTGACCTCTATGGTTACACATATCATACCTTGTTCACCGTGCCAACCCATTAATTTTGGCGTTCAGACCGATGCGCTATCTGTTTCCTTGTAGACCATATCATTTTTCGCTAAATATTCCTTCTAAACCCAGCAGCGTATTTCTGTTGTACCATGTATGAGTCTGCGTTATACAAGACAAGACCACGGGTCTAATCACTGTTTTGTATTTCATTATTGTAGGAGCATCTGGCCCCTGCTTCTATGCTACTATAACTTTTACATTTTTACTTATCGCATTAAAACTTTCTTTGAGGAACGCTTACCATTGTTGGCGTCACTGTGAGAAGGTTCGATACCCGTTATAGTTTGTAGGTTCATGCTTGATAGGCTGACGAATAGGAAGCCAATAGGTCACTTCTTTGCCTATCCAAGAATTGAAATCAGCCAGCACTAGCTTATCTTCGGGATTCCATACTTATTCATCGACTTGACCAGGTATGCATTGATGTTCTCTATTCACCTTCCCCCACATCCCCACTAGTGGGGGAAGGTGATTTACGACATATTGAAATATCATACATTTAATCTCGTTTCCAGATCATTTTTCTGAATCAGAAAATAATGACGAATTGTTAAATCGTCTAAACCAATCGAATGTAAGTAATCATTAAAAATTACTTGATGATCCCATTTTATAGCAAAACTATTTTCGTTTTTAGACTTACGTTTTAGGCTGTTTATTTTATTACTGTTCAATATGATTCAGGCTCATGTGAGTGTATAAAAACTTACGCAAAACCTAGGTTTTATATCTAAATTTAGTACTTTCGTCGTATACTTTGTCAATGTTATTTATTTTCCCTAGAAATTTGAATAGTAAAAACATTTCGATTGTATAACTTTTAGAATAACTCAACAATAATTTGAATAAAACAGTGCAAAATTCACAATATCTGAGAGAGTGGAAGTTGTGTGTGAAGTAGTTCATGGTTAATTATGGCATTTAGCTTGCTTCCTGGGATTTGTTGACATTATTTGAGTTAGTACATACTTACATATATTTATAACGCGTATGTTGCTAATCACTACACTTGTTCTGCATAGGGCTGGTTTTGAGGATAGACATGTTTATTCTTAGATAACTCTTTGTAAAGAATACTATCTATGTTTAATTTTTAATTAGTCCATAATGTTTTAAAGGAAGAACAACAACCGGTTAATGTTATTCTACCAAATTCAGCGTTTATTAATAAACACTCTGTAATCACTTTAGATATAGTACTGCAATGAATAACATTCACATTCATTGTTCAGGAAAAAAATATACCAAGTAAAGATGGGCTGGTACCTCATCTATAGCACTTAGTAATAATGATGAACGACATCACTGATTATGATTTATATTCTCGGCGGAATTTTGAACAGTGGAGAGGGCTTAATTAAGAATTCATTAATTTTTTTTTCATAAAAATTCAAACATTGCTTAAATTCGCTATATTCACTAGATACTTCCGTACACTAAGACGGATAATGTAAAAAATATGTTCATAGTGCCTATAGCTCTGAAAAAAAGTATATATATATATATCATAAGTATTAAATCGCTAATAGTTTTCCGAGCAACACTGGGCATCTAAGTTAGTATCTTTTTTTAAAAAAAAAGTTTAGTTTCAAAATCTGAACTACTTGCTTTGAATTAATCTCGAAGTGACAGTAATCGGTTTAACGGTACTGAAGAGGTAATAAGGCTTAATCTAATAAAATTGATCGTTATAATCCTATCGCTTTCGTACCTGAAATTAAATTTGATAATAATACGTAATTACTCTATCCGTAAGTTCCCTCTGTAAATGAGACTCTGTCCTGAGCTGTAGTGAACGTCTCGTTGGTGAAATACTTCGAGAAACCATTCATAGATGACTTCAGGGGCTTTCATTTTACGCCGAATTACATTCTTTGAGTACATTTCCCATCAGGTAATGAGGTTGTACTCATAACGCGATATTTGATCACTTTTGCTTCCGATATCTAACGGTCAACGAGAAGATAATAAAATGAGGGCCAATTTTGTATATATATATATATATATATATATATATATATATATATATATGTGTGTGTGTGTGTGTGCATTTGTGTCTTTAAACGTACTGGTGACTTCACTTTTTATTCGAATGTTTTTAAAATCCTAAATGTCCCATACGAAAACTAGGAACGTTTTCATTAAAGACTTATATCCCATGACTTGGAGGAGTGGAGTTCGGTCTAATTGTAAAATTTGTCTGTTACAAAATTGAATACATTTAACTAAGTAGTAGTAGTAACGAAATGTGGTATAACTGTTGTCCGGGGCATTTTTTTTTATCAGTCAAATATTAAAGAAGTTTGTTGCAGTTTTTTGTTTCCAGCAATGATACTTTCCAAACGTCATATATTAAGAAAACAATAAGGATTTATTTTATGAGTGCGTCACTAAATAAATTCCTTTTGCTCAGACGAGAGTCCAACGCTTCTACACACATGGCTAACCTGAACCCGAAGTATATGTAAAATTAAGAGAATTATTCATATTTTATTTTTCAATTAAATGTTTGATTAAACTCACAAACTTGCATATGTGATTTTCATTTTAAGGCTGACTCATTTTCACTTGAACATTGAAATTCTAATTTTCAGCTTACAAAACATTTAAAGTTTTGCATACGTACATTGGATTCTGATTATGGTCAGAAATAGGGATGTGCAGATGACGGAATCTCTGTGACTTTACAACATTAAATTCTCTTTTAATCCACAACTCCAGGGCAGTGGATTATAATAGATTCATTATGAACAACTCAGAACGGAATGATTTAATTAAAAATGGAACAATTTACCACTTATATACAAGTAAAGTACAAGATATTGAAATAAGAAGTATTTGAGTTTTATTTACAATTGTGTGTATATATATATATATATATATATATATATATATATATATATATATATATATAATTGTAACCTCTGTCTGTACATTGATTTTTTTCGCGAAATTTCATGATAACTTTTCGTTTCACATGTCATAGACAACATAACTGCATTTTGTTTCTTTGGTGTCTGTTTGTTTATTTGTTTGTTTGTTTGTTACCTTTTCACGCATAAAAGGCTGAACCGAATTTTATGAAACTTGGTACATATATTACTACTAGCACAACTTAGACTTTAGGCAATATTAATGTCCTCTGAGACGAACAGGAATGGGGGTTATAAGGGAAGCCTGAAATTAAAAATAGCGATATTTCGTTTTCTATTGGTTTTTTGGCAAATATGAACATAACAAAAGTTGTTTATTTTGTTATTTAGAGTAACTTTTGTTGTATACACCTTTTTCGTATACCGAATTATAAACAAGATATACGCTAAAACCTATAGCGGAAGTGAACAATTTTATTTGGGACAAAAGACCCAACCAAAATAAATAAAACTCGGTATGTGTATTATCACTAACGCTTTCAATATAATAAGCCATACTAACATTTCTAGGGACGGGCAGGAGTGGGGGTT
Source organism: Riptortus pedestris (assembly GCA_019009955.1). Lineage (NCBI taxonomy): Eukaryota > Metazoa > Arthropoda > Insecta > Hemiptera > Alydidae > Riptortus > Riptortus pedestris. The sequence goes on from CM032228.1 coordinate 169,696,993, forward strand.
GTAAGGGAGGCCAGAATTCAAAAATAGCGGTATTTCGTTTTCTATTCGTTTTTCGGCAAATATGAACATAACAACAGTTGTTTATTTTGTTATTTAGAGTAACTTTTGTGATATTCCTTTTTGTCTTTTAATAAAGTATAAATGAGATATACACTATAAACTAAAGCGGGAGTCAACTATTTTATTGGGCGCTAACGATTGAACCGAACTTAACAAAACTCGGTATGTCAATTAGCATTTATTATACCATGATTATAAGCTATATTAAAATTTTTAGGTTAGAACGGGAGTGGGGGTTATAAGGCAGGCCTGAAATAAAAATTCGCTATATTTCATTGTCTATTTGTTTTTCGTCAAACATGCACATAACCAAAGTTGTTTACTTTGTTATTTAGAGTAACTTTTGTTTTATACATTTCTCCTGGAACAATGTGTGGAGCAAGTAATTTGCGTAGAAATATTGATATGCTCAACAATTCATTCCAATTTGAACTATCAGGTACCTCACCTGGAAAAAGTAATTCAAATCTACGTTAATATTTTGTCCTTAATAACTGAAATCTACGCATAATGCACAGGAGACGGGAAATATGACAATATGGAGGGCAGTGAAGTCTTACATAAAAAATTAATTTTATTATTAACGAATGCCAACAACGGGTATAAACCCTAAACACTGGGATGGGTAAATGTCAACATATTGTGGAAAGTAAAGCCTTGCCAAATAAATACCATCACCATTCAGCCTCAAATCAATTCCCGGGCGAAGGTGGGTATCTGAGCTAGTATATATATATATATGCAACTTCTGGTAAACAGTACCTACTGAAATATTATTTTTCCTTTACTCGAAAACATCTTTGTTCCAGTGTTCCATGGTTTTCCAATGAGATTGAGACCCACATTTTTATATTTGATTAAAATTAGTAATACTATATTCATTTTCTAAGGCGCTTATAGATCAGTGGTAGAGCGACAGACTTTAGGTCACTTGAGTCGATCGACATCGAGCATGGCCAGTAATTGAATGGGTGACCACAGAGTTATTACTCCAATTCGCTACCAGAACCAGCTGGTGTCGCGGCGGTAGCGTGATGGTGTAAGTCTAGTGAGTAATGCAGCTTGACAGTCCGTCGGTATGACGAAGTACATTTACTCTCCTAGATATCACCGACTAGCAAACTGTCCACAGGTGATATGACCAATGCCGACCCACGGATATAATGAGGCCTCTCGGTTTACTAGAGACAAATGATTCAAGGTTCTCCTTGGTTAACGGGGGTTTTTAGTCGAGTTAACAACTTGTTGTAATTTTTCAAGATGATTTAGTATAATGTTTTATATGGGCTCCTGTCTATAAGATGTTCGCACATTTTGTGAGGAGCCACTATGCGATATTCCTGCAGTCAGCCAGCAAGTGTTTAATGGTTGTCGTGGGCATGTCGTGTTCTGTAGAGAGATTTTCCTGTTCTTGTCATGATGTATGAGTGTCCAATCAACATTTAAACAAGCTAATTTACAAAAAACTAGTCATATCAATTTTTCCAGCCGACTCAAAATATCTCTGATATTTGTAATCCCTCCCCCCCCCCCCTAAACGTCCCACTCTCCCGGTCCGAAGACGAACTTGGTCTTTAGATCAACATGAAATGATTATATATCGATTTGTTAACTATAAAACAAAAATTGTGACAGCTTGAATGGGAACATTTATATGATTTTGAACGTATCTCACTTTCGACTTCTATAGTGTAGGATTGATGGACATTAGATGAAATGTTTCGAAAATCGCGCAATAAGTACAACCTCAATAGCTGAATTCTCTTTATACAAAATCTGCTAAAAACACTCTTGAAACTCCATAATTGAGATTCCTTCATCTACAAGTAGCCAGGTAGTTGTCGACACCCTTTTTTTTTTTTTTTTTTTTTTTTTTCTTCCCACCTCTGCCCCTGCTGTACCTTTGGGTTCCCCATACCAGCGGTCTCCATTTAATAAGAGATATAAAATTTTAAATACATAAATTGGGCCAGGTAACTTAGCGTAACTCACCGAGGACGGCTAAGCATTAAAGTGCAACATTTGGGAGATTTAGTTTAAGTCCGAAAAGTCCTAGGGGAACCCGCAGCTGCGACTCCTTTGCCTCTGTTCAAAGAAGTGGCAGCAAGAGCCTAACTAACTAACCTACATACCTATAGCCTAAATACTTGCCTAAACTCACATAAAACTATACATATAATTTACAAATAAATTCAATTTTACTTTTCTTTCAACACCTCTTGGGCAAATGTCCTGAAAGCTGAAAATCTATCAGCGTCGTTTACAAACATGTAGTAGCTCTCAGGAGGCCAGTTCACATATGAGAAAGCACTCATTAGACGAACGCGGACATTGGAGGATCACGTGGTCCGCCGTATCCAACTCACCGCAGGAGCACAATGGGGATTCCTTTCGTTTGAAGAAATGTAGTTTGTTATTAAAGTCCCCGTGACCACTGATAAGTTGGCTGGAGAAGAAATCTTGGACGTACCATGTCATCTTAGATCTGGTCCTGACATCTGGGAAAAATTTGTAGGTCATCCTACCTTTGCTGGAGTTGGTCCAGCGACTCTGCCAACTGTCCCAGATGGTTTTCTCAATATGGTGGAGTGTTTTTTTAAGGTCCTGCTGTCCTATTGTGAAGATAGACTCTCCTATCTTGTAAGGCAACCCCCTGACTACTTGGTATATAGCAATCCGCATTGCTACCTCCAGGTCTATCGGAAGCTGGCCAGCCATCACCTGCAATGCATCGCTCGAAACTGTCCGATACGCCCTGGTTACCATGAGGAGAGCTCTTCTTTGGGCTTGGCATAGAAGGTTTTTGGTCGCTTTCAACATTTTTTGAGCCCAGGATGGAGCAGCGTAGCACACTATAGGGACAAACAAAGCATTATATAAAATGCTTCTGTTCTTATCAGTGATGCCCCAAGTATTACGTGCTATTGTCCTTAGGTGGTGAAATCGTCCGCTGACCGAATCCCGGAGATGAGATGCGTGAGGGTTGAGATTTAACCTCTCCCCGATGTGGACTCCTAGGTATACTACTTTGGTCATCAATTGAAGCCTGGTCTGACCTATTACCAACCTTGGGGGCCACCTATGACAAAGCTTTCCTTTTAACAAGATTCTCTGTGTTTTCTGGTCATTGAGTTAAAGTTTATTTTCAAAACACCAATCCTGTATAGCGTTAATGATCCGCTGGCCCTCCACTTCCAGCTCCTGCCTACTATTTCCCTTAACTAAGCAGCACAGATTGTCTACATAAGCCGTAACCTCAATGCCAAGGGACCGCAACTTGAGGAGCAGCTCGTCAAACACCAGTGCCCCGATGTAAGGCCCCAGCACAGAGCCTTGTGCACAACCCCGAGCTACTTCCCTCCAGATCATCGTCTTCCCGCATGGGATCATAGCTACTCTATTGCTTAAATAGCTTTTTAGTAATTGGTATAGATTTTCTGGGCACTGCCTTCTCCTGAGTGCTCTCAGGATGGATGGCTACCATAGATTATCAAAGGCCCCAGCGATATCAAATAGTATCCCCAAAACGTACTTTGTGTCGGAAATTTGCACGTTTTGGATCATATTTCGAATTGATTCAGTGGTAGACCCTCCTTTTTTGCACCCAAATTGATCTGGCGATGCGTTGTTTTCCAAGATGCCCTTTAAACTGGCCACAATCAATCTTTCTAATACTTTTCCCAAATGCAGAAGAAGGCTTATCGCACGATATCTTGATTCCATCTGTTCGCTTGATTTTAGAATTGCGACCACCTCGGCTTCTTTCCGTTTCCGGGGGAAATATCCTACCTTCAGACAGGCGTTAAAAAGTTCTTGAAGCCGGGTTCTCAATGCGTTCCCACCGTGCTTAATAACTGCAGCCTCAATCATATCCGGTCCAGGTGACTTAGAATTTGACAGTTTATCGATGGCTATATCGGTATCTATGCTGTCCCATTCCGTAACATTTCCGGTCAGCAAGGGCTCTTCCTGCTCGCCCCTGGCTATTTGCTGCTCCTCTGTTTCACACAATGTGGTGTCTTCTGGGAACGCCTTTCTCAGGATTTCTGTTATGGTGTCTTTACAGGTTTGGGTGTAGCCTGTATTAGTAAGAACGGTCTTATAGAGATCCTTGAGCGGGATTTTTTGTGCTACCGTCTTATAATGTAGGCCCCATACATCCCTTGCCGGCTCGCTTTCGACAAACATTTTATGGAATATTTTATTTAGCTCGTAGTAATGGGCTTTTAACGTCTCGCGTTCACTTGGGGTGCGAGATCTTTGAAAGATCCTGCGTGCTCTATTCCGGTCCTTATTAGCTCTAGTGAGATCTTCATTCCACCACGATACCATGCCATGGATTGGATACTCTCATCCCAAGTACCTCGTAGGACGCAGTTGTAATGCAGCTGGATAAGTTGGCTACTGCAGCATCGATTCCATCTGGCGATTCTAGTTCATAGGTAGTCTCTCCCTTTATGTGCCATTCAAGGATGTCAGCGAAACTGTTCCAGTCGACACCTTTAGTCGAAAACCGGAGTTTTCTTGGACTTGTGAGCTTGGTTGTCCTATTGAACATTAGGAAAGTCAGGACGCGATGATCGCTACTGGTCCAATCCTCGTTAACGTGCCAGCTAGAGAGAAGTCTGATAGCTTCCCCATTCGAAATAGTGAGATCTATATGCGAACAACCATTGTTGAATTGAAATGTTGGAGGAGATGAAGGGTCGTTAAGGATGTATAGGCTTCTCCTGCTTATAAAGTCTTCTATAATTCTGCCGTGTTCATCAAGTTTCGGAGATCCCCACGTGGGAGAATGGACATTAAAGTCCCCCAGTACCAATATTTTCCCGGTTAAGTTGCCTAGAGCGAATTCGAGACTATCAATAATCTCCTCGCGAGGTATAGAATATCTGAAGTATACAGATATTACTGTAAAGTCCACATCCATGCCTGAATGTGAGCAACTGCTAGGTGCCTTGTCATGAGATGGCTTAGCTCAGTAACAATCATAGCATTATTTAAAATGACTATGCCAGCATCGGGGCTCAAAATTCCATCCCTAAAAGCAATCACTCTAGATCGAAGGCTGAACCCGGCGATCTTCATCCGCCTCACGCATGGCTCTTGAATGGCAAGGATGTCCACTTTATTCCGAGTGCATTCGACCCTAATCTCAGCTGTGGCCACGGCAGATCTCTTCAAATTGTGCTGCGCTATCATCAGCCCTCGATTATCCATAATAGGTATTATCTATATTGCGCAAAACGGCTCTTCTATAGGAGTCACAGTTCCTGTCAGTTGCCGCATGTTCACTATTTTTGCCAAATCTAACACCGTTAACGCATTTCGGAGGCGCCGCTTTGTTTGAACACTGTCCGTAGCTATGACCCCGCTCCGAGCAATGAGAGCAGTACATATATTCAGCTGAACAGTGTTTTTGCGCATGTCCAAAATTTTGACATTTATAGCAACGCGTAACAGCTGTCCAGTTTCGGATTCTACATGAGTCAAAATCCAGAAAAACCCTTCCTTCCTTCATTATTTCACGGTATAGTTCTGGAGAAACCTCTGTCACCCAGTGAACCGATGCTTGACCATTCGGACCAGTTTTGAATATAGGTTTAAAGATATTATTCTCCCTGCATATTGAGTGGGCGTTCTGTTTCCAAAAAATTGAACTGATTTCTTCCTGACTCAACTTAACGGATATATCATATATTATTATTCTGGGATTTCTTTTGTGAAGTAAAATTGGTTGAAGTCCGGAGTTTTGCAGAACTTGGGTTTCAACAATTTTATTTGCTTCAACCTGGTTATGAGCCTTTATAATTACGCCAGCGTTGGTTTTTTTAATTTTAATATTGTGGAGGTGCGGACCAATTTTGTTTTTAATTTCAGACTCAATCACGGCTGTATTGGTATATATGTTTTCTTTTTCTTTCGTTGGTTTAACTAGTATTGTATCATTTTGGGTTGGTTTTCCAGCCTTTTTACCGATAATTTCGGCGAATGTCGGGGCTTTAGGGGGCTGAGAAGTTGCTTGTCCAGATTCGTGAAGGGCACTGAGAACGGCTTCTTGAATAGCTACAGGGTCCAACTCCCTCTTCCGGCGGTGCTCGACTTCGGAGGTCAACATCTCCACTTTAGCTTCCAGCTTTCCATTTTCACAGAGAAGGTGATTGATATAGAGCTCCAAGACCCTGATAGCGGGGGCGATGACGGCGGCTGCTTCCTTGTTCACTTTCCGAGGGTTGTAGATGAGGGTGATAAGCTTATCAGTAGTGGCCTTGGTGTTGCTCCCAATAGCTGAGGTGAAGTTTTCTGGCCGTATTTCTTTGTTTTCCGATAAGGGATCGTGTAAATTGGTTTCGGGTAGAATGAAGCTAAGCTCTGTCCCCTGAGAGTCCATCTGGGTGGTGACGTCACCTAAAGCTTGCTGGCTGGTGGGCGTGGTCTCGGAGTTGGTGACGAAATTAACTACCTCTATGCAGCTACTAATCGACTTTGGCAACTCATGTTCCGCGCCTTTCTCTGCTGCTTTAACTCCTTCCGTAGCACGTTTACTACTACGTTTTCCGGCCATTTAAAAGCAATTAATTAAAATAAAAGATTTATAAAAATTAGTCATCAATTATATATATTACGATAATTTAATTATGATTAATCTAGACGTAGAAATAATTTTGAACAATAAAGACTCATTTCCGTTAGTAGCTACGTACGGACTTAAACTAATAAAGAAATAAAATAGGAAGTTACATAAAACAAGAATACTAAAAATATTAGTGAAAGAGGATTTAACTTACATCGGATAGACAGCTATAAAGTTGATAATGTAAGCCTAAATATTCTAAAATAATAAAAACAAAGAGCTAACGGAAAAGCACGAAATATGTAAATAATTGATAATTAACGGCTTAAACTAAATAAGTAAAGTAATTAACCTATCTTAATTTTACGTTTACTAATGTTTACTGCTTATTATCTGAAATAGACTGTCTAAATATTCTAAAACAACAATATTAAAGAGCTAACGGAAATCACGAAATATGTAAACAAATGATAATTAACGGCTTAAACTAAATTAATAAAGTAATTAACCTATCTTAATTTTACGTGTATTATTATTTACTGCTTAGTACCTAAAATATACTGTCTAAATATTCTAAAATAACAATATTAAAGAGCTAACGGAAACCGCGAAATATGTAAACAAATGATAATTAAATTAATAGAGTAATTAAGGTAAATTAAGCTTAAACTAAATTATTAGAGTAATTAACCTAATTTAAATTGCGTTTACTAATATTTACAGTTTAGTATCTAAAGTATACTGTCATAAAAGGATCTACCGATATAAACAATACAGGTTAGTTACCTTTAAATGTGATTGTACCTAACGTAGCACTACGTAACTTAATGTTTATTCACTATCCTGGCAAGCTTTTAGAACATTTACGAGCATTACATAAAACAAAACTTTATATTTAAACATTTTATACCTAATAGGAACGAAATAACGCACTTTAAACTACTTGAAATAGTAAATTAACGGGAGCACGATACACGGCACGTTGACACACTCGGCTGAGACGGAAAACTCTAGTTGTCGACACCCGAAACCTACTTTTGTTTATGTAAAAATATTTTATTTTTGTTTTGCATATATATTTTGTAATTTATTAAAGTTGTTGTGGACACTCGAAATCCACATTGCTTACTGTTTCAGTTAATGCTTTTATAATTGTCAGTAATTATAACTCATACAAATACCCGCACTAATTATCAAGATTTAATGTAACATGCAAAACCCGTCCCGATTAGCCTGAGGTGCAAAAAGTGGACGTTAATAAATGATAATGTAACATGCAAATCCTTATAAGGTCGTGATGTAGCCAGTACGTATGCACGAATAAAATCGCATTGTGAAAAATTTGTTATTAAAAACGTTTATGTAATATATAGAGTTATAGACTTGTATAATAAGATTAATCTATAATTTTCAGGGTTTGAATCTGTATGGAATTTCCTGGTCTTTTGATGTTTGAGTTTTAATTGCAATGAGGAAGTTGTGCTGGGACTCGGTTATTGATAACATCTAACTAAACATCCTCCCGGTTTTCCTTGTATCAGTTGATATGAATGGGCACAATTTATACCTTCCTTTAACATTTAATAAACTACACAGCGATAGACTCTAATTAATAAACCTGTCTCCAAATTACTATGTCATTGTGAAAATGGTAAAAGGAATATAATCATAATAGAAGAAAGGGTGTCGTTGTCCTACATTATCAAGTACGCTAAATGAGTTTTATATTATATTCTCAAATGTCTGATATAATATTGAAAATATAGTTTCCTCCTTATTAAGATGAGTTTTAATTAAACTAAAGATTTTGCGGAAGTCTCATGTCACATATCATTATTAATATATCATTATTCACTATAGCATTACTCTTACATATCATTATTCATATCTTCATTGAATTACTTCACAATTAAATTTGAGCACTGAGACTCCCACTCCAAAGTCCAAGTATATTTATACAGGAACGGCAAGCAATATACGTCATCCCACATCCTATTCTCTATTTCTCCATTAGAATTAGCCCTAGGAAGGAAGACCAAACGTGGGACATTCTGCGGCTAGTAAAATACGTTCTTAAGTGAAAATCATGAGGCTTGGCGAGAGTGTATTGCTGAATGCGAAAAATGAAAGTAGGTTCATGAAATGTCCCAGTCTTTGTTTACAGCTTCTCCTTGTGTACAGTATACCATCTTCCTGGGCAGTATGGTTTGTTTCTCCCGACCAAGGCAGTCTTCTTGATAACACAGATGATGTCAGGTTTACTACACACTCCATTACTGATCATTGCTTTTGATACACCATCAGCGTTTCTCCTTGATAATTTTGATCTCTCTTCAATATCCTTCTTCCTGATACCATTATTTCTGGTTAGTCGCATGCACATGAACATTAGTCTTATCCCTCTATGAGTTTCTTTACAAATTCAGGGTATTCCTACTCGCAGAAACAGAGAAATTCTTGAGGTCCATACATTTATATTTATAATGGCTTTTATTATTTCATTAATATTTGGCTATAATAATCAATTTAGATAAATGTATCAGAGATGATTGTTTAGAAGATTATAAAAGACTATAAAAAAAAAAATAAATATTGATCCCTTAAAATAAAGAAATCAAAGTAACCTTAGTCCACCAGAAATAATAAACAATGAGTAAGTATTCTAAAGATATTTTTTATCCATTTTAGTTTGTTTCGACGAGTGGCGTTACATGTGCTGTTGAATGATAAAAAAAAAAAAAAAAAAAATATTTGGTCCCAAGAATATTCAAATACAGCTGCTCCAAAAATGAAGCCTGTGTAAGAGAATTGTAATGGAAGAAGTTAAGATGCAGGTAGGAGATAAACTTGAGGATTCATTAGTTAATCAAGATTAACAAGAATAATTTTAGCTCTCTGAGATAGAAGAACTCATAAAACGGAGAGAGAAGTAAACCGAATTAATTCTATCACAAAGCAGTAATTAACATGGAAAAGGAAATAATTGTTATCTCTTGAGATTATAATTCCCAAAAATTACTATTCCTTTTTCTTTATTTTTCATACGCCCTTTACGTTTACTTTTTAGTTTATAAGTAATCACCTTTTTTTTTCTCAAAGTGATTTGACTTGACTAATTTCGTTTTTTTGATTGGTTTATTTAAAGTGTATTCAGGCATTTTACAGTAAGAAAAGTTTGGAACGGTATTAAAATTATTTGATTTTCATATTTTAAAATAAACTATGTTAAGAGGTGCATAAGTAAATAAACCACAATACGTATATTAAGCTCGTCCTTGATCAAGAAATGACTTGGAACATGTATTTTTGGTAAGATTAAACTCCTTGCGCTAGGTTTTCATTATTCTAAAATATATGGAAGGAGGTGTAAAGAAAGAGAATTTCCAAATGGTTTATAGGAGACAAATCATATTGATTTCCTAAATCCCAAATCAACCTTCTACTACTCTAAGGGTGCTTGCTTAGGTTAGCTATGTGAGACAAACTCATTGAGTGAAATCCTTAGTCCAACCCTGGGTAGAAAAGGCTGGTACCTTGTAGATAACCCGAAGTGCAGAGTGGATTTTAAAAAATAACATCTAACATATATTAACTACATCATTGAAATGATACCATCGCAGCAAATGGGCTGAGGTTATCCTCAAAAATTATTACTTCTGATTGATTCATTCGTCAACAAAATTAACAGAATTTCACCTTCGGATATTCTATTTTGTTGACAATAAACCTTGTTACGTAGTACAGACTTATGAAAATACTCGACATGCAGCCCCTAATGGGCAATGCATAGTATTTGGTCATACTATAAAGGTAACCATATAAGCCATGATGGATTTTATTGCGCTAGTGGGATACTAATCAGCCTCTCCACTAGATACAGATTTAGCGGCACTTGCTGTATCTAGTGGAGAAGCTGATAAGTATCCCTCTAGAGCAAGAAAATTACGCCAAGGAAATGGTCTGCATTAAGCATATAGCGAATGCAAACAGATACGAGGAACAGTTGGTGGACAGGCTTATCCAACACCGATTGAAGAGGAAGTTGGCCAAGGAGCTGGAGAATGCCACGGAGGAAGAGCGGCCCGAAAAGGAAAAGAAGTCTTTCCCTGTCTCCATCCCGTACTTGGACCCTATATCAGAGAAGATAGGGTCCAGGTTGAAGAAAATTGCGATAGCTACTGCCGACAGGAGCAAGCGGTCCTTGAAAAATTGTTTGCCCCAAGTTAAGGACTATGTGGACCCCGTGGATAGATCTGACGTGTATAGGATCTCGTGCACGGAATGTGATGCCTCTTATGTGGGGCAAAGTGGTAGAAAGATAAGGACGCGTCTTAAGGTGTACATCACACGTGACACTGAGTTTTCCGCACACGCCAAGAAAGAGGGTCATGACATGTCCACCATTAAATATGAATTCCGCTATGAGGAAAAGAAGGGGAAGAGATTAAACACAGCTGAAGGGGCACATATAAAGTTAGGCAGTATGGAGAAGGGAGAAGGAAATATTAATAAAAGTCCGTCACGCAGGGGCTGCGTAAACTAAGCAGATTTCCCATTTGAAGTTTTACAATAGAGAAATCTCCATACTGGTAACACAACACCACCGTGATAAATACAAACGGTAATGAGAAATCCTTCAGTTAATTAAAATCAATTTGCAACTGAAACGGCTTCTGAGTTGTAAGAATAATTTATATTTTAATATCTCAAATTTTAGTAGTCCAAGAACTAAAGAATGAGGGGGGCGGATGAACAGAACGTATTTGCGTAAATCTCACAAAGTAACGAAGGTAAGGTAAGGTTAGAAACGACAGGTAAGGTTAGAAGAAGCTTTCACCTGAGCCGATCAGTTACGAAAATGGCCGACCTAATCCGAACTATACCCGACCACAGACTTCATAAAAATGCAAATATCTCGGTTAATATTCAAGATAGAGAATAAATGTATATAACAATATTTATAGTAAATGTAATTTGCAATAAGATTAGTTCTATACAGTTTTTCGATCCGATGCATAATAACGGAGATATTTTGAATTTTCGAAAATCCCCCCCTTTAAACCCCCCTCCCTCTAGTCCGATTTCAGCCATTAACGAACTTGATCTGTCTTTTTGCCTAAAAAGGTTAAATATCGAGTTTTGTAACGATCAAACAAAATTTGCGACCACTACAACGTTAACAGACAAATATATATATATATATATATATATATATATATATATATATATATATATATATATATATATATATATATATATATAGAATTTTGAAATGACCTCATTTTCGTCATCTCCTGGGTATGATGGATGGACAATTGAAGAAATGTTTCGAAAATCGCGTCATGAGTACGACCTCGCTTCGACATGTCAGTGACGGGGCCTTGTCGTCTCTACGGGGACGAAGCTTCAGTCGCTTGGCGGTTGTGGTCCAGGCTATAAGGCTATAATCAGGTACCGCCTACATCTCCTCTCTATTATTAGTATATGGTGGTTCATTTATTTTTTAGTTGTCTTTTGCATTACAGTTCCTCTGGTGTTCAATTCAGGGTTTTCCACCCACTGTGATACGTTTATATAGTTTTCCTACCTGTAATTTGTGTTGTTTTTAATTTTATTTATAGTTTTAAGTCTTTGACATACGCTTATCGTTTTTAACTTCTTTAATTTTATTAGTTGACTATTTATTAAATTTTCTATTGCTTTTATCCTGAATTTATTTTGGTTTTAATGTTTTCATTCTTTATTTTTGTTTTTGTGACTGTTTTTTACACTGTTGGCCATGCTATGATTGTTAGATTGACTTACAGTTTTTCTTTTTCAGCAGGCACTGACGATGGAGCGCTGACTCCGAAAGTGCACTTTGTATAAAATTAAAATCAATAGTAGAGGAGAATGCCATTTGATTGATCCTTATTTTGTATTACTACTTGTAGATGTAATTATGATGTACAATATATTTATTTCTAATAATTCTGAGGCTGTATTTAGCATAGCCTCTCAGCTGTAAGTATGCATTCGGTAGTACTAGTTGGCTTTGCAAAATCTTTTGCAAAACCAGCAATGCTAATTGATTAATAAAATGAATGCAAAACTTGGTTAGAGCAACTACGCGCAGTAATCGCATGTGGACGCTTCCGCATTACAAAGAGGCAGGGGGACCGAATTAAAAATTTAAATTCCACTTCTCAGGTGGATCCAAAGGGATTGTTAGGAATATTTATGAATTCTACATTTTCCTCGTGAGAAAGCCCCCTAAAAGAGAGTCCCGCAGTTGGGAGCGGCCATCCCAACCTAATGTATGCGCATCTCCAATTGTTCTTTATGCAGATACCGATCCTTGCTCCACTCCTGCCTCATCCAAGGCCTACCTAATCCAAACCCTTTAATCTGAACACCGTATACATGGGAATAAAATTAATGTATGTCTGTTCCTAATGTTATCTTTGGATACGTATTTGCCAAAAAAGTGAAATAATTCCCAGTATATTTTTAACTGGCCATTTGAAATGCAGTTGATACTGAGTAGTAGTTGCACTATATGAGCTTAACAAAAAAACACAAGCCTGATCATAAACTCATGAGTAGCAGCGTCTTGCTTAAGTTGCTGTAATCCTATTGTGGAATGAAACTCCTCATAACGTCTTTACCATTTGAATCTAAAAATATACTTAAGTGTTAGCTATTATAACATTTACCGATGAGCAGTTGAGGTTCGTGGATAGACACTGTGGAGCTGAGCCGCTGTAATCCCTATCATTTTTTAACCCTTAGTCAGTCGCGCGGGGTCTGTTGGACCCAAGGCGCCAAACAAAAACCCATGCCAATCGTTCATTTCTGAACTTGCACACCCTATCCCTAATATCACATCACTAGATAAACTAGCTTTGGGGTCTACTGGAGGAGACACTGATTCAGAAACTGAGGACATTGTTCAGGTGCGTGAGGATGACTCCAATACTGAGGAGAGTGCTGGTTCTGAAGATTAAAATACAATTATTTCTCAACTTTTTGTACTTATTAATAAAGTAAATATATTTTGCATTAAATTTAAGTAAAAAAATAACATACCTTAATTGTTATTGGGAAAATATAAAAAAGATAACCTGTTTGGGGTCTGTTGGACACCCGCTCAACCTCTGACGTTAGTAACAGGGGTTCAACTGACTAAGGGTTAACATTATTGTCAATGCTAACTTTCAATATATGAGTTCTTTTCCTTTAATTTATTCTTCATACTACTCCAATATACATCACTAAACTTGTTGTAAGTTCCATCCTCCTGCTTCTGAAAAATATATTCGAATAGAACCGTGTTTTTTTTTTTTTTAATTCCGTTTATTTTTGGATACAACATAGAATACTCGTAGAATTACATAGGTATCCCACTCTTGGTTATTTTATTTGACTTTATTTATCTATTTTATGTTCATTTATTTCTCATTAAAATTAAACCATGACTTTTAACCAACAAAATCTAAGCGAGATTAAAATTATTACGCATTCACAGGTGTCTCTCCATGGGGATGTTACAGTTCAGAAAAGAGGTTGTTGGTTAAATTTTAAATACATAATAATAAATACCGGGGGGGGGGGTATATCAAAATTGTATGGAGGACGGATTACACAGGGCAGAAGAAGAGATGTCTCAGCCAAACCACTGCGAGAGGTACAGGAAGGGAATGAAACTGGCCCTTCTTCTCTAGGTTCCTATAAAGGAATCTCACCAATGTCCAATAATAGACAACTTCAGCTTGTTTCGTCAAGGAGGACGGATTTCCACAGTCCGAGAGATGGTTTCTGCCTACAACCGAAACAAGTACGCGTGAACACACACTAGTTGCAACGATATGCCAACCCCTCTCAATCAAAGCCTGTGTTAGAGTGAGAAGTTAGCGGGCCACCAATAGAGAGCGGAAGATCTACGGGTACCTAAATCGTGAAACCAGTGCCTAATTAAATTTCATTGAACCCCCCCCCCCCCCCTACAGTCGTTTATGTTAAAATTACATGGCATGCAAAAAGGAATCCATTTGATTGCCTCTTATATAAATATTACCCTACCGATGAGTAGAAATAAATACTACATTTTAATTAGTAAAAATAACGAACAGAGCTTGTTTAAAATTTGATATTATTATATTTCAGCCAGTCATAACCAACAATAAGCCAGTCATAACCAACAATTTGATTCGGAATGGTACCAAAGTTGGGTGTGAAATGCAACGTTTTATCCCCATATTTACAATTTTCTGATGGTGTAACGTGGACAAAGGATTTAAAAATCAAAATGAAAAAAAAAAAAAAAAACCAAAAAACTGAAATGTATCCGATCGAAATTAGTTCACTAATAATTAAGCTCCTATGTCATGTTTGGGAACCGTAATTTTTGGGAAAACGTGAAGAGGGATGCAGTCTGTCAGGCAATATGCATAAAGACTAAAATGAACAATTTATTTTTGTCCTACTACGTTTTTTTGATACATCCTAAGTTGCTTATTATACAAATAACGATTCAATAAATATTTGGGTATTTGGGTGATTAGTAAATTTCCATCTTAAATGGGATCCAGAGTTGAACGTTGCAGTCTTATAAGCATTATAATAAAACAATTAATGAATATAGAACAATACTATAATCAAAATTACACATAATAAAACAAAACAACACATATTATATTTATTTATCTATTCAATTATAAAACTTAAATAACTTTTTTTCATTTTTTATATATAATCATTTATATTTATTTTTATACCGCACTTTCCACTAATATAATAAATCTTTAAATTTACTTAATGGGGTTAATACTTCTGAAATATTGTTTGAATTGAGAAGAACTCGTACATCTCTTTTAACCAGACTTCCAGTATCCATGCATCAATTTAATTTAATAAAAATAACTTTTAATGAAATAATTACACTTTATTTAGGTTTACCCTACTATATAGACGCGTAAATGTATATAATTTATTCAAACAATTGAAACTTAAATGCTTAGTGTCAAAAAGGAGAACTATATCAACACAGATTCAGTTTGAGTTGAAAACACCCAGGAATAAAAAAAAAAAGCACACATGTCATATGCATAAGTGAGCTATGCCCCACTGGTACTTAAATTGGCAGCTAAATATGTCCTGGAATAAAAAGGAATATTCTCATAATACTTGCTGTTGAGAACAGATATAGAATTCACATTGTAGCTCGAGTTAATTAAACCAAAGACATTGTCGTCAGTATAGGAAATAGGATACGAGACGTTGCCACAGAGGTTGACAGGTGGTTGTACTTTTACTATATCTTGGATTTGTTTCTGAGAAAAATAACGAATTTCTTCGAAGGAACTAGGAGTTGCTTTGAAAATCCAAGCAACTTGAAACCCTTTCTAAGCAGGTTAAAATTACAAAACCAGTTCGGAGTATAAAAGAACATCTATGAAGAATGTGGGGGATTTTCAAGCTGACAGAATAAAAAAAGTAAAGAAATTGCCACTTCTAGCATTGATCGGGAATAGATTATAATAAAGCTATGTAAATAAAGCTATGTGAAATAAGGTTGCTCTGCAAGCTAGAGACAACGGCCTCAGTGAAATGTCTCAACAGTGTTCTCTTTAATCTCAGCTTGGGAGTAGAAATCTGCTGAAGTGTTCTAATCTTGCAATGATGTTATTCTTATTCATTATTTTTTTATTTCACACACATAACACAGGACAATTGTTGCAATATGCACCAATTATATTCATTTTTTTGGATTTATTTGGGCAATTAATTTTGCGGATATATATATATATAATATTTACAGGCTGCACCCTGTAATTAGTTTCGTGAACAGGTAAACTAGATTTTCTCGGTACCGAAGAATGGAAAAAGAGAAGCACACTGCATTCCTATTGTTTTCTGGATCATACATTCACACCAGTAGAGAAATTTCGAGTCGCCAGAGTTAGATAAACATCCCTCGGTAGCCTGTAGCCAAGCTTGCTAATGATAGGCTTCAGCCAGTAGGAGTATGCAGACTTCAACTTTAATCTACTCTCCAGGTTTGCCCCACTGACATGTTGGAAGTGAGAATTTATGTATATACATATATGTGTAAATACACTCTGTAAATTATAATAAACATTCTCTGCTACATTAACTATTCTATAGTTAGAGGTCAATATTATTTTTTTTATTATATAAACAATTTTTAAAAAAACATTATTTGTTTTATTTTCCTGAGCTTTATAAATGCTTTACTTTAATTTTTCGTTTGTTTGTTAGCACCCGATGAAAACGACGCGTAAATCAGCTCCCAGATGAAAATTCATTCCTGTTGATGAGGCATGTTTTACAGATCTCAAATCCCAAATCACTTGTTGATTACTACATTCTAATAATGGCAGTTCAAGAATCAAAGTATTCCATTGAATTGTTATATTCTATTGGAAGAAAGTAAGGCTGTGTTGCTCATAACAGACCTGTCCTGGCTCCGTCCTGAGTTAATATTTTTTATTTCCTATAACGTTCATTATGAGAATTGATAAATAAATGACCAAGGATGAAATCTGGCTACACTGTTCCCAAGACAAGAATACCAGAATTCGCGTGATTTCGATGTTTAATTTAGAGATTTGTCGCTGCACCCCAATAGTGCAAAGGATATAATATTTGGGTGCCGGCTTGCAAAATCCACTATAGTTTATAGCCATTGACTATGTGACTGTGAGCAAGACGATATAAAGAGGCTGGCGTGTTTGTGAGTGGAGAGGCCAGTGTGCGTGAAGTCATTTGTCTGGGGACGTCGCGATGGTGGGAGGACGAAGACAAACTGCTTTTACCCTGCCCGATGGCTCCCTGGCCAAATCCCGTTATTCCCACAAGAATATTTCCACCTCCATCATTCTTCCAGGTCCGTATTGCTTCCATAACTCCAGATTCGAGGAGTCCCACTTACTTCCATCATACAGAAAAACAGATTTATTCTGCCAGTTACTCCAAAAATGTATCGCTGATCCAGCTCTATAACATATCATATTTAACTGTGTTGTTTGAACATGTGATACAACTAAAATAAAGGAAATACATATTAATACTATTCAAATAACATGCCAAACTTTTACTTTTTTTATCGATGTTATATTATTTATTAGCGTCCACTTTATGCTACCAAGGCTAATCTTTAGTATCGATATACTTTCTTTAAGCCTTATCCTGTATGTGTTCATATTTATTTATATTCACTTATTGTTCATGACTATCGAGTTTATTATATAATAAATTTCGAGAATATTTTTTGTATTACGAAAATTAGAACAGTAGCATAGTGAATGTTCGGCTTGTGTCACATACCTGATGATTGAAGTTATTTAATAAAATATCAAAAGTGACTGAAATAAGGTTCCGTTATTGCGGTAAAGCATAATATTGTTCTATTTCCAACTTACACCAACTTAACAGGCCTTGCAAAATAGTTTAAATTGTCAGTTAAATTATTTTTGCTTGATTCATCAATAATAATCTATTTCTCTTATTGAAGAAATTAAAAGATGAAAAATTAAAATTTTGGAATTACATTAGATCACTTTTGTATTGTAGAGGTCAATACATCTACGCAATCTACTATTTTTGTTGTATACTGCTGAAGTACATTTCTTGTCTTTTTGAGATGACGTTGACCTGCACGTGAATAGTCTTATTCTTATATATTTAAATTAAATATAGAAATATTAAACCTATTATTATATCCAAGCCAAAGAACCATAATTATCTCCAAATCAACAAATCATAATAAAAAATTCTTCTGAGAATAAATATTTACAAGATAATCTTTACAAGAAAGACTGTTCCTAAAAATTAATACACAATAACACATTCAAACAAGCTCACAAATTATATATGTTATAGGTATAAAACAATCCCCTCACGATAATAACAATCTGCTACAAAATATTCAACTTCTACTATGAATTATTATGACCAAATTATAAAATTATGTTATTTTATTTTGTGCCAGGGTCGGGTAATAAAGTAGGGTTGCTTTATAGTAGTTCTTTATTAAAACGTTGTTTTCCTTTCATATTTCATGGATTCAATTCTCGTCGGTGTGCTAAATTGTAGCCCGTAAACTAAGAGCTATTGTATTATACACGAAGCCTCTTGGCGTACACGTGGGAAAACGTTTAAACAAATTTCTGTCAAAAAGTTTGTGCGCCCTTTTAGAATATCCGGTTTTCTTCTTCCTCAAAATGCTCTTGCTGTACTCGGGGTTTCTAGCCCCATTAGCTTTTTTTTTTTTTTTTGGGGGTGAATCTGTATTTTGGCACATCCTCTTCCCAGAGTATCCATTTCATGCAAATCGTATTTATTTGGACCATTCTCAGTTGGTTTGGCTACATTCCTTGACTGCCTTCCCATAATCAAAATCAAATCAGGGACTGTTTGTCAAAATCAAACTTTTGATCGCTGTTAGCTAAGCCGGGCAGCCAAAAATGAATAATGCCCATGCTATAAGACAGCTCCCTCCCTAGTAGCCTTGTGATTCAGAAACGTGAGAGAAGTAATTGGCATACCAGAAAATGTGGTATATTTTGATCGAAATTCAGCCAACTGGGTGGTGCATCCATTTTTCTATGTGAGGGACATAGGCGTTCATGGCCTTCATATACCTATGTCCGACGAACTACAGTTCATATACAAATATCATTGTTAACTCACGTTTGCTGTTTTCCGGTTGTTGGTTTATAGTAACTTGTCTTGGCCTACCCAGCCATTGGAGACCAGAAAGGGTTCTAGATGAAACAGTTCAAGATTTTCTTCATCCTCTTAAGTGTTTTTTCTTCCTTTCGTTCCACACTTCGGGGTTTGTACCGTTTGAGCAATACATAACTATAGAGCCATTTGTTGTTTTTCTGAATCGGCCAAAAAAGCTTAAAAGGTGGAAATTCAAATGGTTTTCCAAAATGGACTGTATTTAGCAAGTAAGCATTTGTTTTTGCAGATATGAATTTTCTAAAATTAATATAATTAAAATATAAATACATAATAATAGATAATAATTATTTATAATAATAATTTAAAAGTTTATTTTGTTGAGCCACGGACTTTTTAAAAAATATATAACTCAAGCAATCTCCTTTCAGTGTTGAACCATTTACTACAAAACTTATACCTTAATACTTCGAAGCTTTGGAAGTTTCTTTACTACAATTTCATATTTCTAAGAACAGAAGTTTTAATTGCAGGTTTTAAGAAATTGTATTTTATTTAATAGATAACAGTTACTTCTAAAAGACGGTGAATTTTGTAAAGAAAAAAATACTAACTTCATGAAATATCCACTCTTGGCAAAGTAAAAAATGAAGTTTAACAAGCAATTTAATGGTTAAAGTTGGGAGGAAATAAAATATTCCTGATATGAATATTCCAACCTTTCGGGGATTAATTACTCAAATAGTTTACTAAATGTTAACGCCATACAAAGTCCGCTTCTACACTCACATACATATTACCCATCCACAAACACGCGTGCGCACCCGCACGACATGCAATATGAGGACATATATGGTTCTAAATTGCATAAAATAATAAATGTATTCATGTAATGTATAAATAATAAATATGATCGATAGTCATGGACAATGAATGAATTAATATGAGTTAGTTTTGTCATCTAAAGATAAAATAATAATAAAAAAAAAAAGTCCGCCACGGCCAAGGGGCTGCGTAAACTAAACAGATTTCTCTCGAGCACCACGTATTTGCATTTACCTCAAAACGTAAAAGTTCAATGAGACAATATTTGGTGTTTCATAATATAACACCTTACTGCCAATATGACATGAGTAGGAGTGTTGGTTTACTGAAGACCGAAACTTAGAAGGCATCATACGGACTTCATCCCTCACCATCAATTTGCCTTCAAGCTTCATCATACTGCCGTTCATCAACTGCAAAGGGTATCCGAAGTCATTACAAAAGGGTTCAAGCAAAATCAGTATACAACGGGGCCCTTCCTCGATGTTTCAAATGCCTTTGACTCGGTATGGCACGAAGGACTGCTGCATAAACGTAGGATTAGAAACACTCCTCATACATGCTTACCTCTATAGTATTAATGCATCCTTCTTACAATGAACAATATTTCAAGTGAAAATAAACAACACTCTCAGCACGAGCTGGAGTACCGCAAGGATACATACTTAGCCCTTTGCTCTACATCCTCTACTGCAGTGACATCCCGCAGGTGGAAAATTCTTTATTAGCTACATTCGCAAATGACACACTCCTCCTCACTCAAGACGAAACTCTAAACACTTCCATACTCGACCTCCAAACAGTAGCCACCCGGGTCTCAAGAGGGTTTAAGAACTGGAAACTCTCGTTAAACCCTGATAAAACGCAGGCCAAGATTTTTGCTCTTCGTCGTTTCAAGAATGAAGATCTTCCTCGACTGATAATTGGGCATCACTCAATTCCTTGGACACCGAAGGACCAGAGCATCCACAACCTCAGAGTACATTTAGACACACGACTTAAATGGTGACATCATATCCACATTAAATTGCAACAAGCACACACACGAATTACCCAACTATACTCTTTAATGAACAAAAATACACCACTGAAACTGGTTTGTGCAACATTACTTTACAAAACACTCATACACTCTATATTAACATACGCATGCCCAGTCTGGCTGGGCATCAGCAACACACACAAAAAGAGACTCCAGTCCTTCCAGAGCGAAGTACTTCGATAGCGGCGAATGCTCCCTGGTTTGTTAGGAAAAGCCAAATCCACAGGGAATTGGAGGTTGCTCCTATTTCAGTACACCTTCAACAATGTGTGAGGAAATATCATGGCAGCCTTCCGATGTCAAGTGAAGCCACTCGTTATAATTTAGGTGCAATGACTGAAGGACGACTACGTCCGAGCTTGTACCAAAATATATTAATTTTGTAATAAATCTTATAATAACACTTTGTGTATAATACTTATGTATTGGTCCAAATAATTTTCCTTTCTTTCTCTGAAGACCGAAAACTAAAAAAATGCAAATATTTCGGTTAATAATCAAGGTATAGCAAAAACGTAAATAACAACATTTATTGAGCATTACTTTTATAATAAGATTGATCCTATGGAATGTTCGATATTATATTATAGATATTTAGAATTTTCTGGCTGTATTTTAAACAGTTTTAAATTGTGTGTGTGTGTGTGTGTGTGTGTGTGTGTGTGTGTGTATGTATATACCTTGACTTTTGCATTATGCTTGATATTTATGTGATTAAAAATATTATTAATTATGTGTGTTATGTCTCAGACACTGATTGAAGATAGAACGGGTTTCTCCGAAAGTACTGTGCCTGTATCTAAAGGATTTTTAGAGTGGAGATGTGTGACCTTTTATATCCTTCTGTTGATGGTAGGCCCAGATTACTATTTAAAACAAAATTTAACATTTTGATATTATTTATTGATATGAAGATATAATTATTTATTGTTTCTTAAAAAACAACAATATTTATTTCCAAGCACGCACAGATAGACACTCACTCATACATACACACACACACACACACACACACGCAAATAGCAAATGCTATTGCTGGCTCCACTCAAGACTGCGTTCAATGCTGAAGCAGGCGAGCGAAGACATATTAGGGGTCAACCCTTACCTGGCTAAACTCTAAAGGAGATTTTGGAAGCACTGGTTACTCCTAGGCACGAGCGAACATAATTGCACTTGTAAAGTACCACTGGAAAAAGTCAATCATAACTGTATTTCAAAACTGGTTAGAGATTCGCCAAAAAATAATAATTAGCCAAAATCCAGATAATTGGAGCACTCAGTTCATGTCCGGCCATGAAGATTGTGTACCATATGAGCATAAATAAAAATGAGGAGACAATTGGGCGTCTGCGGACAAATAGCTTAATAGACCAGACATGTTTTTCAGAGATGCATCCGGCACGAGGTGGTAAGGCTTAAGATAATGCAAAGCAATTACAACTACGCCCTGGAACAGGATTAAGATATACAAGTATTTGTGCAGTCTTGGAGGAAAATCAAATTACTAGAATAAGTAAATAAAGCCAGAAATAAAAAGTCCATAAATCACATTCCTTTATCCCTACGACGATAAATAAACGGCAATATCAGGAGCCAAAAAAAGAGGTATCTGTGTGTGTGTGTGTGTGTGTGTGTGTGTGTGTGAGAGAGAGAGAGAGAGAGAGAGAGAGAGAGGGCGGCGAGATAAAGTGGCAAACAGACAGATGGAGCGTTTGTGTGTGTGTGTGTGTGTGTGTGTGTGTGTGTGTGTGTGTGTGTGTGTGTGTGTGTGTGTGCGCGAATAAATGTAAGAAGTTGAAGAAAGTAGATGACCATACAACTTTAGAACGTCTTGGCATTCATTTCTGCTACATTATGACGTAAGCGAAGTTTTCCGTAGGATGCTCAATGTGAATTGTATTGTGAAATACTATTCAACTCAACAACATACTAGCGTATCTCATATTAAGAATGAATTTCCGCTATGGAAGACAGGAAGAAATTGTCAGCCAGAAAATTAAAACTTAGGGTAATCAATGCAAAAAATGAGTAGACTGCATAAATCAGTACAATTAAAAATTCATAACTGTATTAAACTCCCACTATATAATGCAAAAAAGTGAGCTAAATTCATTTGAAGTTCATAATTCTAGGAAATGAGGATAACGAAATTTAGAAAAATTCTGGCGTTTCCCACATTAAAAATAAAATAATGTTGTTCTTATAAGGCTCACTGTCCAACAACGTGTTAAATTAGTTTGTAGGAAGGGAATAGCGTTTCTAATTAAAACGAACGTGAGTGGAATACTTTCTTTCACCATTTTTCCCATCTCGCCCTCTATTACAATGAAAATTAACGAGGAAACATTAAAATGTGGATTTTCAACCAATTTTATTCCAGGAAAAATATAAATTGTAGAATTTTCTCTTTTGATAGTCTTTATTTAGTTTTCCAACAGGGATCGAAAAAACGCTTTTATATTCCATCGACAAATTGTAGACTAATACAGTGGTGATTCAGAAATACCGATTAATTCCTCTCTATAAATCTAAACACTGTATTCCTGTTTACTGAAACATTATAAGTGCTAAGTGACGATATAATAGTTAATATTGAGTCTAAATTCCTTCCACCAGAAATTCATGCAATCTGAAATAGAAACTGTAATATGATATTGAGGCACCAGACCATACAAACCAATGTTTCTTATTTTTGTTAATGTTGAAGCATTAGGTTGTCAAATTACCAAGTATCGCTGCTGATCAAAATAATTGTACTAAACACTTACTATAGTACTATCACACTTAACAATTATTCTCTAGGATTCCATTAAAGGTTTCCTATGCTCATAAGGAAGAATACATCATTTCGGAAAGTCAACTTCGAAACGATAGAAGCTCCCCAGAGAAACTCATCATCATATATTGGGCTAACATTTTCATATGATGGAAGAATGTCCACATATAATTAAACTTGCTTATTTTTCTATTTATTTATTTACTCGTCCACTTTATGCTACTAGGCTTACTGGGACAGATTATCTACAGGTTACGACCCTTTTCTAGCCAGGGTGGAACTGAGGAATTTATAGAATGAGTCCATCACTAAATAAATTTTTTATTTAACATTTTATCTAAGCCAAAATATGTTGTAAACTTGGTATAACTCAACATACTTTTTCTGCCTACGTTTTTTGTTTTATTTTTTTATTTTTTATTTTTTTTTAGTAGAATTTATAGTTTCTGAGTTAAAAACATTCAGAAGTAACGGGGCAAAGTGCGTAAGCGCGACTTCTCTCCAGACTGGGTGGTTTTAAAAGAAATAACTTCTTATTTTAAATCCTTTTTTGAATCTCAAGTTTCCCAAATAATAAAATTACTTAAATCCAATTCACAACATTGTTCATCATTTCATTAGGTAGTATGGAAATGTATTTTGACAACTACTGTTTTAAATAATGGAAGAAAAGCGGCTTAAAATAAGCCTGAACATTCACATAAGGGTTTAGAAAAGTTTTATTTTTTTCTTAAATGACGTCTCTTGGCTATAGCCCTTTTCTTTTTCTTCGTTCTCAATTCAACATATTCTACAATATGTTCCCTTAAGGGAAATCTGTTAAAACAATTTATTCCTATCATATTTATGCGGGCAAGCCTTGGAGACTTATGTATGTAGGTTATTTTACCTGTGCATATTTCTATATGTACAGGTGAATAGAGGGTAAAATCAGCTCTTAAACTTGTTCCTAGGACTGTAACATTTCATGCATTCTTCATTCAACAGCATTTTTGGACAAACATACATGGTAACACATAGTTTTACTTTAATGTTTGCTTCCTATATTATTTATCTATATTAGCAGATTTCTCTTAAGGGAAATCAGCTATTGAGGTTTTGCTCATGACGCGATATTTGAAAAATTTCCACAAATGTCTATCGATCTTACCTCGGAGGTGACGCAAATGAGATCCGTTCAAAATTGTCTATAAATGTTGTTATATCATATGTTATGTAAATGGAATATTAACCGATATATTTGGATTTTTTAGTATTCAGCCTTCAGCAAACCCCCACTACAACTCATATCATATTAACAATAAGCTGTTATTTTATGAACTACTTTATTCTAAGCTTAAATACAAAATATTTTTTTATTATGAGATACATGCAAATTTGTTGCATGATTAAATCTTCAATTAAGATTTTAGTCAACACTAAAGAATGTCTGACATGGAATAGGTTAGGGGGTGGGGATTCGAAAATTCAAAATAGTGCCGTTATTATGAGGCGGATCGTAAATTGCATTTTTCGTAACTTAAGTATTAAGTCATATTCGTCATTTGTAAACATTTGGACAAAGTTTTAAATTTCAGTCATGAGTAGACTTTCAATAATTCTTGAGAAAAGATCACTTAAGCACGGAGACTTAGAAAGTTTTTTTTTGTTTAGCAGATTTCCCTTATTCCACTCATAATACTATGGTTAACTCCTTTAACCAGCGGAAAATACAAATGAAAAAATGATTCACAAATGTGTATTATGTTCTGAACTTATTTTTCTTTAAACTGTTATTTAAATACAACAATATTTCTGATAACTGGACATGGTAGAGTACCGATATCTTTCAGTCGTATTGAACAATAACCACAACATGTACAGAGGAAATTATTCATGGACCTTTGTTCGAGAGCGATGGGGAACAGTGGATGAATTTAGCCTAGGTGGGGCAAGGCCCAAATTTCCCAACTTATACCTGTGCATTCCTAACTACCCAGCCTGAGGGATCCCAGAGGAATTGCTACACTAGATGTTGGCTAGGGGTGGTTTCCCCTAACTTAACCAGCAAATTGTTAGCCCTTCATATTAGGCAAGACAACTCAATACTTATCTTTTTCAAGGTATTTGTACATTATATATTTTGGCCTGTTGAAAAGTACATTTATTCAAGGAATATATATATATATATATATATATATATATATATATACATATGTTTACACACTCTAGCTATGCTACCTGCCTTTGAAGAATTAAGAAAAAAAGGTATCCGGTGCAAAATTTGAAGATGGAATATCATTATGTACTTAAACCAATTTCTGGTGAATTTATAGGGGTTTTAAAAAGATCAAAAAATGAATGGACAATAATGACTATTTTTCAGACTTCTTCAATTTATTCTCTTAGAACCTAAATTATTTCTGCGATATTTACGTTATCCTAGGCTCCAGTGATCTTTTCTTTTTCTTTTTTCAAAAGAGTTCAATTCATTGTCTTGGAACAATAATTATTTCTGGAATTCCTGAATGTTATCCTAGGCTTCAGTCGGCTAATTTTTCAAAGGACCTCTTTGATTAGTTCCCTACCAAAATTAATTCTGTGGATACTTACACGTAATCGTTTAAGCCCCTGTGGGTTTTTATCATGCTGCCAGCGATCTTACACTGTCACTTTCGTGTCTGCTTATTATTCATTTCTTATTTACCTTTTACATAACGCAAGTCATCCTTTTCCCACCCTCATTCCAGAAACGTACGTGTTGGAGACATTTGAGAAAGGTGCCGAGAGGCGATTTGACTTGGAGGTAATATCCATCGATGGCGTGGGAGGTGTGAATCAGAAATCCTGAAAGCCTTGGCACTATATCCTTGGCCATCTCAAGCCATATCCTTCCCCATCTTAAATCCAATAGGTTTCTTCTTCAAGCCACTCTACGACCAACTAAGTAGGAAAAAGGTATTTTAATGCTGTGATAACTTGTTTTTTTTTTATTTTTATAATTTTCAATGAAACATTTTGTGATGAAATTCGGCGTAAAAAATGTAAAATGCTTAAAGATACCTACAACACAAATGCGCCTACTTCAAAATATGTTTAAAAACCCAATTAAAAATACTTAAATAGCTTTTAACTAAATTTTGAGGATCTTCTGGAAATTAAATGGAATTTCTTTTTCTTATCGTCCACTTCGTGTTACTACGGCTAATTGGGACGGTTGGTCTGCAAGTTACATTGAAACCACTTTTCTATATATATAATAAATGGACATTTCATGAATTTGGGGCCACTGGCCCCAGTACGAGTCTGTGAGTTGAGCCAACTTGAAATACAAGTTTATGTCGGAATATGAACCCAGAAATCTCTCTGCTGAAGATCTTGGCCTAAGCACTGACCCCAGGGCTCTTTTATATTGTAATAAATAAGTTATTATTGACAGAGAGGAAATATTAAAAACGAATCAATATGACACTAGCCACGGATTTAATGAACAATTAATATCGTTTGTTTAATGGGGGGAAAAAATTGAATTATTCTCTCCACTGTATAAACTAGAAGATGAGATTGAGGCAGGTAGAGTTCCCGCGGCACTTAACTCATCAGATTGAAGGGGCATTCATCAAACTATGCCCCTTGGAAGAACATCCTCCTCCTTGAAGGATCCTCTCTATAAGAGTAATGACTTCCAGGGCTACCCAACCGCTGGAGGAAATGGCTAGGAGATTGTGGAGCATGGAGACAAGCCTGGAGAAACCATTAGGCCTGGAGGAAATGAGACACTGGCTCATACAAAGGCCTTGTCAGCTCAAAGCTCTCCATCTACCCGGCCCACTAGCTGCCATTAATATCATACACCCAGCCATAGGGCTCAACCACTCAATATAAAAGTCAATTCTCAATTCTACTCCTCATAAATCAGCTGTGAGTTTCATTTCGTTAAAGAAATAATTATTTGGTTGCCTATTGAAGTAAACGACCTCTTCAAATTGTATTTCGTATAGCTGAAGATCAGGCAATATTCATAGAGATATGTGAGTTGTCAACTAGCTTCTCTATAATATAATCTACAGGTAGCCAACATTACACAAATCATCATTTTTGAAACTAATTAACACATTCACTTATTTTTTTTTATGAAATAGAAGCTCAAATAGTATTTTTTTTTTTCAAATCTCTTCGTAGGTGTTCAATATACCCCACCCTCCTTTTGAAGCATGTGACACGTCAACGCGATACTCATATTTGCCCCACGTTGCGTTGGACACTAGGAGACTGCCCGCATATTTGCCTTAGCACAAACAACCTGTATCCCGGAATTGCCCGTGCCATCGTCTAATGCTCCGTGCTGTACGATGATCAGCAACATACCCTAGTATGGAAATCACGCTGAACAGTTATTTTTGAGTAGCACTGCTAAAAATGTAGAACATAAAATGCTTTATGTTTACTAGAGCTGAAGTGGGAGTTCACTCAAGCACTTCAGCTTCTTAGCGGGAATCATGTAGAACTCGAGAGCTTCCTCTTCCCAACGTACGTTGATCACGCGCATATCTAAAATAAGAGAATAGTTATGATTTTATCAAAGTGGATGTTTTTTTGATACACCATTATAGAAATTGTCGAGATCCCCGGGCTCTACGCCTCCACAAAACATCTCTTTATTGTGACCATTTATAACATCATAACCTCATTCCTAGAGGGGTTATCTAAGTTATATATTATATTATATATATATATATATATATATATATATATATATCCCTCATACCGATTATAAACACTAGATTTAAAACATTATCAGGCATGGAGAATTCTGTGCCTTTATTTATTTAAACAGAAATGTTTTTAATGATGGTGCTTTAATGACTAAGCCGAATATAAATAAAAAACAATAATCTACATCATTTAAAATTGTATTTTGCCCAACATCTACATCTTATATACGTATATATATATATATATATATATATATATATATATATATATAGACACACACAGATATATATTCGCACACAGGGAGTCACAGGGAATCCTTGGTTCCTGTCACATCATTGTGAAGAGCAGGGGACTGATGATGGAGCGTATGCTCTGAAAGCGCTCTGTCACAACGAATAAAGAACAGTGAAGGAACGAGGCGTTTTTTTCTTACCTGAGATAATAATTCCTTCACCATCCAGCACCTCAAAAATGGACCTCATTTTCGTCATCTACTAGGTAGGATCGATGGACATTTGAAGAAAAATTTCGAAAATTCCGTCATGAGTACAACCTCAATAGCTGATTTCCCTTAAGGGAGATCTGCTAATAACTGAGAAGATAAAATGTTAAAACTATTTGATTAAGATATGTATATGATATTATGTAAATGAAATATTAGGGATGGTTGATGAGGGTTAGTTACCCATGTAGGGGGCAAATTAGGGTATTTAACCCCCTCCATCCCTTCCATTCATCACGAAACTTAACCCTCTCAAGTGTCGAGCTTAACCCTTTCATCAAATTAGCCTAATTGCATCATCCGTTACAGATAAGAAGAAAAAATGAATCAAGTCTTAAATAAGTAATAAAATCTAGTCGCAGGACTTCTAAATCCTCCAAGCTTATTTATTAATTTCTTTTAATTGTGATGTTATCATTATTTTATTCTTTGCTCGATACGAAGAAATTTATATCTAATAAAGAATATATCTCATAATGAAACGTATTATTGATCCATTATTCAAAATATATTTTTCTAATAGGAATAGAATCTACTACCTGCTTCAGTAAAATTATTAGAATCTCACCCATGAATTGACAGCTATCTAAGGCTTTAAAATATACCAAAACAAATCCTGACCTTCCCTTTTCTGACGCAGAGTATTTTGAATCATGTCTAAATGGGATGTATATAATATAATTATTCAAAATTTTGTCTTCCACGAATAATTTTGCACGCTAGTATTTCTTCATTATTTATTTGGGGGAAACAACCTACGGGTTAGTTAACTTAAAATGAAATACCGTCTATTTAAGGATGACCTTTATGATTAAAAAAAAAAGAAAATATGGAAATTTATAGAATTTACTTCTTTACAGATATTATAAGCTATTTAATTATAAATAATTATACGTTTTGTATTATATTTATATACCGAGTAAAATATGGCTTGAAAAGTCATATAATAAAGGCAAATAGAAAACAGTATTTGATTTATTGATTTATGAGAGTAATGCTGCATTGGGATCTACTCTTTTGCAGGTCAGTAACTGTCTATTTTTGTGCAGATTTTCCTTAAGGGAAATCAGCTATTGAGGTCGTACTCGTGACGCGATTTTCAAAAATGTTCTTCAAATGTCCATCGACCCTAACCAGGAGATGACAAAAATGAGGTTCGTTCAAATATATATATATAAAATTGTAACCTCTGTCTGTACATTGATTTTTTTCCCGAAATTTCACGATAACTTTTCGTTTCACATGTCATAGACACCATAACTGCATTTTGTTTCTTTGGTGTCTGTTTGTTTGTTTGTTTATTTGTTTGTTTGTTTGTTACCTTTTCACGCATAAACGGCTGAACCGAATTTTATGAAACTTGGTATGTATATTACTACTAACCCAACTTAGACTTTAGGCTGTATTGAAATTCTCTGAGACGAACAGGAGTGGGGGTTATAAGGGAAGCCAGAAATTAAAAATAGCGATTTTTCGTTTCCTATTAGTTTTTCGGCAAATATGAACATAAGAAAAGTTGTTTATTTTGTTATTTAGAGTAACGTTTGTTATGCATACTTTCGTCGTATACCGAATTATAAACGAGATATACGCTAAAACCTATAGCGGAAGTGAGCAATTTTATTTGGGGCAAAAGATCCAACCGAAATAAATAAAACTCGGCATATGTAATAGCACTAACGCTTTCATTATAACAAGCCATACCAACATTTCTAGGGACGGGCAAGAGTGGGGGTTATGAGGGATGCCAGAAATTAAAAATAGCGATATTTCGTTTCGTATTGGTTTCTTGGCAAATATGAACATAACAAAAGTTGTTTATTTTGTTATTTAGAGTAACTTTTGTTATTACCTTAATAATTCATAACTATGTTATTTTTTAACGCCAGTAACAGTTTGCACCAAATAAGGTATACTGCCCCCACCCTTCTCTAAGTGTATTTAATACATTATTTAATTAAAACGTGAAAAATATTTGAAACAGTTTTAGAATTGTGAAGATAATTTTTTAATATATTTGAATGTATTATAGGATAGCTATCCAAAATGCATTGCAGGTTGGCAGCACTGAGGCTATGTAATTGTCGAGCTACTTCCTTTGTCCTATCAGTTCTGCCGCTTCCCTTCCGACCTCATATTGGTCTATGTTTACATGTTAATTGATGCTTATAGCAATGTATTATTATTCTCAGGAATTTCTTTAATTATCATAAATAAATAATTTACTAGAATAAACGCTAGGGAGGTGCACTCAGGTATTTCTGGTATTTATTAACTCTGCTCCGTTAATGTATTATGATATACTTTACTGAAAACCAATATGAATACACAGTTTACAATCGAGACTTATGAAAGTGTTTTAATAGAGGCTATGACGTACCTAAAACAGCTGTCACCGTTGGACATTGTACCGCATGAAGGGAAAGAAACTTATTCATACATGGTTTGGAAGATAGAATACATTCTAGGATTATGAATTATATGGTCCATCACTTTATAAAAAAAAAACTACATACACAGAGGACGGGAAATATAAAAATATTGAGGACAATGAAGTCTTAAATAACAAATAATTTTATTATTAACAAATCCACAGTAACGACGGGTATAAATTCTAAACACTGGGACAGGGAAATAAAAAAAATATTGTGGAAAGTAAAGCCTTGCCAAAAATATACCATCTTCATTCAGCCTCAAATGAATTCCCGGGCGAAGCCAGGTACCTTTGCTAGTATATATATATATATATATATATATATATATATGATGTTGTTTCTTTGTGTTTTGGTCAATGTTGGTGAAAAAATCTTAGTTTATGCCAATATTTCCAGTATATTTATTTTCTCTTCTTCATATTCTGGAAATATTGGCATAAAATAAGATTTTGTCACCAACATTGACCAAAACTCTAATAAACAACAACACCATATATAAATATAGTATAACCTGGTCGAAAACAACAACAAAATTATATTATATATATATATATATATATATATATATATATATATATATATATATATGTCTGTTATATATCTATCGGTTGCCATTTTTGATTGATCACTACCAAACTCGATATTTAAACGTTCTATGTAAAAATAAAGACCAAGTTTGTTAATGGCTGAAATCGGACTAGAGGTAGGGGGATTTTCGAAAATTCAGAATATCTGTTACCATACGTCGGATCGAAAAATTGTATAGAACCAATCTTATTGCAAATTAAATTTACTATTCATATTGTTATATACATTTATTCTCTACCTTGAATATTAACCGAAATATTTGCATTTTTATTAAGAGTGTGGAGGTAACGGACGAGATGAGATCGGCTAACTTCGGTTCTAGTTGTGGGCTTCCGGCGAAAGCTATTTCGGCCGTTTCCGTAACTGTTCGACTCTCATGAAATTTCTCTATTGTAAAACTGCACCTGGGAAATCTGCTTAGTTTACGCAGCCCTGCGTGACGGACTTTTGAATATTCTCTAGCTCAAATGTATTCCCTTACTCTCCAAGGAGGGATGTCAATGAATGAGTGAGTACAAGTTAAAATTTGAATGAAACTAAAAGCAGTAATGTATTTAAGGAATCCTGACAATTGATGCTCTGCGTTTGAAACTCTACCACAATATATGGATTTCTATTAAAATCATTTAGACATGCCCTTCCAATGTCAATTGATCTTATTACAAACTTTGCTTATTACATTTGTCATCAACACATTCCTGCTGAGCCCGATTGAAATAATGGTAATCCTGAGGCCTGTGATCTAAATAGTATTAAGTGGTTTTAATGTTGTTGGTTTGAAAGACGAATATGCTACACAATCTTAGCACAGTAATGAGTTATCATTATCAATTATCAATAATATTTAAATATGGTCATTTTGTCAACAAATCTATTTGAATTACTGAGAATACCCAATTGATTGTATTTATTGAGTTCTCTAAGGTCGGGTTACCATGTTAATTTGATGTCAAAGATTAGTCCTGGAAATGTAAACCATTAACCGAGTTTATGATATATTATGTTGGGTTCAGTCAACAAAAATAAGTGGTTTAAGACCTTCAAATATTTTATTTTATGCTTCTAAAAAACCACCTCTAGAGTAGATATGCCGTTTCAATTATTTAAAATTCAACTATTAAAAGATATCTTTCTAATTGCAAAACACTATTTTTTAATTATTTTGCCCCATTTTTAAAATGGTTTTGTACAAGTAACAGAAGAATGAAAACAGCCAAGAGGAGTAATTTACACATAAAACCATTTTGAAGAGTGGGGTTATTCTTTGAAGTGTAAACATATGCTCGTTAATACCTTAATTAATATGGATTTTATCCAAAGAACGAGATACATTGATACATTCTGGTCTTGATGTTGCGAATTAATAGACGTTAAATTATCGAGAGGTCTTATTTTAAAACTTGATTAACTATCGCAGGTAAAAAAAAAAAAGAGATTGTGCTCATAGATTGGTAAATCAAACCAGGATTGGCATTGAGGGAGGGAAAAAATCATTGGAAATGTTATTATCAAGTCAGATCGAAAATTGTTCTAAACTCGAAATCTCTTTCGTGTTTTAATGTCCTACAATCGTTTTTCTATCAACGGCTTCTATAATGTGAATATTAAATGAGTTATTTGTATTTTATTTTGTTTTCTGCCTTCTGTTGACCCTCATCCCTACTACTTAGGATTTTGCCTTTCATAAGGGGTTTCTATGTCCAACTGAAATTTCAAGTTATGGTTACTCCCTTATTAGTGGAGAACTGAAAAAATTGAATTTGATATGGCATCATCAAAGTGCCATGCCAGCACGTGAGAAATCTGCTTAATTTACGCAGCACCTGCGTGACAGAGTTTTTATAACTGCGGAGAAGGCGTTTTATGTCAATACTTCGATGATGTGTAACATAGCGAGTCATCAAAATGATACGACCTAACTTGTTTGTCTATGTAAATAAAATTCCGAGGTCTATCTAAAATTCTAATTCAATTCGGCGAACTTACAGCTTTTTCATGTTTCAGGCACGTCTAGGAAGAGTAGCATGAAAATGGAAAATCTCTCTGTCAGTTTCTACCCATTTGTTAACAAATCATTTTAAAAGGCATGGGCAATTTCAATGGACTTTTATATGGGAGTAATCACCCTGGCTAGAAAAGGGTGGTAACCTGTAGATAATCCGTCCCAGTTACCTTAGTGGCAAAAAATGGACGTTAATAAATAATTTAATTTTATATGGGAGTAAATACATAATACAACATAGGCCATATGAGTATTCCAATTTTTAACTAGGAGTGAGGGTTAACTTTGACGCCAAAAAATATTCGTAAATATCTTCGTTAACATTCTTTTTATCAAAGGTGACAAAAAAAAATTTCTTTACGCTATATTTCGAGGTCTAAAAACGTGCTTCCGATTAATATATTTCAGTTTTTGATTTCCTACTTTTTGTCCGAAACAAGTTTTATTCCAGATCCACGAACATTTATCGGTAGAATTATGACATTTTCGAATATTTATTATAGACATAATATTTCCAATATGGGCTATATTATGTATGCGTTTCTACTACTGTGTGTCTTTAACGTCGAAGGTTACATGGACATACATTAATCAAAATCTCAAATAATAACGCTTTTATAAAAAAAAAAAAAAATAAAATAAAAAAATAAAAAAAAAAATTCTATTATGAAAGTTTTTCCTGTTCCTAAAATGATTAAATAAAATAATAAATAATCAAATCTTCTACCTTCCCAAAATGAAGGACACAAACGCTCATGATGTGTGATATGTTGAAGTTATACTGATAATGTATCATGTGTGGCAGTAATGTATTTCGAATTGTTCATTATTGATGAAATTCTACGTTATCAAGAAGAAATTTGTCGGTTACATTTTTTAGTGTAAATTAAGAAAAAGTGAGGTGTAAGGTAATGTTTTGCTTCCTTTAGGAGGTCTTTAGCAGAAAGTAATTACATAGTCGTTTAGGAAAGATTTCTTTGAATTGTTTTTGTAAGAGATTAGTTTTCACCCTTCCTCTAATACTTATGAAGTACAAATTACTTGATAATTTATTTTTAGTTAAAACGAAAATAATGAGCACTTTTCTTACAAGTGACACGTGAAAGCCTTTGACAGAACATTACAAAAAAAAATTACTTGTTTTCCAATTATCTTAATGTTTTACAAAAAAAAAAATGATTAAAGATTAATACCTCTTAATCTTAAAAAATAATTAAAAGCAGATTGAAATTTCTCAAACCTCGCTGCCTGGCAATGATGCACCTTCACATAGATTATATAAATTTTGAATAATTTTAATTCAGCAATTTTTTCAAACTTCTACCTAACTTAAATCATTTGGTAGTTCAACAGATGATTCTGCTCAGCCCAACTTCCATTGAAAATTCTCTATAAATCCCCATTTCGTTGTACTCTTTAGTGAAAAATCAATTTGTCGCTCTCACAAGAAACTGCAGACTTAAAAAATGATTTAGAAAAAATCTTTTTTTTTCGTATCGCTATAAATAATTTGGAAAAGTGGAGGGAGGAAAGCGATCTAAGGTTTTCTGCCATCAAAATCCTATCCTCTTCAATAAAAAAACAAAAACAGTTTAAACCACCTTCATATCTATTTCCAAATGTAATCTGTAATAAAATTCTTTGGAGTATACTTTGATAAAAAGTTGGCCAGGGTACCTCATATTAAAATGCTATCCCAAAAAGCAAAAAATCTCTCAATATACTGAGAGTTATTGGAAACACGAAAAGCGTAGCAAATCAAAAATCTATAATGATGGTATATCAATCGTACGCGAGATCTATTTTAGACTTTGGAAGTGTATTTTTTTCTGAAGCTACTTAAAAATTCTTGACGTCATTCAAAACACATTTCTACGTTTAGGAACAGGTGCATTTCAAACAACTCCAAGCAATAAGCTTATGTGCAAAAAGAAGAGAACTTTCTTTTAAAAACAGGTAATCATATAATATAATGAAATACTTCATATCAAGACTTTCCAGAAAATCATAGATAACAATTACATTGAACATTTTACACGAAATCCGAACGACTATATTGACAATACATATAAATCTATCCAATTCACATCAACCTATCATTTCAGACTGTTTCAAATGCAACTTACTTTCAACATCACACTCCCTAACATTTATTTTATACAACTCAAAGCAGCACCTTGGCTCCAATATATTTAATGATAATCAATACGGTTTTCTTCATTTTTAAACTTATAAAACAAATTAATAAATTTAAATTAAATTATAAATTATTGAAAATAATTAGAAATTTATTTTTATATTTGTAATATTTAAAGGTATACGATTTTTTTTTTGTAATATTACTATGACTACATTTCGTCTGGTGGTTAATTTATCGAGAATCCAAAAACACCACCTGGTTTCTTTACAATTCATGCTTGACATTAATTCTTTAAATGTATGATATTGAGCTAGACGTTTCATTCGTAAGTGCTATCAAACATTAATGAGTTTGTCGTTAAACTACAAAGTGAGGTAAATGCGGAACGACTGAGGTAAAGTCAGTACACTTCCGAAAGTGATTAATATGCAAATAGTTGTGGAAGAATGGTGTAAAGGAATGAATAGGTTTCAGCGAGTGAAGGAGAGAGAGAGAGAGTGCGAGAGAAAGAGAGAGAGAGAGAGAGAGAGAGAGAGAGAGAGAGAGAGAGAGAGAGAGAGAGAGAGAGAGAGAGAGAGAGAGAGAAAAGGAGAAGGATGGGTGAATGTTAAATGTGCAATGACTTGTCTCTCGAGAGATCTCTAGGACTCACAGAAAAGTGGGGTGGGGACGAATTTCTGATTCTGCAGACAACTTTGGCGACGGCTTCCAGGGGATCCAGAAACTTTCTGCAGGCAATGCCGTGACTGAAATATCAACTTGAAAATATTCCCTCTTTCCCCTCATCTCTATACTATTTAACTCTCTCCTTTTATTACTCTGATTACTTTGGACAAGGAGTTTCATTGTCATTATTATGTCTATATAATAGGTTTCCGATCTATATAATTCGTGCCTCAAAAGTGCTTTATTTTATACATTTTTATACTAGCTTTGGTACTAGGTCGTCGATGGTTCAACATCAAAATTGGTTTCTTTGAAATGGAGAAAACCAAAGAAATTATGAATTTCTGATTTTCTCTAAGGTATTATTATTATTTTTAATTCCGTCGTTATAGGGATAGAAAAGGTATACAACTTAAAGGAGACTAGTACACAGCTTAAGATGGAATCTCTTATTAGAAGAGAACATTGATGAGCAAAGAGAAGAGTAGGGAGAATATTCATGAGGGAGTGAAATGAGAAAATAAGGGTTGGTAAGAGATTGGGAATTCGGCAGCGAGCTGTAAAATTACTGGTGGAGTGGGGGAGGGGTTGATGAAGGGGTTAGAAATTGCACGTACTGGGTGGAGCCGCTGGCTTATTCCGCTCCTCGCTTCATACCAAGTTTGGCTCACATCACCCATCTCAAGCATAATGACCAACTTACACAGCTTCCACTTTACTCCGTCTCAAAATCAATCAATCCGTCTTTTTCTCATCAATTTCTTCTCAAGATTTTTCCCACTTAGGCTGTAGATGAAAAGTATAAATATATTTACTCTACCGTTTCTTATTATGAACTGTCTTTTCTCTACTAAGGAATATAATCTAACGGTCAACAGCACCTATTCGAAACAAATTATAATAAAATATATATATATTTATTTCTGAGAAGGTCGGGTTATAATAGAACATATTTGAACATATCCTAACTCTCCTAGCTGGGTTTGCCACTTTTTTATTCAATTAATTTCTCGGTTATTTTTCGATGTTTTTTTGCACCAAAATTACAGATGGATAGCGAAGCGAATTAATCAAGCAGGAAAATATATTATCGTGTCCGACACGAAATTCCGGACAACTCACACAAACTTTGGGTTCATCTAGAGTGCCACCACAGTCACTAAGCAGCTCATATTTCTATTCCTGTGAGGCTTACTGTGGGACATATAGAGAATTGATGGTGAGTTCAGATCACCAGCGTGTCGTATGCCAGATTATGCCCTGTACACCTGGCCAATTTCAATATGCTAGAAAAAAATTCGTCTGGCAACGAATCTGATTAACTAAGAAGAAAAATGAAATGTCCTTTACTTAAGAGAAATTATCTATAACGTAAAAACAAAAATTCCCTTCCTTATATACCTGAATAACTCCTTCTTTTCTCCACACAACTCTGGAACTATTAACTGAACATATTTATTTTTTTCTTCATAAATTGACTATCTGGTCTACTTCCCATTATTTCACATCAATAACAACGAGCAGTGACAATTAAGAACCTGGTTAGCCTAAAATACAAGTTTGTTCTTTTATTCTCATAATTCCATTCCCTAAGAATTTACATTATTACATATGTGTGAGCGTGTGTGTGGTCAGTTTTCTTTAAACGCTTTCAAGGTCACAAGGTTGCGTTTAATCGTTTTCATATTTAACAACAAAACGTTTCTGCAAGGCGAATGGTTAAGTCAGTTAAACGTCTACATCCAGTCAGTGGAAGGGTGGGTGGTTTAGAAGAGATTTATATGTAAACATTCTTGTTGATAATCTGGAACACATCCTTCAGACTTTTCATGTCTTTCGATTGATTGAATTCATTCCGTAGGCTGTTTGAGCCACAGTTGCCTTGTTCTTTTTCTTATTATCTAGTGGAGCCTGTGAAGTTCTTTTGATTTCATATGCCAGTAATGAAAACGCAGCTAAACGAACAATTAAACCAGTGCAATACAATCGACCAAGGCAACCATGTACCCCTGTCCCTGTTGTTGAAATTATCTTGGTACGTCTTTGCGCCTTACGGTGGATTAAGGCCTTATTAAATTGGGCCGGGCTCTCCTTCAAAGAGGTTTGGTAATTTGGACTGTTGACCAAGGGTGCTGGTATTAGCGCTGATCAGGAAAGCGGGTGGGTGGTTGTGCAAGTTGTCCTTATCGTCCCCACCCCTTCTCCCGGCTGGACTTAGGTAACTTTAACCGGCTAACTTGGACCCTGTTCGTGAGTACGCTGCTCCGTGTGCCTCTAGCTAGGAGCTACCCCTACCCTCTACAGCCATTCTATGTCCTGCAATTCCTTGAAAGGGGAAATAGCTGTCCCCTGAGTCTCCTTCAATATCCATTAAGGATATCTTGGGACTAGTACAAAGCACTTCTATTAAGGGTTCCCAGATCACTAACTTACAAAGGAATTATCGATGCTTAATGAACTTGATTTCCTATTTACAAAATTAGTGTTTTACAGTATCCAATTTTATTAATGGGCCTTGTTGACTTCTGTCTCGTGAAATAATATTAAAAAAAAGATTAAAAAACAGTCCTACGCCTGATGTTCCACAGACGGTTGCTCTCTCCAATTTTTTTTTTTTTTTACCTTTGGTTATTTAGTATTATTATTTTTTAATTCAAACAATCCCCCTCTAGTCAAGAAAACTTTTTTTTTTTATAAAATAATCAAGCATACCCTTGCTTAAATTAAGAAAACTGTATTAAAGTGTAAAAAGTAGTTTTTGCCTTAATAATACATTCCACACATTGTACGAAAATTCAATAATACTGCCCCATTAAATAATACTGCATTGATTGCCTGACATCCACAAGAAATATATATTTTATGAAGTGTTTAAGGTCATAAATGTGTGTACTGATAGTCCACAATTAGGATTTATTCAGTGAAGTATAAATTTAAGTTATTGATGGTGCATGATCCAATATTTCAGGATAAGAAAGATGTAGCACCTGCAAAATATTTCTTTTGTTTGTGACAGAACAGAGCGTTTTGCAACTTTAGCAGCATTCTCAGGCCTCTATTTTAAAACTAAAACATAAAAGCTAGAGAATTGGTTAATAAGTCAGTTGTGAGACCTGTCCACAGAATAGGGCTGCCCTTCAGAAGATTGGCTGGGCTGTGACAGCTGACATTAAGCCATAATCTAGCTTTTATATTTTAGTTTTGTTCTCTTTTTAAAATATAGGCCTGAGAATGTCCCTAGTTTGGAAAAAACCGGTCTTCGATAAGTAAAAAAAAAGGTCTGTTACTCAGGGGCTGCGTAAACTAAGCATATTTCACTCCAGATGGCATTACTCGCTAGATGGCATGTCATCAGATATTCCTATATAAAAACCCTATTCTTATGTAAAACATCCATGATTAAAATAGAGGGTTTATTGGAAACTGAAAAGAAGAAAGTACTAATTGCTAGCTTAATATTACGAGTTACAAAAAAATCAATAGAACAACAATTGGATCCAATTCCAATCAAAAACAAATATTATTTTTAGTGTTGATTAAAAAGGTAAAATATCCAGTAAGGAATAGATCAAGTAAACATTTAAGAAAAGAACACAATATCTTTATTGATGACACTATCGCACAATGAATTTGCATGTATCTCTGATAATAAAGTTCTCTGAAAAACAGTAATTGGAATTCATTTTTAAAATTATAAAACGGGTCCAAGATAAAACAGAAACACATGTTTTTATTGGATAAAACTGAGAATGAAACTAAATAAATGATAAAGCCATTATGTATAACTGTTAGTAATCATTTTCTAAGTATTGAAATGATATAAAGAGCACTAAGATTAAATAGACAGTCTAATTTTGATTGACTCTCTTCCTAAATTTTTTAAACTTCAGAATTCTAAAATCATAAACGTATACTCAAATTCTAATAAAACTAACACAAACTCACAGGCCTCATTTATTGGTTGGTATATATATATATATATATATATATATATATATATATATATATATATATATATATATATATAGTTCTTGGTCTTTTATATTTACTTTTTATGTTACTAGCTAAATTTTTTTTTAATTTTGTTTCTTTTCTTAAATCTTTTGTTATATGATTTTGTTTTATGATTTTCGACTTTTTTTTTAGGGCAAGTGATATCCATAAATATTGGCTCTCACCATTCAGAAATTCAATTCCCCATGGAAATAGTATGTATACAACAAATGAAAGTATATGAGATACAAGGGTTGTATTCAATATATTAGGCCTAGGGCAGATCCGTGGGACATGATGATGGCTGCAGAAATGGTGATGACTGGTTGAAGAGGGCACATTAAGGTGAGCCGAGCTGTCACCGGGCTTAGGGTGTGCTTCTTCATTGCTCGATTATGCGGTGACCCCGTCTCCCTTCTACAAACATCCCCCCCACCATTTCTCTCTCTCTCTCTCTCTCTCTCTCTCTCTCACACACACACACACACACACACACACACACACACACACATACACACACACACTCTCACTCTCTCCCAAACTAGCTTAACGAACGTGTATCCTTCTCTCACCTCACTCAGGTGTACGAATGTGGTAAAATAAAAATAAATTATGTAATTACCGGGTATTCTAAGGCGTTTTTAATAGTTTTACTGTAGGTATAGACATTTTTTTTTTTATTTTCGCTTCGTTGTATACAAGTTAATATAGCTGTTAATATAATTACAAGTTTCTGGTTTTATTTATAACTAGCCGTATAACCCCTGTGTTTTCGTATATATATATATATATATATATATATATATATATATATATATATATATGTATATATATATATATATATATAAAGGAATTGTTTCTCGTAGAAATATAAAACAGAAACACCCCTGCTCCTGTTACATGTAAAATCATTGGCGCCTAGAAGTCAAAACTTGGAATTTAATAAATGAAAATAACCTTTTCAGGTTGATATCGTTATTCAAAACGGAATTTGTTCTTTTCATTTTTATGATTAAACCAATGTTAATATATATTGATGAATATGTTAGATTTAAATGTAAATATCTCAGGAATATGCTGGATGGTAGAGGAACCAATTGATCAAGATCAATAAGAAGGCCAAAAATATAAAAGTTCATTTAATGCCGTTGTTAAGTGACTGAGCGGGCAGACCGAGAGCCAGATTTTTATTTTTGGTGTCGTTGTTCTTAGAAGGTTTGATGCAAAGAAAATGTATCCCCACCTAATTTAATTAAAAAATCATACAAAATTTAAAGGTTTCTTTATATAGATTGAACATACAAATTACGTATGTGTTTTGCAACAAGATTTCAGGTTATATGCATTAATTGTATTATATGCGTTTGTACCCATGTATATGTTTAAAGTCAACGAGGAAATTACGAGAATCAGTAGCAAAAGTACCATTTCGAAAACAAAATTTTGATAATTCGAAATATTCCAGTTACCATCGTCGGATCGAAAAATTGAAAAGTGTATAGTATAAACTTTATTGCAAATTAAATAAAGTCCGTCACGCAGGGGCTGCGTAAACTAAGCAGATTTCCCACGTGAAGTTTTACAATAGAGAAATCTGCCCAATAACAAGTGTATTATGTAGTAAGGGATCACTAAACTTATACACGAGGGACGAATAGTTACGAAAACGGCCGCCAGAGCTCTCTTCGGAAAGTACCAAACAGCTCACTCCTGCCGACCAATGCAGAATACAAATGCAAATATCTCGGTTAATATTCAAGATACAGAATAAATGTATAGAACAATATTTATAGTAAATTTAATTTGCAATAACATTGATTCTATACAATGTTTCGATCCGACGGATAATAACGGAGATATCCGAACTTGATATTCCTTTTTACATAAAACGATTAAATTCCGAGTTTGGTAACGATCAAACAAAAATTGCGACCGCTAGAGCGTTAACAGACAAATATATAAATATATATATATATATATATATATATATATATATATATATATATATATATATAAAATTTTGAACGGACCTCATTTTCGTCATCTCCTGGGTAGGATCGATGGACATTTGAAGAAATTTTTCGAACCTCGCGTCATGAATACGACCTCAATAGCTGATTTCCCTTAAGGGTAATCTGCTAATACTATAAATAAATAAATATCGTTATAAACATTTATTCCCTATCTTGAATTTGAACCGAGATATTTGTATTTTTTAGTTTTTAGCCTTCAGTAAACCCCCACTTCTACTCGTGTTATATAAACAATACAATGATATATAATAAACTACATTATACAAAGCTTAAATACCAAATATTGTTATCCAGAGACTTTTATTATACGAGATACATGCAAATATGTTCTTGTGACCCCTCTCCCGTCTTAAATTCTTGGACTACTAAAATTTGATCGATTGAGAAATAATTACTCTGATTCATTATAAATTACAGTATATGATATAGTAAATAGCTTTCAATAAAATTAATGTCATATTTTGATATTTCAGTTATTGTTTTTCTTTCCGTTGAGCCGTTGGCAGACCTGTTTGTTTACATTTCAGAGGCTGGAGGTTTCTTATTATTGTTTGTATTTCTTCAATTGACGTTGACTGTGCTGTGTTACCATTAAATAAATTTATCTATTGTTAAACTTCACGAGGGAAATCAGCCTAGTTTATGCAGCCCCTGCGTGACGGACTTTTTTTTTTAAATTGTGGTTATTGCTAAATCATGGAATTTGTTTCTTAGATACGTGGAAATTGTCTCGGAGGAGTGGAGACACCAGTATGGCTTGCGAGTTAACAAGGGAAAACCTAGTTGATTGTCCTCTAGACCCCCTAGGACCCTAAGCGGCTAGTTTGAGCTGTACTAGCACGGAGACGTATTCCAGGTTAGATATTCGTCGGGAAGAAATTGAATTTCAAGTTATTGTACAGTACGTTTTTCATAACGTATAAAAAATAAGACTCACAACCTTACAAGTATCTATTGTTTTGTTGATTG
Organism: Riptortus pedestris; assembly: GCA_019009955.1. Lineage (NCBI taxonomy): Eukaryota > Metazoa > Arthropoda > Insecta > Hemiptera > Alydidae > Riptortus > Riptortus pedestris. The sequence goes on from CM032228.1 coordinate 169,740,980, forward strand.
TTGGGAATCGGTATAGCAAAAATTCTATAACTGGGATTGCTGTAGTAAAATGAAGATTCAAATACCTACTCAACTATATCAATTCATGGGAAACACAGACATGATACTGATTTTAATAATAGCCGCACGGTTGGGATTTTAACTTTGTGTTCCTTTTTTCCCCCATTTTTGAAGCGCTGGGGGAAATGGAAATTGCATTTGCTACTATTTGAATATACCAAGTCCCAAGAGGCTAGGCTAAAACTCTGGGAGTTAAAAATGTTATTACTCACTGTTCACAGGTATAACGGTCACCTGGTCTCACCTTGTTTCCACAAAGTTGGCTCTAGAGTGACTCTAAGCGGCTAGCTTCGGCTGTACGAGCACGGGGACCTTTTCCAGATAGATAGATAGTTATTCGGCGGAAAGTAATTGAATTCCAAGTTATTGTTGTTATTATTACTATATTATTATTTGTGTCCACTTTACGCTACTATGTCTAATAAGGACGGGTTATCTACAGGCTACCACCCTTTTCTAGCCAGGGTGGAAATAAAGAATTTATTTAATGAGTCCGTTACTAAATAAATTTCTACCACGCGAGATTAAGACCAACGCTTTAACTCACACGGCCAAACTGAGCCATCTCAAGTTATTTTACAGTACGTTTTTCATAACGTATAAAAAGTAAGACGCTCAACCTTACAGGGTTGCCCATGTTTTGAGCAAATTCTTGGCTAGCAGAATGCTCAGTTAGAGTAAGAAAGAAGGAGGGGACAGAATTCCAGACTTAACTGTGGTTATTCATCTCTGTCAGATGCCAGCCTAGGATAGGAGTATCAAATCACGACTCCACTTTTGCACGGCTTCACTCGTTCAACAGTAACAGACTCTCCTCAGCTTACTTTCCATTTATTATTTTGTGTTTCAAGAAAGTGACATAACATTTGGCCCCATAGCCATGAGTTTCTAAATTTAACAAATTCCGTTTTAGAAGGGTTATAATGTGTGTAATATTATGTTTCCAATCATCCAGATCAATTTTCTTTTCGTTTAACAAAAACGAAATAACTTGAGCAATCCAAAATTTAAACTGCGTTTTTCTCAAAATGTTTCGAAAATTTTGAAGTGCACATTCCAAGCACAACGATAATTTTTATTATAGTTCATTCAGGAAAAGCCGTTTGAAATAAATAAATAACCATTACGAATTATAAAATAAGGAATAGGTCATTAAGTCTAATTCATATAATAAAATTGTATTTTTAATGTTTAGAATAACAGTGCTGTGGCAACTGAAATTGAGCTGTTTCTCAATGGTTTCATGCCACGCACTTGGACCATCACTTATTAGACTTTAGAGTCATTTTAGTGTGACTTTACAATTATTGAATGATCTCATGCAGCTCTGCTTATCTTGTCTCATGATTATCCTGTAGCAGTTAAATGTAGGTTCCTTTTTTTGCATTTTTGAAGCGCTGGGGGAAATGGAAATTGCGTTTGCTACTATTTGAAAATACCAAGTCCCAAGAGGCTTGGCTAAAACTCTGGGAATTAAAAAGTCTGTCACGCAGGGGCTGCGTAAACTAAGCAGATTTCCCACGTGAAGTTATACAGTAGATAAATCTGCCCAATAACAACTGCAGTAGTAAGGTATCTCTAAACCTATTCAAGAGGGACGAATAGTTAAGGAAACGGCCGCCAGAGCTCTCGGCGGAAAGTCCCGAACATAGCCGACTCCTGCCGATCACACACATAATACAAATGCAAATATCTTGGTTAATATTCAGGATACAGAATAAATGTATATAACAATATTTATAGTAAATTTAATTTGCAATAAGACTGATTTTATACGATTTTTCGATCCGACGCATAATAAGGGAGATATTTTGAATTTTCAAAAATCTCCCCTCTAAACCCCCCCTCCCATTGTTCCGATTTCAGCCATTAACGAACTTGATCTTCCTTTTTACATAGAACGATTAAATTCCGAGTTTGGTAACGATCAAACAAAAATTGCGACCGCTAGAGCGTTAACAGACATATACACACACACACACACACACACACATATATATATATATATATATATACATATATATATATATATATATATATATACATATATATATATAAAATTTTGAACGAACCTCATTTTCGTCATCTCCTGGGTAGGATCGATGGACATTTGAAGAACTTTTTCAAACACGCGTCATGATTACGACCTCAATAGCTGATTTCCCTTAAGGGAAATCTGCTAAAATGTTATTACTCACTTTTCAAAGGTCTAATGGTCACCTTGTCTCACCTCGTTTCCGCAAATTTTGGCCAATCTGAAACCTTTTTAAAAAGTAATATATTCCTGGTGGGTGGAGGATAGCTTATGCTTAGCTTAATTGCCAAATGGTAAAAATAATATTGCTTTACTTATGATACCATAAATAAAGTAATAATATTTTTACTAATTTTATCAAAGATTTAGATATTTTATTGGAATATTTACCTCTGGTGTCTCAAGAATAACTGAAGAAATGATCATGTTTTGCTGAAATGCACAATGTTTAAAATTAAATGTCAATTAGAACAAATAACTGTGTAATGTCAATAGTCGTTATACATCAGTTGTTAATTTTACTATTTATTTTATGAACCAATAAATGTATAAAATTCAGTTCATCATAATACATTCGAATATCAAAATTGCTTATAACTCAGGATTAATAATTTATACAATTTCTTAGCAAAGTTATAATATTTATAAAGAAAAGCGATAAATCATAGGGATGGCTAATGAATATTATAAATGGTTGCCAATCATGCAATTTGATGCATGTTTGCATAATGGAGACTAGTTCAATATATCGCCCACATGCACAAGATATTGAAGTCAAACATGACGAAAGCTGTCTCTCTCAGGATTGGTCACGTTTCGTGTTGCAACACTTCGATTCCCGTATATCCACAAATACAACCATCATGTGTAAGCAAACGCGTAGACAATATTTTAAATAAACTTATAATATTATAATCAAATTACAAAACAAGTTTTGTTTGCCGTTAGAATTTAAAACACATATTTAAATATCTGTTGTACTTATCGCGAACGTGACTTCGAATATCTTGTAGCTGTGAAAGCTATAATAGCAGAGTACCTTGATTACAAATGGCCCAACGTGGTTGGGAACATCATGTTATGTCTCTGTCGTATTGAATGGTTTCTTGTTCAGTTTACTTCAAGTATAAAGTAAATGAAATACATCCTATATCTTTTGGCGTTCATTCCTTAGTTACACTAGAACGATACATATTTGACAGATTTTCGTGGGTTCTACAAGGAAAAACCTTTCGAAATAAACAAATAACCAATACGAATTATAAAATAACGAATAGGTTATTAAGTCTAATTCAAATACTAAAATTGCATTTGAGCTGTTTCTCAATGGTTTCATGCCACCCACTCTTAAAAACTTTAGACAGTCACTTTAATATTTGGGTGTGACTTCACTTATTAGACTTTAGAGTCACTTTAGTGAGACGTTACAATTATTGAATGATCTCTTGTACTTCTGCTTATCTTGTCTTATGATTATCCTCTAGCAGTGCGCAACTGGTGCCACTTTTGGCCCTCACTCCTTAGTTACACTAGAACGATACATATTTGATAGATTTTCACTTAACGTTTCAAAACACTTGAGAGAGGATATAACGTCTGTTTTCTCAGAGTAACAACACATATTAATTGAAAACTTAGTCTAGTTGTTTAATTATATTAATTTATCAAATACAGTGGATATGGAGGGGCTCTCTAGTTTAATTAAACAAGTAGAGGAGCAAGCACGCCAAGGCATAATCTTGGATTATGAATATCTATAGCTTTCCGCTCTAGCCCAGTAACAAGCATGTGTGCTGAAACAGGAATCCCACCATTCTCATTTAGAAGGCAAAAACTGGCAGCTAAATACTTAGCCAAACTAGTGATGGGGTCACCCGACAATTCAGAGAACATTTCACCCTCTCTACTCACGACTATACGACCAAAAACGCAAATCACCTAAACCTATCGGAATTAGGCTAAATTATTTAACAGAAAGACTCTTACGAAACTCAAACAGTCTTGACGAAATCGACTAAATTCCGCCTTGGATAATTCAAGAACTATCTATTAATATACAAATCACCAAACTCATAAAACAAATCATCCCAGAGATCAACTACCGGAAAATAAAGGAAACTCTCATTCAAAACTAAGAGATCTTATCCACTGATGGCTCAAAAATTGCTGGGTCTTTTTCCTCCTGCGGCTACAACGAAGAAAATGTCTGCCAAAAATTCAAGCTCAATTAATTAACCACCATTCGGCCGAACTATTCGCCATCAGTTCGCATTACATCACGGCATTTGCAAACACTCGACAAGAAAGTCCTCATATGCAGTGACTCGTTGAGTCTCCTATTGAGTATTAAAGATATACTTACGAACAACCCAATAGTACAAAAAATACATAATTATAAACAAATGCTCTCAGAGTTATAAAGGGTAGTCTACTTCATGTCACAAAATATACAGAGAAGAATTGGGGAAAAAAATAAAGAACGTGTCACACAATTAGAGGAAAATTTAAAATATATGAATAATTCTATTAATATAATTTATTAGGCAGCAACAAACTTTGAGCGAAACAAAAGGAAAAATAACCATTTGTTATTCAATTTAAGCAAAGAGTCCCAAGAAAATCACTGTTAAACTAAACTTATTTTTTTTTCTCAAGATATTTAAAATTAAATGTAAACCAAAATGACGTAGGTATAACTTACCGTGTTGGGAAACGTACTGAAAATTCAAAGCTCACAACACACTCAATGTGAACATAACTTAGATATTAGTGAGCTATCTATAACTCAATGTATTCTGGACCCTCGTCATTTTGTACAATGTATCAAACTGCAGATAAATATCTCTTTTAACTGTTGATTGAATTAGGCTATCTGTTTTCGAGAAGTCAGAACTCTTCTCAGTACCCATCTTTACATTTACATAGCACATACATTTGTAACACTTGTCTGGAATTTTTTGTACGTAAATTGGGAAAGTTTTGCTGAAAAAAAGAAGAAGCGTGAGAATGAAATAGTGGCGTGCCGATGGATAGATGAAAGACAGACGGAGAGACAGGAGGGTAAAGGTTAGCAGGTGGCGTGGAAGAAACGAGTGGAGAGAGAGGACACCTGATAGGTGTAATTAGGTAGGGGAGGTATATTGGCTGCGCCCTGTCTACCAGATCAAATAACTCTGCCCTCAACGTACCCCTCGCCCTCCGTTCATTATTACACTTAGTGTATACTGTATCTCCACCCCTATATTACCCAGGAAATGCCTCATATATACCTACAAAATATAACCATAGTGCTCATAGTCTTCTCTAACAATGAATTGAAAAAAAAAAAAAAGTCTCCATTAATTCTGATTCCTTCTGTCAATCGATTAAATGTAGAAAAAAAATTCTAAAATTCATAAGCTATCCAATATATTTCTGTTAATACAATTTTAATGTACGGTTTTTGTAACGTACAATAATAAGACATAAAAGGTATAAGTCCACTATAATTTATAAAAGAAAACAGAAATTTACAACTGGTCAAATAATAAAATGATGAAGAACAGAAAATACAATAAATAATAACAAACGGTCTTTGAATAAATAACGATAAACGGTTCGAAGCAGAGTTCACACAAACACAGCAGAGCACTAATAAACACAACTGCGAGGGAACGCTATTAATTTTCACTGAACTAAAAGGTAATTGGGAGGTTACTCACAGTGTACCCACTTTAAAATTAGAGTAACTATTTTAGTTAAAATTGTTTATGGCAACACTATAGCTGAATCCAGGTGGCAGTTAGTAGAGGTTAGGTTAAGAGTTGTTATTGAGCAGGCAAAGCTGTTACACACAATAATTACCTACTGAATTTATTTTTCGAATAGTTCAGCTTAAAACCACAACTTTTCATTTTGATCATGAACTTTACAATGCATTCATATACAATCCGCCTTTGTTGAACGTTAACGCTGGCTTATAGCCGAGAATGGGTTATGAGTCACACCTAGAGATCTAGAAAAGTCCCTCCCACATATGATGCATAAAGTAAGCATATTTTCCATGTGCTGGTACATGGCACGCAGATGACCTCAACTCACTGCCTATTCTGGCATACTCTCATAATAAGAAGCACATATAATGAGGGAATAAAATGTAATCTGATGATGAGATGTATACTGACTGTGTTGCTCGAAGTCAGATGAGAAGAAGTATGGGTTTAGTAAACCTGAAAACAAAAAAAACTGCAAATTTCTCACGTAATAATCGAGATAGAAACACAAACGTGACAACAGAATTCATAGAACAATGTACCGTGTTGCTTGTCGTTGACGGAGTGAAATAGAAGTGATTGCCTGTGGATATATAAAAATTGGATACACAAAATCAGTCATATTCGTCAATAACACAAGTGGCCTGTAACATGAATAATGCAGTTTAACTGCGGAAGTGCAGTCTTTCATATATTTTACCCAAGATATAATAATATAATTATAATTTACTAATGCCCACTTTTTGGTACTATGGCTAATTTGGACGGCTTATCTACACCTTACTACCCTTTTCTAGCTAGAGTGGAACTAAGGATTTTATTTAATGAGTTCTTCAATAAATAAATTTCTATTGGCTAGGTGGATTTAAACTCGCCACTCTATGTTTACCATGTGAGATTAAGGCTAAAGCATTAACTTAAAAAGCTAACCTGAGCCTCTCCCCAAGATATAAGCAGTTTTGTTACGACAAATTATGTTTAGAATTGATTCTCTGACTGAATGTTACCCGGAAATTATTAATATAATAATAGTATTGCGTCAAAGTGAAGCGATTGTATCATCTTAGCACTGAAAGAAATAAGTATGTAATATTATGTTCAGGCATTCCGCTTCAATACCATACATAGAATATATTAGGTGTTGACTTAAGTCGAAAGTAATTAGAAACTTTGTTACCATCTTTGTAGGTTGTCTAATTAAGGTTATTCTGAGTCCCTCTCATAACAATGACAGAGAAGCCTAATATAGTCTACGTACGTTGACAAAATTGATTCCGGAAATAAATATTTTATGCATATTAATAATATTTCTTGTACATACATTCATTCCAGATTTACCTTGGGGCATTTTTATAGAACGTTAATTCTACTTGGTGGACACAAGTAGGAAGTAAGGATTTTGGAATTCAAAAATTTAAGCAAAGAATCACGACTGAAATATACATTTTATACACAATATGTTCTTTACATTTTTGAATTAATATTATCTAAGATCTTGACGAACTTAAATTTCGATGTATAAGTAAACCCAGCAGCCACTCTTGTCGGTAGTAGTAAAGTATAAAATAATCCACGTTGACAATATTCGTATCCTGGATTCATATACAAAAAAAAAATTTTAAATTAGTCACATGAAAAATAATTTCTATTTAGGGATCTGAAGCCGAAAGTTAAAAGGTTGAAATTTAAAAATCTAAGTATGGTTTAGTTCCGTTTAGGCATTTTGATTGAACACGTGTAAAATCTTCAGGAAACATAAGTCGGAAGTTAAAAATTTCGGTATTTATAAAAATGAATAATGTATTAAGGCTATAACCGTTGTTCATATAAGAACATACCGGTATGTTCTTTACATTTTCTCGATAAAACGAATATTAACTAAGTTATTGGCGAAAATGTGTTTTCACATGGGAGTAACCCCTTCATAGTTAAAAATTTGAATTTTTATATAGGCTATGTTATCCTTGGGGAATTAGACTCCCAAATATAAAAATGCATAAAAATCTTCGGTGCCATTTTTGAGTGATTGAGAAACCAATCGGCAGACAAACGGCCAAGATTTCCAATTTGATGCCTCATTGTTCTTAGAATGATCTGAAACGCGAAAAAGAACTTATCCCCGCCGAATTTAAGAAGAAAAACAGACAAACCTTAGAATTTAATTTACACAGATTTAATTTTCAACAAGATACGTTTTACAATGATAAAACTAGAGAACTACTTCTAGAGTAGAGATGTCGTTTAAATTTATTAATATTCATCTATTAAAAGGTATTCTTCTCTTTGTAAATACTCTTTTTTTTCCACTTTTAAAAATAGTTTTGTTCAAGTAACAGGTTAATGAAAATAGTCTAGAGGCATAGTTATTCTTAAAACCAATTTAAAGAGCATTGTTTTTTTTTGGGTAGCCAAGATATACTTTTGTTGTGGTTTCAGGTATGATCATTGCCTTCATGATACCGGGGCGCTTCGGAGCTTTCCAAAGTTGGGGTTATTGATGGTATTTGGAGAGAGGTGCTTATTTTATGAAGTCTGAACATATGTTCGTTAATACCATAATTAATATGGGGGAAGATACATTGGTAAATTCGGGACTTGATGCCGTAAATGGAAGCAAGAGGTTTTATTTTAATACTTGATTAACAATTCATGTAAAAAAAAAAAAAAAGCTGTGCTCATAAATTATTAAATCAAACCAGGATTGTGGTTTAGGTAAGGGGGAAATCTATAGAAACACACACACAAACACACATGTTAGATGGCATGAAGTAGGACTTGCGTAATATATATATAACCTTTAGAACTTGAGAAGTCTGCTGAAGAACCACGAGGACCATCTCTGTTGTTGATAACTAAAGTTAGTTCGATATATTTTTTTTGCATTTCTGTATAATATATTGTTCCTAGAACTATTGAGGTGTACTTCTCATTAACTGAGTTGTAATTGCAGAGGCAGCTGCATAGTTCTATCTAGTTACTATGGACAACAGGCCATGGCGTGGTAGCCAGAGTTTGAGTAAATAATCATTAATTTGAGGCTCTCGGAGATAATCTCTCTCGCTCCAAGATTCTTATCAGTGAAGGAACTGTCTAATTAGATGGATCAGCAGAACAGAGGATAAGCACTAGTGAAACGACTTAAACTCCTTCTTAATGCATACTTAATGAGCTTCTTAACGACCCTCTGATAATTACACAAATAATTTTTGTTTAACGAAAATTTAATTATTCATAACCCTACAAAAATTTTGTAATTAGAAAGTTCATGTTTGAAACATTATTTTGAGCAAGAGATAATAAAGTTATTGAACAATATAATGAATATAAAGCATTAAAATGCATTTAAGACCATTTTCGTAGAATCTATGTTTTAAAACATTGAATAGTATTCGCTAATTTGCTGATGAACATGTACTATGGCTTCCTTCATCACAACACTAACTACGTTTCTAAAATTGGGTTAATTTTTTTTTTTTTGGAAGGGGGAGGTTGCTATGGCCCGGAATGAATGAATAAATCATTAAATATATTTAAAAACTAGTTTTTCATTTTATAAATCCTATTAATTTTTATTTATTTTTTGGATGGAGTAGTCATTGTCTTAAATTCCTTTAAATGAGGCACTAACTGCTCATTTGAAGCTAACTGTCTTAAGTCGCGATTCCCAAATAATTACCGAGTGGAATTAATCCTTTTTCTTACTTTCAATCATAGATGTTTACAAACAAATAAATCCGTTCCATGTATCGTTCTTTACATTATATTTGCACTCAATGGTTGGGCAAGTAATTCCAGAGGAGCCTTAGTGAATCGAGAAGACTGATTAAAATCATAGGGTGTATGGTGGTAGTGTTCTGACTAGAATACTAATGTGGGTTAGAGTTAGTTAGTTGGCGGTACTGTTCTTTAGGATGGTGTTTAATTAAAAAGGGATTGCCTACAGTAAATCCCTCTCTGGGATGAACGGCTTGTACCTCGGACAGATCCACAAAATTCCGGAGATATCTTCTGAGTTAATTCAACGTCCAAATTTAATCTCTAGACAGAATAAAAAATGTATTAATTTGACCCACGAAGTGAGTTTTGGATTGCAAATTGGGGGGAAAAAATCAACAAACAGTATAGTGACTTCTGTAAAATAAGTTTTTTTGGAGGCAATAATTGTCACTACTGCTTCATAATTTAATAGAAAGTAAGTTTATTTATATCGTCTTAGTAGGAAAAGAAAAGCGAGTTATGTTAACTCTCTGTCAGACATAACATGGTTCATAATACATGATACTGATCGAGGCAGTTCATCTCAGAGATCAAGTACTTAAACTTGTAATACATTTCAATGTAAGGGGAAATAATATTACAAACAGATTCAAGTGAAATGGAACATTTCTTTTTAAATGATAATTTCAGTATTTTAGTTTTTCACTTTAATTAAAACGGATCGACATTTTTTTTTACAATTCTAATATATGAGGAAGTAAAACTATACCTTAAACGCAAGAATATTCATTTTTTAGAGAAAAGTTTAATAGCAAAACACTGTTTAGATATATAGATAAGTACACACCTTGAACAAAAGTCCGTCACTTAGGGGCTGCGTAAACTAAGCAGATTTCCTAAGTGAAGTTTTACAATAGAGAAATCTGCCTAATAATAACCTACTACTGTAAGGAATCTCTAAACCTATTCACGAGGGACGAACAGTTACGGGGAAACAGCCGCACTAGCTCTCTGCTGAAAAAAAAATTGTTCCATACAATTTTTTGATCCCACGTATGTTAACGGAGATATTTCGAATTTTCGAAAATCCCCCTAAACCCCCATCTCCCAATGGTCCGATTTCAGCAACTAACGAACTTGATCTGTCTTTTTTTGCATAAAACGTTTAAATATCGAGTTTGGTAACGATCAAACAAAAATTGCGACCACTAGAGCGTTAACAGACATATATATATATATATATATATATATATATATATATATATATATATATATATATATATATATATATATATATAAAAGCTCAAAAACTCGGCTTCGCCCGGGAATTCAGTTGAGGCTGTATGGTGATGGTATTTTTTGGCAAGGCTTTACTTTGCAGTTATTTTGACACTTACCCGTCCCAGTGTTTAGGGTTAATACAGTAGTTTCGTTCTGTGGATTGTTAATAATAAAATTAATTTTTTATGTAAGACTTCACTGTCCTCCATATTGGCATATTTCCCGTTTCCTTTGCATTATGCATAGATTTGAATTATTAAGAACAAAATATTAACATATATTTGAATTAATATTTCCAGGTGAGGTACCTGGTAGTTCATATTGAAAATAATTGTTTAGCGAATTTCTCTAAATAACAAAATAAACATATTTTGTTATGTGCATATTTGCCGAAACCCCAATAAGAAACGAAATATCACTACGTTAATTTCAGTCCTCCCTTATAACCCCCACTCCTGCCCGTCCCTAGAAATGTTAGTATGGCTTATTATAAGGAAGGCGTTAGTGCTAATACACACTCCGAATGTTTTATTTAGTTCGGTGTGTCTTTTCTGCCAAATAAAATTGTTGACTCCCACTATAACTTTTAGCTTATAACGCCTTTATAGTTCGGTATTCGACGATAGTGTATATAACAAAATTTTCTCTAAACAACAAAATAAACAACTTTTATCATGTGCATAACTGCCGAAAATGCAATAGGAAACGAAATATCGCTATTTTTAATTTCATCCCTTCCTTATAACCCCCACTCCTGTTCGTCTCAGAGAAAATTAATATATCCTAAAGTCTAAGATAAGTTAGTAGTAATATACATACTAAGTTTCATAAAATGCAGTTCAGCCTTTTATGCGTGAAAAGGTAACAAACAAATAAACAAACATACAAACAGACTCCAAAGAAACAAAATGCAGTGTTGGTGTCTGTGACATGTGAAACGAAAAGTTATCGTGAAATTTCGAGAAACAAATCAATGTACAGACAGTGGTTATAATTTTATATATATATATATATATATATATATATATATAAAATTTTGAATTGACCTCATTTTCGTCATCTCCTGGGTAGTATCGATGGACATTTGAAGAAATTTGTCGAAAATCGCGTCATGATCTATGAAATCTTCTAAATTATAGAACGAAACCACTCTGAACCATTTTCTGTTTGTTCATGGTTCGTATTAAAGTACAGAGTATTCTATTATTCTATTCTCACAGACTAGGCAAAATACTTCGGAGCAGCATGATTTGGAAATTTATTTTGAGTAGTGTACTTTCTTCATTCTTCTACATCCTCATGCATCTCTTCATTTGGCTATGGTGGTATACTATTTGTTGGTCCCCTTGATATTGAGGAGGTCGAATTTTGTTAAGTCTTAATTGTCTTATTTAGAGAGAAAAATATTGAAACATTATGTTTGATAGTATGCTATCAAAGTAAGTTTTTTCAATTGGATTTTTAATTTAGTTTTGGCATTTTTTGTAATAGAGAATTCAATACTGTGCGAGATGAAGGCAATGTAATGTATAAACGAAAACAAAGGTATCTAATTTCGGTGGAAGGCCTACGCCCAATTCCAAAGCGAGGTCCAGTGGCATAAAAGCCACCTGCTGGCTCAATAACTTTTAATTGCACTTTTTTCGTAGTAATTCAAATGAACGAGTAGAATTATTTTCCTAACACTAGCTTCAAAATATAGAGGTGAAAGTGTGTTTATTTAGGTTACTCCTTTGTCAACCTTTCACCTTTAAGCATTTCATATCTTGTATGATTTGTCTTTTTAGTTAATAATTACTTACAGATACACTCACTTCGGAAATTCAAAAATCATACATTTTATTTCTAAGGAATATTGTTTATAGAGCAAAAAATAGCCATATTTAAAAAAAAATATTATTATTATTAACCATAAAACGTTTTATTATGGCGGTGTGCTTCAATCTTGTGTTCACAAAAGTAAATACTTTGCGAAAAGCTTATAATTTTAAGGACTGAGAATTTTTAGATCTTTTTCCGTAAAACGGAGTTAATTAAATCTAATAATCTATAGCTTATATCAAATATTATAGAACTTAAATATTAATGTTTATTTGAAAATAAATTATACCGTACTTAATTTCCCCTTAATTCTCCCTTAATTAATGACGCGATTTATGTAAGTCTATAAATATACATCAGTCCAACAAGGAGATGACGAAAACAGAATACGGATTCTTCAATATATGTATATACCCCGAGGAGCTGCTGGTCAAAATGGTCAAAATAGCCCTGGTGAAATTTTGGGAACCGTTTTTGGCACTAAACCGTTCTTTTAGGAGATCGACACCGTAAACTTCACTTAACTTTTCAAGTGGAATCATCTTTTGTGAATGTAAGACTGTAAAATAAGCCGAAAATGTAACATTGTTTTTGCACCTCAAATCTTGGTCAAATAATTAAAAAAAAATAACAAAAATCAAATGGAATAGTAGATCAAAATGAAGCTAGAGCGTTCGCCAGGTTACCACCTTCGTTAGAACAACTTTTATGAAAATAGTCTGGAAGCAATCTTTCTAAATGGAAAAATTTAATACTCATTGAGTCCTATCTTCCTATATTTGTTATTGTTTGCCAACTAAAACAAAATTCATAAGTTTTAAGAAAATTAAACAGATTAAATACAGAAGAAGAAACTTTCCTGTACCACAGTGGAACTGCCGGTGCTTTTTGGTTAGATATTAATCAGTTTAACAACTAAAAACCGTTGGTTATATATCGTTGTTTTCTTTCTATTGGCTTTATGTATAAAACATTAAGTAGTATCATTAAAAATATTATTTTGGTATTGTATTATCGGTTCATTTTCTGGCGATCAGAAATATACTCTCCTGAAAATGGTATATTTGATATTAAAGTTTTCTTATTTATTATCTTGTTTTTTACTGTAATTTTCTAGCTGTGAAGTAATGAGTCATACTTTTGTATGGATAAAATGTAAAAATATAAAAGCCCGTTACGCAAGAGCTGCATGAACTAATCATATTTCCCATGAGCTTTTGACTCATGCTTTTTATCTTATATAACCACATATTCTCTATTTATATGTTAACCCTTAATAACCTAGTGTCCACATACGAGGACATAAATCAAGACAGGCTTTGACAGGTCACTGCAGGTTCTCATTGCAGGCCTGAACGTGTTTCTGCTCCTCTCCTCTCATTACATGTCTTGTTCTCCACAGAGAAACATCTATTTTATAGCTTAGCACCCTACAAGTATTTTTAGTTAATTTTTGAAATATGGAGTATCATGAACATGCTACAAGGTAAGTTTATTTATTTTTTAATCAATAGTAAACAATCATTCATAATTTCTACCTTTTAAATTACTAAATGTGGATAGTGTTAGAAGTGAATAAAATTTGCTCCATTAAAATTAATAAGTTATCTTGGTCTAAATAAGAGTTTAAAAATAATGTCCTCATATGAGGACGCTAGGATATTTAACTGATTATTTTTTTTCATTTTGTGCTTTCATGTTCTAGTGACTTTGCTGCGCTACTTAGGCCAGATATAACAATGGAAGAAGCACTCTCAATAATATTTGGTGATGAAAGAGGTGCTTCTGCAGCAGATGCAAATGTGCCCCTAAAGACTGCCCCCTTCCAAATAAAAATTTTTTTGCCAAAAACCCCCGAGGATTCATTGCATCAATAATTAGCAAAGAGGATGGTGTACAGATTACTAAGTGGGTGGATAATTCTGTCGTTAGTGTAGCCTCCAATTGCCACGGGGTTGATCCGGCCCAGCAAGTAAAGAGATATTCTAAGAAGAAAAAAGTTGTATTGGTTGATAGACCCAACGTAATCCGACAATATAACCGATTCATGGGGGCACGGACAGGATGGACGAAAATATTGCAAATTACAGAATTGAAATTCGCAATATAATGGTATTGGCCTATTTTGTCCTGGCTCATAGACGTTTGCATACATAATGCTTGGTCTCTCCACAAGAAAAGTGGGCATGGTGTGAGTCAGTTATCTGTAAGGAGAGAGATTGTAATGGCGTATCTGACTCGTTACGGTGTAGAACCCAAAGGAGCGGGCCGCCCTAGAGTGTTCTCGGCTACTTCCTCCATCACAAGAGTTACAGACTCTCTACGACGACATGGATGCAACCATTTAGTGAAGAAGACTGAAGGAAATAAATCTAGAAGATGCGCAGGTGAAAACTGCTCATCTAAAGTAAGAACCATGTGTTCGAAATGTAATGTCGGCCTCTGCATTGACTGTTTTATTCCTTTCCATAAATAGCTATTTAATATTTATATTGTAAATTTTATATTTGTGAATAAAACCTAATTATTACTGTGTTCAAGTTGTTATAACTCATTTACAAGTAATTTATGATTTATATTTATGAGTAATAAAAAAAAGGAGCAGTTAAATATCCTAGCGTCCACATATGAGGACACCCCATTTCTCGTTACGTAAAGCTCGATTTTTTTTTTCTTAATTTTTATGGAGTTTATAAAGAGTCTAAGATAACAAATATGCCAAGAAAAGTTAAAATATTTATAAAAAAAATAATTCGGGATATTAAGGGTTAAAAACCAGAGTAGATGGTGATGGGTTGGGTTACTGAAGGCAGAGGAAAGAGAATGTACCTATAACACTATTAATACTTGAGATACAAAGAAATAAATAGAACAACAGTAGTAGAAAATCAATTGTTTAACAAGATTGGTTCATACTAACCAACTAGTAATGACGGAGATTTTTTTGTGTTTTAATTACCCCTCCCTCTAAACCACTACTATTCCAAATCTGATTTCAGCCAATAACAAAATGATCTTTAGTATTGAATGAAACGGCTATATATCGAGTATCGTATAGATGATAAACATTTTCGAGTAAAGAACGAAGAATCTTAACTGAATACGTCATAACAACGTATATGTATGCACGTCACAAAATAAAAGTTCAATGAAAACCATATTAGTTATTAGGTATAATGGAATGAAGTGGTTCATGATATTACAGCTTGTTTTTAATATTACATGAGTAGGGGTGGGAGTTTAGGGAAGGCCGAAAACTAAAATATGGGAATATCAGGGTTAATATTCAATGTAGAGAAAACATGTACATAGCAACATTTATAGGAAATAACGTTTCCAATAAATTTGATGCTTTACAATTTTTCGATCCGACGCATAATAACGGAGTTATATTTAATTTTTGAAATTCCCCTCCCCTTTAATCCCCATCTCCCACTGGTCAGATTTTAGCCATTAACGAACTTAATCTTTAATTTTACACAAAACGTTAAAATATCGCGTGTCTACAACCTGCATCGCTGAATTCCTTTAAAGGGAAATCTGATAAATGCGTGGAAATAGTTGTTAACATTCATATGAATTACTATGATTACATTGTTAATTAACTGGAGTTAGTATTTAAATGAACTTCATTGGTATCGGATGCGGTTTACTTAAATATTGCTAATGTGTCTGCACAATGTATAACCAACTTGTTAACTCAACTTCAATAGAATATATTAATTCTATCCCAATATTTAATTATGAAAGTTGGTAGTCAAATTGAGTATAGAGAGAGTTAACACGAAAAGGGTGGAATTTGGGGTTTTAGCTCCGAAGTCTGAAGTAAAATCGATAGATTTAACCCTCTTAACGCCAAATAAATTCAGCTTAACTCGAGATAACCACTTGATAAAGATTTACGGTTTACGTGGCCACCGTTCAGAGTTCCTCTGTAGATTTGTAGTAGATTCAGTGAAAGTCTAAACGACGCTCCAGCGAAAAAGTCAATCACTATTATTATAAATATATTTCTTTTAAATGATTTATGCTTTAATGGCTAAGGCAATTAACTCGATTTAATTGGGTTATTTAAAATTAATTCATTAATGGAAGTGTTTGACATCAGTATAAAGTACAGATTGTATCCGAATAGTTAATATAAATCAGGATTAAATTGGAGCGCATTTATTTAGCCAAGATTTTAATTGTCCGTTTGAATGTAAATTATTACTCGCAGCCTTTTAATCCGCTTATCTTTCTCTGTAATTTATTTTATAACTTCATCGATATATAGCTGTGGCTGTCTCTAGCATTTCATAAAAATGAAGTTCATGAGAACCTTCACTTCTCTTGCCACTCTAGTTTATGTTCCGGCGGTGTCTTCTCTTGTCTATAGATATATGTATATGT
This sequence comes from Riptortus pedestris, assembly GCA_019009955.1. Lineage (NCBI taxonomy): Eukaryota > Metazoa > Arthropoda > Insecta > Hemiptera > Alydidae > Riptortus > Riptortus pedestris. The sequence continues at coordinate 169,758,038 of CM032228.1, forward strand.
AATGCAACAACCAATATTTTCATTTTTTATATAGATTTAATATTCATAGGACCTAAATCAACCTCCCTCGCTAATGAGATGGTTTGTTAGTTTTAGTCCTTATGCAAAATCTGCTTCTATGGTTGAACTTATAACGCTATTTTCGAAAAATGCTTTCAAATAACCTTCGATCCTACACATGAAACGATGTGCAATCAAAACTTTATATATACTAGCTACGGTACCCGGCTTCGCTCTGGAAACAAATTAAATGATGAATAATGATGGTATTTTTATTAGCAATAATTTACTATACACAACATTTTCTTTGCCTTGTCTCAATGTTTAGGTATAATACTTGAGCATCTGATTATCTCCTCACTAACCCGAATAATACTTAGTATTATCATATAAGTTTAAAAACGTTACGTCATTTGTCATAATATGCCAGAATAGATAAAAGTATCATAAGCATATCATGTTTATGGATTTTTATTTGATAACAACGTATATAGCAAAAGTTACTGAAAAACGAATAGAAAACGAAATAAAGCGCTTTTTCATTTCAGACTTCCCTTATAACCCCCACTCTTGTTCGTACCTAGAAATTTTAATATAGCTTATGACCATGGAAGCGTCAATACTAATTCACAAGCAGAGTTTTGTTAAGTTCGGTTTAGTTGTTAGTGACCAATACAATTGTAGACTAACGCGTTGGTTTTTAGTGTATATCTCGTCTATGCTTCGTTATATGACAAAAGTGAATATAACAAAGAGTAATTTAAATAAAAAAAGAAACAACTTTTTTTATGTGCATGTTTGCATACAAATAGGATACGAAATATCGCTATTTTTAATTTTAGTCCTTCCCTATAACCCTCACTCCTGTTCTTACCAGAGAATATTAGTATAGCCTGAAGTCTAAGTTGTGCTAGTAGTAATATACGAACGAAGTTACATAACATTTGGTCCTGTAGTTTAGGTATGAAAAGATAACAAACACCAAAACCAAAAAAAGGTTGATATCGTTTCAATGTGACTATAAAAGTATCGTAAAATTTAAACAAAAGAATTAATGTACAGGCAGACGTTACAAACTTATATATATATATATATATATATATATATATATATATATATATATATATATATATAAGGTATATGCACCTATCAAGAATCTATCGGTTCAATTTTATGTTTGATCGTTACCTAGCTTGACATTTTAACGCTATGGGTAAAACTAAAGATCAAGTTCGTTAATGGTTAATTAAGTAGATAATGTTTATTTGATTGATATTTAACCCCTTCAGTCAATGCTAAAAATCATATTCGTTGGCAATGGCTAAAATAGGTGTGGGAGTATAGTGGTAGGTGAAATTTAAAAAATATTAGGATTCTGATCGAAAAACTTTATAGAACATTTAATGTCCTTCAGTACATTATCACGTAACTCGAATATTTAGCAAGCTATTGGTATTATTTTTTTTTCTGCCTACAGTATTCAGCCAGTTCACCTCGTCTGAATTCTATTTTGATTAACTGATTTGCCGAACATTTCATGTCCAGGCTTACATTTCAACTCCTGTTTAAACAAGTCTCTTTTTTATCAGTTTAATTGATGACAGAAGTCATGAATATTTAAATCTATCTATCGTGACTATTCCGAAGATATAGGGCTAATGTTGTCACAGGAGTATAACACAAATAATCGAATATGAATAGTTAATCTTGCGCTCACCTCCCTTAATATTTGAGTTAAACAGCAGATAGCCCAATATTGATATTATACACTGGCAGTGTTGCAGAACCATTCTTGCTGAAAAGGTTATTTTATTCAACTGTGGTTCTATACAGTTTCTGGTGACTGAAACATTATCTATGTCATTATGTCTTATAAGTTTAAGCAATAATTAAACCACAACTCACGTTTAAATTATGCTCGCATCGAACATTTAAGGCGAAAACATGGAATCAAAAATGAGTAGTAAATGCTCTCCTGATGTCTCCTATGTCTAATTCCAGTGACAGATTTACCTAAGCAACAAGTTATAAATCCGGGAAGCAAACCCTTGCTCTAAGAAATTCCTTTACTGGACTATTTGTGTATTGTAAACCATCTTCCTACACCAATATTTTAGTCAAGAAGAGTGATTGAATTGGAGGTAGTGCATTGGAAGAAATGCGCGAACTGAAGACAAAGGGTGAAGTCCCCGGGCGGAGAGGTGAGATAAAAAATGTGAGTAGATTGAAGGGAAGGGTTGGAACGGGAAGTGGAATGGGTTGGAATCCATTGAGGACTAGAATCTGATTAGGGAGGATCGGTTCTCAGGGCTAATTTTAATTAAGGGCAAACAGCTGAATGTCCCTCTCAGGGCTGCCCTTTCCCACCTCACTCCCCTCTCAGTTCTCTACCTTATTATCTCTCCCTTATCACTGGACCGTGTCGACCAATATTTTAGAGTGAAATTCTCTGGAGCCAATAAGATCAGAGATGTCCTGATTATTGTGTTGGCAACACTGCGGTTCAATGCCTCCAATATCCAGTATATATATATATATATATATATATATATATATATATATATATATATATATATATGTGTGAGTCGTTCAGTTGACACTCTGACTCCAAGTCCAATTTTGCGAAAATGCCAATTTTGTATTTTTTAGTAACTTCATACATGAGGGTCCATGCAGAAAATTAAATCATTAAGGCTTTTAAAATTGCATTGAAAAATTCACTCAGAAGAATATGAAATATTTTTCAGACGACAGAGTGACTAAGTCCAATGGTATTAATATTATTGATAGTATGGCTGTTGAAGTAAACAAAGGTACTTCCTTCTTTAATCCCTTTCTTAGATCAGAGGGCAAAGGTTATAAGATAATGGAACTAGATGAGATTTACATCTAGTCTAATTGTTATTAAATAAGAATAGACTAGTTGTAAATTTCTCAGAGCTAAATTTTAGCTTTAGTGGTCATAGTTACTTACCGAATGATGCTGACTTTGGCATTATTGAAAAAAAAATCCCAAAAGATTCCAGATATATATTCTCCTCAAGATTGGTATAATATTATTAAAGATTCAAAAAAAATTGTTTGGACAGAAATGAGCCATACTAACTTCTTGAGTACTGATATGCTTGAAACTGAGATCGTAAATAGGAAAATCAAAAACATAAATGAAAAGGTTAATTGGTTGAAAATGCGGTGGATTAGTGTGGAGAAATCAAAAGCTTTTGATATTCTGTACAATACATCATTTAACTCAAAAAATTTTTTTGAAATAGACATTAGAAAAAGAGAAACTGGTAGGGCAAAAGAGTTCTTTTATATTAAACTGAATCTTTTATATGAAACAAGCAGAGCCATTACTTTGGAAAAAAAAAAAAAGATTTATTACGACTTTTGCCATTTATACCACCAATTTATCACGAGCATTACAGAAGCTTGAAGCATCGATCTGCTGTTGAAATAAATACTGAGTCCGAAGATATTGTTTATGATTAAATAATATAAAATTAAAAATACTTTTTTTTTCTTGATTGAAAAGGTGATTTTTCATTTGTAGCCACATTTTGTTGTAACCCGATTACTATTGAAATATATTTACTGTGTAAAATTGTCTTTTATTTAATGTCTCCTCTCCTGTGTTTATAATTAATTTTCTAAAAATTAATTGAAACACTGGACTTATTTGGAGAGTGTTTACACAAATTGTTCAGTTGACACTCTGACTAAGTCCCATTTTTAAATAAAATAAAAAATTACCACATCCTTTTGGTTGTAACCATAAACATGAAAACTATGAATTTTAATTACAAATATGTTCCCTTTCCGTGTAATAAAGATTGAAATTCTTAAGGGGGATATGGGAATTTTTTATAGAAAAAATTAATAAAAACAGCTCTCCTGAAAAGATAGGAAAATGGACTTAGTGTCAACTGAACGACTCATATATATATATATATATATATATATATATATATATATATATATATATATATATATATATATATATATATATCAGATAGACATTTGAGAAAAACTTATATATACATACACGCACGCATTTTTCGAAGTTTTTCTCAAATGTCTATCTAACCTAGTTAGGAGATGTCGAAAATGCGGTCCATTCAAACTTATATATATATATTTGTATCTCTCTCTCTCTCTCTCTCTCTCTCTCTCTCTCTCTCTCTCTCTCTCTGTGTGTGTGTGTGTGTGTGTGTATACTTGCCTGTAACAATTTTTATATAATAATAAAGCGCAAGTTCGTTAACAGCTGAATAGGTCTACTGGGAGGTAGAGGGAGGTGGAGTAGAGCAGAAAAATTTCGGAAATTCAAAACTATTACACGTCTGTTAGACAAATTGCATATAATTAATGTTGTTGCAAATTTAATTTTATACAAATATTGTTTTTTGCACTTTTCTCTGTCTCAAATTTTAAAAGAGATGTTTGCATTTTTTTTTTTTTTCAGTCTTCAGTAATCCCCCTCCCCTTTTAATCACCGATCGTTAGTAATAATCCAATATATCATGAACCGTGTTGTTCAAGCTTGAATACCACATATTGTTTTAAATATATCTTTTCTCGATGAGATACACGTAAATCCTTGGAATGGTGACGTCGTCAATGAAGATTGCATTTATTCACACAAAAATGTTTAATTGATTAATACCATACTCGAATTTATTCAACACAATGCTAATATTCGTTAATGGCCTAAAACGGACTAGGAACGGGGACGGTGTTTAAATGGAGGGAGATTTTGAAAGTCCAAAATATCTTAGTTATTATGAGAGGTATCTAAAAATGTTATTGAACCCCCCCCCCCCCTCCACTCCAATATTATTCAACTATTTGTGTTCTACAATGCCTTGTTCTCACCCTTTAGTGAACCCTCAATTGTACTGATCGAATTATTTCTTTGAAATGGAGGTCATATGGTGAGATCACCAGTGTGCCGCCCTGGGCGGGGGAAATCTGCTTAGCATATAAGGTCTTTACATAACGGACATAGCTTTACATAACGGACGGAGCTATGTGAAAGAAAATGATATTTATAGTGTAACTTGATATTTAAATATGTTTTTATTCAGTCTTTTTTAGATTACCTTTAGAATGACCAAATTCATGGATGAGACCTCAAAGCATGTTGGATCCAACACGTCAAATAATTAACAGAAGAAAGGATTCACACGATAAAATATTTCTGAAGTTTCTGAACTGGAATCCCTCGCTGGTTGAAATCTATCACACTAATACACTAGTTTTAAGTGGTGCTCGATCAAGTGGGTGGCTAAAAAGAAAAAAAAATGACAGCTATGCCTACGTTCGGTACTTCTTATTACCTTTACCTAAAATGCAAAAAAATGATCAAATACAGGGATTATCTCTCGTTTTAAATTCGTGGGAGTAATAAACATTCTGACAGATTTTACAGAAAAACTCTAACAAATTAGATCAGTATGGAGAATATATGCGTTACCAACATGAATGTTCTGTAGTAAACAAAGTAACATGCTGCATTTTCAAACCATATTCAGCGTTAGTCTAAAGGATTAAATATAACAACGAATAAAATGTCACTCTCTGTTCACATAATTTTTTGAATAATGTGGTTGAACCCCACACCCCTCCCTCACCGTAACTCTAAAAGTCACGAGCCTTTAATGAATAAATATATAATCAGATACCAGTGTATAACAAGTATCGTGTAAACATCAAACCCCCACCCCCAACACACGCAATTGCAAAAATAATTAAAATAATTACGACTTAAAATATTCTATCATTGTCGCTTCTGCTAAAATAGCAAGGGCTGATGTACTCTGAGTATTCTCACCATTGATAGAATTCTTACCACTTATTAATTATAGAGCTTCATGAAACACAATTTTCCAAACACCTTATTCTAATAAAGGAGTGCCAGCTCTGAACTGCAGGTTTAGAATGGACACTTCTTTTGAGGTCTTCTAGCAGATTTCTGTTATGGCTATTGGGGTTGTATTCAAATCTATCGTGAAATGTCTTATTCAGGCTAGTGTGTTAACGTCATCAATTAAGGAAATAGAAAATATACGGTGAAATGAGATCAACAGTGCGTCATTACAACACATGGCAAATCTGCTTAGTTTACATATGTTTTGTGTGACTGCCTTTTTTTTTTCAGTATTGATAGGTTCTGCTGGTATAGTCTTGTCTACTGCCTTGTTTAACCCTAATATACCCCAAAACAATCTTTGTAGTTTATTTTGTAGGTTAATACGGAATAGTCTCTCGATATGATCATTCATATTGGGGTATGGAGATGCTAATACGGACCAAGGCTCTAGATAGGATCTTCCATATTGGAGTATGGAGATGCTAATACGGACTTAGGGTCTGGATAGGATCTTCCGTATTGGAGTATGGAGATGCTAATACGGACTTAGGCTCTGGATAGGATCTTCCGTATTGGAGTATGGAGATGCTAATACGGACTTAGGCTCTGGATAAGATCTTCCGTATTGGAGTATGGAGATGCTAATACGGACTTAGGCTCTGGATAGGATCTTCCGTATTGGAGTATGGAGATGCTAATACGGACTTAGGCTCTGGATAGGATCTTCCGTATTGGAGTATGGAGATGCTAATACGGACTTAGGCTCTGGATAGGATCTTCCGTATTGGAGTATGGAGATGCTAATACGGACTTAGGCTCTGGATAAGATCTTCCGTATTGGAGTATGGAGATGCTAATACGGACTTAGGCTCTGGATAGGATCTTCCGTATTGGAGTATGGAGATGCTAATACGGACTTTAGGCTCTGGATAGGATCTTCCGTATTGGAGTATGGTGATGCTAATACGGACTTAGGCTCTGGATAAGATCTTCCGTATTGGAGTATGGAGATGCTAATACGGACTTAGGCTCTGGATAGGATCTTCCGTATTGGAGTATGGAGATGCTAATACGGACTTTAGGCTCTGGATAGGATCTCAAAGTGCGGAAGAGCACAAGCATGATATAACAACGGAGGTATTCGATTTTTATTTTCTCCATCGTGTTTGAGCTTCCAAAATCTCACGTCATCCATTATTCTATTTATAAACTGTACAAGCTAGCAATTGCTTTTGAGAATGTCGTTAGCCCTCTTCTAATATTGATGACATTTCTTAAAAACATGTCAAATCGAATACCCAAAGAGAGTTATGACCACCATGGCCATATAAGTAATATTAGAAAAGGCGGGAAAAACAAATGTTTTCGAAACTGTCCAGATGGCTCGAGCCATGGAAGTAAGATTTGAACTCGTTTTCCTCTCGAAGTTTCTTGTGAGAAAGTTTTTTGTTCCAACATTCCCATTCCCTGCTGCGCTGGAATCTCCCTTTCCTCTGGAAAGAGAGAGGAAGGGGGCGGGACAGAGAAAGAGAGAGGGAGAGAGAGAGAGAGAGGAGGGAGAGAGAGAGAGAGAGAGAGAGAGAGAGAGAGAGAGAGAGAGAGAGAGAGAGAGAGAGAGAGAGAGAGGAGAGAGAGGAGGGAGGAGAGGAGAGAGAGAGAGAGAGAGAGGAGGGAGAGAGAGAGAGAGAGAGAGAGAGAGAGAGAGAGAGAGAGAGAGAGAGAGAGAGAGGAGGGAGAGAGAGAGAGAGAGAGAGAGAGAGAGAGAGAGAGAGAGAGAGAGAGAGAGAGAGAAGAGAGAGAGAGAGTGAGAGAGAGAGGGAGAAGTATCCAGTCTGGAGGAGTTGCTCTTGCAATAATGCGATACTTGAAGGCAGTTAAAGGCAGATTGCCTCTGCTCCATTCCGTCCTGGAAACAACTACCTTTTCTCTCAAGTTACCTCTTAATCCTCTTATCTTTCTTCTTGGGCAACATTTTCGACAGTCATATTCTTTCTTTTAATTTCCCAAAGTTAATATCGCTGTAAACGCAATTTCATGGCCTAGAGGGGGGGGGGATTAGAATAACCAGGTCAAAAATAATACATGTGGGTTAAATTAATAATTAACTGCGTGTTCAATCCTGTTAATTTTTGTTGAATAATTCAGTAAACGAGTTGAATTTATAGATCTTTTTCATATATACATTCAAAATCGTAGTTGATGTACCTGAAAATGGAAAGTATGATATAAGGAACCCCTGATAAACGCATACGATTTTTTTTTACCTAATTAAACATATATATATTATCAAATTTCTAAAATTCGATTAGAAATCTGATGTAACGCTATCCTTAGTGGCATGACTTTTTCATGATAAAAATCACCACATAAAGTTTGACGAAGTCGACGTTTTTGGAAAAAGTAACTAATCATGAAGAAAGGATTCCAGAGAGGCCTTTTGAATAGATTAACTCAAAATAATTTTAATATAAAAGATGGCTATCATATCAACAAACTACAAATACAGTTGTCCCATCAAGATCAGTAATTAGTCTCGCTCAAAAAGAAATAAGTAATACCAATGACAACAGTTAGTTGCAGAATTCATCGATTTTTACTCAAATACATAATAGTTTTTCAAATAAATTTTAGAGTTTATAGTTTTTGAAGAACCAAGGTTTCGTCAGTGGACAACGATGGAAATCCTTCTGGTCTAAACCTGATCAATGTAGCCTGTTATTTTTATTTTACTTCTGTCATTTTTACTATAATAGTAAAACCGATATCAGTAGTTTAGGCTCTCAGGTAATATCTTCTTAGGGTCGCGTTGCTATAAAGTAATTCTTTCTGGCAAAAATTGTTTAATGGAACATAGGTTCACAGACGTAATTGGTTCTCTTTAATGGAATGCAAAAACGAATGACAAGTCAACAAAAAAATAAAAAGAAGACAAAAAGCATCAACCTACAGGTGATATAAATACATTTTAGGGTGTAATTACATCAGGTGATCAATACCCGGAAGAATACGCTTTAAACAATGTTTGGAGGATATAAGCCTGCACTAATACTAATCCAATGGCATTTACCGCTAGCCATTGAGGTTAGCGCTTCATTTCAATCCAAGTGGCTTTCCTCCTGGTTTGTACGCTGATTAAAGGCTTGAAATCCCCTCATCATCTATACAATGCTTGCTCCCTCCATTGTACAGATTGGTTTAGTCTGCCAAAACTACAGGCTTAGTGACTCTACACGCTCGCTCTAGGCTACAGCAAATACAATTTATTCAGCTAGTCAATATTGTGGCTTGTAGTAATGTTTGAAACAATTCTCACCGCCATCATTAATATGGGTAGTAATCTGGACTGTGGTAGTAACTAGCTTTGGGTATTCTCCCAGGACATGTTCTTAACATATTTAAAAAAAAATCATCATACCTCTTATTTGAGAAAAATAACTCATTCAGTAGATCATTTAATGACACAACATCAAAGTATTCCGCATTATTCTACCTTTATTAATATATATATATATATATATATATATATATATATATATATATATATATATATATATACTAGCTAAGGTACCCGGCTTAGCCCGGGAATTCATTTGAGACTGAATGATGATGATTTTTTTGGTAAGCCTTTAGTTTGCACAGTATTTTGACATTTCCCCGTCCCAGTGTTTATGGTCTATACCCGTCGTTGCTGTGTGCATAGTATTTTTTTGGGCAAGGCTTCAATGTTTACTACACTTCCCGTCTGGGCGTATTGTTTTCCCGTGAGGGTCGGGCAGGCGACTTATAAATGAGAAATTTTACTGTTGAAGAATAAATAAAAATGTGTTCCTAATCTATCCCTTTCCACTTTTTAAGTCTTCTTTTTGAATACTTAAAATCATAGTCATGGATTGCATTTATTACAATTAAATATATAATGAAACTTATTTCCCGTCAAATACCAATCCGAGCACATGTAGTTAAGCATAGTTTTGTACATTAGATTATATTCGTAATAGCATAATAGCAGAGCTCAGTGGAAATCACTTCCAGGAATGGCAGCGTTTCACTGGAAATAAGATAACTCAATTAACTGTTAAGGCTCCTGTCATTTTCCGGTCCAGCATGAGTGCTAAACACCATGTTTTTCTTAAATTATTGATTCAGAGTATTATTTTAATAATTTATCTACCTGACAGAATTAAATAATAGTATTACCCTAAAAATAATTTCATTCATATTCAAAGAGATAGGTGAGGGGAAGAGATTGTAGCCCTCCCAGCAAAATAAGTAATACTTTAAATTATATTAAGTTTAACCGGATATTGTCATTTTTCATAATGGCATTACCATTAACGTCAAATTGTTATGATGGTACATATTTGTTACAATAACATCAAAATATCGGAAATAAGATATATATTAGCAGAACCAAAGAGTTTGCTTCCCTACAACTTCCGCTATCGCTCCTTGTGCCAATTCAGCATGACTTTGTTTAAATAATACATTATAAAAATTAAATAACGGAAATGCTCTTTATGGTTTACATTTCTATTGGAAATAAATAACAATGTTATTTTCTAGGAAAAATAAATAAATGAGAAGGAGGCGACGGAGATATATAATCTCACTAATCCGAATCATATTTAGAGTTGTCATATGTGACTAACACAAAATCATTTTTCATAATATGCATTCATTAAAAACGCTTAAATAAACACTAATAAAATGAATGACTCAGACTATAGTTTTAGCGTATATCCCGTGTTTACACCATTTTACAAAAAAAGTGAATACAACAAATGTTACTCAAAATAAACAACTATTGTTATGTGCATATTTATCGAAAAATCAATGCGAAACGAAATTTCGCTATTTTTCATTTCAGGCCTCCCCTACAACACCCCCTCCTGTTTGAACCTAAAAATTTAAATATAGCTTATAATCTTGGAAGAATTAATGATAATTCACATACCGAGTTTTTTTTTAAAGTTCGATTCAATCGTTAGTGCCCAACAAAATTATAGGCTACCGCTCTAGTTTTAAGAGTATATCTCGTTTATACTTCATTATACGACGGTAGTGCATATAATAAATGTTTCTCTAAATAACAAAATAAACATCTTTTGTTAAGTGCATATTTCCGGAAACCCCAATAGGAAACGAAATATCACTATTTTTAATTTCGGACCACCCTTATACTTCACTTCCGCTATAGGTTTTAGCGTATATCTCGTTTATAATTCGGTACACGAAAAAAGTGTATATAACAAAAGTTACTCTAAATAATAAAATAAACAACTTTTGTTATGTTCATATTTGCCGAAAAACCAATAGGAAACGAAATATCACTATTTTTAATTTCTGGCTTCCCTTATAACTCCCACTCCTGCCTGTCCCTAGAAATGTTGGTATGGCTTGTTATAATGAAAGCGTTAGTGCTAATACATATACCGAGTTTTATTTATTTCGGTTGGGTCTATTGTCCCAAATAAAATTGTTCACTTCCGCTATAGGTTTTAGCGTATATCTCGTTTATAAATCGGTATTCGAAAAAAATGTATATAGAAAAAGTGACTCTATATAACAATAAATATATATATATATATATATATATATATATATATATACAGTTTTGAACGGACCTCATTTTCGTCATCTACTAGATAGGATCGAAAGACATTTGAAGAAAAATTTTGAAAATTCTGTCATGAGTACAACCTCAATAGCTGATTTCCCTCAAGGGAAATCTGCTAAAAACCAAGGTAAGACTTATTTCTCTTGAAAGTCATTTTTTAGCAGTTTCATTTTTAACCTCTCTAAAATAATAACAATGCCTAAGATGACAGAAATATTTTTTTTCGTATTTACCTTCCACACACATATATATATATATATATATATATATATATATATATATATATATGTGTGTGTGTGTGTGTGTGTGTGTGTGTGTTAACAATTATTATAAAGAATGGACCCAACAATGTTTGACGATATTCGTTCAAATGACGTAAGGTGTCATTGAAGTTGTTCTTCCCAATGGATTGAAATATTTCACTTTGATTAAATGATTGGTTCTTATTAAATATTGAATGTTATACTTTATTCTAGAGAAAACTGTTCGGTCCTTCCGCAGAAGCACTGATTTAAAAGGTTTGCAGATACTGGTTGGAAACAGTTTGAAATGATGTTCTCTAATATGACAAAAATGAAAAACAAATAATATTTAGTGACAATGTATTCCATCCATTTGATATTTAAATGTTTTAGTAATTATTGGCTATAGCCATCAAAGCTAATACCCGTGCAATTGGTCCAACTGCACTGCACCGTACCATTGTCCGTAAAGGATCGGATCCTAGTGTGGAGGAACCTGGTTCTGACAGCATTGTTCGTCGATGTTGGGCAAACACCTCGCCCTGATATAGTGGAATCACTACCTTATAGAAGGGCTCCAACTACAGAACCACCACTATATCTCAAAGCACTCTCATTACATATTCATTGGCGCATAAATTATTACAACTTTCCTGACTGTGAGTGCTCGTCTTGAAGGCAAGCCATCGCCTAATCCATTGTAAGCCGGTCTCTGGAAGTCAATGAGCACACGTGAGCATGCAACTACAATTATCAAAACAACTCAATATAAGCGTCCAATTTTCTTAAATCTTATTTCATCATTGTTTCCTCAAATGCAACGTTAGTGCATTTTCCCTATAAAAGAATAAACTTAATATTGAATAGCATAGTCTTTTGTTAACAGAAATAAAATAATCATGAAAAATAAACTACCATCATCATGATCTAAACGAACCGCATTACAGTTGTATCCTTAGGGTTCTTTCAAAAATTGTTCTTTCATATTACTTTACCTACCGAAATTCTTCAAAAACATTATGTTCTAAGCCTTCCTCTCTCTCTATGCCCAATAACCTATCATTCAAATACAATTGTGATAAAATCGAGGTATCCACTGGAAAAAAATAAAAGAGCGAGAAACTTCCAGGGCATATCCAAGATGTTTGGCCCTCATTATTTTCATGGCATTGATAAGACTTTCCCATACCTCATTTAGAACTTCGTTGGATTTATTTTGAGTCCAACTTATTCGGGAGATTCTGCCGCAAATCCATATTTCCGTAATTTGTAATCTATTTTGTGAATTATCCAACTTTTGCTCGCATATGCAATAAAGACTAAACGAATGACTTGACAAAAACTCTTTTGGTGTCTATACTCGATGTTTATTAGTTATACTTTTTTTTTTTTCCTTTGGAAGATTTACTTGACTGTGTAATCTACTAAATGTAAGATACTATGTAATCTATTCACGCACACACACACGCACCCAAATATATTGCTACTTCACAGAAATAATAAACGTTAATTAGCAGGGTTCTTTAGGACTGCAAAATTAAACACACAAACTTCAGCGTTTTTACCAATGCATAATTTGAAGATGCCCTACTTTTACACACTTGATCAATTATTTTTCACAACTAATCACTAAATAAATTCAGAGTTGATATTCTGGCAGGTAGAAGTCAACTCTTATATAGGTAGGATGAAAGAATTGGCTACGCTTCCACTATAACAATTTATTAAAACGGCAGAGCGCTTTCGATGCTGTGCATCATCGTCAGTGCCCGAAGGTCTTGGATGTTGACCTGGACGGCTCTTGGAGCTGGACTTCTAAGTATAGCTCCAAGAGCCGTCAGGTCAACAACCTCATTTTCATTCATTTAACAGGTTAACGGACCTAATTTTCGTCATCTCCTGGGTAGGATCGATGGTTATTTGAAGAAATTTTTCGAAAATCGCGACATGAGTACGACCTCAATAGCTAAATTCTTTTAAGCGAAATCTGCTAAGACACATACACACACACACACACACACACACACACACATATATATATATATATATATATATATATATATATATATATATATATATATATATATATATATATTAGTGCGTGAATATATTACATAGTATCTTACATTTAGTAGATTACACAGTCAAGTAAATAATACAAAGGAAAAAAAAAAGTATAAATAATAAACATGGAGTATAGACACCAAAAGAGTTTTTGTCAAGTCATTCGTTTAGTCTTTATTGCATATGCGAGCAAAAGTTGGATAATTCACAAAATAGATTACAAATTACGGAAATATGGATTTGCGGCAGAATCTCCCGAATAAGTTGGACTCAAAATAAATCCAACGAAGTTCTAAATGAGGTGTGGGAAAGTCTTATCAATGCCATGAAAATAATGAGGGCCAAACATCTTGGATATGCCCTGGAAGTTTCTCGCTCTTTTATTTTATTCCAGTGGATACCTCGATTTTATCACAATTGTATTTGAATGATAGGTTATTGGGCATAGAGAGAGAGGAAGGCTTAGAACATAATGTTTTTGAAGAATTTCGGTAGGTAAAGTAATATGAAAGAACAATTTTTGAAAGAACCCTAAGGATACAACTGTAATGCGGTTCGTTTAGATCATGATGATGGTAGTTTATTTTTCATGATTATTTTATTTCTGTTAACAAAAGACTATGCTATTCAATATTAAGTTTATTCTTTTATAGGGAAAATGCACTAACGTTGCATTTGAGGAAACAATGATGAAATAAGATTTAAGAAAATTGGACGCTTATATTGAGTTGTGTTGATAATTGTAGTTGCATGCTCACGTGTGCTCATTGACTTCCAGAGACCGGCTTACAATGGATTAGGCGATGGCTTGCCTTCGAGGGGAACACTCACAGTCAGGAAAGTTGTAATAATTTATGCGCCAATGAATATGTAATGAGAGTGCTTTGAGATATAGTGGTGGTGCTGTAGTTGGAGCCCTTCTATAAGGTAGTGATTCCACTATATCAGGGCGAGGTGTTTGCCCAACATCGACGAACAATGCTGTCAGAACCAGGTTCCTCCACACTGGGATCCGATCCTTTACGGACAATGGTACGGTGCAGTGCAGTTGGACCAATTGCACGGGTATTAGCTTTGATGGCTATAGCCAATACGAAGGAGGAAAATTACTAAAACATTTAAATATCAAATGGATGGAATACATTGTCACTAAATATTATTTGTTTTTCATTTTTGTCATATTAGAGAACATCATTTCAAACTGTTTCCAATCAGTATCTGCTAACTTTTTAAATCAGTGCTTCTGCGGAAGGACTGAACAGTTTTCACTAGAATAAAGTATAACATTCAATATTTAATAAGAACCAATCATTTAATCAAAGTGAAATATTTCAATCCATTGGGGAGAACAACTTCAATGACACCTTACGTCATTTGAACGAATATCGTCTAACTTTGTTGGGTCCATTCTTTATAATAATTGTTAACTAAATGGGTTAATAGAATCCAGATGTTAAAACATATTGCATACTCTTGTTAAATGAGGGTAGTTATTTAACAAGAGAACACTGTATGCCACGCGTTAAAACAATAAAAACATTTCATTAGTAAAGTCATCTCATTTAATTTTACCACATTAAACGATAATAGGCGTAGCTAGATTATTTGTATTTATACCATGCTCCAATTTTACAGTATTATATATATATATATATATATGAGAGAGGTAGAAAAAAAATATGATTAGGTTCAAGAGACCGTAATTAAAACAATCTATGCAAAGACCAGAAAAATTGCTAAGAGTAATAATGTAAGATGCAGGAGAAGGAAAGATAAATGAAGATAAAAGTTAATAGAAAATATAAGCTAGACTAGCTAGTAGACTCCGGCCAGACAAGAAACTTGAAACTTCTGACTTGTCATAGAACCCATACATAAAATTCAAGAGCTGTAACACCTTGAAGTTATCATAATAAATCTACTTAGTCTATGGAGCCGCCATTAGTTGACGATTTTGCGTGTGTGTGTGTGTGTGTGTGTGTGTGTGTGTGTGTGTGTGTGTGTGTGTGTATGTGTGTATATATATATATATATATATATATATATATATATATATATATATATATATATATATTACATATTCTTTCTTGTTCGTTTTCATCTTGATTTTCACAATACTCCTTGTGACCCTATTAAATTCACAAATTGAATAGAACTGTCAGAAAGTTGTAAATAACCACATTTCTTTCTATAACTTCAGGTTATTAACCAATATGATTTTTCGCTCTCTCCAATTGAATCTTGAGGAGTATTTGTCCTTAAATTTAATAATATAAGGCGACTGCCTAGGGAGACACATGAAGACTAATAGAAAATGATGTAGAAGGTGTGCGAGATAATAGAGATGGCTTTATTTATAATATTTATATTTACACAATTAATAAAGTTAAATGTACTATTAACTACATAAGCGATAATCACGCCCCGCCGATAAGACTCACATAATTTCTGAACATAAATAACGCACTATATCAAACACGAGGGAACACAATCTCACTATTAGAGCTCCGTAAAACAACCTATTTTTAAATAGTACAAGTTTTATTTTATCTTTAACCTGACTAAGATATTAATTGAACTTTGATCCACGTTGTTTGCAACATAAATAAATTTAATGCATTTGGATCTACATTATTTACCTCATTAAAAATTACATCACGCATCATTTTGTAATTTTGGTCCTACTCTTTTCATCATCTGTAGTACTAAAATGCCATCAATTTCTCAGTTCAACAACTCTCATTATTAAAAACATTTATTAAATAATTCGAGACTTTTTATTGAATAAAAACCGTAGCACGAAATATTTTGTTAGCTTTCAACTCTTTAATTTTAGAACAAGTACAATAAGATAGGCCACTTTGTAAATATTTGTTTTGCTAAAGAAAATTATGGAAATTTTTTTAAGTAATTAATTTTTAGAATACGCATTTGCCTAGAGCTATAACTCAACTTTATAGTCCTCAGAGGTCAGTTCCAAATGCTGGCGGAAATTATACATTGCATATTATAAAAACATATTTTTGTTGAGATGTTAATGGAAAGTGATAATATACACATACACTTTTACTGGATCAAAGAGCATTCGGGAATTTTGGGAAACGATCTCGCTGATTTATCTGCAAAATCAGCGTCAAAAGAAACCAAAATTCCAGAATGGTACAACAAAATAACCAAATCACACTTAAAAACACAATTACTTACTGACACAATTAACACATGGCAACAGAAATGGTATACGACTATGAAAGGACAAGATTTAAAGATATTTATTCCAGACATTTAAGTGTACTTAGGACAAAAATTAATATCAACAGACTTTTACTTGACACAATTATTAACTGGACACGGAACTACAAATTCTTATTTTAATCGTTTTGGCCTAAGAGATCAACCAACCTGTTACTGCGACTTTACTACTGAACAGACATACAGTCACTTGCTCTATGACTGCAGACTACTAACAGACCAAAG
The DNA here is from genome assembly GCA_019009955.1 of Riptortus pedestris. Taxonomy (NCBI): domain Eukaryota; kingdom Metazoa; phylum Arthropoda; class Insecta; order Hemiptera; family Alydidae; genus Riptortus; species Riptortus pedestris. The sequence goes on from CM032228.1 coordinate 169,775,307, forward strand.
AGAAGACTTTAAACCCTAGAATGGTAGTGATATTATTTCCCGCTTAATGGATACGTAAATTTTACGTGTGCAACTGGTAATTGGTGAAATTATTCAAAATTTGTTAATGTTTGTGACTATTTTTTTTATTTTATTAAAACATACACTTATCTTAAACTTATATCTACGTTAATATCTTATAATGTGCACGACATTCCTTTCAGGCGCTTTGTTCGAAACACGTTCCGGAGGTTGTGTGCTCCATTCATATCCATTCTTACCAAGTACAACCCCACCTTCTAAATTTATTGGGACTGATCGGTCAATATTGTGTGGTTGAGAGGTTTTAGGTTTTTTCCTCTGTGTTTGTTCTCTTTCTTCGATTGCCTTGATGTCTTCTAAAATGTTCTCACTCTCATCGCTATCTAGCCCACTCTGTGTTGCAATTATTTCCGAAGGCTCAACCTCCTCATCACTTGGAGAATACTCCGGATTATCATCGCTCTCCTATCCATAACCATCTATTTCATAATTGTCAATTTCCCCATCTGAGTCATCGGAGAATTCTTTCAAAAAATTTCTGATTTCTTCATCCAATGAATATTTTTTCTCCATTTTTCCGAAACTATAAACTGATTATTTATATTCTTTTTATACATATTTGACTTTTTTATATTCAAAAATAAAAGTTAAAAACACTAAGAGAAAATAAATTATAATATAAAAAATAAATTGGAAGAAAATAAATTGAGAATAACATTAACTAAGTTATGGCATAAAAACCGGTTATTAGTAGCGATACGTAAATTTTACGTGCCAAAAAGTTGCAGTTAATGGTATTGATACGTAAATATTACGTGTCGTTTTTATTTCAAAAAATAGTATTGGATGAGTGTGAAGGTTCACTTAGTTGCACTTGGCGGAGGTCAAGTCCGAACTGTCTGGAGGGCTCATAGCTGAGGGGTGGGGGTGGTGGGGTCGTTAACGGCCCTTTGATAACAGTTCAAACCAGATCATACGTAATTTTTACGTTCACTACCATTCTAGGGTTAAATCCCAATTAAAATGCCGACAAGAAAATTGGCCTGTTGAGGAAAAACTATTATTTTATAAACATAGTAAACCACTAAAACAGTTTGCTGAAGAAATGTATGACTATCTGAATTATTTAAAACTGAAATACAGTTAAATTAATTAATTATTCAGCATTGAATCCAAAATTTGTTTTTCTTTTCTTTTTCTTTTTCCTTTTCTTTGTTGTAAATAATTTTTATTGCACAAATATTTTATGTTATTATAGTTAAAAAAAAATGTTATGTATCAAGCACACGTTATGTACTAATTATTGTACGGGACGTATGGCTAATAAACTCCCTTCCTGTAGGGTTACTTCAGGAAGGAAATAAATAATATATATATATATATATATATATATATATATATATGTGTGTGTGTGTGTGTGTGTGTGTGTGTGTAAAATTATTGAAATTTTCGTAAGTAATTAATTTTTAGAAAACACATTTGCCTTGAGCTATAACTCAACATTATAGTCCTCAGATGTCAGTTCCAAATGCTAGCGGAAATTATGCATTGCATATTATGAAAACATATTTTTGTTGAGATGTTAATGGAAAGTGATTTAAGTTGATTTATGTTCCATTAAATGCCATAAAGTAAAAATATTTATCGCATGGAGCAGTTAAAAAAATATTGAACAAATACTATAGAAATTATATTTGCATGAAGAATGATTAAATAACATTTTTTCATGTCCAACTCATAAAAATGGAGATATTTACACTCCCCATATCCTGGTCCGATTCTGCTATTATCGAACTTAATCTTCGTTTTTGCATTAAGCTCTTAAATATAGTTTCGTGACGATATAAATTTTAGATCAATTTGAGCCGATATTGTATGTGTATGTATATATATATATATATATATAATTATATTATATATATATATATATATATATATATATATATTATATATATATATATAAAAGGAAGAAATGGCCAGCCACAAGGAAAGGTCAGCATGGGGTATAGTCTGCTTCATTTTCGTTGTGTTACCTTCGCCGACCATAAAACATCATCAATTTTTTCATCTAACCAGCCTCAAAAGCACAGAAGAAAATCATTATTTGGTATAATTTGGGGTATAATTGTTAGGTTAAAAAACAGTGTCTCCCGGAATTATTTATATTTCTAACTCAAATTAACCAATTTCAGTAGACCCAACTACTATCTTAAGGAACTAAGGCAATAATATGTGATACAATGACTATACCGAGCGGAAGTAGTCACCCTTTAAAATAACTTAGAAATATATTTACACACACCTACAAGGTATTATCTCAAAATAACTGTAGTACATGTCGTTAAATGTTATTGTTTCTTGTTCACGTTTTGGATAATGGCTTTCATATATATACTAGCTAAGGTACCCAGCTTCGCCCGGGAATTCATTTGAGGCTGAATGAAGATGGTATTTTTTAGCAAGGCTTTACTTTCCTCTATATTTTGACATTTCCCCGTTCCCTTAAGGGAAATCAGCTATTGAGGTCGTACTCATGACGCGATTTTCGAAAAATTTCTTCAAATGTCCATCGATCCTACCCAGGAGATGACGAAAATGAGGTCCGTTCAAAAATATATATATATATATATATATATATATATATATGCCAAATAAAATTGTTGACTCTCATTTTAGTTGTTAATGTATAACTATAATTGGATATACGACAAAAGTGTATATAATAAACGTTACTCTAAATAACAAAATAAACAACTTTTGTTATGCGTATTTTTTCCGAAAAACCAATAAGAAGCGAAATATCTCTATTTTTAATTTTAGGCCTCCACTACAACACCCGCACCTGTTCGTCTCAGAGAATATTAATATAGCCTAAAGTCTAAGTTGGGTTAGTAGTAATATACATACTAAGTTTCATAAAATTCGGTTCAGCCGTTTATGCGTGAAAAGGTAAAAAACAAACAAACAAACAAATACACGAAAGAAAGAAAATGCAGTTATGTTGTGAAACGAAAAGTTATCGTGAAATTTTGAGAGAAAAAAAATGTACAGACAGAGGTTACTATTATATATATATATATATATATATATATATATATATATATATATATATATATAAATTTAATAGTGCTAGTCAGCCACTATTACGAAATATCAGCTAATATACGCTGATTTTATTTATTAAAGCTGAGTTTGTATTTATCATGATGCATCTGATGGTTATCGTGAATTTCGTTTAAGTCGAATTATAAGAGTGAGTTTATATGTGTGTGCGCTTGTTTGTGTGTACGTGCGAGAAGGGAGTTGGAAGAATGTTTTGCAAGGGAGTAGAACTGTATGAGAACAGCGACCCAAGTCAGGGCCTCACGTACTGGGTTAAGTGCCTTACCTCTAGGCCACTGCCTCCACGCAAAATTTCCAGATTACTACCTCAGCCCCCCTGTCTCTCTCTAATACTATTAGCCAGATACTCCGACCTCACAGCCACTCAAATATTCTCATTTGTTCCCTCTTGCTCCCGCTTAAAGCTGTTTGTTTCAAAATCATATTAGCGACGAGGAACTGCATCAGCAGTCAAAAATAATGTTGACATTTAGTAGAATAATAATATCAGGTTTATTTTATATTATTTATCTTTCATTAAAACGAATGTCCAATAATAAATTAGTGACCACTAAGTAGCTCATGATATACTGCTTGATCGTAATAATATTGTTACGTTTATACAAAATCAGTAATAAACGTTGTTTATTAGGGTTATTTTGGATTGCAAAATTATACACACAGAAGCTTTAGAGTTTTTATCACTGCACAATTTATTTATCAATGCAATACACACTTGGTTAATTATTCTTAACTACTAATCACAGTATGCACTGATAGTTTCACTGTTCTTGTTATTACACAGTCCAATAACTCACTCACGATCACTGAAGTTCACAAAAACACGGCACTACACTGATCTTCGCGAAGTTAAAGGCACTGCACTGTCTTAAGCATGGCACTATACTGTTCTTTACAGAGTCAAGGCACAACACTGTTCTTCTCATAAAACACTTTACCGCACTACAACTAAGTCACACTATTGCACTGAACGCACTGATGATCACTTGAAGACAGCTGAGAACAAACTGACTCGGGGCAGGCTGCGAATATTTTTATTTTTTCTCGCCAAACATCAAAACGGAATTGTCTGGTCTCTTCTAGATCTGGACTGGTATTGCCGAGGACGGGCGGGACCATATGGCGGCACGTTTGATCTGCTCCGTGCTTCCACTAATGCCCATGCGGACTATAATATCACAACACGTAGAGAGCGAATAACTGAACAAACAAAACCCATTACCTAATGGAAGACTGGAATGACTTACTATTCTGAGAGGCAGGAATCACTCCTTGGAATGCGAGTACACTTATCACGAACTGGTGAAAAATATCGATCACGGGAATCAAATTAATTGCACTCTTATCTTTCTGAAGGTATTGGTTAATGTTTTCAGGGGCTTATAATGAACCTTGTAGACTGCCCCAAAAGTACGTTGTGTAGTACATGAGGAGGAATAAGGAAGAGAGGTAAGCCCAGGCTTAGTAGAAAGTTTCCAAAATTGTTTACGAATGTTCGATATTTGCTTTTTCTCCTATAATTCTGTAAAATATACTGTTAAATTTGTCAGGTCAATTATATTAAGAAATAACACCTAAATGAATGTTACCTCTTTAAATAATTCCATATATGTCCTCTACAGCTGGGCCAGAAGTTCTAATAATCACAGCAGAAAGTAAAGAATTTTTTTATTGAACATTCTTCCACTGATTTACGAGTATTTTTCCTCTACATATTTCGCTTCCTCTATGACACCTCTTCAGGAGTAGGACGCGTATTTTAAAAATATTCGATATTGCCATCAAGGCGGTCACGTCAAGACATATGACAGCTCCTATGGGATTGTTCATCTAACAAAATTTCTCGGATGACAAGTGCAAGGCTGCTCTTTACTAAATATAAGTAATACGAAACTTGAAAACAAGCAGCAAAGGATTACAATCATGTTGAACTTCGTTCCCATGAAACTCGGAAAACAAGCACAATTGGAGCTGACTCAGAAATAGACTCAGAGATTCGAATTACACAGGGTCATTTTACAAATACCAACCAAATAATAAATTTCTACAATCTCTTTTATTATTGAAGTTCTTCTGGAAGGGGCTCTCAAAAGCATCCCAATTAAGGAAAGTGAAATCTAACTTGGCAGAGGGTCATAAATTCTACGAACACGCCAGTATCTTACTATAAGTTATAGGTCTCTAAAATAAAGTTAATATTAATTTTGGTCATGCCTGTCAAAATATTATTTAAGCTATAAATAGAAATCTCACTGTAATATAACAGGAAATGCCAATTGAGCTGTTCTATTCCATTGAATCAACCTTGCTCTAGGGATGTATTCCAGGAATTGGCAAAGCCTTACTATATTCCTTTGTGATGGTTCACGGTTCACGGATCCATTCATAGAGTAAATACAAATTATTCGATTATCATAGCTAGTGTAAGTCATTGATACCAATTTTGAAATAAGCCTTTAGGTTTATCTCTGTGAAATAAATTCACAGAGGAGAGGAATGGAATTAAAATTAAACAAGCTAGTTTTTTTTCCTAGGACCACGTTAGCTATATTATTATGGGGAGAAGGGGGGGGGTTTCCGAAAGGAAGCACGTGGGCGGGCTAAAGCGCTCTCCAATTTGTTAGCAACGACTGATAAATTTTCCATATAAAAAAAAAATCTCCCGACAACCAATAAATCTGAAAACCAGGGTTGACAAAATTCGTGTGTCATCGGATCTGTGGTAGTCCTTACAAATTGGAGAATGGTGGATAAGGTTTTGCCTCAATGAACAAGAACAAAGGGTGTTATCTTCATCCCATAATTTGTTACTGTTGTCACGTCCAGTTGGCATAACTTTAAAAAAGAAATCAAACCTCTCCTCTAACAGGTTACACTCCATTCACCTTTGACGTGATGAGGGTGATGATCCTAATCCCATTAAGTCAAATGGAAAGCGCTGAATCAGCTATTCAGCAAAGCAAAAGTAATGTATTTAAAAACCCTTTATATCCCGAAAAGAATTAAAATAAGAAAATAAATTATGTTAGGATGTACATTTTTCACAACTGATGGCATCATCACTAATTTTCATCTCCTTTTGAAGATATGTATGAAACTTAAGTGAGATGGCATAAATAGAGTTATAACTTTATATGAGAACTCTACCAACTATTTTGTTTGATACTGAAAGCCAAAACCAAAAGAAAGGATGACTATCGATTGTGGCTCCCATCCACAACCTGGCACCATGAAATGGCAACAGAGCCTCCGGGTACAATGGGGCCCGTCAGTCTACTGGACAACTTATTCCAGGTCCCCCTTCGATATCGGGGGTTGTATCTCGGGTAAGTATTATAATATAAACAAATATTAAAGTTGTTGTTCCATATGAAGCCGAGATATTTCTTCACATAATTTGGAGTGATATTGTGTGAATTCCTAGCTCCTGCAGTCAGTTCCATTAGTTTTCTAATTTTTTTTTTGATAAAGACCCAGCACTTGTTATCATTTGATATTTCAAAAGAGTTTGTTGGGCCTGCTGGCTCCGGGTGACTAGCATGGCTGATATTTATTATGCTTAAATTTAAGCAATACGAAACTTAAAAACTAGCAGCAGAGGATTAAAATCGCGTTGAACTTTGTTCCCTTGAAACTCGGAAAACAAGCACCACTGGAGCTGACTCAGAAATAGACTCTGAGTTTCGAATTACACAGGATCAGTTTAAAAAGTACCAACCAAATAATAAACTTCTACTATCTCTTTTACTATTGAAGCTCTTCTGGAAGGGCTCTCACCCCCCCCCCCCTGGTGGGGACCCCAATTAAGGAAAGTGAAATCTAACTTGGCAATGGGTCATAAATTCTCCGACTTGTTACCTTTTGAGATTTCAAAAGAATTTGTTGGACCTGCTGGCTCAAAAAATCCCCTTTAATGTCACTATTTGTAATGCTTACTTCTTGAATAATCCGGAGATTCCACAATTCTGCGTAAATACATGCAACAATATAATTTTCTCCTAGAGTGAAAGAAAGAAGTTGGTCAGTACATAAGTAGGTAGACTGGCCAGAGATCAAGATCCTTATGTAAGAGCACTCTGCTACAAAGGTTCTTGAAATAATAATATTGTTACGTTTTTATATTACCAAAATCAGTAATAAACGTTTTTAATAAGAGTTCTTTTGGATTGCAAAATTAAATACTCGCAAGTTTCACAGTTTTTATCACTGCACAATTTATTTGGATAATGCACAATAAACTTGGTAATTACTCTTAATTACTACTCACAGTAAAGACTGATAGCGTCACTGTTCTTCAATGAGTCACAGTCCAATAATTCACTCACGGTCACTGAAATTCACAACAAGACGGCACTGCACTGTCCTTTGCTTCGCGGCACTGCACTGTCTTAAACACGGCACTAAACTGTTACTTACAGTCACGGCACAACACTGTTCTTCTTATAAAAACTCTTTACCGCACTGCACTAAGTCGCACTGTAGCACTGATGTGACCATCAAGATCGCTGAGCATAAACTGCCTCACGGCTGGCCCGAGCTCCTTTTTATAGGGAGGCGGCATACATCAAAGGGGAATTGTCTAGTTCATTCGACGTCTGGCTGGAAGGTACTGGTCAGACCTAGAACATTCTATCGGTCTCTTTGATCTACGTCACACTCTCCAAATACGCGACTCTCTCTCTCTCTGAAGGATTATTCATCTATTTAATTTTCGCAACACTGCCGCCCACTTAAGCCTTTTCGTCCCGAATAGGCTCAATATCGCCGTTGCCATACTTGGCTAGGCGAAAGTCCTTTCTTGTTTTGTGGGTTGAATAGTAGTCCCATTTGTCCTTCCGTAAATTCCTCCGTATTCACTGCTCGACCACACACGCCACCCATCTGGTTACTGGTCACTTTAATGCGGTCCAATATTTCATGACGGGTCGACCTTCCATTGTCCTCCTTAGCCAGAATAGTGCCACTCTTCTGCGCCGTCGACCTGGCTCCCCCTGAGTTAACACGGCTAATTCGTACATCAATGACGCACTCCTCTTCCTCGGCTTTTGTACAATCCTTGTACTCTACGTTGCATGGCCGCCTTGAGAGGACTGGGTCGTCATCGTGTTTTCCCCCTTCCCTATGAACAATAGAAGAGGCTTCTGCTCGACGTGACAATTTCTGGCGTCCGTCGGTACGTAGCTTCTTTGTGGTCTTGCTCTCATGTCCGACATCCAAAGGTATTTCGGTGTTTCGCCAGATCATAACTTGCTTACCCATGTGCAGGTCAATACCGTGGGCTATCATGAAGTCTACACCGATGATCACTTCATCCATTATGTCAGCGACAACAAAGACATGTTCAGTGCTGATGTTGGAGATAGTCACTCTCATCTTGGCTCTTCTGTAGACTGTGGCTGACTCCCCTGTGGCAATTCGCAGTCGTACGTTCTCCAACGGTTCCACTGCCCCTTTTACCAAATCGGGCCGAATGATGGAGTGTGTCGCTCCCGTGTCCATGGTGAGGACCTCCTTCCTCCCGTTGATCAGTCCACGAGCAGTAAGGTTGCTGTTCTTCGGTCGTATGATGGAAATGGAGATGGTGGAGCCATCGGTTTTAGGAGCTAGTTCTTGCCCCTCAGTGCGAGCTCGTTCTACTTTAACATTGGCTCTTGAGATTTCGACGTCAGTCGCCTGTTTGTTGTCCCTCCATGGCGAAATAGGTCTCGACCTTTTCCTTGGCGCTTTACAATTACGCTGAATGTGGCCGACCTCGCCGCAGTTGAAGCATTTAGCGCGCGATCTATTCATCTGCTCCTCCAGTACTTGCTTGACCACGTCTTCTATTTCACTCCTTGAGATATGGACGTTGTTCGCCCGATAGTGGTCCCTCCATGGTGTAAAAGATCTCAACCCTTTCTTTGGTGCTTTACAGTTTCGCTGAAAATGGCCAACCATACCGCAGTTGAAGCATTCGGCGCGTGATCTATTCCTTTGCTCCTCCAGTATCCGCTTGACCACTGCTTCTATGTCACTCCTTGACATTTGGGCGTCATTTTGAATATCAGCCTCAAGACGTCGCACCTTGAAGACTTGTGGTTTTGAAATGACTTTAGCAGTCTCCTGGGCTAGCGCATAAGAGATGGTGTCAGCAAAGGATGATTTTTGCATAGCACACACCGCGAATTTAACGTCTGGATCTCGTATACCATTCACAAATGCTTCAATCTTGAACTGATCCAAGAATGGATGATTTTCACCTGGGTAAGTCAGCTGCACTAGACGTTCGATTTCCATGGCAAAATCTTGTAGCGTCTCGTTCGGTTTCTGCACTCGGCCCCTTAGTTCCATCCTGTAAAGTTCTCGCTTATGCTCACCGCCAAACTTGCGCTGTAAAGCCAACATAATGTCCTCATAATTATTCCTACAAGCTGATGGTAAACTCTCCAGGATTTCTGCAGCGGTTCCCTTCAGTGCCAAAATCAATTCTACCGCTTTCTCTTCATTATTCCATCCGTTTCTACTGGCCACCGTCTCAAATTGGAATTTAAAAACATTAAGTGGTACATTACCGTCAAAAGTTGGGGTCTTTATCTGGCTGGAATTTTCTGAAATGAGCCTCACCGGACCCTCTCGAACATGTAGATTATCCATTTGGAATTGTAGCTCACGTATTTCATCGTCCATCTTTCTTCCTAGGTTGGACACGTCCTCATCAACCTTCTTCTGTGCCGCAGAAATGCCGCAGAGTTTTTCATCAAACTCGCTGACTCTCTGCTCTATAGCTTCCACTCGTTTGCCCAATACCTCTGACATTTCATAGAGTTTTTGGTTAGTTGATCTAGAAGCTTCCATAAATTTCTCTCGCAAGCCTCTCGCAATTAGTTCTGGAAACTTCTTCTAGTCTTTCATAATTAGCTCTAGAAGCTTCTTCCAGTTTTTCGTAGTTAGCTCTAGAAGCTTCTTCTAGTTTTTCGTAATTAGCTCTAGAAGCTTCTTGAAATTCTTGTCTTACTTCCGCTAAGATTTTCTCGCTGTTACTTTTAGAAGCTTCCTGGAATTCTTGTCTGACTTCCGCTAATATTTTCTCACTGTTACTCTTAGAAGCTTCCTGGAATTCTTGTCTGACTTCCGCTAATATTTTCTCACTGTTACTCTTAGAAGCTTCTAAGAGTTTCTGGTTATTTTCCATCATAGCGGCTAAAATTGCATTTAAGTCCAAATTGCTACTTGAGATAGGATTACTTACAGCAATGTCTTCTTTATCGTCAAACTCGTGTGTACTTACATCAATCCCTCGTCTTTGGAATTCATCAGTCAACCGCCTTTGTAATTCAGCCTTATTTCCTGTTGTTGGCATATCCAGTTTAGCCAGTTCCTTCTTCAGCTGTTCCACTTTTAGTTCTTCAAACTTCATTTTTGTTGATTTTAATTTTGCAATCCCACTTCTGACACCAGTTGTTACGTTTTTATATTACCAAAATCAGTAATAAACGTTTTTAATAAGAGTTTTTTTGGATTGCAAAATTAAATACTTGCAAGTTTCACAGTTTTTATCACTGCACAATAAACTTGGTAATTATTCTTAATTACTACTCACAGTATAGACTGATAGCGTCACTGTTCTTCAATGAGTCATAGTCCAATAATTCACTCACGGTCACTGAAATTCACAACAAGACGGCACTGCACTGTCCTTTGCTTCGCGGCACTGCACTGTCTTAAACACGGCACTAAACTGTTACTTACAGTCACGGCACAACACTGTTCTTCTTATAAAAACTCTTTACCGCACTGCACTAAGTCGCACTGTAGCACTGATGTGACCATCAAGATCGCTGAGCATAAACTGCCTCACGGCTGGCCCGAGCTCCTTTTTATAGGGAGGCGGCATACATCAAAGGGGAATTGTCTAGTTCATTCGACGTCTGGCTGGAAGGTACTGGTCAGACCTAGAACATTCTATCGGTCTCTTTGATCTACGTCACACTCTCCAAATACGCGACTCTCTCTCTCTCTCTCTCTCTGAAGGATTATTCATCTATTTAATTTTCGCAACAATATTATGTATTTGCATTTATTTATTTATGAAAATCACATCAAAGGTGATTTACTCTTTAAAAACTCAAAAATTATACAATGTCAAATAATAAAAGTAAAAGTTATTAATAAACATTTTATAAATGAACATAGCACTAAATTAGAAAAAAATGGTGATAAGCATAGTTGTGAATAATTAAAAGGAAATGTCTGATAATGCTATAGTTGCTAATGATTGGCGTAGTGTATTCCTACAGGGTAGCGGTATAGGTATATCTATAAAAACATGTCCATACACATACACATAACTGTTAATTAATGCACATAATTTGAAATCTAATTGTGCACTACAGACTTAATTTATACATTAAATTTGGTCGTATATTTGAATTTTGTGAAAATATTGTTAATGAAATAAAGAAGCACCAAGTGTCGGAAACCCTTGATCAAGTGTTAACCTAAGTCAAGCGTCATTACACCACGTTCCTAAGGCAAAAGAAATGGACCAAACTGATGGAATATAGAGATAAAACTGGAATGTTCAAACAAGCAGTAAATTACAAAATAATGATTATCTTCGTTAATACGCGTCGGAATGAGTACGGACGTTGGTAAGGAAAATGTTTTAAAAGATCAACAAAATAGGTTATTAGAAAGTAATATACACAGTTGTCACCGTGCACATTTTTCTATGCTCCAAGTAATATCCATGTTATTTGTACTTTTTGTTATCATCTTCAGGAAATCACTCTCCTACATATGCCCTCGCCTTAGGTAACTTTTATTATTTTAAATCCTGCTTACAAAGATTTCTTATTCTAGAGAAACCTACTAGAGATTTGATAAGTATGCCATCATTTGAGGGCCTACTTTTAATTGATGGTTATAAGACTCGTTATTTAAGCGTTGAATATGAATTTGAATGGTGGAAGGGCAAAATTTGGCCTGTAGTAGGGAGCGTGTTTAGGGGTGGACAGAGTGTGTTAGTGGGGGAAATGTAATATTGCAAATATCTCTATTATTAAATGACTTATTGAAGAATGTTGCGATATTTCCATAAATTTAGTTTCAAATAAAATAATAACGTAAGTGGAAAGAAACCTGGATTTGAACGTGAGAAACCCCACAGACGTTGTGTTTGTGTGTGTGCGCGCGCGTTGCGTATACGTGTGAGTGTGTGTATAACATTATTACTAAAATTTTATTTGGTAATGCACCCGGTCTTTCATTGTAAATTTCTTAGTTTTGATGAGTTTTCGCACTCGCCATATCCATTCATTAATCAACCGTTAGAAATTTGTATAGTTTACCCTATTGTAATGGAATTTTCATAATTTAAAGTTTTCTCAACAGAAATAAAATACAGTTGTGTCTGCCTAGCTTAAAGCTGCATGGTGTCATCATAAAGGTCATACTGTACCGGAGCAGGCCTATCTGAAATATTGGGTCAGAGTTGCAGACATAGAGCCGCTGTGATTTATACAGTGAGCTGATTAGAGTAGTGATCGCCCTGTATAATAATATGCATTGGAGAGGGCACCAGTTATCCACCAGTGGCTAGTGGACATATCTGCTTTTCACCTCTAACAATGGGACAAGTTGGGCCTGTTGTTGGTGACAGTTGGTAAACTGTGTCTCCCTCCCATCCACTCGACACCACTAACTCTCCCACTCTCCCCGGCACTAACACTAATACACTCCACAACTTTATTTTAATACAAACTAGGGCTGGACAAATTTGTGTTGTGGAAGTTTTATCACTGTTAACAGTCCACTACTTAATGCCTCGTTAGTGCTCTCGTGAAAAGATAAGCCAGAGACAGCAAGGGTAAGCACTATTATCTTTATTAACTCTTATTAGGGGAACGTATATATTACGGTCTATCTTCATCAAATGAAAATAAAACATTTAATAAAAAAATGTCTTTCTCCAAAAAAGAAAACGAGCTATTGGGAACAAAAAACAACATTTCAATCTGGTAATTTAGCCCACAGGCAAACACACACAACCAAAATTCCAAATCCATAGTAAAACCTGTTTATTCAAAGACATTTTCTAATATATATGCAGTTTTCAATAACTCTATATTTAGCTGATGATATAAAATCAACAAGACGTGGAATTATTGTAATTTTTAGTACTTTTGGTTTTGTTATTAACACTATGCTATTAACACGAAATATGAGGCGTACAACTATTGTATTACCTATGGGCATATAATTAAAATTCATGTTAGTCCACGGGCACAGATGTTACCAAAAGATCTTACCGTCCAGCTTCGATAATAGCGTGTTTGTCGAAGTAGAAAACAAATTTATAATGGCGAAATCTCAGAAGAGACATAATAGAGAAGAACAGGAGAGAAAGAGAGAGAGAGAGAGAGAGAGAGAGAGAGAGAGAGAGAGAGAGAGAGAGAGAGATGTGACAGTGACAAGTGATCGTGGCTATCTATTAATTAGGTTGGGATAATATTCGATAAGTTGGCGGGCAGAGGAATCCGTCCCTTTGTGTGAAGGGTTCAGAGTTGAGGGTGTGGGCCTATCAATTGGCTGTCTCTCTTGATAATGTAGGGCTGACCGCAGATCCTCGCTCTAGCGTAGATTCCAGGCCACAAACGCCTTCGGGCAATGAGCAGTCGATCCCGGTTTGCCGTACTCTAACAGCTCACTTAAACTATTTCGGGAATCCGTTCTAACTCTGACCTCTAGAATAATATAATCTCTCAATCTTGTAGTACTAGATTAAAGGTATACTACAAAATTATAGACCTTTTAGCAAGAATAGGTAACATTTTTTTTAATTTAAATTGAAAAGACTTTTGTACTGTGATAAAGTTGTTAAATGCATGGAATTGCTCAAACACAAAATACATGCTCTCTAATTGGTACACTGAACTCCTAAATATTTTCTATCCGCAGATTAGTAAGCTTAGAGTTAGGAACCCATAAACCCGAGTGATTTTCAAGCTTCTAATAAATACTTTTATCTATCATTATTTACAACTCTTAACTGAATTGGGTGTTGCCCTGTCAATGTCTTCAGTTCCGGTTTGAGGTAAAGCTTAAGAAAATTTTCTAAATGCCCGAGGGCGCACTCTAAATTTAATGGAGCTGTGCACTCACGGGTTTCTCTTAGTTAGTCTTCAATTCGTCCCAAGGGTGCTTTCTCAGCATCGTGAGGGAGCTGCAGAGCTACTAACAAAGTGGATATTTCGGTTTGTAGCACTACTACAATACTTCTAGGAATGCGTCAAACTGCCAATTTGACCTGCCATTTATGGAGTATGGCAGATCTAGGTTGTTCAAAGTTTCTTGAACCAAGGGTTTCTTGTACTATTTTTTCGCAGCCATGGCAATAATCAATGTAGTTCCATTAATTTATTTAAATATCATATAATTTTTAGTCCAGATGATAAAAATATTCTTTTTTGGCCGGTCGTCGGAGCTGACATTAATCAAGAAATTGTTTCATTCCATTTTACTATTTATTTTTTTATTTTTTTTTTTACTTCTACTCAATTTCCCTGCCACTAGATTTACTAAACAAAATTTAGATGTCTAAATTATTTTTGTTGCTATCGAACAATAATGGAGTCACTAAACATGCAATACTCTTTATTTATTGTTTTTTGAATAAAGACATCAACCCATTATTACTGTGCTTTCAGTCTTGTTGTGTCAGGACATTCATAACTTTTGACACCAATTTTAGTGTATCTTAAATATATTTTAAAATACCAATCAACAAAAACATTAATTGAAAATCTATATTTTATTTTATTTTACTAATATTTAAATCATAAGAGTTGAAAAGAAATTCGAGTAATATCGGGTCATTGAAAAGTGGGAGAGAGCGTTCATTTATGAGTGAAAAGCTCCTTAAGAGCATAAAGGAAATGATTTCGATATAAAAAGGGGTTAGAAAAAAGAAAACAAAATTAAAGTAAACGTGAATTTGGTGCTGTAAATGAAAGAAAGGCTCTGTGGGTCTAAAGGAATAAACGGTCGGAGACAGAAAAGGAAGGCCGTAAGAAAGGGCTTATAATTTGGACAAATTGCAAATTGCGAGAGGAAAGAGAACAAGGAGTGGGTGGAAGGGGGAGGGGGGTACCATTTGGTAAACGAAGCGGAACCCCCGCCCTTGCTCTCTGGCGGAAGTGGTATTCCGAGAATCAGTAAAATATCTAGTCAGCACGTCTGTTAGCCACCAGTCCATTCCCCCACCCCTCACCAATTTCCGATATTATAATGCCAAGTCACGTCGGGAGTCGTTCCCTTTAATATAAGGCATGATGAAATCCTCCAGAAGTAGGCCTTCTACCCATATCCGCCGGTTATTAATTCAAATAACTCATGCACAATACTTTCACTCACAATATTTCAGGAGATTAATCATAGTGTAGTAAATGGTAGGCTGCAGAAAGGAGTTCCGGTACACGAACAAAAACACTCTTGGGGATGCTAAGACGAACCATACCAAAGTGCCTAGGAAATGTCATTGCTTGTTCTTACCGAGGACTTACACAGTAGTTGGGGTATCATTGTACAGTATCTCGTATTGAGGTAGACTCAGAATTATGTTCCTAAAATATAAGCGTGTTCCACGATATTTATAGGATATTAATAGTATTGCACAAGCTAAGTGAGTTAACTACTCGTTTTTATCTTTTCAAAAGAGAGTACTCACACTCAAGCCAAAAGTGGGAAAATCAAATCAAAATTTTAATCAATTATTCATGTCAAAAAAATATTGTCTGATAAGGTTGTCACTAAAAGAAAAATTAAGTCAAGAATATAAATATTGTAATATTAAAAAAAAAAAGGAAGTTTATCTGTAATTTAAAGAGTAAAAAAATCTAAAATATGACAATATGTATTAAAATTTAAAGTAATCATTAAAAATATCTCGTATTAATACTCACAAAGACTAGTTAACTTAAAAATTGTATATAACACGTATTTGTCTGTGTTTATTTGCTGTTTATTTTATTTCGTCAAAATTCGATTTCAATCTCATCTTTGTTGATGACAAAATAGAAGAAAAACACATAAAATAACTTTTACTTATTTCTTTTTCACTCTGCATGTTTATTGTGCTCTCTGATGCCTTTTCTGGAGTTTTACATGCATTATAAAATTATTCAACCTTACAACCAATGCGGTCACTTCAAAATTCCTGCCGGAAGATACTCAATGTGTTTTTGATCTAATGGCCATCCGCCATTTTCAACGAGGAATTTTATTGTAAGTATTTTAGCTCATTTAAATTCAGAATCTGTATAGCTGTTTACCTTTTATTTCCATAAATGGTCTTAATGTTCAATTGTAATCTTGCCTTGTTTCTTTTTTTTAAGTGTATTTTACAGGCTTACTTGTATGTTTATATAAGAAAAAACTTTGAACATTTTTCTTTTTGAATCCCCCTTCTATCAACCGAGCTGATTTCGTTGATTCATCTATAACAATTTTTTTTTCTTTTTTTAATATAAAATTATTATAACTTTTATTTTTTTCTGTTTTAATTTTTAATAAATGTCAAAAGAAACGAGCTTGGATTTTTACTTGATTTATAATACAAATTTTAAGCTGACTTCATCTACATTCCTCAACAGTTAACCATGACAATAATTAATAATGTCTCCCCAAGTGAGTCCTCAGTTACTAATCATCTATAAGTAATGTCATTTTAAATTTATTACAAGTAAGGATTACAGTAACTATCATGATCCTGTGTTCAAATAACGTGCAATGAATATTTAATATATTATCATTATAATATATTTATACTAGCCAAGGTACCCGGCTACGCTCGGGAAATCATTTGAGACGGAAAGATTTTATTTTGTTTTTGGCAATGCTTCTATGTGTACAACTTCTATTCCGGCTGGGCGCACTTTTCCCCGTAAGGGTCAATTGGGCGACGTATGGAAAAAAAAAAAGTTTTAGATTTGAAGAATAAATGTAAATAAGTCTCTAATCATTCCCTCTCCACTGTTTAACACACCGTGAATAATTCAAATCTTAATCATGGATAGCTTTTATTATAATTAAATATCATCTATAATGTACGTATTTTGTATATACAATCTAGCTAATATACCCGGCAATGCCCGGGAAATCATCGTTGACTGACTAATGATTGTATTTTTATAGAAAATCGTTGAAAAACCAATTGGAATCGGAATATCACAATTATTCATTTCAGGCCTCCCTCATAAACCCCACACCCCTTTGGACCTAAAAATGTTAATATATCTTATAATCACGGAAGAATTAATGCTAATTCACATTCCGAGTTTTTTTAAGTTCGGTTCGATTGTTAGTGCCCAACAAAATTGTTGGCTCCCGCTCTAGTTTTTAGTGTATATCTCGTTTATACTTTGTTATACGACAAAAATGAATATAACAAAAGTTACTCTAAACAACAAACTGAACAACTTTTTTATGTGCATATTTGCTGAAAAAGCAATAGGAAACGAAATATCGCTATTTTTAATTTCAGGTCTCCTTTATAACCCCCACTCCTGCCCGTCCCTAGAAATGTTAGAATGGCTTATTATAAGGAAATCGTTAGTATTAATTCACATAGCGAGTTTGGTTTAGTTCGGTTGAGTCTTTTGTGCCAAATAGAATTGTGGACTCCCGCTATAGTTTTTAGCGTATAACTCATTTATACTTCCGTATACGGCAAAAGTGTATATAACAAAAGTTACTCTAAATAACAAAATAAACAACTTTTGTTATGTGTATATTTGCTGAAAAAGCAATAGGAAACGAAATATCGCTATTTTTAATTTCAGGCGTCCCTTATAACCCCCATTCCTGTTCGTCTTAGAGAATATTAATATAGCCTAAAGTCTAAGTTAGGCTAGTAGTAATATACATACCAAGTTTCATAAAATTCGGTTCAGCCGTTTATGCGTGAAAAGGTAACAAACAAACAAACAAACAAATAAACAAACAAACAAACACGAAAGAAACAAAATGTAGTTATGGTGTCTATGACATGTAAAACGAAAAGTTACCGTGAAATTTCGCGAAAAAAATCAAGGTACAGAGAGAGGTTACAATTTATATATATATATATATATATATATATATATATATATATATATATATATATAGATTATCACTCGTTATTTTAAAATATTACTTTCTAAATTTATACCATTGTTAACCTAAAAAAAATTGTTACAATTATTTTTTTAAATAAATATCGGTCACGTGTATGATTTAGCTGTGTCTTCAGCAAACCAATGTATTTGGGCAGCTCAAACTTCTATTACTAAACAAAGTTTTTTTCTCTAAAATAATTTGTTTTATTCCAAAGATAATCATATTCGGGTTTGGTATCATTCGGTAATAACTAATCTACCGAACTGAGAAAATGAAATGTTGGAAAAATATTAAAAATTTTGTTGTTTTTTGATTAAATATTCGGGTTTTCAAAGATTTTATGAAAAGCAATTGCCGAAAAAATGAAATAATAGTTACAATAGTTTTTAATTGGCCTCACAATGGATTCATTTAGAGTAGTTGTAAAAGTAGATATTTTACGTTCAATATTCCTCTCATCTCTTGCCCCCCCCCCTTTCTATACGATATAAGTTTATGAAACCACCATGAAATAACTTACCAATCCGTCAATGAACCAAATTCCGATTTTGAACGAAGTCCGTAAACTAAAACAAATTTTTAAAAAGTCGTTTATTATGCTGAATCACTGGATATTGTGAGCCTCTGTTCAAGGGAGTATTTATTACTTTGGATTTCGACACGTATTAAGTCCATATATACAAGGTTACTTCAATGGAAGGTAATGATATATGGTATGGGCTCAGATAAATTTAATAATTATATGCAGCTCACGACTGGTAGATATACAGTATTTATGTAAATCCGTGTATGCTCAGTAACCCTAGTTGCTTTTCTCACCTTTGGCCAGCTTTTAGGGGAGTATATTAAAATCCAACCTATTATTTTCTTGTATTATATGTAACTCTGCGAGGCAGTTCACAAACTCATTGAAATTATCTCAATATTAATGAATTTTTACTCATTTGGAAAAACTAGACCTATATTTGTTCAAGTCGTCCTGAATGCTAGTAAATAATTGGAGAAATGGGGATTCATCTCTACTACAGCGAAGAGGGGCATGTATGAAACGGATTTATAATAGTTTATATATCTGTAAATGTAATACATTTGATGTGACTATTTGATAAATCTGAATATTAATGGTGAGAATAGTTACCAAAAGTTACTTTTCAGTAGTCTATTTGTTGGGTAACCTATTTCGTTATATTTTACAGATAAAATTATTGAATTGGGATTTAAAAAACTGTATTATTGTTATTAATTATGAAATTTGGAGTTCTTCTGGAAGGTTATAGTGTACTGTTCTACTTACTTACTCGCATTTACATCCGCATGCAATTACCATTGATGTATAGATGAATAGATCACATGTTTGCAGATTTCCCTTGAGGGAAATCAGCTATTGAGGTTGTACTCATGACAGAATTTTCAACATTTTTCTTCAAATGTCCATCGATCCTACCTAGTAGATGACGAAAATGAGGTCCGTTCAAAACTGTATATATATATATATATATATATATATATATATATATATATATATATATATATATATTTGTCTGTTACCGCTCTAGTGGTCGCAATTTTTGTTTGATCGTTACCAAACTCGATATTTAGTCGTTTTATGTAAAAAGAAAGATCAAGTTCGTTAATGGCTGAAATCGGACAAGTGGCAGGGGGGGGGGGGTTTAGAGGGGAGAATTTTCTTAAATTTGAAATATTTCCGTTACTATACGTCGGATCGAAAAATTGTATAGAATCAATCTTATTGCAAAATAAATTTACTATAAATATTGTTATATACATTTATTCTCTATTTTGCATATTAACCGAGATATTTGAAATTTAATGAAATCGGGGCGGATAACGGATGAGAGTGAGTTTCCCGCCAAAAGCTAGGTCGGCCGTTTTCTTAACTCTTCGGCTCTCGTGAAATTTCTCTATTGTAAAATTACACATGGGAAATCTGCTTAGTTTACGCAGCCCCTGCGTGACGGACTTTTTGAACTTTATCGAAGTGCAAATTTAAAATAAATACAACTACAATCTGATTTCTTTAATGTCCAGGAAGTGGATAGAGCACAATTGATATCAATATCTAATTTTTTTTTAAGCTGTCTTCAAAGGTACGATAGAAATTCTGAGGCTTATAACTAAGTAAATCATCAAACGAACACTATATTTTCCCCTTTATGTAGATGGAGACGATATATGTGCTCCAAACACCACACTTACCTAAGGAGAATTGTCATATTATTCTTTTGAAACAAAACCATTATAAATTGAACAATTTATCTTGTGAATAGAAAAACATTTATCTCCTTATAACGGAAATTCACACAGTTGTGGTTAATTAATTCACACAAAGAACAAGAAAATAAGTAATAAATGTGGAGTCAGTTGGAAAATCATCCCCAGCCATTATGAACCTTCAACAATATGTTGTGGCAGCAGTCTTCTCCGGGCGTCAAGGTCCTCATTTAGAAACCTGTAAACATTGTATTATTGTAGTTATTATTCAACCTTGATTGGGACTATTGAAAAGAATCAAATTTTATTGAAAAAAACAGCTTGTGACACCAAGAGAGAGTTAATGCTATGAAAGGGTTTGTCACAGGAAGTCAAATATAAATAGCTTCTGCTATCTTATTAGAGTTGTACTCTAACCCTTTACTTGATTTACCATAATTATAATATGTTAGAGTTGCTGCGTCAGAGACAATTGCATCTAATTAAATAAACTATCTAACTACAGTTTAAGAATAATATATATATATATATATATATATATATATATATATATATATATTATATATATATATAGATAGATAGATAGATAGATAAAATTGTAACCTCTGTCTGTACATTGATTTTTTTCGCGAATTTTCACGATAACTTTTCGTTTCACATGTCATAGACACCATAACTGCATTTTGTTTCTTCCGTGTGTGTTTGTTTGTTTGTTTGTTACCTTTTCACGCATAAACGGCTGAACCGAATTTTATGAAACTTGGTATGTATATTACTACTAACCCAGCTTAGACTTTAGGCTATATTAATATCCTCTGAGACGAACAGGAGTGGGGGTTTATAAGGGAAGCCTGAAATTAAAAATAGCGATATTTCGTTTCCTATTGGTTTTTCGGCAAATATGCACAGGATAAGAGTTGTTTATGTTGTTATTTGGTATATATAATTCTAGCGTACGTGTGTATGACCGATTTGATTGAATTTTTAAATACGCGAGGGTTTTGATTTATTTCAGTTATTGGTCTACAACTGTTTGTTTTTAAGGACGTGTAGTGCGCATTCTACTAGATAATAATCACAGAACTAAAACGTCTTCTTTTCTTTCTCTCATTTTTCCTTTTCTTTTTGCGTACCAAGTTTTCGCGATATTTTACTTACTATTTGTTTTTAGGCCAACGTCCACATAACAAATGTTGTTTTTTGCGTTATTAAAAGTAGATTTTTTTTTAAACATAATATTATTAAATTTAATATCCTAATTGCTTGAGATATCAAGCAGGACAACGTCGGCCGGGTCCGCTAGTATATATATATATATATATATATATATATATATATATATACTCTCATACATGCACACACAGACCTACATACACATATTTTATAGGGTATACATTTTAGTACATAGTATATATTATATGTGCGTGTATGTAGATGTTTTATTATATATATATATATATATATATATATATATATATATATATATATATTTATAAGCTGTACTATTCTTGCTGTGTTATTCGTCGTTGAGGTGTTGAAATAACAAAGGTTTCCCATCGAAGTATAAAGATTATATTATCTTTTTCATCGCATATTGGATATGTCCTTTTTGTTTTTCCTGTTATACCCACCAAGTTTGAAGTGGTGATTAAACAAATATTGACGAATTTATGTTAGCTTGTTATTACATTTAGATTAGCAGTGTTATTCGCCGTCGACGGCTTGAAACAGATATTGTTTTGAAATTGAATTGAACGATAGCCTTAGTGCAAAATATCATGAATCGATTCTGCTATGGTATTTTTTTGCAAAGTTTGCCAGCAACTGTTTTCAGTAAAGTATAAGGCAATGAATGAACGTTGCAATAATTATGTGAATTTTGCACGGCACCATAACAAAAATCTAAGTTGTAAGAAGTATTTAGAATTCTAATCAAATAATACTTGGAAAGTTGGTGAAATTATGGTTGGAATTAGAATCTCTCAACATTTTAGGGGTAGGGAAGTGCGTAATTGGACATGTTAACATTATTCATTCATTTCACCAAAATGCATAAAATTTCTCAAATACTTGTATTTATTCTCATGTAACAGCACGGATGCCCTATTTTCTTTAGTGATCGGTAGTCAATATTTTGAAATTCATGTCATAAAAACTTTTAGAACTGAAGAAAATCTATGCACTACAAATAATTTTTTATTTTATAACAATAACACTTTGTTTAACGAATTTTCTTTGTATTCATACTTTGACAAGTTACTACTTGTTGTTCTGTTATTGGCAGTGTAGTATATCATAGAGAATGTTAATATACCTCCCCGTAGTATATAACTATCATTTTCTATGGAGGCACCTTGAATGTTATCGTTTCCGACCAGGAGTCGAAACTATAGAATGACAACATGATGATAACATTGATTTTCTGATACTGAAAATTTTTCTAAAGACTATTCTTTTTAAAAAAAGCAAAAGAAATTATTTTAAAATTGTGGTGAATACCCATTTTGACTTTATAGTTTAAATTTGGCTTTGTAAAACATTAGCATATTGACTCAAAACTATTAAAGTTCATTGAAATCCATCATATCATTTTATATGGTTGTGTACGAAGTGTGTAGACTATCAGACGGACTATAATTTCAATTGAGGAGCTATTTAACATACAGTTGAAAATGCTTCCCCTATCCATGAAAGCTAAACAAAATTTCATTTAGGCCATATTTTTTAGTGTGTTGTATATATATATATATATATATATATATATATATATATATATATACTCAATACACCATATTTAAAGAATTAGATATTTATCATCGGGCCTGGAGCAGAAAAAGGGTCCTGGAAAGTGATTTTGAAAAACTATTTTCTGGAAGGACGCATGCTTGAAGGAAGCTTCGGTACAAATAGACATGTTTGATTGTTGTGAAGTCAAAGAACTAATACTTTTGACTAAAAAGAGGTTGACCATGAATAGGTAAAGTTGACGCATTCCCCGCAGTGGAAGCACTACAGCCCAGAGATCTCTACTTAATTCAAGCAACTATACAATTTCTTCGCGGAGAGGGCACCGGAGAAAGGAGGGAAGTCTATCCTCTAAGCCTGGTGTGCGCACAGCTAAATAAAATTTAGAGTGTATTCTCCCTCTCCCCCACGAGAATGCTTAGCATAAAACAAATTCTGCTGAGTATCATTTTCGTACGTTGTTGACACATTTACTTTATTGTCTTTTGTAGGAAATCATTGTGGACTGCTAAATCCAATTATTTGGGTCATGCTAACAGAAACATGATCACTGACAGTTCAGGTATTTTCATGAGACCATAGTATATAGTAAAAGATATTGTGGCTTACGCGGGATATATTTCGTGTTTGAGTTTGTTGAGAAGAAATACAATATCTGAAATGAGAACGATGCCACTGGACCGAACATTATGCTAAACCCTCAACGTTTAGTGACCCAATGGAGGCTGAAGAAAAGTAAAACAACTCTTGTTTATCATAGCAGCTCCTAATCATGAATGCAGCACTCAAACTGCTAGTATGAGCAATAGCATTGAATGACATTACGTTCCTTTAGACAATAATTGACTAATTGAATGGGATGAGAAGTAACATTATGAGTGCTTATTTGCAAAAACTCTTGATGAACTTGCACAAAAAGAAAGGAGTGGATGTTTAGGAAAATCTGTGATGCTTGTTATAATGAAACGTTGTGATGGTGGGAAGGTATGTTTTGAGTTACATTACTCTCCATCATATATCAAAGAAGAACATATAAAAGGTACATTTACAGATTACCAAGTTGTTGCTGCTGATGAGATTCAAGTTAATCATTGGAGGCCTAATAGTAAGGCGAAGGGTTTGGCCGGAGGGTAGTCCTTTCCCTAGCTTGGTCTCTCTAGTCCAATCAATTGCCGATAACTTAGTCCTTTGAACTTCCCTTAATTCTCTTGTTGCCCCTTTGAGGAAAATCTCTCTTCCTTGTTCTATTCCATTCAGAAATAGTCCGCCCCGTTCAGAATCAGTTCCGTTCTTTGTTACACAGCCTATCTAAAAGTAAATGTATGATGTCATGGAAAGATTGATTGATCTCATGATTTTGTATATCAAATGGGATTTATTTAAACTGGTTGCAAGAGCAGAGCATATAGAGTTTCAGGAGGCAAGTTATATACACATCAACAACATATTGCTGCTACTAAATCAACAATGCGTGATAACGAAAATTGGCTCAGAGGAAAATTCAAACTAACAAAATCCTATAAAGGTGTACAAATAGTTTCCCGTGATTTGACAATAGCAAGGTTATGTAGATGTACATATAAAACGTAATATCCCAAGTTTCGTCATTTATCACACCATTATCTTAAATATTAGTAACTTCAAATCAGCATCAGGTAATTATTTTCTTTCAAAACTTGACAAGTCTGGTGCCTCTTTTGGAAAGATCTAGATGCCTCTGTTAATTTAAATACAATTTGAATGTACAGGACCTTGAGTAGGGACCCCAACACCTACTCATGCAAATTACAAGATAAGCATCCCGGGCGTAAATTTTAAATCAATTTACATAGGGTGCGTTCTAGACAGAAACATTGAAGTAAGCGGCTATGTACATGTGAATAATATATAATGTATACTCATCATCTAGGTTACATCTCAGTGAAAGCCAGGAGTTACTCCATTAATATGCAATGCTCTAATATGCTCTCAGAATAATATGACAAAGCCCACTTTATTAATCATGCAACTTCAAAACATTAACTATATGAAATAGGTCGCATTATTTAAAAAGCACAATGAGTAAAAAAATACCCTAATTTGAGTCCACAGACGCTCAATTTTATGTACAGAATAAACTATGTCATATATAATTAAGGGTGAATATATTATTTAGATGGACTATTTGATCCTTGTATTTTTATGGTGTTAGTTTCTGGACTATTATTGAAGTCATTACCCTTAACCTGATAGAGTCATTAACAGTAATTTCCGCATGATGTCCTGAAAATTGACGAGAACCCGCAATATGCAGCTCATATTTACATGATCTTTTCCTCTCTGTTTTTATTTTAGAAAAAAAAGCACTATGTACATTGACTTTAACTTTATGCTTGGTATGATACACTTCGTAGTTTAACTCCTTACTGTGAAATTTGTTTGAGTAGGAGTTTAGATTTACTTACAGGAAGCTAACAACGATAAAAGTCAAATATGTCCATTAATAATCCAGCAATATTCCTAGAACACTGTTGTTTGAACATTTATTGAAGGGAATTGTTCCATTGTCAATATTAGATGAAAGTTTCCAGTTTGACGCTTACTACCGGTGACATTTATGGTTTTACATTTTATCTCTAATTCTCTAAACCCTCCTTCCTCCTGGTGAATTATGGCGACTAATAATTTTGTTATTTTCGGTTCTAAATGAAATGGTTAATATCAAGTTAGGAAATGACGAAATAAAAATTGGAGAGCCAATGCGTCCACCCACATTCTCATAGGTACACAAGTAACACAAACAACCACACACAAGTAACACTTAAGTGAAACAAAAGTAATGCGGTGATCCCCTATAATCCATTCAGCATCCGTCTGTCTGAATCTGTTTTATAATTTAAACAAAAAAGTTAAGTCTAAATAACATTAAAACTGAAGTAAATTCAATAAAAAACTTATATAGATGCACATTTGAAGAAAGTTTTCAATAATAGTATTAACCTCAAAAGAAATTAGCTTAAATAAAACATAAATAAGCTGAAAATCTGCTTAAATAACAAATTATTAGGAAATACAAAAGACAAATTTTATAAAATAAGAATTATTACAATCATGTTTGATGACTTGTCCTTGTATTCACTAGCAGTGAGTTTAGTAAGACATGTTATTATTATTTCACTGTGCTCATAGAAATTTAATAAACGAAAAGACAATTTCTTTCGCTTCTTGGTATCATGTATCTATATATAAAGTAAACGTTTTTTTTTCTGATTTTCGATTTAAATTCAGAGAGGATAATTTGTTTTTGTTTTTTCACGTTTCATACCTATCTAAAAACAATGGGATCAAAATCGAAAATCTACCCGTTTACTCGTTTGGACCGGAATTGGCCCGGAAGATGGGCTTAAGTGACTGAAATGAAGTCAATGGTGATTCAAGCTTTGTAAATGAAACGAACGAACGAGTATTGCTAACAAACACTTTTTCATACGATTCTACCACCCTCTGAAGTGGGAGGGGGGGTTTACTTCCGCGTCTAAATATATATACGTCAATATCTTCTTGAATATTTATTTTATCGGAAAAATGTTAAGAAAGAATTGTATTTAGAGTTTACTCTTGAGTCCTAAGACGATGTTTACATTTATATGTTTCGAAATGTTTTGTTGCCTCAAAAATGGCTTGTAGGACCTTATCTAGTTTTTGTAGCTCGGCTGATATATAGTGGTATATTGCGGTAAGCGAGATAATTAATTGCGGTAAGGGATCATCCATGAGGAATGCTAGCAATATTGACCCTCCGGTGACAAAATATATGACTCAAACAACCAAGTCAAATAATGCGTGACCACGATATCAAACGTCCAACACCGACGAGTAAGCTTCGCCAGATTTTACCGTCTAGTCAATTAACATCATCTGCCTCCAAATGTGCAAGTCAAATCCTTATAAAAAGAAACTAACTCAATTAATGATAATAACTATGGCAATTAATAACAATGTAAATGTTTTGGCAATTCCTAAATTCAAATCAGCTGTAATTACAAGCTAATAAATATAAGTTTTAATAAGTTAGCTATACAATCTAACTTTTAATTTTCAATAGAAAGAAAATTATACAAAATTTTTAATATTAATTCTAGATGATTGCTATTTTATTTAAAAATTTATTCAATTGTCACTTTTTAATTAACTACTCAATGACTAGAAGGGCTGTAAATGTTACAGAACATTCTCTTGTATCATGTAAATGACAGGATCAATATGTGCATAGAAAATCTGTATATTTCTACGTGAACCTACTTCTATTTCAACCCAATAACGACGGTCAGCTGGGCTACTAAATAATTAAAACCTTTTAGCACATTTCCCGTAAAGGAAATCAGCTATTAAGGTTGTACTCATGACGCGATTTTCGAAATTTTTCTTCAAACGTCCATCGATCCTACCTATGAGATGACAAAAATGAGGTCCGTTCAAAACTGTATATATATATATATATATATATATATATATATATACACGAGGGGAGGTCAAAAAGTTCCCGGCCTGACCCATAAGGAAATGCAATAAAAACACAAAACGAGCATTATTTTTCAAAATAATGTCCTTTGTTATTTATACGTTCATTACATCTATTTATTAATTTTTCTAAACCCCCCAAATAATAATTTTCTTCTTTGGATTCAAAATGAGCATCAATAGCCTGTTTGAGTTCAATGTCGTCTACAAATCTTCTTCCCCTTAGGTCCATTTTGAGGTTTGGGAACAGAAAGTAGTCACTGGGAGCCAGATCCGGGCTGTAGGGTGGATGGCCGATCAAATCATAGCCCAAGGTGTCAAGCGTAGCCGTCACTTTACGAGAGGTGTGCACGGGAGCATTGTCATGAAGCAGCATGATTCCTCGGCTCAGCTTCTCCCTCCTCTTCTCCTAGATTGATTCTCTAAGACGGGTCAGAACATTACAATAGTACTCTCCCGTGATTGTTTCACCTTTGTCTTTGTAATCAATCAACAGGATTCCTTCTGAATCCCAAAAAATTGTGGCCATAATCTTGCCTGCCGAGGGTGTGACCTTGAACTTGACAGGTGGCTTGTCGCCTTTCCTACGCCACTGCATTTACTCCTGTTTAGACTCCGGATCGTAGTGGTGGACCCAGGACTCGTCCCCAGTCACTATTCGTGTCAAAAGATTCATGGGATTTGAACCACAAAGCGACAAATATTCTTTGCAGCAATCGATTCTCACTTTCCTTTGAGCTGACGAGAGGTTTCTGGGAACCCATCGTGCACTAACCTTTGACATGCCGAGGTAGGTGTGTAGAATGTTTAGCACGGTAGTTTCCGATACACCAACCATCCTCGCGATCTCCTTCTTCTTTAGACGGCCATCATTGAGCACCAAGTCCTCTATACGGTTGATGATGTCTGGGGTGGTTGCTTCCACAGGCCTTCCTGGTCGCGAGTCGTCTTCTAAGGATTCTCGCCCCATTTTGAATAAACTACACCAATATTTCACAGTACTATAGCTAGGGGACAAGTCCCCATACACGTTCCTAAGGCGTTCGAAAATTTCTGAAGGCCTTATGCCTTCTTTGACTAAGAATTTCATCACAGCTCTGTACTCAATGTTGCTCATTTTAAAGACAAGTGCAAACTGATGATAATAAAAGTATTAAATATTTATTAGACAAGTGATAGTAGGATTATAAAATTTGTGTGAGTATTACTATGGATTAGGTTAACATGACAAGCTCAAAGTCCTTTATCTTAATTCCCTCCTTCATCGTTAGGCCGGGAACTTTTTGACCTCCCCTAGTATATATATATATATGTCTGTTACCGCTATAGCGGTGGCAATTATTGTTAAATCGTTACCAAACTTGATATTTAGACGTTTTATGTAAAAAGACAGATCAAGTTCGTTAATGGCTGAAATCGGACCAGTGGGAGGGGGGGTTAAGAGGGAAGGATTTTCGAAAATTCGAAACATCTCCGTTGCTATACGTCGGATTGTGTAGAATCAAACTTATTGCAAATTAAATTTACTATAAATATTGTTATATACATTTATTCTCTATCTTGAATATTAACCGAGATATTTGCATTTGTATTAAATGTTGGCGGGTAACAGACGAAAATGAGTTTCCCGCCAAAAGCTAGTTGGCGTTGACGTTTTCGTAACTGTTTGGCTCTCGTGAAATTTCTCTATTGTAATACTTCACGTGGGAAATCTGCTTAGTTTACGCAGCCCCTGCTTGACGGACTTTTTTAACCTAGTGGTGAATCAGATTTTAACAGGCTCAGAATCACATCATTCAAAGCTACCCTAACTGAAGGTAAAACAAAGAAAGTTGGGGGAGAAAATTACCTTAGTCCTTAATATTCAAAGACTAATTCACTTTATTTAAAGCACTTATAACAATAAATTATGAGTTCTAAGTTGGGATGATTAAGCCCTTCCCCTGGAAAGGAGCAGTTAGAAACTTTGTTCCCCTTTCTTTTAAAGGAGAGGTTAGAGTTCTGGTCCTCCCTCACGATTCATTGATTCGCTTTTGGCATTAAGGAGTACCTTGAAAATTCTATCATTATATTACATTTTCGATTTATTAATTTTTATATGAACTTAATTTTATATGGGGGTTGCGGAAATACTCAAGCCTCATAGCCATATGATTTTATCAGATATCCCTCACGAGGAATCAGCTTATTTTAATGACATAATTTTTAAAAAGTTTAGTCAAGTATCACCAATGGCCCAAGGGTGCTCAGTGTTTGAAAAATTTAAAGTAATTACGGACACTATGTATCCAGTCCTTTTCTTTTAAATTACACCCTGCTATACTATATATATCTATATATATATAAAATTGTAACCTCTGTCTGTACATTGATTTTTTTCGCGAAATTTCACGATAACTTTTCGTTTCACATGTCATAGACACCATAACTGCATTTTGTTTCTTTGGTGTCTGTTTGTTTGTTTGTTTGTTTATTTGTTTGTTTGTTTGTTTGTTTGTTACCTTTTCACGCATAAACGGCTGAACCGAATTTTATGAAACTTGGTATGTATATTACTACTAACCCAACTTAGACTTTAGGCTATATTAATATCCTCTGAGACGAACAGGAGTGGGGGTTATAAAGGAAGCCAGAAATTAAAAATAGCGATATTTCGATTCCTATTGGTTTTTCGGCAAATATGCACATAACAAAAGTTGTTTATTTTGTTATTTAGAGTAACTTTTGTTATATACACTTTCGTCGTATACCGAGTTATAAACGAGATATACGCTAAAACCTATAGAGGAAGTGAACTTTTTTATATGGCACAAAAGAATCAACCAAACTAAATAAAACTCGGTATGCGTATTAGCACTAACGTTTTCATTATAACAAGCCATGCCAACATTTCTAGGGACGGGCAGGAGTGGGGGTTATAAGGGAAGCCAGAAATTAAAAATAGAGATATTTCGTTTCTTATGGGTTTTTCGGCATATATGAACATAACAAAAGTTGTTTATTGTGTAATTTAGAGTAACTTTTGTTATATCCACTTTTGCCGTATACGGAAGTATAAATGAGTTATACTCTAAAAACTATAGCGGGAGTCCACAATTTTATTTGGCACAAAAGACTCAACCGAACTAAACCAAACTCGGTATTTGAATTAGTACTAACGCCTTCCTTATAATAAGCCATACTAACATTTCTAGGGACGGGCAGGAGTGGGGGTTATATGGGAGGCCTGAAATTAAAAATAGCGATATTTCGTTTCCTATTGCTTTTTTAACAAATGTGCACATAACAAAAGTTATTCGTTTTGTTATTTAGAGTAACTTTTGTTATATGCACTTTTGCCGTATACGGTATTATAAATGAGTTATACGCTAAAACCTATAGCGGGAGTCCACAATTTTATTAGGCACAAAAGACTCAACCGAACTAAACCAAAATCGGTATTTGAATTAGCACTAACGCCTTCCTTATAATAAGCCATACTATTTCTAGGGACGGGCAGGAGTGGGAGTTTTAAGGGAGGCCTGAAATTAAAATAGTGATTTCCTATTGGGGTTTCGGCAAATATGCAAATAACAAAAGTTGTTTAATTTGTTATTTAGAGAAATTTTCTCAACACTTCTTTTCAATATTAACTACCAGGTACCTCAAATGAAAAAAATTATTCAAATGTATGTCAATATTTTCTCATTAATAATTCAAATCTATGCATAATGCACAGGAAACGGGAAATATGACAATATGCAGAACAGTGAAGTCTTGCATAAAAAAATAATTTTATTATTAACAAATCCACATAAACGACGGGTGTTAACCCTAAACACTGGGACGGGTAAATGTCATAATATTGTGCAAAGTAAAGCTTTGCCAAAAATATACCACCAACATTCAGCCCCAAATGAATTCCCGAGCGAAGCCGGGTATCTCAGCTAGTATATATATATATATATATATATATATATATATATATATATACGTAAAAAAATGTATGCTTAACTAAAAAATGAAAATGCTCTCGCTTCTTCTTGGTAGCTTTCCCGATTTCTTTTACAAGTTTAAACATAAAAACATACCTTATTACTTCACTTTTTATTCTGAGCGACAGAACACTTTCGGTGCATCATTCCATGTTGCCGTTGTTGCTGGCAAACAAAAACCATTAAAAAAGCCATAAAAGCTATGGTATTATTTAAAAATGTGTATACCTAGAAGGAGAAATATATTATTCAAAACATTAAAAAACAATATAAATTAGAGTCCAATTAATATTAACTGATAATATATGAATGGATATTTAAACTTGAAAATGAATATTTACAGACAAAATATATCAATATATATATATATATATATATATATATATATATATATATATATATATATATATATATACAGGGTGTCCCCAAACCAAACGGCCAAACTTTAGGGATCGAAAAACTAAAACAAAAAGTCCTCTGGCATATGCCTCGTTTTCGCTTCGTTTTCGAGAAAATCACAAAAAACTAAAAATAGTTGTGCAAAAACTAGTTAAGGCCAATGGAAGAGCGGATTTTATTCCTTGAATGAATTTTAGCAATAAATGTTATTCCAATACAATTATTGTATTCTAATCTTATACTAACAGAAAGGTAATTGAAAAAAAAAATTATTTTTTATTAAGAAAAAATAATAAATACTTTTTTATTCATAGTATAAAAAAAATTACCTATTTAAAGTAGATAACATTATGAACAATAACTGAAGATTAAAACATAAAAAAAGACTAAAAATTTAGAAAATTAATAAAATAATTAAATATTCTTACTTGAAAAACATAAATGTTTCAGTATTTATATGGGTCTACCTTAGTGAGAAAAAAACCCTGAAAATTTTGAAGGTTTTACCTTCTCTAAAATTACATCGTTAATTTCTAAAGCGTCAACGTAAATGTTGTTCGAAGTGCTGGTATCTCGCTGCAATACACGCATCACATCGCGTACTCACAGATCGCACTGCATCTAAACATTGTTCTGCGGTGAGCTGGTTCCAAACCATTCTGATGCGCTCGATGAGGTCATCCCTTGTGCGGACGGGCTCTCGGTAGACATTTTCTTTCACGTATCCCCACACGAAGAAATAGTGGCGTGAGGTCCGGAGACCGGGTAGGCCAAGGCACCGGGCCACCTCGTCCTATCCAGCGACCTGGGTAGTTGATGTCCAACCAGTCTCGTACGGCCCTTCCGTAATGTGTAGGACAACCATCGAGTTGAAACCAGCTCTCAAGCCTTGTTTCCAAAGGGATATCTTCCAAAAGTGCCCGTAAGTCATTCTCCAGGAATAGATGATAACTTTCAGCGTGAAGTCGAGCAGGTAGAAATACGGGACCTATTATGCGATTATAACAAAGACCGACCCACACGTTTACAGAAAACTCATGCTGGTAGTGAAATTCTCTAACAGCGCGGGGATTTTCATGTGCCCAAAGGTGGTAGTTTCTTTGATTGAATATGCCCGCACGTGTAAAAGTCGCTTCATCCGTCCAGATTACTTTCGAACTTAAGTTTACATCGTTTTGCAATTGTTCTTTGTACCAATTACAAAAATTTAATCGGCGGGGATAATCAGCGGGTATTAAATTTTGTACCTTTTGTACATGGTAAGCATGCCTGCGGCCAGCCCTTAATGTGCGCTAAATGGTTGTCTTTGGTATGCTTAGAACTGAAGCAGCTCTCCGGACGCTTGTGCTTAGGGTTGGTATTGAAGTGCCTCAGTATCCTCTCCCTCCGCCTCAGGTCGGCTTCCATCGGAGCCTGCATACGGTTTCTACGACGATTACATGAGAAGGACCAAGTCTCTCGAAGCCTTCTGAAAGTGCTGGTAAATACACCTCTGTGTGGGGTTTCTCGGTCAGGAAGCCGTCTGCGATATTCCCGAACTGCCTGACGTACATTGCCATCGCAGAATCCGTAGACGTAGACTATGTCCGCGTATTCAGCGTTGGTAAATCTAGCCATATTTGTTGACTTCACTGAACAGTACTAGCAACACCACTAATGTGAGAATGCGAGGCTGGATTCCCCCCAAAAAGGATTAAAATGATAGTAAACATTTTAATCCTTTCTTTTTAAGTTTAAACACTCAACCTAGACGTTTTATTGATAAGGAAAGCGTGAGAATATTCATGTTTTCTAAATTTACTCCTCGTAAATTAAAAAATTAAGCTTACTCAAAAAGCCAATAGTTTTTTGTAATTTAAATACATTATTAAAAAAAAATACACTTTTTGCACAACTATTTTCAGTTTTTTGTGATTTTCTCAAAAACGAAGCGAAAACGAGCCATATGCCAGAGGACTTTTTTTCTTAGTATTTTAATCCTCTATCGATCCCTGAAGTTTGGCCGTTTGGTTTGGGGACACTCTGTATATATATATATATATATATATATATATATATATATATATATATATATAAAATTGTAACCTCTGTCTGTACATTGATTTTTTCCACGAAATTTCACGATAACTTTTCGTTTCACATGTCATAGACACCATAACTGCATTTTGTTTCTTTCGTGTGTGTTTGTTTGTTTGTTTATTTGTTTGTTACCTTTTCATGCATAAACGGCTGAACCGAATTTTATGAAACTTGGTATGTATATTACTACTAACCCAACTTAGAATTTAGGCTATGTTAATATTCTCTGAGACGAACAGGAGTGGGGGTTATAAGGGAGGGCTGAAATTAAAAATAGCAATATTTCGTTTTCTAATGCATTTTTGGCAATTATGCTCATAAAGAAAACTTGTTTATTTTGTTATTTTGAGTAACTTTTGTTATATACACTTTTGTCGTATACCTAAGCATAAATGAGTTATACGTTAAAAACTACTGCGGAAGTCAATAATTTTATTTGGTCCAAAAAACTCAACCGAACTAAACCAAACCCGGTATGTGAGTTAACACTAGCGCCTTCCTTATAATAAGCTATACTAACATTTCTAGGGACGGGCAGGAGTGGGGGCTATAAGGGAGGTCTTAAATTAAAAATAGTGATATTTCGTTTCCTATTGGGGTTTCGGCAAATATGTACATAACAAAAGTTGTTTATTTTGTTATTTAGAGAAACTTTTGTTATATACAATATCGTCGTATACCGAACTATAAAGGCGTTATACGCTAAAAAGTATAGCGTGAGTCAACAATTTTATTTGGCACAAAATACTCAACTGAACTAAATAAAACACTCGGTGTTCAGTCGTCAGTTTGAATTTAAATTTCCCGCGCTCGCGGGGTTCATAGACCCGCCACACACACATGCATATCGCGAAGGCTGTGGCATACTGCTGATCTAGGCAGCCGTTGCAGGGACAAGCCAGTCTATGTGTACCTCTGATGGAGTCAACACACGTTCCCCTGCTCCCGCTTTTCTTCTTTTCTGCCACGTGCCGATCCTGTTTTATCACCGCAACAAGACTTCATCATCTCTAGGAAGTGCATGATTCCCGCTATTAACTACTTAATAATGCTAGCATTATGTGCGCAAGTATCGCATGAGTACTCATATATATTATAAGACCCACCGCTAATTTTGTATGTATAGTTATGGCCGCCATATTATTTCATAAAGTTTGTGTACTGCTTAAATTTCATTTTTTATTATAGATATATACTTAACTATTCAATATACCTAATTCTTAAGAGAACTCACATAGTTGTTTTGTTTTCTTTATTTATCTTTTTCCCTCATCTCTCCATGAGAAACAAAAAATGGTTCAGTCTAAATTCTCTCCCAAACTCTTTTTTGCCTTTAACACAAGATTTCCGCCATTACACTCGGTATGTGTATTAGCACTAACGCCATCCTTATAATAGCCATACTAACATTTCTAGGAACGGGCAGGAGTGGGGGTTATAAGGGAGGCCTGAATTTACAAATTTTATTATTAACAAATCCACAGAAACGACGGGTATTAGCCCTAAACACTGGGACGGGTAAGTGTCAAAATATTGTGCAAAGTAAAGCCTTGCCAAAAAATACCATCACCATCCAGCCTCAAATGAATTCCCGGGCGAAGCCGGGTATCTGAGCTAGTATATATATATATATATATATATATATATATATATATATATATATATATATGTATGTATAAATCAAATGAAATATATACAGATAATATACATCAATGTAAAAAGTCATATCAAAATCTAAAACCACAAATAAAGGCAAATACACATCGGATGAACTACAGAAGAAAATCTATTTACGACGTGAATAGGTAATAATAAAGAAGCGAGGTAATGAATAGCCTCTTCACAGACAACTTGTTTGAAGCTTGCTGAACATGAGCTTAGATGGGTACCGTGGAAACTAAGCGTTGGTTTAAGAGTCACAGGGCACAGTCACAATTGGCCTAAAGTGGGATTGTGACCTAAGACACTGGGGAAGTAAGATACTAGAAGAGATTATACCTGAAAGGAGCCAGACGATTTAAAATGACATTGAAGCTATGAGGTCGGGGATGTGGAAAAAAAGTAACTCGTCTGGCTGCTATACGAGACAGTGTACCAGACCACGAGAGAAACGAAGAAAAGTTGAGATGGAATTCCACTTAGTGAACTGGAAATCCGTCACCCAGGATAGACAGAAGTGGAGGAGGCTGGAAGTGGTGGGTAAATATCTCCGAGGTCTGTAAAGCCAACCGAAAAAAATGATATATATATTTCAGATATTCCACATTTTTATCACCAACTTGTGCATTTAGAGAAATATTTTCTATGAGAACGCCCTGAATAACTTATCCCGGAGGGAACCCATTAAAAAATAAAAAAGAAAAAAAAAATATGAATGATGAAAGAGTGAACTCTAATGGAAATCGGATTAGTACAATTTATTAGCTGTTACGAGGTTTTTTTCTGGGATATTGATTAGTCTAACTGAAAAGTTTGTGCAATTAGTAGTTTTTGAAATTTCAAAGCGTAAAAAGTTTTACAGTGTATTGTTCTAATCTTTAAAAAACACAAATGGGGCTAAGAACTTTTTCCTCAATAATGCTTCATGGCTAGATTATAGAAAGGCAAAGACCTTTTATTTTAGAATGAAAATTCGGATTCTAAAAGTTTTTCTAAACATGAAGGAAGTTGGCTGAATGGAGTGATTTTTTTTTCATACTACAGTCTTTTGTAATTGGTGCCAGAACAATCAGAAAAGGAACTAGTTTCCTTTTTGAGGAAAAATAACTACTTTAAATACCCTTTCATGTGTCGATTTATTTCAGAAAGACACCCTTCTGTACCTTTAGTGTTACACCTTTCTTCTGGTTTTCCTCTTCCATGTATCTTCATCAGTGGGTGTGTGTGCGTGTGTGTGTGTGTGTGTGAGAGAGAGAGAGAGAGAGAGAGAGAGAGAGAGAGAGAGAGAGCGAGAATGTGTGGCTTTGTAAATATTCGAAGCTAATATAATACAATCAGTTTCTATTTTTGGCATGCAGACATCAGTTTCCAGTTAAGTTTGAACTCATGATCCGAGCTTCGAAACATTTATTTCATTCATTTAAACATTTATTTCATCAGTGTTGCTTATAATTATCTACAACTTTTAGTTCTATACATTATTTCTGCTACTGGTATATCTACTGTATAAAAATAAGTCGGGTTTTCCTTCCTGACGCTATAACTCCAGAACGCACGAACCGATTTCCACGGTTTTGCATTCGTTGGAAAGGTCTCGGGCTCCGTGAGGTTTATAGCAAAGAAAATTCAGGAAAAAGTTCAACAGAAAAGCGGGAAAATCTTTTTTCACATACAGCGCCATCTCTGATACATAGCATGTACTACAAACCAATATTTTAAGTAGATGGTGCCGGTGCGTGATACATTGTTTGACAGCTACTCATTGTTCTCTGCTCAGTTAATTTCATGTGACAAACCGGTATTGTGTTCACTGTGGAATTGTGAAAAAAAGTAAAAAAAAATAATTTATTTGTTTCCTAACATTTCAATTGGAAACCATCAAATCAAACACGTGTATTGTGCAATTTTTTATTCAATTTCAACAGCAGGCATTTGTCTTTAAGGTGGTAAGTTGAACTGTGTAAATTATGTGGATCGTGCATTTGAGGTTAAACTCACCACTCTGTCCATAGTCCAAAATGCCTAGAGGACGACGTGCGAACATCGGCCGCCGCACAAGACATGCAAGCCAGCAACAAGTGTATTCACAGAACTTAAGCGAAGAAAGACAAAATATAATAATAGAAAATGCCCGATTGAGACAACGCGTGAGCACACGAAGATCATTGGCATCATACAATCGCTTGGCATTCCAATATGATCCTACTGCGAACTACAGTGATGATGAAAATTTAGATATTGGACCAATGACGACTATATGCTGATATTGCAATGCGCTAAAGTTCAAAATAGAAACGGCTGGATTGTGCTGGGCAAGTGGAAAAGTCAAACTGGATCCATTACTTACACCACCACAGCCACTGAAACCATTGTTTGATGGAAGTGATCCCGATTCCAGCCATTTTCTTCAACACATCCTTGAATACAATAACTGCTTTCGCATGACTTCCTTTGGAGCTAATATCATTCGAGAAGGCGGCTTCATGCCGACTTGCAAGGTAAAAAATACAACACACATAACCAATCACTCACACCAACACAATGAATTGCAACACATAACAACTACATATACACCACACAATACACCATCACAAGGTCAGAAGTTACACCGTATTCTTCAACAAATGATTGTTTGCAATTACAGATACAAGGACAAATATATCATTTGCATGGTTCAATGGTGCCAACACCAGATGAACCACATCAATTTCTGCAAATATATTTCATTTCGTCGATGGTGGATCAGCTGAATGTGCGGTGCAATATACAGGGAACACAACAGTTAAAGAGACGAATTATTGAACAGTTGCAAGCAAGTTTTCACGCTAATAATGCTGTGGTTAATATGTTCAAAACATCATTGGAACAAATGCCATCGGATACAAACAAATTTGTCATAAGAGCAGATTGTACCCCAACAGGTGAACATGTGCGAAGATTCAATGCACCCACCGTTAATGATGTTGCTGCAATTATTGTTGGCGATCCAACTAAATCGCGAGACATTGTCGTTCAGCGAAGAAGCAATATCATGCATCGTGTAAACGAGACACATCGTTTGTACGATGCGTTACAATATCCAATCATTTATTGGCAAGGGCAAGACGGATACGACATAACGTTGAAGATGGTCGATCCAATTACAGGTACAATATTCACACACTAATTATTGCTATTATTGGTTTCCATTAACAATTCATTTAATTTTGCATTTTCAGGCGTATCAACGAATAAAAATCTAAGCGCAATGAATTGCTATGCGTATCGTATAATGATTCGTACACATGAGGAGAATGTCATTCTGAAGTGCCGTCGGCTATTCCAGCAATTCGCTGTCGACATGTATGTCAAA
The DNA here is from genome assembly GCA_019009955.1 of Riptortus pedestris. Lineage (NCBI taxonomy): Eukaryota > Metazoa > Arthropoda > Insecta > Hemiptera > Alydidae > Riptortus > Riptortus pedestris. Next base: position 169,814,526 of record CM032228.1, read on the forward strand.
GTCGAGACCGAACGTTTAGCGTTTATCCGATTCAATCAGGCAAAGCTACGATCTGAGGACTATATACACTTGCGTGATGCTATTCATTCAGAAGGTGATGTTCAGAATATTGGACGTCTGACGATTCTCCCATCATCTTATATCGGAAGCCCACGCCACATGCACGAATACGCTCAAGACGCTATGACGTACATGCGAAATTATGGAACTCCGGATTTATTCATTACGTTCACATGCAGTCCGAAGTGGACGGAAATTGAACGTGAGTTGGAACCGGGCCAAAAACCGCAAGATCGCCATGACATAATCGCCAGAGTATTTCAGCAAAAACTCAAGGTTATGATGGATGTGCTTACTAAGTATCGAGTTTTTGGTGACACACGTTGTTGTATGTACTCGGTGGAATGGCAGAAGCGTGGACTACCGCATGCTCATATCCTAATTTGGTTGCTGAACAAATTACATTCAAATGAAGTGGATGACATCATATGAGCTGAAATTCCTGATCCAGTCACTGATCCCCATCTACACGACATTGTGACGACACAGATGGTGCATGGACCGTGCGGTGCATTAAATCCATTATCGCCTTGCATGGCTGATGGAAAGTGCACAAAACGATATCCGCGACCGTTAGTTGCTGAAACAGTCACAGGGAACGATAGTTATCCAGTTTATCGTCGGCGTTCAAAAGAAGATAATGGTCGTAACTATCGAAGTTAACCCTCATCTCCTACGGTTGGGTCGGATCCGACCGGGGCGCCGGTTCCCCCTTGTCTACAAAACGCCTGGCTTCCTATACTACTCCATGGTCTTAGGTACCCTCCTCTCCAGTAATGCCTGGGAGGCTGACAAGTCCACTTCGCTCAGTTAAGTGTCCTCTCACCATTATTAACCATTCGGTCAGATCCGACCCACCGTAGGAAATAAGTTAGGGGTCGGATCCGACCCACCGTAGGTTCTATGCTTTAGATTTTTTCATGATTATTTCTACATTCCCATAAGAATGCACGAATTTTTTTTTTAGAAAGACATTCAATAAAATGTTCACGACCCCCGGAAGAAATTTTGGAGGAGTTTCGACGCCAAGAGAATGAAGACATGTTGGAAGAAATCGAGGATAGTACATCCGAGCAGGAAGATGAGATATTACACAAAGTTGAGGATGTATTTGATGCTGATGAGAGTGATGATGAGTGTGGATTGAAAAAGGACCAGGTTTTTGACGATGATGAGAGAAATTTCGATTTCGGCAAGAATGGGGAAACCCTCTGGACCGATAAGCCGATGCGACCAATATTTTCCAGAGTTCTTGCAATCAATGTGGTCAGAGGAAAGCCTGGCCCAAGAGGAGAAGCAAGAGGCTACACGGATATTTTGAAACTGTTTTTACTTTTCATTGGTGAGGAAATGATAAGTGATGTAAAGCACACAAACGAAGAAATCAAACGGACGCGGCATTCATTTACCGGCGATGTTTCGTATATTTCATTACAAATAATGAATAATTTAAAGCCTTTCTTGGCCTCCTTTATTTGAGTGACACATTGAAAAATTCCACCCTGAATACCAAGGAAATGTTTTCCCAAATTTATGGTCCACCCATGTTTCGATGTACTATGTCCCGAGCACGATTTGACGGTTTGACGACAAGACAAAGAGTTTTCTTGAATTTAATTCTCACTTTTGTTCCTTTATTTTGTATTTTGTATTTTTTTTTTTTTTATTTATAATTTAAGTATATAACTTTAAGAGACTGTCAAAATTTAGTGAAAGGCTATGAAGACTGATATAAGTATCAATGTTAAAGTTTTTAAACATTAAAGTAAATAAAAATATTTTTTCTTAGTTTTCAATCAATATTTATCCTTTTCCTGGATAATTAATGATTTCTTTAGTGATTACGCCCTTCAGGAGCCAGCATGGTCGGATCCGACCCACCGTAGGAAAAGTGGGAGGAAGAACCACCGTAGGAGACGAGGGTTAAAGTTCAAAATCAAGAGATTGAGATCGGAAATGAATTCATTGTACCATATTGCCCGCTGCTATCACGAATTTTCGAAACACATGCAAACGTTGAGAGTTGTCATTCGGCCAAATCAATCAAATATTTGTGCAAGTACGTCACAAAAGGCAGCGACATGGCTGTGTTTGGTATTGCGTCGGAAAATGCGAATGACGAAATCAGCAACTTCCAAATGGGCAGATACGTCAGTACTAATGAAGCACTGTGGCGATTATTGTCATTTCAAATTCATGAAAGATATCCCACAGTTGTACATTAAGCAGTGCATTTGGAAAATGGCCAAAGAGTTTACTTCACTGAGGCTAATGCGGCACAACGAGCTGAGAGACCACCATCGATAACATTGACTAGCTTCTTTGCAATGTGTGAAGCAGATCCATTCGCAGCGACGCTGATGTACGTTGAAATGTCCAAGTATTACACTTAGTATCAATCAACAAAGAAATTCCAACGTCGCAAGCAAGGAACCCCAGTTCCAGATTGGCCACAGGTGTTTTCCACTGATGCACTAGGTCGAATGTATTCTGTTCATCCTAGAAATGATGAATGTTTTTATTTGCGACTACTGTTGGTAAATGTACGTGGACCAAAATCATTTACGCATTTGAAAACTGTGAATGGCCACCAATGCCAAACATATCGAGAAGCATGTCAACTATTGGGTTTGCTGGAGAACGATTCTCATTGGGATTTAACACTTGCGGATTCAGTTGTTTCATCAAATGCGTACCAAATACGAACGCTGTTCGCAATTATCATCACCACATGTTTTCCTTCACAACCAATTCAGTTATGGAACAAATAAAAAGACGACATATGTGAAGATATCTTGCATCGCTTGCGCATTCCTGGAGGAACAGGGAAAACATTTGTCATTTCATTGATTTTGGCCACTATTCGATCAAGATGTGATATAGCTTTGGCGTTAGCATCATCTGGAATTGCGGCTACTCTTCTAGATGGCGGTCGTACTGCACATTCTGCGCTTAAGTTGCCACTCAATTTAAACACAATTGATACTCCAACATGCAATATTTCCCGATCCAGTGCAATGGGAAAATTGTTGATGCAATGCAAGCTCATTGTTTGGGATGAGTGCACAATGGCACATAAGAAATCACTTGAAGCACTTAACTTCACACTGAAGGATCTTCGGCGAAATAACATCTTTGGCGGCTTGATGATATTGTTGGCAGGCGATTTCAGGCAGACGTTGCCAGTAATTCCCCGTGGAACGCCTGCAGATGAATTGAATGCTTGCCTGAAGGCATCACCTTTATGGAATAACGTAAAAACATTATCGCTAACCACTAATATGAGAGTTCAACTTCAAAATAGTCAAAGTGCTGCACAATTTTCCAAACAATTGTTAGCTGTTGGAAATGGAAAAGTCAAAGTTGATGCGACATCTGGATTAATTACTCTTACCAACGACTTTTACCGATTTGTAGACTCTCAATTAGCTCTTATTGAAAATGTTTTCCCAAACATTAGTGAGAATTATCAGAATTATGCTTGGTTAAGTCAACGAGCAATTCTTGCCGCAAAGAATAATGATGTTCACGCACTGAATTTCACCATTCAATCAAAAATTGCTGACGATTTGGTGACATACAAATCCGTTGATTCCATAACAAATCCCGATGATGTAGTAAATTATCCAACGGAGTTTTTGAACTCTCTGGAGTTACCAGGATTTCCACCACATAACTTGCAACTCAAAGTTGGTACAGTTATTATGATATTGCGTAATTTGAATCCACCGCGACTTTGCAACGGTACTCGACTTTCGGTACAAAGACTTATGCCGAATTTGATTGAGACAGCCATTATTAACGGAAAGTACGCAGGTGAAAATATATGTATTCCTCGAATACCAATGAATCCGACTGATCTTCCGTTTGACTTCAAAAGATTGCAATTTCCAGTTCGCCTTGCGTTCGCAATGACAATTAACAAGTCGCAAGGCCAATCGCTTAGTGTTTGCGGGATAAATTTAGAAAATCATTGTTTTTCACATGGGCAGTTATACGTTGCGTGTTCACGAGTTGGGAAACCATCCGCTTTGTTTGTGTTAACGTCAGACCAAAAAACAAAAATTGTGGTTTACCAAAGAGCACTTCTATGAAACATATAATTTTCGGACACGTATAACGGTTCGATTCAGTATTTACTTTGGATTCACTTTCATTTACTTAGAGAAGTTCAACTAAATAACACTTCATTTTTGTAATCGAAATGAATTCATTACTGTTGTGAAATGAAATAAAATTTTTCCTTTTCAAATATAAAACAAAAAAAAAATGTTTCTTCATCTTTTAATCACCAAACGAAATGTTACATAAAACAAAGCCATCTGGTGGCCAAACGGAGTTTGCTAGTTATTATAGTCTTCTGCTACCATACCCGTCTCACACGACGCTCACTTAAAAACATCTTATGAACTGTTTACATTTAAAGTCCTGTTACGTAGGCTTCTTATTAAGGGAGAAAAAGAATATGGGACGATGACATGTCATTGGAACAGATGGGTAAGCTGTGTAGTTTACGCATCAGCGGCATGATGCATTTTCCTATACCTTCATATTCTCCGAGTAAGACACTTATACTAACATATCTTGTGTCTGGATTCTTAATGAAAATAGTTAGTCCCAAAGCTTGATAGATACTTATATGTTATAATTCCTTTTTATTAGTAGTAATCAATTTTACACAATTTGTTTTACTCTCAAATTTAGGCTCCAAGATATGGGTACGGTGGGGATTTCAGATTCATTTCCACTATAACTCCCATATTGTAACACAACATTGTAAAGCTCTCGATCAATATATGTTTGAATATTTAAACGGCAAAATGGTTGAAATATTATATTTCGAGTGAGTTTCACATTTCGCAGGTTCCCCTATCGTGGTCTGTATTCGAAATATATCATAGCTAATATAATATCAGAGTGCATTGAGCTATAAAAGTTCTGTTCTGCACATTTCAGAGAAAGAGTAATCTTGTTAGACTAAGTATATATAATTTGTTTAGTAACTTCATAATATGTTTTTGACACATGATACTTCTATATTTCCTGCTTAAAAAATGAGTTGTTCATGGATTCTTCTTAGGTTTCCAAGCTGTTTTGTTATCAGCATGAGCAAATATGACCTTCAAAAACCTAATATCAATTTCTTCATAATTTCAATATTGTAAGTTGGCAAGGTCAAATTTAATAATTTTTCGGTATAATCAAGTCCACAAATGTATCTACATATTCTATAGAACGATAATTAGCTTTCATTATATGTATATATATATATATATATATATATATATATATATATATATATATATAATTTTGATGATACGTTTTTTATATTAAATTCACGGGAATGCAGCACGCCTATTTCATCAGTCGATCGATTACCTGGTAAAAGTTTGAGAGTTTTCCTCAGCATTTGTAATATAATACTAAAGCGAAAGCATTCATATTCACCTGAACTGTTGATTTCTTCAGCGTCAAATGAATGGCATTTTCCTCATTCCCTGCCGTCTATTGTAAAAAAAAACACCTAAAATATCCGCTCTAAACTCGTTCATTTATAGTGTATCTTAGAGTGTGCCATATTGTAGCAGCGCCCTAACATTCCAGGGCCTCGCCTCCTGCAAGTCCTGAGAACACGAATCCTTCACATGGGAATGAACTAAAACAACAATGTATGAAACTTACATGGACTAAGAAGGAAAAAAAAAATCAAGCAGAGTGTTCTCAATGTCTACTCTCGTAATTAGTTGGGATAATGTAGCTGTTGTGCCACGTATAGCAAGAGGAAGCCTTCACTTTTCCAATAGAACATGATTCCTAAACCAAGTATTGCTATGTTTCCCATCACAACGTATCCAAGTACCTGAATGCCTGTTGTATTTTTTTTAATATATATTTTAGCTCATTTTGATCCCTCTTGAGTTATCAGGTTTATTTATATAGTATACTGTATATTATTCATTTGTACACTAGAAATTGTAGATCAATATTAAACGAGACGTGGTTTTATTTTCATGATACAACTATTTATGAAAACGTTTATAGGCAAAGGAAAATTAATATTCTTCAGTGCTTGTATTGGTGGTTATTAAGCACGAAGCGGATGAATTTTAAATTCTACACAACCTCTTTCCAAACCCTCGCGGAAAACCGGAGGGAGTTCTGTACTCAGTGAGAATATAAAACAGGTGCTAATATCCTTGAGTAGGCATAACAAGACTAGGGATGAGTAAAGGGATGGTCGGAAGAACGAATGACCAACATTACCAAAGATAGAGGGCTCCCCGGGCCCGGATAAAAGCTCGTATTTCTTCTGTATTAAAATAGGGCTCTGCCCGTTGCATTCTATCTCCAGCCGAAAAGGAACAGATTTTTCTCCCATAAAGAATGAAATTAAAAAGGCCCCCGCTGCCTGATTACAATTTTCTTACAGAAGCTTGATTACAAGTCGTAAAGATCCTAGCAATCCTCATACGGAGTGGGAAATTGCTTAGTCCAAGAGGGAAGATAAAATGTGATTTAAAAACTCTGCCTCTATGGCCATTTTACTGCCTTTACTTCTCCAACATGAAACATTTTTTTTTTCTTTTGTCCTTTCTTTCTTTCTTTAAAGCTTTTGTAGATGTTGGTCATGACTGTATTAAAACCGATCCACCTATGCTGTAAAAGTGATCAATACTTCTCATATTCCACTCTCTGCACTTGTTCAGAGCTGCAACCAACGGGCAAGGAATTGATAGGACAGTATCTAAAACACAACGTTTATCATAACTTCTGACAGAATACGATTTGGTTGAATAATCTATTTAAAAATATCGTATCGTACAGGGACTTGTTGACTACTGAAATTGAACTACGAATTTACATAAAATACCTGTTAATATCAAAAATGAGTCAAGCTATATCTACTGTTTTGAGAATCTATCTTAAGCTTGCCTGGTGGAATGATTATGAAAGATGAAGAACTATAATTAAGTTTCCAAAATTAATAGTAGAAAAACACCTTTGCAGCTGGAAAAACGTAATACCTGGATCGTAATTCCCTTGCTAATTTGAGTTGTATTAGTAGTAATACCTTTACCAAGTATCATAAAATTCGGTTCTGTAGTTTAGGCGAGAAAAGGATACAAATCAAAAGATACCGAACCCAAAAAGTATTGGTTTTGTTTCAATCTCATGTAAAACGAAAAAGTATCAGAAGGTGGTTCCATTTTTATATATTTATATAAATATAAGTAATTTTAATGGGCTTATTTATAATATGTACTTTGTACCATATGAAGCCAACTTGTTGATTTCCCTAAAGAATAATTCCCTTGCTTGACAGGAATAAAGATATTTTTTTTTTTAAATTTATTATTTTATTGTAGGTAGAATTTATTGAGCAACATTATATTCCTGGAAGCTAGAAATAGGTATCTGTTTCCCAGGAGAGAACGCGAGAAGCTTTCGGGCCGTGACAATTAATTTAGCTTGAAAATGGGTACATGGAAGAGCATACAATTGCATACACAATCAATTAGCAAACCGCCACATCTCCAATTCACATTTACTTTCCCGAAACAATTCAAACCTCCTCTCACCTCATGAGTCAACACATAAAATATTTCAATTTTCACGCCACCTACGATGTTTGGTTTGCGGAACGAACAGTGAGGTACACTATCTCAGGACTCTTTTGGGACCCAAACCATGAATGTCCCTCAGTTTAAATTCTGTGAAGTTTAAATGCAGTGAATTCAGAGCATTCTTAATTTTTTGGCATCTAAACCATAAAAGTAATAATTTATTTGGCATTGAGGTTTTATTGTATATAGAGGCATTTTCTGACAGAAGGAACCTTAGCACCGACCATTCGAACAGAACATATTTCCCCATTTTTTTTTTTTTGCATGTGGCCATCAAGTTTCAGAAACTCTAGGAGAGAAGAAGTAGTTCTCTCGAGACTTAGAATCGGCCACACTAAATTAACACACTCATACTTAATGACAAAGACTGACAGACCTACTTGCTCAACTTGTAACATTCCCTTGACGATAAGACATATACTGACTGAATGCCGAAAACGACAACACCAGGACTTTCCCTACGACTTACAAGAACTATTGACGGAAGGCAGCCCACACATTAACAATATATTCTCATACTTACACAAAATTGAAATATATGATAACATTTAACATGCATTAATCATCCACCAACTGTATATGTATTTTTTTTTTTTTTTTTTTTAGTATTATTGCTAAGTTATGTGTTACTATTACTTGTTGCTAAGGTATTTGTTATTGTTGCTTGTTGTTAAGGTATATGTTATTATTACTTGTTGTTTAGGTATTTATTATTGTCCCTTGTTGTTAATGTATTTGTTATTATTAATTTTTGCTAAGGAATTTGTTATTATTACTTGTTGCTAAGGTATTTATTATTGTTACTTGCTGTTAAGGTATTTTTTGTTATTATTTGTTGTTAAGGTATTTATTATTGTTACTTGCTGTTAAGGTATGTTTTTTTTGTTATTGTTACCTGTTATTACTTTTGAAAGGGCAAATCCCCTTCGATGTGGTGTCCATTAATAAATAAATAAAAAAAATAAAAAATACTTTGTAGATTCCGGTCTGGCCACCTTTGCCTGGACGACTTGTGATTCTTCTAAGAACGTTTGGCATCACATGTATAAAAGTATTTCTTACTTTTAATGAGCGAAGGTGGATCAGCGGAGAGCCAAAAATATTAGTTACGGATTGCTTCATCACATAATACAAATATCCCTCTTTGTGCTTATGCTGCTGTAGCAGCTTGACCTGGCTCAATAACAACTCTTAACCTAACCCCTACTACCTGCCACCTGGTCTCAGTGACAGTGTTGCCAGAAACAATTTAAACTAAAATAATTACTCTAATTTTAAAGTGGGTACAGCTCCCCTAATCAGCTCATCGAGATGGACTGACATGTTGCCCACAGTACTTCTTGGCCTGAGAGTAGCAGAACGCGGCGGCAACACCAGTAGTGCAGCAGAACTGGTGCTCGGACAGCCCCTACGTTTGCCTGGTGAATGGCTCGCAAGCCACCAACGATCTGGGTACCCCGAGGAGTTGCTGCAGAGGTTGAGGGACCACATAAATGACCTTCGACCAGCACCTCATCGTCCCAGCAGCAGCCATACCTTCACTCCTATGAACCTCAGCAACTGCAGTCTTGTCTTTCTACGAGATGACGCAGTTCACCGACCACTGACACCACTATACTCTGGACCTCATCTTGTACTGGACCGACAGCAGAAGACCTTCAAGATTCAGCTTCCTACTGGTAACAGGTAAAATCGTTCCGTTGATGCGGTACAAAGCCCAGCGGTGACATCTTTTGTCGGTACGCCATAACCGCTATTAAAAATTTTTTTTTTTAAGTCTCGATTGTAAACTGTATATTCATATTGGTACATAGTACGTTCAGTAAAGTACATCATATATTAACGGAACAGAGTTAATAAATACCAAAAATAACTGGGTGCACTTCCCCAGCGTTCATACTTTCAAATTATTTATTTATGATAATTAAACAAATGCACACTCCTCAGAATGCTACATTCCTAGATTGCTAAAAGTATACGCATCAATTATCATGTATATATAGAGCAATATGAGGTCGGCAGAGAAGCGGGAGAACAGATAGGACAAAGTATCACCACACTTCCCAGTGGTGCCACCCTTGCATTCATTTAGAATTTCCATCCTGTAATACATTAAATTATATTAACAAACCTGATTAGATTATCTTCACAATACTAAAACTATTTGTTCAAATGATTTTCACGTTTTAATTAAATAAAGTATTAAATACACTTGTGGGCAGACTGGCGTTTCTCATGATTTAATGTTTGGGAGAAGAGAAGAGGAGGGGGGGAGGCAGTGTACTTTACTTGGTGACATCTGTTAATGGCGTTAAACAAATAACATAGATTTGAATTATTGAGGATAAAATATTAACATAGATTTGAATTAATTTGTCCTGGCGAGGTACCTGGTGGTTCATATTGGAAGGAACTGTTGAGCATATCAATATTTTTCTGCAAATTAACATACATTGTTATACAAAAAATCTATAAAATAAAAATTACTCTAATAATAAAGTAAACAACATTTGTTATGTGCATGAAAACAAAAAGAAAATGAAATACCGCGAAATTTTATTTCAGGACTCCCTTATTACTCCCTACTTCTGTCCATATCTAAAAATTAGCAGATTTCCCTTAAGGGAAATCAGCTATTGGGGTCGTACTCATGACGCGATTTTCGAATATTTTCTTCAAATGTCCATCGATCCTACCCAGGAGATGACGAAAATGAGGTCTGTTCAAAATTGTATATATATATATATATATATATATATATATATATATATATATATATATATATATATATTTGTCTGTTAACGCTCTAGCGGTCGCAATTTTTGTCTGATCGTTACCAAACTCGATGTTTAGACGTTTTATGCAATAAGACAGATCAAATTCGTTAATGGCTGAAATCGGACCTGTGGGAGGGCGGGTTTAGAGGGGGATTTTTGAAAATTCAAAATATCTCCATTACCATACGTTGGATCAAAGAATTGTATAGGACCGATCTTATTGTAAGTTAAATTTACTATAAATATTGCTCTATTCATTTATTCTCTGTCATCAATATTAACCATGATATTTGCATTTTTATTAAAGTTGGGCCGATAATGGACTACGAGTTTCTCACCAAAACCCTTTGCCGTAACTGTTCGCCCCTCGTATGGAGATTTCTCTATTGTATAACTTCACGTGGGAAATCTGCTTAGTTTACGCAGCCCCTGCGTGACGGACTTTTTTTAATATAACTCATAATCATGGAAGAGTTAATGCTAATTCACATACCGAGATTTAAGTTCGGTTCATCGATAGTGACGAATAAAATTGTTAAATTTTAAAGAAAACATAACATCATTTGTCATAATATGCATTTTTTTAAAAAATAAAAAAAAAACTTAACTAAATACTAATAAAATTAATGACTCCCTCCTGTTGTTTTAACGTATATTCTTCATTTTAAGGCAAAAGTGCATGCAACAAAACTTACTCTAAATAACAAAGTAAACAACTTTTGTTAGTGCACGTTTGAAATATCGCGAATTTTTATTTTAGGCCTCCCTTATAACACCCAATACCATTCCAACCTATAAACTTTAATATAGCTTATAATCATGGAAGAATTAATGCTAATTCACATACCGAGTTTAGTTAAGTTCGGTTCAATCGTTAATGTCCAATAAATTTGTTGGCTCTCGCTTTAGTTTACAGTATATATCTTGTTTATACTTTGTTATACGACAAAAATGACTATAACAAAAGCTGCTCTTAATAAGAGAATAAACAACTTCTGTCGTGTGCATATCTGTAGACAAAACCAATAGAAAACGAAATATCGCTATTTTTAATTTCGGGCATCCCTCACAACTCCCACTCCTGATCGCCCCTAGAAATGTTGGTACAGCTTATTAACATAGAAGAGTTAGTGCTAATTTACATACCAAGTTTTGTTTGGTTCGGTTTAGTCTTTTGTGCCAAATAAAATGATTGATTCTCGCTATATTTTTTAGCGTATAACTCATTTATACTGTGGTATACAACAAAACAGTATATGGCCAAAGTTACTCTAAATAACAAAATAAACAACTTTTGTGATGTGGTTTATTGGTTGAAAAATCAATGCGAAACGAAATATCGCTACTTTTAATTTCAGGTCTCGTTGATAACCCCCATTCCTGTTTGTCTAAGATAACATTAATATAGCCTGAAGTCTAAGTTGGGTTAATAGTAATATACATACCAACTTCATAAAATTCGGGTCAGCCGTTTATACGTGAAAAGGAACAAACAATCAAATAAACAAGACACCAAAGGAACAAATTGCAGATATCGTGTCAATGCCATGTGAAACGAAAAAGTATCGTGAAATTTCGAGAAAAAAAATCATTGTACAGACAGAAGTTATAATTTTATGAATATATAGATGTAAATATCAGCAGCCTAAATCTAGTCTTGACTAACATTTTCAAACCTAGTTCTTAAATATTCTTAGTAAAAGGCCTATTCTATATTAAACTTGGAAAAACAAATATAGCAACAGAAAGAAGTAAATCTCTGAGATTACACCTTTGGGAATAAAACAGCTAGGAGGAGCGACTGAAGGAATGCAAGTTCTTAATTCATGGCCCTCGTGAGTAACGTTTCCCACGACAACAACTGTAGTAAATGTACATGATGATGTGTAGCTCTAAAATATAAACTTTTTCGCAGATAATCCTACTCACTGTGAAATGTTATTTCTTGGCTAAAATAACCATTCAAAACCTAATTAAAAATTCTTCTGTGGTTATAAAATGTTAAAAATATAAATTTTAATTAATTATTTTATTTATTGCTTACAAGAGTTTTACTTATAGTAAGGAGTAGACCTTATATAATGACTTTAGTTTTTCTGTGTTAGAAGCTTCTTAATACGTAATATAAATGTATATGTATGTGTGTATGTGTGTGTGTGTGTGTGTGTGTGTGTGTGTGTGTACATATATGTATATATAGTGTTGCGAAAATTAAATAACTGAAAAATTAAACAGAGATAGTCAGGTATTTGGGAAGTACGAAGTAGATGAAAGGAGCCGACCGAGGAAGGACTATTGGCGTCTGAAGTAGATCAAATGGGTCGACAGATGTTTTCGGAAAGACCCGACCTTTCTGGATGCTTCTCGGCCTTCTCCATTGATGTTTTATCACCAATCTATATAAGGGACCCTGCCCGACTCGAGTTTAGTTTGTTCTCGGCTGTTTTCAAGTGATCATCAGTGCAATAGTGTGACTTAGTTCGGTAACGTATTTTATGTGAAGAACAGTGTTGTGCCGTGACTCTGTAAAAAACAGTATAGTGCTGTGTTTAAGACAGTTCTGTGCCATTAACTTCGCGAAGTAAAGTATAGTGCAGTACCCTATTTTCTGTGAACTTCAGTGACCATGAGTAAATTATTGGACTGTGTAATATGAAGAATAGTGAAGCTATCAGTGCATACTGTGAGTAGTAATTAAGAATAATTAACCAAGTGTGTAGTACTTGTTAAATAAATTGTGCAGTTATAAAAACTGTGAAGCTTGTGTGACTTTAATTTTGCAATCCAAAAGAACTCAAAAAAATAACGTTTATTACTGATTTCAGTAATAAATCGTAACAATATATATATATATATATATATATATATATATATATATATATATATATATATATATATATATATATATATATATATTGCAAAAAACTGTTGCATAGTAATCCTGGCGCATTATTATGCAACAAGAGGACACCTCGAGTCACCATTTCCCGACTTTTCTCTAAGATGGCAGTTTTCTAATAACCTCAGGATAATAATGACCTGTTGTTGTATAACGGATATCTAGGTAATCAATTAACAGAATACCCATAGCATCCCAAATAGTTTTGCCATCATCGCTGGGATTTGAATTTTTTTAGAAGGGATAAGTCTGAAGTTTGGAGGAGGTAAGTGGGTCAGGAATGAAATCGACGACAGCGCTGACAAAAAGGGCAAAGGAGGAAGTTATAAAAAAATCAGAAAAGTAGCAAAAAGAACCGAAAGCAACCTTTCGGCTTCCATCTCCGACCTAGGTAAAAAGACAAATAAAGCAAACCAGGCCCATATATCCCAAAAACTGAGAATCTCGAAGACATGGTGGAGATGCTGTCGAGGGGTGAAGGCCGGGCACACAGTGAGGGAGGAACAGACAGACGTATTAACACTCCTCACACTTCAAGGATTTTTGAATGAACAAATAAGAACAATATTTGGTATTTACCCTTCATATAAAGTACTTCATAACATAATAGAAAATTGTTAATATGAGATGAGTAGGAGTGAGGGTTAACTAGAGACTGAAAACCAAAAAAAAAATGCAAATATCATTTAGTAATCAAGATAGTGAAAACAAGTACATAACAACATTTATAGAGCATTGTATTTGCAATAAGATTGGTTCTATACAAGTTTTCGATCCGACGATATTAAGGATATTCGTAATTCTCCCCCTCCTCTGGTCCGATTTCAGCTGTTAAAGAACTAGATTTTTTTTTTTTTTTTTTTTTTTTTATAAAACGATTATAGGTATGTCAATTTTGGTAACGATATGACAAAAATTGCGATCGCTGGAGCGGTAACAACCAAATATATATACAATTTTGAACAGACCTCATTTTCGTCATCTCCTAGGTAGGATCGATGAACATTTGAAGAAAAATTTCGAAAATCCCGTAATGAGTATTACCTCAATAGCTGATTTCCCTTTAGGAAAATCTGCTAAAAGAAAATGAGCCCAACGTGTCCCTGCGGAGATCCAGACGAAACAGCCAGTCACGTTCTTGGGAGACGGGTCCGAAACGATGCAGCCAGACTTAAAATGATGAGAAGTATCTGCAGTTATGACCCAGAGCTAGAGGAAATGGTACAGACTAACTTTGCTGCCATAAAGGAGTTTGTGCTGGCTTGGAGAAAGATAAAAGAAAATGAATAAACAAATAAAACAGGAAAAGTAAAAAATACTTATGTCCCAGTCCCATACCCCCAAAACAAAATAGACGGTAATTTAAAAGTCAGAACCTACTAAAAAAAAGAGGGGGTGTGTCTAAATGTGTCCACTGCATCGACTACTGCTTTGTCTCTGTATTGGACTGGTAATGCCAAGTCTCATTCCCTGTCATTAATCGGGCCATGAAGTCCTCTTGGTCCTGGTTAAAGAGTTCTGACACCTCTAGGCGTTACGACAGAGAGAGGACCATACCGATCTGGAACCGAAATATTTCGAAGAACCCATCTTGCAGACACCTTAGACATTCCTGAAATGCCTAAAAATTTTGTTAATGCTACCATAGGAATTGCCTAATTCCACAACAACTTCAGATACCTTTATTCAACGATTATCCAAGCTTCTGCTTGAGTCGCATGTTCAACGTCAATTGAGGTTGTTGGTCTCCCGCATCTTCCTTCGTCTCGCACACTCACACGGCTGTGTTTGAACTCATTGAACCACCTACTGACTTTAGAAAACAAAGGTACACTATACAAATTAAACATTAATTTCAGAAATGGAAAAGTTTAGCCTCGTTTTCAGAGTGAGCTATCATTTGAGCCATTTTAACGCTATCGGTAACACAATAGTTATTATTAATTCAAAACCCCTGTCTATTCCTAGGATGTATAGATTTATATGCGCTAATCCCTTACTAAATTATCTTATTAAAAAAGCGGAATCCTTGGCTGTAAATGCATCTCTTGATGACTTGGTCGTTACCTTCCCAAACCATTCAGAAGGCAAGGAGAAATCGTTAAATATTGTTG